>CM062818.1:2031248990-2032448990 GCA_031772625.1 Pinus tabuliformis | reverse complement strand
TGCCGTATTGCTGCTCCTCCCCTTGCCTATGCAATTCATTGCTATTTCACCTAATTATCCTTCCCTCCGGCACACACTAGCTATTTCAGCCTATACTACTATCTTCCTCCTCTCTAAACACTCTGAATGGGGATTTAGCGCTTCTAGCAAGGGTAAATGGTAGGGTGGCAAGGTGGTGCGGGTGAATATTTTGGATTAATATTTGGCACGCATGGTTCATACTGCTTAATGAATTTTGCCTTAATGGTGAGTCATGTGGAGGTCTCGTCAATGGTGCCCTTACCCTTTTTGGTATGATTCGGCATTAAATAACGATAACTACCGGGTCACATGCCTTAATTGCTGGATTTTTCAAATAATTACAAGTCATGCGATGGTCATGTCGTGATGTGATTCGTTCCCCCCCCCCCCCCCCCCCCACAACTTAATTATGACAGTCGTCCTCGGACATCAATAGTCATGTTAAGTTGCCATAATTACAAAATAAAACGAATTCGTTATTACCTTTTTGATGACGTACCTAGGTGATGTGGAATGAAGTAATGGGTGACGCGACGTTGAATCATCCTTGGGCAGTGAGACGTGCGAACTTAAATCTGATGACGAGGCTCATGGTGATAGTTGAAAATAATTAATATTATTTTGTATTAATGGAGAAATGGTTACATTAGTTGTAACGTATCTCCTTAGTTTAGGATTTGTTCCTAGAGTTTAGGAGTTTGTTTGCAACTACCTGATTTCTAGTGATGTACTTAATGATGTAATCTTTCATTCATGAATAGTAGAGTGTACGGAGAGAGTTCTCTTTGTATGAGTGCAGTCTCTAGGTGCAGTACTCACTTGTGAGCTGTAACTCCTTCTTTTTAATTCAAGTCTGATTTTTATCTTGGTATCAGAGCTCAGTGTAGGGACAACCTTAATTTTTTTTTTAGGATGCATCATTGATTAGGTAATTGTAGTGGCAGTGGAGAATCAGGTGGACTGTAGTAACACCTGAAAACGGGTCTTAGATGACTTCATCTCTGAGCACAAGAAAGGGTTGGCACGGATTTGTCGCGCGCCATTTTTTAGCAGAAGCGGGTTGGCACAGGTTTTTAACGAACAGACGCGCCCATTGGCGCAGGTTTGAGGGTGATAATCGCGCCAGCGCAAAAGAAAGGGCCATTGGCGCGGGTTTTTAATGAACAGACGCGCCAATTTCGGGCATCGATTTTGTTTCTGGCGCGGATACTTAGCTGTTGAGAAGCGCCAACGCGCCAACCTCTTTCTCTTTGAAAAATCTGCAATTTTTTGCAGATCGGAGTTGCCCGGTGGTGGCACTTTCAATTTGCGGATCTGTTCGGTGGCAGCAGATCGGAGTAGCCCGGTGGTGGCGTGTTGGAGTTCCTGATCTACTCGGTGGTAGCAGATCGGACTTGCCCGGTGGAGGCGTATTGCCCGGTGGTGGCGTATTCAAGTTCCTGATCTACTCAGTGGCAGCAGATCGGACTTGCCCGGTGGTGGCGCATTGGAGTTCCAGATCTGTTTGGTGGCAGCAGATCGGACTTGCCCGGTGGAGGCGTATTGCCCGGTGGTGGCGCATTGAAGTTTCGGATCTGTTCGGTGGCAGCAAATCGGACTTGCCCGGTGGTAGCGCATTGAAGGTACAAGTTTTTTTTCAGCAAAACAGAGGTTCGGATCTGGTATAAGTCAATATGAATAACAGTTTAGAATCGTATCTCCACGAGTCTGGAAAACTCGATGGATCAAATTTCAACAACTGGAAATTCAAGATGCAGACTTTGCTTGAAAGTGCAAATGCGTGGGCGATCGTCACAGGAAATGAGCTGAGAGCAGGAACAACGACACAAGAACAAGATTGGGATAAAAGGGAGACAAAAGCAAAGGTCATATTGAAGATGTCCGTCAAGGATAATGTTATCCCTCATATTAGAGACTGTAAATCGGCCGCTGACATTTGGACGACAATCAAAAACCTGTACGAGACGCAGAATACAAATCGTGTCTTGTCACTTAAAGGCAAGCTGTTTGCATTGAAGATGGAGGAGAATGAGTCCGTTGCTGGATTCATTGCTCGAGTCAAAGATCTGAGTGACAGATTGGGAGCTATCGGAGAGAAAGTTTCTGATTCAGATCTGGTCACGCTCACATTGAACAGAATGATTGATGAATACCAGACGTTCATCACAGGGCTGTCAGCAAGGGAGAAAGCCCCTTCATTTGAAGAGCTGACAGGGATCCTGCTACAGGAAGAAGAGCGACGACAAAATTTGAAAACTCAGAGCAATGACCTTGCTCTGATGGCAAAAAGGAGACAGTACAGAGGGAAGCAGCACTAGCACCAGCAACCGCAGCAGCAGCAGCAGAAAGGAGCCAACACATTCCAGAAGAGACCGTTTAAAGGTATGTCTGCTAATGATTTTCCCATCAAGAAATGTTTTTACTGTGGAAAACCTGGTCATCAGATTAGAGAGTGTTATAAGAGGCAGGCAGATGAAGGAAGAAACAAACAGAGAAAACATAAGGGTTACTTTGTTGGGGAAGAAGAGGACCACAACCACGAACTTTGACTATTTACGGTCGATTGTGCTCTTTCAGCTTCAAAGGGAGATGAGGACGACATATGGTATGTCGACTCTGGCGCATCCTCACATATGACTGGTAAGAAGGACTGGTTTGAATTTCTTGAAGAAACTTCATGTGGGTCGAAAATCTATTTAGGAGATGATAGTGGATATGAGATCAAAGGACATGGTGACATTCCTGTAAAATTACCTAGCGGTGACATTAGACACCTTAAAAATGTATTGTATGTTCCAGGAATTAAGAAAATTTTGGTCTATGTCTCAATGATTACTGATTAGGACATGCAAGTTCAATTCTTTAAGACTAATTGTGTCATTAAGGATAGCCAGATGGAAACAGTTGCAAAAGGAGTGCGCGTGGGGAGCCTGTACAGACTAGATGCAAAGAGTATGCCACAACAAGCAATGGTTGCAGCTGGATCAACAGTCGAAGATCTCTGGCATCAGAGATTCGGCCATCTTAATCTGCAAGACCTCATCTTACTTCAGAGAAAAGGTATGGTTGATGGACTACCTGTTTTTCATAATGTTAAGCTGGATTGTGATGGATGTGCATTAGGGAAAATGCATAGAGAAGAGTTCCCTTTGCATGTTAACAGAAAAGAAAGAGACATTTTAGAACTGGTGCATACAGATATTTGTGGACCTATGCAAACTAGGTCATTAGGAGGAGCATATTACTTTCTCTTATTTACAGATGATTGCACTAGATATTCATGGATATACTTTCTGAGTAAAAAGAGTCAAGCCTTTCAGTATTTTAAAGAGTTTAAATCTATGGTAGAGAACCAGACAGGAAAAAGGATAAAAATTCTCCGCTCAGATCAAGGGGGAGAATACAGGTTGGGAGAGTTCATGAATTTCTGCAAGCATCATGGGATTGTGCAACAGTTTACAGTGCCACACACTCCACAGCAGAATGGAGTGGCAGAACGGAAGAACAGAACTCTTGTGGAGTGCGCAAGGAGCATGCTTCAAGGTAAGGGTCTATCAAATGGTCTTTGGGTAGAAGCTATTAACACTGCTGTATATTTAAAGAATAGGAGTCCTACTAGATGTTTAGGCTTCAAAACCCCTTTTGAAGCATTGTTTGGATTCAAACCAGTAGTTAGTCATTTAAGAATATTTGGGTCAAAAGCTTATGCTCATATACCTAAGGCAGATAGGATGAAGTTAGACCCCAAAGCCTTGAAATGTATATTTTTTGGATATGGCACTGAGTTCAAGGCATATAAGTTATATAATCCTGTGACTCACAAGGTTTTTGCAAGCAGAGATGTCATATTTCATGAACAGGTTGAAGGAAAGGAGGATTCTAACAATGATTGCCACATTCCATTGCTTATAGAAGAAAATAGTGAGGAAGATGAAGAGTAGGAGTAGAAACAAGAAGAAGAAGTAACAGATAATGTAATCAATGATGATGCAAGCACTGAAATAGACAGAGTTGAGGTAAGTCCCCTACCAAGGAGATCAGGTAGGAAGACTCGATTACCTGCTAAATTGAGAGACTATGCTTTAATGTCAAATATTTTAAACATTGTAGAACCTGCAAATTATGAGGAAGCAAGTAAATCTGATGCATGGAGGGCTGCAATGTGTGAGGAAATAGAGTCAATAAACAGAAACCATACTTGGGATTTGGTTGAATTGCCTGAAGGTAAAACCCCCATAGGATGTAAATGGCTGTATAAACCAAAAATAAATGCAGATGGGAGTATAGAGAAATTTAAAGCTAGACTGGTAGCAAAGGGTTACTCACAGCAAGAGGGAATAGATTTCGATGACACCTTTGCTCCTGTAGCCAAATTAAACACCATTAGAATGCTAATTTCCTTAGCAACAAAACACAAATGGCAGCTACACCAGCTAGATGTTAAGTCTGCATTTCTGAATGGTGACTTGAAGGAAGAAATTTATTTAGTACAGCCTCAAGGTTTTGTGAAAAAGGGACAAGAACATCTTGTGTGTAAATTGAAAAAGGCACTTTATGGTTTAAAACAGGCACCCAGGTCATGGTATGAGAAGATTGACTCATTTTTTATACAGCATGGCTTTCATAGGAGCTTGAATGATCCAAATCTGTATACCAAGTTTAATAAACAGAGGCAAATTATTTTGATTTCTTTGTATGTAGATGATATGATTATAACAGGGAATGCTAACAATCTGATCAAAGAAATCAAGCAGCAAATGTCACAAGTGTTTGAGATGAAAGATCTCGGAAACCTTCATTATTGTTTGGGATTGGAGGTATGGAAAGATTCTGGACAAACTTTTCTTACTCAAGGGAAGTATGTCAAAAGCTTGCTGGAAAGGTTCAGAATGGAGCAGTGCAGATCAGCAGCAACACCATTACAACAGAATTTAAAGTTGAGCAGTGACGATGGCACAAAAGAGGTGGATGCCACTATGTACAGACAACTAGTTGGCAGTTTGATATATCTGACTACAACTAGACCAGATTTGGCATATTCTGTTAGTGTGTTGAGCCAATTCATGTCAAAACCACTTGAAAGTCACTGGGTCGCAGCAAAGAGTGTGTTGAGGTATCTTAGTGGTACTAGTAATTATGGCATTTTGTACATTGACACTTCTGATGTTATTCTAGCAGGTTTTTCAGATTCCGATTGGGTAGGTAACTTGGATGATCGAAGATCTATCACAGGTTACGCATTCAGCATTGGATCCGGGGTCATAGCATGGAGCAGCAAAAAGCAGAGCATTGTAGCTCTATCTTCATGTGAAGCTGAGTACCAAGCATTGTGTGCAGCCACATGTGAAGCTATCTGGTTGAGAAGACTTCTCAACGATGCAGGAGAAGGACAGAAAGAATCAACTAGTATCAAAACTGACAACTAGAGTACCATCAAGCTTGCATACAATCCAGTCTTTCATAAAAATACCAAGCATATTGACACTCAGTTTCATTTTGTTCGAGAGAAAATACAGTCAAAAGAAATATGTGTTGAGCATTGTAAAACTTGTGATAACATGGATAATATTTTTACTAAGCCTCTTGGGTGTGTAAAGTTTGAATTGTTTAGAGGGATGCTAGGAGTTTAGGATAATCCTTTCTCCATTAAGGGGGGGACTTGAAAATAATTAATATTATTTTGTATTAATGGAGAAATGGTTACATTAGTTGTAACGTATCTCCTTAGTTTAGGATTTGTTCCTAGAGTTTAGGAGTTTGTTTGCAACTACCTGATTTCTAGTGATGTACTTAATGATGTAATCTTTCATTCATGAATAGTAGAGTGCACGGAGAGAGTTCTCTTTGTATGAGTGCAGTCTCCAGGTGCAGTACTCACCTGTGAGCTGTAACTCCTTCTTTTTAATTCAAGTCTGATTTTTATCTGTAATGTTTTTGCTTTTTATTACAATATAATGTCTTGTTTTATTCTTGAAAAGTCGTCGGATGTTACAGGGGTAACAACCAAGACGACTGATGTATATTAATTTAATATCTTCAAAAAGATAAAGAACAAAATATCGTGTAACAACGCTTATCGCATGATATCTTCAAAAAGATTTCAGGTTATGTTTCTTTCACTTAAGAATACATTATTACCACACGTGCAGTTGACCAATAAAAAGGTTCCATGTTATTGTTTTTTTCACTTAACAATACATTATTAACACAAGTGAAGTTAACCAATAATTGGTACAATAGAGACATTTAGCAACATATAATAATAAATTTAGCAATTTCAAAATTTCTTTCACCAATATCCCAAGAAAGACCAATGCTACTTCAACTATGACAATATATTATGTCTAAAAATTGATAACACAATAATTGTTTGGACATTGAGACCAACCTTGGAGACAAGTCTTGCAAACAAGATGGAAAAGACAATATTTTCTAGGCCTTTTAAACCACACAAAAATAATTATATTGAACATGATTTTTTTTATAAACTTTTTTTATTTTTAAAATTAATTTAAAATAATTTTTAAAAATATATATAAGGTTTGATTATTCTAATTTACTTTAAATTATATAAATTTAATAAGAATATTATAAAACTATATATAAAATTTAAATTTAAAAACTTCTAGACATTAAAATGAAATTAAAGACATAAAACTTAAATCTTTTCAAATTACGAGTCTAAGATTTTCTAGATAAAATCTACTTAAAAACAATAGCCAAATCCAGAAACTACAATTTATTAAAGGTAAGTGCATGAGTGGAATTTGAGATATTTTAAAAGAAATAATTGGTCATTAGAATTTTGGATTTTGGATTCATGTGCAGAGGTTTTCTATATTTACACATTCTGAAATGTGTTTCTATGGGAGTAAATTTGAGTAATTTTAGATCTACAACCAATTAATATCTCTTCAAAAACTTTTAATTGGTTTTTCTAGGGTTTGTAATTTAGACATTGGCACTGGTCTAAATCTCGCTGGTTTATGAAACTTTCAGAGAGAGTTGAGTTTTGAGGCATGGGTTGATCTAAACATAGTTGTTTTTAGAGCATTTTCAGAGTCGATTTTTGAAGCATTCAACTCATACTCCGTTGCTCTGAATGGAGTCACTGAACTCCTTGCATATGACTTCTTTGATTCATTGAACACTCTAATTTTTTTTTTTTTTATAATGCAAAAGTAATATTTTTATATTTATAAGTGTGGTTTATTTTGAAATAAAGTTTTCATAATTTTTATTTTTTAAAATATAAATAAATTTGAAATAAGAATATTCTTAGTCACATATATGATTTAAAGAGTGAAATAAAAGTTCTCAAAAATTTTAAAATTCACTCTTAATAGATTGTTATCAATTTCCAAACTTCATCGTTAACCTTATTTTGATTACTATCTCTGCATGTATCCGTTATTTAATTTAGATAACTATACTAATTTTGATAAAAATTAAATTTTAAATCAAAGGAAGCACACATTTTGAATGAAATGAATATACACATCTTGGATTCATGGTCTCGGAGCAGTAGAAGCAGTGCATTCAAATCTCATCGGGTCACTAGAAGAAGTCAATTCAAATCTAGTTGAAGACCATATTTAAATCAATAGCGTTTTGCCTTAATGTTGAAGCTTATTCTCCTCCAAAGGTAAAATGAGAAGTTGAGCTTTTGTTAAATGCATTATTCAACATATATCTCACTAGTTGACTCTATTTCCAATTTATCAACTTTTATCCTAGGATACTTTTATTTAAATTAATATTTAAATCTTTTCCAACAAAATTATATAGGACTCCATTTTCTCTATTTATAACAATGTTACCTGTGAGTATTTTTAATTTATGTTAGTGTTGTTAAAATGGTGAGTACAAGAGATTGTTTCTTTAGCGTTTTTGTTGAGATTGAGCCATTTTTGAGGCATCGCTTTGTTAGTTAGAATTGCTATTATAAATAGTAGAAATTTAATTTTAAATGATATTTCTATATATTTATTGTTTTTAATTTGAGTATTAATTTTTTTTTTTAAATTTCAATTTATTTAAAAATCATTAACCATTAATATAAACTTCTTAAATCCATTTAAGAACTTCAATAATTTTACAGAATTAATACTAAATATTTCATAGTTGTAAATTTTAGAACAAGTAAATAAAAATAGTCATATATAACCTGATTCACTGATCATTTCCAAATAAAGTTTAGTTTTAATTTAGTTTTGTGACGTGCTTGGCACATTAAAATGTGAGCGGTCACATGATTCGCAACCCTGACATTCCCCGCGGGTGCGATTAGTAAATTACTGATGAAATACTCACACACAGAATTATAAAATGATTACATTCAAACACACGCAAGAACACTTCAACGAAAACCATTTGATCAGTGCAGGAATTTGATGTTTGGCCCTTCCAACTGACACATGCCATTAGTAAGTCATTAATAAGTGAATAAGCTCAACCATCTTGGCTAATGCATTATTTTTACATAAATAATATTATATGTGTTTTATTTTTTTAATAGCATTTTTATAATTTTCATGTTTTAATTTGTTTGTTTTTTTTTTCAATTTATGAAATATGTTTAAAATCTCAGGTAAAAAAATTAAATATTAAGTGAAATTGAAGTGTTTCAATGGCTATAAACATTTATATTATTCGAACATTACAGAGCATCGAACCTAAATCGAGAAACCTGTGAACCTTACACATCGGAAGAATATAATTAGGAGGTGCCTAAGCCCAATTTTAAGCAATTCGTATGTTTTGTGATGTGAACAAAGTGGAAATTTAAAGAGATCTGGTCCCAATGAAGTAGGTTTTGAATGCTTTTGTGATTTGTACTGTTGATTTTGTGCATATTGATTTATTTTATTGAATGGTAGATACGTTACAAGAGCCTTTATCTCGTTTTCTGGTTCTAGTTCGGACAGTGAGGACCATTGTATGTGATAGGCCAGGTTGGAAACTGTACTAATAATTTACTAATTCACGCCTCCACCACCCACATTTAGACGGAATACAAATTTGAAGGTTTTCGACGTTCAAATTTGGCATATGTATATTTGTCAAAACTGAAATAATGCAATCCATGCATATAACGATGTACCAAATAAAGCCAAATCCCAAGTATTGATTACTAAATAAGAGTCTCTCTTCTCTGCACCAATAAAAAATTAAATAAATTCAATTTAATAACTGAAAAAAAATATATATATATTTCCATGTTCTAATGTCCATTTTACATATTATTTATAAATTTTTGGTCAACAAGTAATTAAGGAGTTGAAATGCCTAATGCCTTTGATTTGGGCCTTTGCTCATAACATTAGTCTATGGACCATGTTAACACTGGGGAGCTAGGGAATTTGGGGAAAAGTGTGACTATTTGCATCAGTATGGAAAAGTTATAATAACTATAGTATGAAAATAAATAAAAAATATAAAGGAAATCATCATAATTGTGGAAGATTTTTTGATAGTAGAAGAGGAGATGAAAGAAAATGATGTTTTTTTCAATGTTACAAAGGTTGAAAAAAAGTTCACTCAACAATGGCTAAGGTATATGAAGATGCGGAAGAAGAATCCGATAAAGAGACAAAGAAATATTGAAGAACAAAATCATGGTAAAGTTGAAGTTGAAGAACAAGAAAATATATGTAGAATGTAACGTTTGAAGCAAAAAGAAGAAAAATTTTGCACACCATAGAGCTAAGAACAACTTGCACCAACATGTAGAACTAAAACAAGTTTTGAATTGATCTCAAGTTTTTGTAAGCCTAGGTGAGATGTAGACCAATAGACACTAGTGGTTGTAATTAAGGGAGAGTGTTGGAATGTGTTAATTACTCCGACTTGTCATATAATTTCTAGTATTTTACATAGACTCTAAAGTCAAGAACATTTAGTCATGGATGTGTGAGCTAAAATTAACATATATGTTATTTGTGTTCTAAATATATTTCCAAAGGATTCTTCGTGGTTGTTTACGTCTATTTTATCGTGTATTCTTAAGAAATTCATGCAATTCAAACTCAAGAGTCGTGACTTTATTGTGTAGTATTAAATTGTTAGTTAATTAGTGAGTTTAGCTACTGTAGTGGTTTGGGTTCCTCGTTCATTCTCTCAAATACCATCTAAAAGGGCCCCACATTTGAAGTTGGCACTCTCATAAAATAAAATATGGGTCCCATATTTTCCTAGGTACAATGTAAACAAATATGGTCTATCAAACAACCTATTTAATAGTTTGTATTACTGCCAATATATATCTAGGCTATGAAAAAAATCAACCATGGTCCACTTGCAAGTCGTGTAGGTTGCATCAACAAAATTGTCAAGTGAATTTTGATAAAGAGTATATGGGAAAAGGATAAGTATCACTGAACAATTTGTGAGATTAAAAAATATTGAAACATGTAGCTTGTTAAATGTTAATGTGGGTGGTGAGAAATTTTAATCAATATTTATTATAAAAATAAAAATATAATAACAACATATAAAGATAAGAATATATGGAGATTATAAATTATCCTTGAAAATAGTGGGAAAAACCAACTTTTAATAATAAATATACTATTATTTGGCCTAAAGACATCTTACAATGATGTCATCATACCCTTAAATAAGATATTACATAAAAATACCACGTGATATTGAAACTTTGAACTATAAACTACCATCAAGAAACATTCTAATAATCATATCAAATTGACTTTATGCCCAAATCAAATTTACCCTAAAATAACTTTGACATTATTTTATTTTTAAATAATCCTCAAATTAAAACTTTCAATTAAATATAAATAATTTTAAATATTTATAAACTTTTAAAAACTTGCACATATACAATCATATATGCAATGTCTATGGAGGTATAATATATAGGATTAAAGAAGAAAAATAATGGCGTGTGGTCGTCCAATCTATATATTCTGACAATATTTCCTATATACATTTTTCCCTTTTCGTGTAAGTCTCATATACCTATTAAAGAAAAGCAAGAAACATCTACCCAACTCTATTTGTCCTAATGTTCCGAGTCATCCCAAGTCAAGGATATATGAGATTCGAGATCACAAAAGCAATAAAAAAGAAATATTTTTTCATTTAACAAAGAAAAAAAAGGACACATGTGGCTTGGAAAATCGACAAGAAAGTGTTGCATCAATTCTAATTTTGATCAAGAAAGTGCGAGGGCATCATCACTGTGTTTGCTTTAACAAAAGGTAAAGTATTTCTTCATCAACCAGAAACATGGAAATCTGTTAAATTAATTATGTAATTAATTATGTTTGAAATGACAAAAGTGAAAGTACTCCCTCATTTAACATTATAATACTTGTAGTTTTTCAAGAGTATGAACACCTCTCTATTTCCTTGTTTGTCATTATATGCGTTTAAATAATTAATATTTCACATGATGAAAGGTGTGAGAGTAATTCTACGCTGTCAAAGACAAAGTGTTTATCAATTGATTGTTTGAAATGACAAAAGCCAAATGATTCCCACGTCTCACGCAGGAAAAAATGGTGTTTCCGCGTCATTACCAGCTCCACTATAAAGTCAAGTCAACTATGCCAAAATATTTACAAGTGGAGTATGTATATATATATGATTCTTTTATATATATACATATATCTAAAAGATTCGTGATGGTTTGAAATGACAAAAGCGAAATGATTCCCACTTCTCACGCAGGAAAAAATGGTGTTTCCGCGTCATTACCAGCTCCACCTTCAAATCAAGTCAACTATGCTAAAATATTTACAAGTGGAGTATATATATATATATATGATTCTTTTATATATATATACATATATCTAAAAGATTCGTGAAAATATGGAGCGGTTTCTGATTTTCGTATAAGGTAAAGTATCATTTTGAATATATGCATGAACGTTTGTGGATTTTAGTATTTTATTAAATATAAGAAGAGTTTATATTTTATTATAAATAATTTCTATTTTAGATATTTTGTATAAATAAATATCGTTTATTTTATTTAGTAAATTATAAATTTATGATGCGGTGAAATATAAGGAAGTTTTTATATTGGGATGCTTTTTCCGAATAGGTATGTTTTTTATATATTAATTTTTATTTAATTACTATGTTAATCGCCGTGTTTATTTTGAAATTGAGCTTTTAGAATTTTAATTTAATTGTTAATGTGAATGAGAATGTAACATTTTCGGGTTGATTTTCCATAAAAAAAAATAATGAAAATGAAACTAACTCAAACAAATTACAAGGAAACACGTATAAAAATCAGAGACACAATATTGGCGGAAAAAGGCTGAAGCCTCGTGCTTCTCTCATTCATACATTACAAAAATAATTGAGTATAGTGTTACAAATAAATAGATGAGAGACAGTGTTCTCAAGATAATGCGTGCTATCTTAGACACCTTTGGTTGAGATAATTTGTCCTTTGGTTGAGATAATTTCTCACCAGACACACACCAATATAGGAGTTACCTAAACTAACTCCTATCTTAGAGGAACAACCCAAGAGTTAGGCACAAATTCCTAACTTGGAATATTTAATTAATTAATTTATTTTTGGATTTATTATTGTTTTATGAGAGAGTCTAACATCCCCCCCAATGATAAATCCAAAAATAAGAATGAGAACCATCTTCCAAGTTCTCATGTTGATCCTAAAAAACATTGCCTGAAAAAACCGCCAAAACTGGATGCTGGAAAAAACTCAAATCTGAAGAGAACATGAATCAACTGCATGCCTGATTCATCTCTGAATGTTGCTTGACAACTCCATCACGTGCCAAGCTGCAAAAGGATCCAACTGTCCTTTGTTTGAAAACAGCATCCGGTGTCCACTGACACAATTTGATGAACGCCCACTGGCGTATGTGCTGATGATGATTGCCCACTGGCTGAAGATGTCGAAAAACAACTCAATGTTGCTTTTGCTATGATGAAAGTTGCTCACTGCTGCTTTGGCTGTCGATCGCCCACTGGCGAATTTGCTGATGCTCACTGCTGATGACAAATGCCCACTGGCTGATGAAGATGCCCACTGGCTACTTCGCTGATGTTGTCGAGAATTTCAGTCTGACAACCACTTGTCAATTTCATTGACATTTCCCCTTTGTTAGCTGAACTCCCCCCCTTTAGGTGTAGGAGAGTTTCACTGTTGTACTCCCTCATTCAACTGCATGAGAGTACCGTCATCTGTTCACTGCTCGCTGCACTATGTGTGATTGTAGTCGGTTGTAGAACTGAGACAATCGTTTGACTGTGGATGACCATTCCCAAGGATCAATCCATTCATAATGTATCTTCAATCTGGCTGATTTGTGTGGGTTGCAACATTTTTATGAGGAATGATTGGGCTTGCCACAATGGCAACACGGATGGAGATCAAAACATTGATCTTCCATATGACCAATTCTTTGACAATGAGAACACTTTGGTTGAACTTCAACTTCAGGTTGCGTGCAATTCTGATTGTCGGCAACTTTCTCAGAACCTGCTGAGGTGAGTGGTTCAAGAAATCCTGCACTCACAAACTTAACTGGCTTGGAATAATCTGGGATTTGTAAGTTGGTGTCATCAGGGACATATCCTAAGCCTCGTCGATTCTTTTTATTTTTAATCTCTTCCCAGGGCTTGATGATGGGTTTGGAAGAAATTTGAATTTGATCATGAACAACTTCGACACTTGAAGTTGTTTGGATGAGTGATTTGGAATCAACATCTTTATCTTCATTTGCATGGTTGAATGACTTGGAAGAAGCACTCTTCTGTTGCAGCTCATCTCTTTGTAGTTGCGATTCTAGTTGAAGAAACTCAATGGTTTCATGTGTTTGTTGTAGATGCCGTGAAAGATCAGCAAGAGTTTCTTTGCTGACGTGCACCATGTCTTCATCACTGGAGATGATCAAACTGTGAAGAATGTTTAACAACTGAATATGCTGCGCCATTTGAACTTGCTCACTTGAAGTCAGGCTCTCTTGTCGTAGATGTCGTGCTTTGAACTGTGTCACTTTACTTGAATGACAGGCTCGCTTGCTATGGGACTTGACTGGCACGCTCGCTTGATTTGTTGATCTCAATTTGCTTGATTGGTGTTAGAGTTGAACTTGTTGTGGTTGCTGTGATGGTTGTTTCAAGGAGTTAAAACTCATGGACTCACTTGATTGTGCTTTTAAAGGAAGGGTGTCGAACACTGTCGAAAATGCACCCAAAAAGCTTACAATGATTTCAATGATTCACTACAATGACTCAATTCAAGACGTGGGTGTCGGTTTCAACCGAGAATGCACCCTTACAATTCAATGTGATTTGAGTTTGATTACAAGTTCAACAATGTTGATGTAGACTGTGCACTGAAACGTTGAAGTTTACAGATTCATTAACTTGATTGTAGTGATGTAGACTTTGCTTTGAAATGTTGAAGTTTGCAAATTCATGAACTTGATTGTATTTGAGTGAATTTGTTTGTTGAGGTAGAATGTCGATGTTGAAAACTTTGATTATTTGTTGTAGTGTTGATCTTGCAGCTATGTGTTGTGCTTGCTTTATGTATGCGATGAAATTATTGATGTGTCACAACTAGACACAGATCAAAAAGCAAAAACATGAATCCATAAAACACATGCGCCATCAAGCACACATAGTGTACCTTAGATCCCCTTATTCAATTTCGGGCGGATCTAGGACACATCAACACTAAAAAATGACATCTTTATTAATCACTGAGTACATCTGAGGTAATGATAATGCCAAGCTGACAACCCTTTGAAACAACTCGCCTTCAAAATCTGAATGGATTGTGACACGATCCCTCTCAAAGTAAAACAATACTTTGAATTACAACAACTTTCCCTTATCACTCCAAATACAAAATCACTTCTTACTTCAAAAATACAAAATATACTCCTTATCTCTCCAAAATTACAAAACACTTATCACTCCAACATGCTCAAACAAAAATATTGATCATAAAATCACAATGCTACAGTATTTTCAAACAGATAGCTGTTTTCATGAAATCACAATGCTATACTATTTTCAAACAGATAGGCTGTCAAAGTTACTGAGCAATATAAACCATCCTTTAATCTCCGTTGATATACGGAGCAACAAACAATGGAAGTGATTAACACAAAAACCGCAACTAACGCTGGAAGTGATCGACACAAAGAGCCCAAGAAGACGAAGAAACGAAGGCATGATCCCCAAGAAATTCAGTATTCGGCATTCAATCTTCTACAGCAGGGAAGCAACAGCTCCAACAACTATGGAGTGCAACCTCTGGGCAATCTTCTCTTCGACTCGGCTGCAGTCTATGGCCACGATGGCACCCCTTGAGCTTACAGCGATTCCAACTGGCCCTCCCCTGATTTAATATATATATATATATATATATATATATATATATATATATGTACATATATATATATATATGTATATATATACATATATATATGTATATATATACATATATATATCTATATATATACATATATATATATATATATATATATACATATATATATATATATATATATATATATATATATATATATACATATATATATATACATATGTATATATATATATATATATATATATATATATATATGTATATATATTAAACAACCATTCACATGGGCGCTCAAAAAAAGATGAACTATAAAATACCGCGGCCCAAGATTAAAATATCACAAAATTAAAAGATACTGAACCATTGAAAATACTACGGCCCAAGATCACCCAAGATCACGGAAGTTAGATGTCTTCCGCTCCCTTTTTGTATGTTTTCCACGCCAAAAAAAACGCCTTCTCCCCTCGAACTTCAAGACTAGCTATCAAATGAAAATTAGAACGACTGCCATATTTTTCACAGGGAACATGAGACTTAAACCTGAGACATTGAGACTCATTTTGAACGGCACTATGAATGTTGCTGATGGAATTGGTTAACATCCAGCGTACTAGGAAAAAGAGAACGACTTCCAGTTCATGGAGGTAGCTCAACAAAAGCCCGTCGTGAGAAGAAACTCAATAGGAAACGATCAGAATACCCTCGAACTGACGCAAAAAAGACCAGCCATCACAGTCACATCCAACTGGCGCTTTGACAAATCACCACTGCGCTCTGCGTTGGAGGAGGGGAGCGCTTTCACCTCTCAGACACCGAATCTCGGCGGCAGACAACTTCACCTGTAGCTCTTTCGACATCCGGCAGGTCGGACCAAGATTCTTCCAACTGATGCAAATCTGAGGGGCTGATCACCACAACCATGCTTCTTTTCCAGCAAAGCGCTCAATAAATCCACGGTGGCACAGTGCGGACCTCCTCCTTAGGTCGTCGTCTTAAATGGAGCTATGGCTCACAACACACGCCTCTCACAACAAACCAGCTAACCTGGCTCTGATACCACATAATGAAAATGAAACTAACTCAAACAAATTACAGGGAAACACGTATAAAAATCAAAGACACAATATTGGCAGAAAAAGGTTGAAGCCTCATGCTTCTCTCATTCATACATTACAAAAATAATTGAGTATAGTGTTACAAATAAATATATGAGAGACAGTGTTCTCAAGATAATGCGTGCTATCTTAGACACCTTTGGTTGAGATAATTTGTCACCAGACACACACCAATATAGTCTAACAAAAAATATAAAACCAAGGTCATGGGACATGTACTCCAAATTGAATGGTATGCAAAACATCTTAATAGGTTTGGTTAATTACCGACTATGGAAATTGACAGAGGCATTGATAAAGACAAAGTGGTATTTATTGACATTTTATTTATGAAATAAAGGAAAATAGGAGAAAATGGAGGTGAAGAGACACAGATTTGCATGTGAGGGAAATCTAAGGAAAATGAAACAAATAGAGACCTCAATGATAAAAAGGCTTCTAATGATCAATTCATAGCCTTTTGACAGTTTTTGGGTGGATTTGTCTTCTATTCTTTCATTCTCTCACACTCTTGCACACTTAAAATATTCTTGGAGCATTATTGAAGCACTTTGGCATACCTTGGATTTGGAGAAAGAAGGTAAATGAAAGTAAAAAAGCACAAGGGAACATGTGGATCAACAACTACAACTAGATTTCTTTGCAGGTAATAGATTACATGTGTGATTTACTTCTTGGTTTATTGACGCATGGTATATGCATGTGATTTTCTCGTCATTTGTTGTCATTGGCATGGAGAATTTCCCGGAGTGACAGTGGTTTTAGCCTTGCTTTTCCATTTCCTGGATAGTCACGGTGTTGTGGGTGTTTTCCACTTGATTTTTTTTTATTGGTGTTCATAATTCCTTATGGCCATGGGTTGGAACAAATGCTCTGGAAGTCCTAGAACAACTTGGGTCAAGTTACTAGTCATAGAGCCTAGGTTGGGACGAATGCTTTGGAGCCCTTGGTGGGTTGAGTTACTATTCCCTGGAGTCGGGTTGGATAAACGCTTTGGAACCATGGAAGGTTGTGCATTGAGTTATTAGTTACTGGAGCCCCAAACAGCTTGGGTAGAGACCAATTTGGTTGGTTTTAGTGATATCCAACCATGGAAAGAATCACTGTGGTTGAGGGTCACTTAGGTGGTTTGACTTCTGGAAGCCCTGATTTGGTTTTGTTTTGATTTATACCATGAGACCTGACATTCATGCTTGGAATATGGCACGGGGGTGATTGGCTGAAAGAGATATTTGATTCAACCCAATCTACGGTTGGGTGGTTCCTGAACATCCTTGACTTGGTTGGTATTTTCACATGTTAATATGAGATATTTCATTATTGTGATCCATGAACAATTGTAGTGATTATGTTGGTGACATTATGGGTGAGTTGCCACAGTTTCTATGCTGGTTATTTTCTGGTTATATGTCAATTATATGATGTATATTATCTATGGCTCTTTACATGCTTTGATGAATACATGATTGGTTGATGAATGCATGGATTAATAAGTGTTGTTGCAGCTAGCTAGAGAGGGTTTAGAGCCTTCTCGATGATCCTCAGGTGAAGACTATCAGTTAATGATTAGATATGCATTCATGACTTGTAGCTTGCATGTTTGCCATGTGTTTGATGAGATGTTTGTTATTTTCCAGGCAATCTAGGTCATGTTCTTCGTCTTTGTTTGAATGTGTAGCCTTGTTGTTATGTCATTTATGATTCTGAGAAGTTTCAGGGAGTTCTGGGTAGTGGTCTAGAGGTTGGCCTAAAGAGGTGGCACTGATCCCGGGACCGCATGCTCTGAATTGAAGATTTAGGGTCACAACCGCTACAGCGAGGCTTGTGAGTGCGATTGGAGGCTCACAACCGCATGCATGCCTTGTTGTGGGTGTGGTTGGGGGTTAGGTTAGTGAAAATACAGTTCCAACTTAGGATTTTGTCATCAAAGGTGGTGGTCTGACTTCTGGGTGACCTAATGTCCCGAGGGATGTTTGTGAGTTGTCAGTGTGTTGGTTTGTAGGCCCCAACTTCTTAACTGGAACTAGAAGGTCAAGTCATGTCATAGTAACTCTTCGTCTCATGTTTACCTTGGCAGACCGGTGAAGTTGGGTAAATGTGGGAGGTGGTTGGTTATAGGTAAGGATTTAACCTCCATGAAATATTCTAGAATATTCATAGTATACACAAATCGAAGGTTGAAATTTATCCCTAAAGTAGTTATGCTATTTTTTTCCCTTCTAATTAAATTGACTAATTAAAAAAAATTATATGAACAAGTGTCATATGAAATAATTCATGATTTTCTCGGCATGTGGTATTGATAAACCATGGTATTGGTCCATGGTATTAAAGCAAAACTTACTTATAGATTAAGAATCTCCATTTTAAAGTGGAGGTAAATATTCATGGTTAAGAATCTTGTTCCATGTTTTTAATACAAATATGTTTAATTTATATATTACTTAGTTTTATAATTAATAATAATAATAAATTTGTAACTTAATTAGTTTTTATTTTTATTTTATTTATTTATTTTTATTATTTTATAATTTAGCAAAGTAATATATAAAATAAAATAAGTGTTTTAATGTTTATTATGAATTGGTCTTGTCAATATTTAACAACAATTTAATTTATAGGGTTAAACTATATTAATTTTATATATTTATGTTCATAGCATTAATTATTAATAATTTGTGAAGTCTTCGTTTCTTAATGAATGTTAATTTGTTTTCTTGTTTTTAGATTTTAATAACATAAGAAAAGAAAATTCAATAATTTTTAACAAGTCATCATAAATAAATTAATTTTTACCTCAATTTTGGGTAAGTTATGGATATTATACCTTTTTAATATGGGACTATGCCACTCGATATAAATTCATAGTAGCTAGTGTCATTTGTTTTATAATGATCATATGGGTATATTGCTTGGTTTGTTCTATAATGTAATTGGTATAAAGGGTGCATATGTTCCTTACACAGAAATATTTAAAACATTTCATTAGCAACAAAAGTCACTGAATTAATTATTCTAACAACTCGAAAAGCTATTTTATAGGTTGGAATGGAATAATTGTTTGTTAAAGATATATATGGTTGGATTTAGTAATTTTGGTTAATTTATTGCAAAAATCCTTGTTAAACAAGGCAATACAATATTGCCTCTTCCTCGTTTTCAAATAGATCATTGATTGCTTGAAAGACAATTTTTTTTTCTTCAAGGAAGAAGATGATTTTGTGAACAACATTATACAGTTATATTGCTATGTTCAACTATATGTACAATATAGTTTTTGTTTAGGTAATTTCCAGCTCAAAGTTTGAAGATGATTTTGTGAACAACATTATACAGTTATATTGCTATGTTCAACTATATGTACAATATAGTTTTTTTTAGTTTTTTTTTTTAAGGTCATTTCCAGCTCAAAGTTTGAAGAGAAATAATTATTGGGCTATGTCATATTTTTTTTTTCTCGGCAAATTCTAACTACTATTGTATTAATATTTACAGTAAAATTTTACATCCAAAGAAGCTGGCTGCCCAGAGTCATGAGTGACTCCATGGACGACAAAGACTGATTCATGAGGTTGCCTCGCAGGGCAATTCGAGCAAAAAGATCAAAAACCTTGACAATATGACCGAGAGAGATCAGAATAACAACATGACAGCCCACGCAGGGGTTCCTCAAAATAAAAACATGCCAGCCCACGCAGGGGTTCCTCAAAACAACAACATGACAGCCCACGCAGGGGTTCCTCAACAGTAACTTGTGGACCAACCGGACAGTGAAACCCAAAAGCAAAACGCTGAAACTACATGAAATGCCCGACCAACAACATTGCACCCACTGCGACTGTGGAGTCCGCAAGCGGGTCTTTACAACTAACAGAAAGAAAATTGTGACATGAAACAGACAATTGGTACTTATCAGAAACCCGGAACCAACAGGAATAAACCAAACCTGAAAAAAAACAGCCAGAGCGCGGAGGTGGCATTGGGAGCTATATGTCTAGTTCCTCTTCCTCAATTGTGCGCCAACCCTCTCCTTTTGCCACCCCTTCCCCCATCGCCATGGGATTCTGCGAGGGGGAAGGTTGCTCCTGGTCACGAAAATGGGAAAGGGGCCGAGGCTGATTGCTTCTGGAAGTGCCCACCGCCATTGAGGATTCCCCAATTGGGGCCTTGCCTTTGCCACTCTCAGCACTGTCAGCTGCTCTTGAAGACTCTCCCATTGGAAGCTTCCCTTTGCCGCGCCCTGAATTGTCCTCCGCCATAACCAGTGATGACTCTTCCTCATGTTCCTCTGGAATCTTGGTGAAGAGCACAGAGATGTGGGCATTGATGCCTGCATTCTCCCTGGAGCTACCCAAGGTGAAAATGACCGAACCAAAAGCTGGGAGCATTGGCTCACCATCAGCAGAGCCTCCCACCTCCATGACTTGGCGAGCTGGAATTGGATTAGCTCCCATTCTTCGGTAACAATAACAGCAGCAACAATGGTGATGAATGTCTGCTGCAGGGGGACGGGAGGGCTCTCCGCGCCCAGGACCTCTCCTGCAAGGCATACGCTCTCGAACCATAGTGTCTTCCCCCTCCTCGTGCTGTTCGCAACAGCTTGAACTGGACCGTTCCACCGGTCGACACTCCCAAAATGCAATCCAACAGCTCTCAACTGAGTGGAAACAAAGGCGGATAGGCACTGGTATGAAGCCAGCCTCCCTCTGGTGTTCCACCACCTCACTACAGGAGTTCCAGACTTGCGTTGGATTCCTCTCCACGCATAATACACCCAGCACCACCCGACGAACAAACTTATGCATCTTCCCATGACGGATGATAGGACCAGCATTGAATGCGAACCGCAAGCGCGTCCATCCCTCCCTCGGCTCCATTATGGAATCTCTGAAACATTCCTTATGCCAATGCAGCGACGGCTTGGGGCATTAAAGGCCCGTCCCTCATCACGTGGCCACCCATGCTCTGCATGTGGCAAGGTCTCATCTCCGGTGAAGACACCCGCATCCGGGAATTGGGCTATGTCATATTAAAGAGTCTCCTTGCAATGATTACTAAAAGTATTTTTCTATATTTTAATTTATTCTGCACCCATTTTAGGTGTTGGCCTCAAAATGAGCAAGTTGGGTTGAATGGCCTACCTTTTTTTTATGAAAAAGTTTGGGTTGGTAAAGGAGTGAAAGAAAAACTTTACCATACATGTTTTTGGTACGTTTACAAAAGAACAT
This sequence comes from Pinus tabuliformis, assembly GCA_031772625.1. NCBI lineage: Eukaryota > Viridiplantae > Streptophyta > Pinopsida > Pinales > Pinaceae > Pinus > Pinus tabuliformis. Next base: position 2,032,427,277 of record CM062818.1, on the reverse strand, counting down.
TGCAAGATGGTTCAGATAGCATGCATAGAGCATGATAACTATTTTGTTTAAACTCAATTTATTACCCACACTATGGGGAGAATGTTAGTGAAGTTAAACTTGGAATCTACTCCAATTAATAGTAAAGGTTATGAAACATACTCCAATTAATACTAAAGGTTATGAAACATTGATCCAAATTGTTAAAAACACTTATAGAGATGGTTTTGATTTTTATTATGGTTTATATATGTATAGTAACAATGCAATAGAGTAGTGAGAGAGATTGAATACTGCTTTTGATGCTTTAAAGAGATAGCTCGTAAGGAACATGCATTAGATAGTTAGAAAACAATGATTTCAAGTGGTGAGTTGGGAGGAAGCTTCTCAAAAAATTTCAAAGTTTATTGTGATGCAAAATCATTACTTTTTAGGGAATTGTTCTAGCGAGAATAAGATAAAGGAGAAATCTGGGGTTTCAATATAGTTAACTAGTTCTTTTCAAATTTCTTTTTGACCCATCTTTATTCATAGAGCTTTTGAATCTACAAAATTTAGATCTTTCTTTCACACATGTTTTGTATATATTTGTTAATTGTAGTCCTATTATAGTAGAATAGTGAAATTGACCTTTCCATTTTTCCCTAAACAAATTTGACCTTCCCATTATTTCCTTATTTGTGCCTTAGAATAGAAACAGGTGGTAGATGTTTAGAAAATTTCATTATAGGATTTCAGAGTATAAGATGTGATAGATGAGAGGAACAACATATTACTTCTTATAAAGCAATTAGATATTCATCGACATCAATCCTTCCATTATGAGTAAGGAGTTTGAATTCTTCCATAAAATGCTTGTTACTAAAAATAAATCCATGCTCTTTTAACAACTTATACCCCCACCCCCCAAATCAAACCATTGTTTATCCAATTGGAATGATCTTTAGGGCCTATGTTTTGTTATGTTAATTAATTGGTCTGCATTGCTTCAGACACTACAATTTTCCAAAGTATTATACTATTTTTCTTTTTTTTTCTTTCATTAAAAATAATTTCCTCTAAGTCCGGGATCTCTAACCTTGGTTAAATTAGTGAAACCACGTTTATCCATAGTCATCTCAACCGAGCCATGTTCATTCATGGTTAAACCATGCTCACACACAGTCAAAGTTTATTGTTTTTTAATAATAATAATATTAATATGATTTAAAACACATTTATAATATTAATAGAATTCAATAAAATTTTATTTAAAAGGTTTAAAATTGTTTAATGATATTGATATTAATAATTTTTTAAAAGTTTAATGACAAAGTTTATTAATAATTTTCCGTAAGGTTTTATTAATAAGATATTATATGTAATAAGATTTAAAGGTTTTATTAACAAGATATTATTTTTAATAATATTTAAAGGTTATTTAATTTTAAATAGGATAACTAAAAATTCTTAATAATAGTATTAATATTTACAGTAATAAGTTTTACTAATAATAGTAATATTAAAATAATATTTATATTTAATCAGGTTTAAGGTTTATTTAATATATAATTGACATCATAGTATGATGAATAAAAATTTTCATGAAGAAAAAATTCACGTCACATTATTACAAAGAAAAATCAATAGTGCAATATAATAATCTATGTCGCAATGTGACAAACAAAAAATTAACATCACAATATCATGAATGGGAATCAACAACACAATGGGATGAATGAAAAAATGTCATCACATTATGATTAACAAATAACAATGTTATAATTTTACGACATATGCAAACATAGTCAACCTTTGTAGCCAACCCGTAGAGCCAATGTTGAAATTGCCAACCATGGTCAAACTTAGTCAACCATATGTTTGACATAGTCAATGATAGTCAACCTTGTTCACTCATAGTCATCCTTAGTTATTCTTAGTCGACCATATTTAGATATTATCAACCATGATTGACCATAGTCAACCTTACTCAGTGATAGTGAAGGTTTACAATTGTTTAATATTATTAATATTATAAAACTTTGTTGTTGTTATTGTTATTATTATTATTATTAAAGTTTACTATATTTATATAATAATATTTATATTGATAAGGCTTATTATAATATTAAGATTAAGGCTTGTGAATAAGATTTAGTATTTATATTTAATAAGGTTTAAGGCTTATTTAATTTTAAGGTTTTTTGATATATAAATTTTAATAATTTTTTTATAACTTTTCTCAACAATGTGATTATTTTTAATTATGATTATACAAGCTCTACTATTTTCAACTATGGTCACCATGGTAATCCACAGTTAACTTGACCATCCACATTCATATATAGTTAGAAAGTAACAATCATGGTCAATAATGTTCATCTGTAGTCAACCACATTTGACCATAGACATCCCTATTTAAAAATTAACATCACAATATGAAATATAAATATCAACATCATAATATATTAAACGAATATCAATGTTATAATTTTGAGAACACAAATAGTGTCATAATATGATGAAAAAAATTGGCATCGCATTTGATGAGCCAAAAATTTGCATCGCAACATGACAAACAATAATTAACATTGTCATGTGACAAATAAAACATCAACATTGTAACATGATAAACAAAAATCAAAGCATGGTTTATCATGGTTGACTAAGGTTTACTATAGTTAGTCATATTCATCCATGTCTTGATCCTAGTCAACCATAGTCAATCATGGTCAACCTTATTCAACCATTAGCAAGCATCGTCGTCTTCAATCAACCGTAGACACCATAATTTCAACAATGATCAACCATAATGACCATAGCCAACCATGGTCAACCATAGTCAACCATTGTTAGCCATAGTCAGTGTGGTTAATCATAATTAACTATGGTCACCATAGTTTACTATGGTTAACTATGGTTGACCATAGTTAACTATGGTAACATGTAGATAAATATGGTCAACATGGTCAACCATCATCAACATTGTTAACTATATTTTCCATGGTCAACCATCAATGATGATAAACCATGGTCATCTCATGTTGACCATAGTCAACCTTAGAAAAACATGGTCAACCCATCCTCAACAAGGAAAATCATGGTTAGAATGGTCAAACAAGCTTAATGAAGATCAGAATGGTTGAACATGGTCAACCATGGCCATTCGTTGTCAACATGGATGACCGTAATCTATGATAGAAAACTATGCTCAACCATGGTCAAATTAGTCAAACCATGTTCACCCATGGCCTACATCATCAACCATGGTTAACTTACCCAACCATAGTCAATCATGATCAAATATGAACAACCATGATCAAATATGAACAACCATGATCAGTCATAATCTACCATACATAACTATAACTGACTTAGATCCATCATACACCGGATCTATCATGTGCTGAGAGGGATCAAATCCCTCGAGATGCAAACATTCTTTTTGGAGTGTAGAACTTGAGGAAAGGTTTTCACCTCGAGGCATTTGATCCCTCTTGGCACATGATAGATCTGGTGTTAGATGGATCTAAGCTGGTTCCAGTTGAGGGCAACAATGTCACATTTTTAGGTTATCATTATTATGTATATGTTTGAGATTAAATTCAAAATTCACATTATTTTTTCTTTGCTTGGCATGACCATATCATTATGTTCTTTAATTTAGTCTGTGTTGCTTTTCTTGAATGGTTTTTACATCTTTGTTTGGATGCTTTGAGTGGTTTGTGTGTTTATGTGTTTGGATTTGGATGATAATGTTTTTGAATGTTACAGTTTCTGTGTTATATTTTTATATGTGTATGTAATTTTCTATTAGTAATTAGTTGGTGATGAAGAAGGGATACAATCTTGTCAATAGTTTGTAGGAGGATTGATATTTCACATCTATTTCATTTAATTCTATGTATCACAACTTCTGACAACTAATTAATTCTCAAAAATGTCCCTCCAAGTATTACTAAATATATCTTGAAGATTAGTTTTAATAATTTATTGCATCAAGATTACTCTTGAAATAATTTTTTTCTTTGCTAATGTTTGAAATAATTATTTCCTTCAAGAATATTTTAATGATTTTTTATCTATAGTTTTTTTTTTCCTGTAAGAAAAGTCGTAATTTTATTAATGAAAACAAAATTACATTTTGTATACGCTGAGTCGCATTTCATTTGCAAGTCAACTGACCTCAGATCAGGGGTTCGATAAAAAGTTTAATGTACATATGGGGAGAAAATCATGTTTTCCTCCCCTTTTTCTTCTCGACCTTGTGCCACTCCCCTTGAGATGGCATCGTGGACACAAGTTGAAGTGGATTTTCAGCGCCTGATCAGGGATTTTCCTTGTCAGAATCAGAGGTGTCTGATGTGTGTAGTCTTTTGGTTCCACTGTTTTCCATTGTATATGGAATCTTTTCCAGTTGTGATTCCATAGGTCCTTGTGGAAGTGTCTCCTGGATTTCTGCTTCTTTGTCTGTTTGATTATTCTCATTTGGTATGGGCTCTTCCATATCAAACTCCTCCTCTTCAGGATATGGTGGGGGAAATTGCCAACCCTTGTGTTGTTTCCCTATTTTCTTCTTTCCTCAGATGTCTTTTTTTGCCTTCAGGACATGTATTTTGTAGATGTCCTGTTTTCCGGCATATTCTACACCTAATTGTTGTGTTTTCGTAGTCTAGTGTCTATGTCCAACTTCGTTGTTTATGCTTCAACTGTATGTGGTCTGGTAAGCCTTTACTGAGATCTACTTCCACACAGATGCATGCGAATGTAAAAAATGTTTCCTCCACTCTTTGTGTGTCCATTTTAATATATCTGCCAAATGGTGTTGCCTATACCAGCAAGGACCTGATGGTCCCATAAGTGCAATGGGAGGTTGTGCAGATGGACCCAAACTGGCATCCTGGAAACAACCATAGTATTGACATCGAATTCCGGAAACCATGGTGTGATGAAGAGGCTCATAGATCCCCAAAACCATGGTCCCTCCTGTAGCACAATGTCTCTTATCTCTGTTGTATGGAATTTAACAATGAAAATCCCCTTAGAATAGAGGTGGATCTCACAGTGTAGAGTCCAGTTTGTGAATATCCAATGGAAAAGTTCAAAAGGTTTTGGCCAAAAATAGTTGAATCGACAAATGATGGCGTGTGATTCAAAATTATTACATGCCTCATCGGTTTCTGGTATATCTATATTTTGTTCTTGGATATAATTCAACTGCTCCACAATGTATGGACTGAGTTCTGTTCCAGCTTGCTTTGGGACCACTGTAGGAGTTTTTCCCCCTTGTAAGACGTTCTTAAAGGATATTCCTCCATTTTTGTGATTTTGACAATTTGTATTGTTTTTTATTTTTGTGTTTGTCCCACTGCCTCCTTCTGTTTCTTTTGTTGAACTGAAAGTTGCTGCACCACCTCGTAGCCTTAGGTTGAGTGTTATAGTAGATTCTGACATAATGTTGTAATCCAAAATGGATCTGAGATCGTGTAGGGTTCTGTTGGACACCTAATCCTAAGTGGGTTAGTGTGGAAGTCGAATGGACAAAAGCAGTCCAAGAGACCTTGGGATCTGAAACCCAAGAGTCATATGTTGTACTATAAATGTATATCTCATGGTAATAAAAATTGTATTGCATGTTTGATCTTTCATATCTTTTGTGTTGTCCATGTGTGTTTAACATGGTATCGGAGCTGGTACGTTCATAACCTTCTCAATATTGTGTAAGCCACTTGTTTTTGTGGCCTGTGTAAACCAACGCTTCTATGTTTTTAATGAGTTTTTTATGGTCCATCTCTGCAAATTAGTTGGAAGTCGTTGAACTGCGCCCTGCGCTTCTGTTGTGCTGTCATCCTGACATTGAAACGCTTGAGCGCTGTCCTATTCCTAAACGTTCACTTGAACACTGTCATAACTTGAGCGCTGCCCTGACATATTCATTTGAATGTGCTCTGACTCCAAAACCGTTGCATATCCTCTGCACTCCCTCGGCTGTGCATATTCCTTTCCTGCGTGCTGTCTGCACTGTCCATGAGAGTTTCATGATAATTACGCTGCTCCACCTACATTTAATACGCTGCTCTCTGCATACGAAACGCTCCTTGTAACTGCTCATAGCCCTCTGTCCTGAGCGCCTCTGACATTATCTGCGCATCAGTTTTCCTTGAGCGTTCTCCTTCTGTCCCGAGCGTTCTCCTTCTGTCCCGCTTTTGTGTGCCACACGCATTTAGCATTTGCTATTTTATTAAGAGACAAGTTCCCGTGGGTGAGTGATATCGTGGTGTATGTTTCATCGGTGTCTCCTGTGTAGCTGAAAGCCTGAAAATGCCTTCAACTGCACTTTTCTGTGTGTTAATGAAGATGGCAAGCGGACAGTGGAGAAGCCCACCTTGTTTTTCATGCCTCGCTGCCCAACTCCTGTCCTTGACAATGCGTTGTTAGCAAACTGGACGAGTAGCAATTTGAACAAGATTATCATATTGTCCCACAGTTTTATGCACTCGACGAGTTTTACACTTTAACGCTGGAACGTTTGAATATACGGTGGTATTACGCAGTTTGTATCAAGCTCATTCACGCTCCATTCATTCACGCTCTCTTTCAATTCTATTCCACGCCTCAAGACCATTGCAGAGGCCATTATTCCTTTCGCCAAACTTCACTGAATCTTGTCTGTATGCTCTGTGAAGACCGTTTGGTATTCTATGTTTCGCAGTTAGGAGGATCTGGAGTATGGTGGTTATATTCTGCGGTAAAATGGAAGATGGAGCACATGCAAGCCGTGCTGTCACCTGCGTATATCTATAAATGTCAATCAACCAGCGTAGAATGTAGTCGGGTGTAGCTGCCAGTTCATGAGAGCTGCGCATTGTTCGTGACAACGCCAGCCATAACAGTCGCGACATCAGATAAGAGTGGAAGTTTTACTGCGGATGGCGTAAGGGAATAGAGACATTGTCTGCGTATCGTATGTTTAAATCCATTTGAAGATGCGTTGTTTACGTGCTTGCTGAATGTTTGCCTGCGCGTGTAAAAAGGGCCATGGGTTTAGCGTTATGTGGAGTTGGAATGTGTAGCCTCTGCGTTCAATCGAGTGTTGAAACCATTCAAAGCTGAACGGCGTACACCTGTGGTTAATTGCTCTAATCATAAATCGTGGATGAGCCAATTAAAATGTCAATTGCGTAAGTGGTGGCGGAAAAAATCCTAACTTGCTGGGTATGTATATATATTGTCTGCGTGCTATATACATCGTTTTAATAATCCATTGAAGATTCGTTCTGCCTGTCGTATAGCTGTTGTTTAATCGCCGAGGAAGAAATATTGTATGGAACGGTTCTATGATTTTGTTGGTAATTGTGACTGATATATATATATATATATATATATATATATATATATATATATATATATATGCGCCATGCTGTGTAAACATCCACGCTAAATTACATATTGTGCTGTATAATTCCGCCCATTTGCACTTCTTCCCAGAAAAGTTTAGTTTGTAGTCAGATTAATAATGAGTTTTAAAAAGGAGGAAACATCAGTTTAATGACTGATGCGCCAACAGAAAAAGAAGAGCGAGAAGTTGACCCAAATATAGAAGAGCTTGCTGGAAGCGAGACTGTCATTAAAGCCTGCTTCCCCACCATCACTACTGTTGCGAAGAATTTCCGATGGTATGCCAATAATCCTCTGTTTGTTTTGGTTGACTATACTTGTCCAAGTGCTACAACTTCAATGCGCTGAATTTGCTTAAATATTGTGGATGTAATCTAATTCTCATCCAATATCTTGGGTAAAGACCAAACCAGTGGGGGTGCTCTACAAAGAGCGAGTAAAGAAACTGAAATGGGAGATGAATCCTATCACTAATTGTTCTATATCAAATTTGTTGCATGACATAAAATATGCATCAGATGGTGAAGTTAACAACATGAATTGTGCATTATGTAAGTGAGCTGAACTCATTCTTCACTAGTGTGCTGGTTCTACCTTCAGGGGTGCTCGAACTTTTTGTACTTCAACTGCAGATTGTGGAAGACATTCATTTTTCTTGCAAAGGAGTGTTGTTTATGCATGAAAGAAATCAGTTTTGTATATCACCCATTGATTTATTTGTGTACTGACCTGGAGCTGTATTGAATGCAACGAAAACTGTGATTTAAGCTACCTGAATACGCTATGATGCTGCCTGAAATACGTTGAAGCTGCTGTTTTAAATAAGTCTGTATGAGGCCTGAATGGTATACAATCCAATGGTATGGTGATTAGTTTCAAATACACTTTGAATAGTTCAAATTCCATTTGCAACCGAGATTTAATGCTTCTGTTCCTATAGTTGGATCCGATTTGATTGTTGGTGCCATTCATATGTTTAATGCTTTGCTGAGGTTGACCGATGCAAATTACAGTTCAAAGAATGCCCATGACATGGTGTTATAATTATTGAAGTTTTGATAACCATCATTTCTGAAGGAGTAGTTGAAATATCTAAACAAGTTTGCAGTTGCTGTTGCCCCAATTGTGGCATTGTATTTAAAACTTTTAATTCCACTGCTGCATAAATATTTTGGTGAGCTGATTGTAATCTTTTTGCACACTGATCATTTGCTGACATTTATAAAGGATATTGCTGTGTACTATGAGTAGATATTACTTTTCTGCATTGAGTAGTAGTGATCAGTTTTTTTAAGGTGTAAATCAAACATTAAAGGAAAAATGGCCAGAACCAGTGAAGTATTACAGTTCCTTAAAACTCTGATATTATCTACTGTTGATGACACATTACAAATCAACAAAGGATCTCTCTCAGAAATTCAGACATGTTTACAAAATGCACAAGAAAAGATCGATTTTTTGCAGCTTGAATCACAGCTACAGCAAGAAGAGCTACATCAAAATAGACACCATCAGCAGCATGTTAATAATGGTACAGTTCATTCAAATAAAGCAGCAGTTGTATATGCAGATGCAGAAACTTAGTTTGCACTTCCCAAGCCCATCATCAGACCTTGGGAACAGCTTGTCCACAACAAGCATAGAACTAGTCTTTTATATGACAAGGACTTGTCCTTTCATATTCCAGACTATGCCAAGCCCATTCAGTTTCAAAGTGCTGGATTCATTCATGACAGTTCACCTGCTTCTTATGACAGTTCAGCTTTAGCTATTCCAGAATCTGCCCCTGTTCCGCAACAACAACAACAACAACAACAACAGATCGTGAAATGCCAACACTGTGACCGAGTTGGCCATTTGAAAGATCACTGTTTTGATCTTCATCCATGTAAGCACTGTCATAAAACCAGTCATTCTTCAAACAGATGCTTCAGAAACAAACGTCCTGCAAGAACAAAGATTCATCTTGGATGGATCGCTTCTTGGCAATGGGCATCAACAACCAAGAATATATTCCAAACACATGTCAGAACTTGTTCCAAAATATTGAACAGTCTCGCAGTTGAGTTTTCTCCATCTTCTCACCTTGTATCTGACAGGGGGGAAAAGATGGTCATCTACAAGCTTCAAAGTCACATCAAGCGAGCCTGAGCCACAACCTGCCACACCAGTTTCAGAGTTGTAGCCAGAGACAAAGATGCCCATGAACACAGATTGATAACACTTCCTCTAGCAGAAGACTCCAGCTTCTTTCCAGTTTTGGAAGAGTTCCAGGAATTGCATTAAGCATTCCAGAGTTGTTGGTCATCCTTAAACCATCACAGATTGAGAACACTTCCTCTAGCAGAAGACACCAGCTTCTTGCCAGTTTTGGAAGAGTTCAGGAATTGCATTAAGCATTCCAAAGTTGTTGGTCATCCTTAAACCATCACAGGTTGAGACTTCCCTTTTCAAGTTGAAGTTTTACCTTTTATGCAGGGTGAGACCTCCCTTTTATGGTTGAAGGTTTCCCTCTTTAAAACAATAGGAACACTTCCTCTAGCAGAAAACTTCAGTTTCTTGCCAGTTTTGGAAGAGTTCCAGGAACTGCACTAAGCATTCCAGTGTTGGTGGTCATCCTTAAACCACCACCCTTTTTACCAACATTTCATAGAGCACATTCAGCCTAGTGCTGCCATGCATTCTTTGCACATTTTGTATTACAGCTCTTTTCTTGGACTCATACATAACCCTTCGGATTAAGGGGGGGAATGTTGGACACCTAATCCTAAGTGGGTTAGTGTGGAAGTCGAATGGACAAAAGCAGTCCAAGAGACCTTGGGATCTGAAACCCAAGAGTCATATGTTGTACTATAAATGTATATCTCATGGTAATAAAAATTGTATTGCATGTTTGATCTTTCATATCTTTTGTGTTGTCCATGTGTGTTTAACAGGTTCTTCCCCCATATAACAGATGTTGTAGTCCAACCGGGTAGCCAATTTGTTTGGCAATGATATTCTTCTGGTTCATAACATAGTCTGTTGCAAGGACCCAAATCAAGGAAGACTTCCCCAAAGGGGTTTTAATAAAAATTTGAAAGCGATTAGAAGTTACCAAGGAAGGGGGTTCTGTTGTCCTCTAGGTTGTACATGACCGTGTAGCTTCAATGTCTCCATAAAGCATTTTAGTCTGTGGGTACTCCTCCAGCGTCTTGACGGCCTTGACAGAATTTCTAAGAGTTTTGGTCGACCCTCACGAGGTGGTGAATACATCTTCGTTTCAAGCAAACTGCAAAACCTTCTTAGGCACGCGAGTAGCCACGATCCCGACATCTCTGGGGGCGAGCACCATTCTGACTGTTCCAGAGCCACATTTACCTGTGACCTTGACAGGTACGATGTGGGGTTTCCCGATCTTGTTACCCCAATAACCCCTCCTTGGGAATAACTAAAAACTTGGCCAAAATGATGGCTTTGCGGGTGGCCATGGCCACCTCTTTGCTGCACTCAACACCGAGCTCGACGCCTCTATTGCCTCCTTGGCCTCCACTGTCGCCTCCTTCACTGTTACCCTAGACGAAGGCTCCATCAGGCCCTGTAACATCTAGGGCCTTGGTTCTTCCACCATTCTCATGCTCGATTGGGTCCTCGACGGCCTCTCCCTCGACCAACGATCAAAACCCATTGGAGTGAATCGAAGTCTGATGCACAAACAGGTCCTCCCTGCCATCATCAGGGGTTATGAAACCATAACCCTTAGTCAAATCAAACCACTTAACCTTTTTGGATCCCTTCCCCTCAGACATGGTTTGAATCCCTCAAAGAACAACCAACACAGAACTTGGTTTACCCTTATCTATAGTTTATTCAGGAAAGTCAAGAAATAATGTATTTTTGATTTTTTTTAATGAGTGGCTAGAATTATAAAATATTTACATTATTTGTTTCTCCAAACACATCTCCTTGAAGAATATTTTGATTTGTGTTGAATGTTTATGAATATATATGTTCCTCCATAAGTATTATGAATACATTATTATATGCAATTATCTATTAGTAATTTTGAATATATGTAATTATATGTTAGTAATTAGTTGGTGATGTAGAAGGGAGACGATCTTATCAGGGATTAATTTTCACTTTGCAGGAGGATTGATTCTGCACATCTATTTCATTTTAATTCTACATATCACAACTTTTGACAACTAATTAATTCTTAACAGTGTCCTTTTAGGTATTACTATATATCTTGAAAATATTTTTTCTTAATAATCTACAACGTTAATATTAACGACATCTAATGCATCTAATGCAAGCAATCAAATAAGACTAGAAAACAACATCTACACTGAAATCAATGCATCTGCAAGCGCTCAAATGAAATTAGCAATCAACATCTACACTAAAACCAATGCATCTAGTTAAAGATATCAAATAGGATTAGAAATCCAAATCTACACTAAAATAAATGCATCTAGTGCAAGCAATAAAAAAGGATTAGAAATAAACATCTACACTGAAATCAATGCATCTAGAGCAAATAATCAAATAGGATTAGAAATCAACATCTACACTAAAATCAATGCATCTAGAGCAATAAATTGAATAGAATTATAAGAAAACGTTATCTACACTGAAGTGAATGCATCTATTGCAATAAATATTCTTCCCTCTCTCTCCCCTCCATCTAATCTTGATTTTTTTAATAATTTACAGTCTCAAGATTAACAACATCCAATTCATCTAATGCAAGCAAACAAATAGGATTAGAAAACAACATCTACACTAAAATTAATGCATCTAATGCAAGCAATCAAATAAGATTAGAAATCAACATCTACACTCAAATCAATGCATATAGTGCACGCAATCAAATATAATTAGAAATCAAAATCTACACTGAAATCAATGCATCTAGTGCGAGCAATCAAATAGGATTAGAAATCACCATCTACACTTAAATCAATGCATCTAGAGAAAGCAATAAAATAGTATTATAAATAAACATCTACACTGAAACCAATGCATCTAGTGCAAACAATCAAATATAATTAGAAATCAACATCTACACTGAAATCAATGCATATAGTGCAAGCAATCAAATAGGATTATAAATCATCATCTACACTAAAATCAATGCATCTCGTGTAAGAAATTGTCTTCCCTCTCTCCCCCCTCCATCTATATCTATATCTCCCTTCATCTCTCCTTCTTTGTCTCTCCATCTCAGCCCCCCAAACACACACACTCTCTCTCTCCCTATATATCTATCTCCTTCACCCTCCCTCCCTCTCTCTATGTCTCTCTTCTTCCCTCTCTTCACCTCCCATCTATATCTCTATCTTCCTCTACCTCTACTTTGTCTCTCTATATCCCCTGCAAAGCATACCCACTCTTTCTCCATATATATCTATCGCTCCCTCCCTCTTACTCTCCCTCTCCCTCTCTCCCCATTATATTTATGTTCCCTCCTACTCTCCTCTATCCCTCTTTCTCTTTGCCTTATCATTCCCCCTCTCTCTCCACTTTTCTCTCTTTATGTATTTCTTCTTACCTACCTCTCTCCCCCCTCCAACTACCTCCCTCTCCCTCACTCTTTCCTCTTTTTCATGTCCTTTCTCTCTTCCTTCCTCTCCGCCCCTTTCTCTCCCACCTCACTCTATCTCCCCCCACCTCTCTCTTTGCCTTCCAACTCTGTCACTATCTCCCTCCCTCTCTCCTCTTTCCTTCTCCCCCCCTTCCTTCCATCTCTCCTTATTTGTCTCTCTATCTCAACCTAAAACATACATGATTTCTCTCCATCTCTCCCTTGTCACTCCCTCTCTCTCTCCACTTTTATCTCTCAATGTATTTCTTCTTAACCCCCCCGCCCTCTCTCTCTACCTTCTAACCTTGTCACTATCTCTCTCCCCCCGCTCTCTCTCCCCCTCTATATCTTCCCTCCAACCTTGTCACTATCTCCCCCCCATCTTTGTGTCTCCCCCTCTCTCTCTCTTACCCTTCTATCCCTCTCTCACTCATATTTTTCTCTCTCTCTTCATTCCTCCCCTTCCCTCCCCCTCTCTCTCTCTTACCCTTCTCTCCCTCTCTCACTCCTTTCTTTCTCTCTCTCTTCATTCCTTCTCTTCCCTCTCCTTCATTGTATTTCCTCCTCTCCCTTGTCACTCCCCCTAACTCTCCACCTCTATCACTCTATGTATTTGTTCTTCCCTCCATATATATCTAGAGTTAATATATCTCATGATATATTAATAGATATTATAATATAACAAACTGAATATTATAGAAATTTAATATTGCATTAATCCAAAGTTATTAAATTCAATAATACTAATATTATAATGTATTAATATTAATATTAATATTATAATATCAATATTAGATTTAATGATGTTTTTTGCATGGCATGATAACAAAATTTATAATAAAACTACATAAAATTAATATTTTCAAATATTACAACTTTGATATGGAAACATTTATGTCTTTAAATATTTTGATATAGCCATAGGATATGGCTTTTCCTTTTCAAGATTCATTTTACAGTTGTTTAGTTAAAAGAAATATTAAAAGATTTTGGAGAAGATTTTCGATTCTTTGTGTTGAATTAACCTTTTTCCTTTGATTTAAAAAATGACATTTGCTTTAGTAAGAGTTAAAATGTTTAAAATTTTACACAATTTGGAATTTGAATTTGGTAGTTTTTTCTGTTAAAGGTAAATTTATGATCCATTCAAATTCACATATATGATAAAGGAACTATTAAAATCATGGGATAATTTACTATCCATTCAAATACATAGTTATATTTTAATAACTAATCTTAGTCCATTAATAAGATTAAAAAGTTATATATAATTTAAGATTGGCCGACATTTTCAAAAATTATTTTTATTATTTTTTGAGGACGTGACATTCTTACACATCAGGGTCATACTGAGCTGTAGAATGCGCCTCTTGGTGCAATTAGTTATGGACAATAATGGTCATCCATAGTCAAATCTATATTGATCATAATAAATCTTCCTGAACCATAACTTGAACATATTTATCCATAGTTAACCATGGTCTACTAATTCTCCTTATGCACACTAGTCATTAACTAGTAGAACCACATTACTAAATGTGGTTGATATACACCAATCGACGACGTTTCCCACATTTTATACATCTGAAATTGATCATATTAAAATGTTGCCAATCAATGTATATCAATAACATTTTGAAAATGTGGTTGTGCTTATTAATACCTGATAGTATATATTGTTTGATTAAGACTTTTGCAATTTCTTCCTTTGTGGTCTTGTCACATTAAGTAATGTGGTAGAACAATGATAATCGAGTTAGAAAAAAGAGTTTAATTCAACAAATTTCTTTTAAGAATATTGAAATTGTTTCATCTAATAAGTTATCTCTTCTAATGCATAACTACATTAGTTGTGATAGAGTTGAAAATTCCACGAGGGCTTCACTGGGGAGCAATACCATACCATGTGCATTCATATTAGGGGATATATATTGAGGAAAAAATGACATAATATATTAGGATATATAGAAGGTAAAGGGTTTTTATATTGGTAGGTATAAAAAATGGAGCTCAAAGTTAATGAAAAAATATAGGGGTGTAAAAAATGTTAATGAAAAAATGGATACATACAATATCTATTGAAAGTAGGGTTTTTTAAAATTGGGAAGGTGTATTGGGTTCGTATTCGCAGGGGGTTGTATAATGTGATTTTTAGAGGTATTTGCCAATATGTAGTCGAATTAGGGGTATTGTTTAGTATGCCACGAATGCACAAGATATGTCAGAGGTTCATTGAGTGAAGCCCCCGTGGAAAATTTACATTAATTTTGGACAACAAAGTTAAAGCATATTGAAGGTTTTTATAATAGAATGGTAAAATGTTGAAGTGAGTTGATTATAAAATGATGGCCAACTTATTTTTAAGTAAGATTTCAACCTTGTTAAATTGTCTTTACTTATTTAAAAAAAAAATATTAGTGAATAATTTACATAAAAATTCTTATTTCTTTATTCTTTTTTCTTTCATTCTTTCTTCTTCTTCTTTCCTTTTTTCTTCTTTTCTCTCTTTCTCTCTCTCTATTTTAGCCCAAGGAAATATTTGGAAAGATCCACCTTAAGGGATCACATCCCACTATTTTATTAGTAGAACCTAACCTAGAGGGCATCGAGGAGAATTGACCTCGTGACCTCCCATTAGCCAGGTGCTTTAGCAATGGGAACTTAACCAATTAAGCTAATCCGCGAGGATAGAATTTACATAAAACTTATATAGAAAGACAGAAAATATCAAATATTAAAATAAATGTCAAATTTGTAATATTTTATTAAAAGAATATATTGAGATATTTAATAGCATTTCAAAATTTGTGATTTCTTTGTGTATTTGATATAAATTTGTGTAAAAATTTGTCATTTCCTTTAAAATAGTTAAAGATGATTCACTGAGGTTAAAATGATTGAACATGGTTAAGCATAATTACTAGAGTCAACTATAGTAAATTATATGTTGATCATAATAAACCTTTCCCAGTTATAATTAACTTAATCATATTTAACCACAAGTGTGGTTAACCAAACTAGATCCATCTTAACTCCGAGTCTACCAAGTAACTCTAGGTCTACCAAGTGCCAAGAGGGATCAAATCTATTTTCACTCTAAAATATGTTTGCTCCTCAGATTTGATCCCTCTTAAGGCTTGGTTAGAATCCCTCTTAGGGCTTGGTTAGATTTGGATTTAAGACAGATCTAGGTTGGTTTAATTATTAATTATAATTATAATTATTAATTTTATTAATTTTTATTTTTATGCAATTTTACTGCATCAAAATGTTTTAATTAATAATTGTAAAATTAATTATTGTTTTTATTTTTATTTTTATGTATTTTAACTTGGTCAAAATGTTTGCAAGATAGGACATTACAATACCTCTTCCATACTAGGGTGGAGAGTGCCTCTAAGCACAATTAACCAGGATCAATCATAATTTACTAATAATCTCTACACTATTAATAGTAGAACTACATATATACAAATGATTGATATATGCATAACATAATTAAAATGATTGGACATGGTTAATCATGATCACCATGATGAACTGTAATAAATTGTATATTGATCATAATAATTATTTCTCAGATATAACTATGACAACCATACAGGGAAAATTTCAAGGATGAAAAATTATCTTGAAGTTTAAAAACATTGGTGAATCTCACTCCCTAATATGCAAACTATAAAATGTTTATTGATATATTTGTAAAATTATTCAAATTTAAAATGGTTTTAAATATAGTGTCTCTGTAATGCTGGCAATTTTTAAGGTAAAATAATTTTATATTGTAAAATTTGGTAGAATCACATTTATAAAAATGGAAATTTGCGAATATTTTTTGTGAAAAAATCATGGAAAGTTAGCCCACCTGTGAATATTAGCCCCTAGAATTCCATGCAACATCTTAAGTTGTTAAAATTTAAAAAAATATATTATATATATGTTTTTAAATTATTATTATTATTAATTATAAAAAGAATTAATATAAGTGTTAAACATATATACGTTCTAAGGGGGTAGTTCAATTGGTGATCGAAGTAATGTGAATATTGTCTGTATTATCTTCCGGATACATCACATTAGATTTCCTTCTGATCGACGTTTCGAACCAACAACGATGGTTCATCTTCAGGATCTGAGATGGTTTTAAAATTTTTTGACACTAGGAGTGCTTGAATTTCGTTTTTCATCGTGGAAACAGAGTCAACATCATCCAAAACCGGTGGGGCACCCAAAACTTTGAAGTTTGACAACTATAACCAGGATTTCGAAAAATTAAAAACAACCCCTCTACATAAGAATTAATATATAAGTTAAACATGTATATGCATTTAAAAAATATAGAACTAGATTCTATGAAGATCTACTCCCACTTTGCCATGAAGATTCTTACTTTGTTACAATACCATGGTTTATCAACACCACATGCCCAAAAAACCACAACTCACTTCATATGGTAGAAGTCTTGTTAGCTCTTCTATAAGACTAAGCTTTTGATGGGTAAAAAACAGGTTTGGCAGTGTCGATTGTGCTTTCAAGAGGTTCGCAGCAGTTGGTTTCATCTTCCCCTTCATTCTCCTTATTCTCCTTTAAACCCCTTCATCTCTGTTTTTCTCCCAAAACCCTGCGTAAGTCCCTTTTTGGTCAAGCCCTTCAGCGTTAAGTTTCAAAGCCCATACGACTATATTCACGTAACCGTGTGCTTTTACAAAGTCAAATAACCCGCAGCTTTCCCTGTCACATCAGTCCCGTTAACCCTTTATCTCTTTCCACCGTCCGATCGTATCTGCCGCACGATCCAACGTTGTTCGCACCTCCCGCTGCCAAAACATGCACGCTCGTTGGCCAGCGGGAAGAGTGGTTTCTCCCCGGTCACATCCACCATGTGTCTCACATTTAATGCGATCGTGACCCCTCTGTACGAATACCACCGTCCCCTGATAGCGGTGCGGGGGATACCGCTTACCGCCCGTACTCCGTCCCCCGCACGTTAACGTTCGCACACCTCTGCTGCCCGATAACCGTCGGATCTGCCCGACTGTGATTCGACGGCCCATGTTCGCCCGTCCACATTTCCTCCCAATAGCCCCTGTAATCCGATCTCCACCGTCCATCTGCCAGATCTGACGGCTTACAATCAATTGCGCCTCCGTTTCCTCCCGACGCCACCCGCCAAGAGATCTCAGCCGTTCGTCTGTTCCATCCAACGGCTAATATTTATTCCCTACCCTCCATTCATTCCCATGCAATCATCGTGTTTTTGGCCTGTCTCGTGCATCCGAAGGAAGAAGGCGATCACCCACCAACACTCTGCACAGTTAATATTCAACTACCTCATTCAAGAGACAGCACGGCAAAGGAAGGAAAGTACAGCCTCGAGCAGTTAAACACCTTCAAAAATTATGGAAATTTATTCATACAACACTCCACCTGCTCGAGGAGTACACCTAAGTACCATAGAATGTCAAATTTTGTTCATTAAAGCAGCAGATCGTAGCAGAGGCCCATTTTAGACAGTTAATGTGGTTGGTGGTCCATTATGACCCCTCCACGCATAGGATAACAGATATTTTTGTAATCAACCTCTTTATATACCCAGAACACAGATGTAATAGGGGTTGATGGATATTGTTTTGATGTAAGGTTCAACTTCTGGAGACTGTAACTACTGTGATACCTGCAGCGTCTGGTCTTCATTTTCAGCTAATACAAGCTTCTTTTGCTGTTAATTGCTCACTTTCCACTTCTTCTTTGTTCCAGGTTGTGCCTGTTATGCATTTGTTCATGTGCTCTTGATGTTTAACATTAGAGGGGATGTCATCCCACCTCTGTGTTAGAATCTAGTATATATCATTGAATGTGTATGCAGGTTTCTGTTATTTTAATGCCGGAGAGCTGTCATCCTGTCTGTGCATTAGGAAATAGATTTACAGACCTATTAACTGGTTGTAGCCGGCCATCACAGGATCCTGTGCATCTGCTGGTGTGGTCAGTATTCTCCATCTTCACTCAATCCTCAAATTGTGAGTAATTGGTGGTCTAAAGCCTTGTAGTCTGGGGGTGTTCACCCATGTCTAGGGTTAAGCATAGTAGAAGTGGTTATCTGGCTTGAATATGTATCATTCTTTCCATTCATGCACCTGTTTCCAACATTTTTGTTGAGTTTGTAATTTTCCCGAGCATCTCTGAGATACAACCTAGGAGAGTTTCTTGGGGTGATAACATTAATTGGCGCCGTTGCCGGGGAGAGGAGATTGAAGTTCAGCTTCCTTGGGAGAATGACACAGTTCCAGATTTTGATGATAAACAAGGTCTAGGCACATTTCTGGTTGTAATCATCTATTTGGCGACTCCATTGGAGGAAGACCAACCTTTGGCGACTCCACATTGAAGTTCTGGCTTAGTTTGTGAGACATACTCGAAGAAATTCTCAGAAATCACCAGCTGAACCAGTGCCCGACCCTGAGAGGATTGTCAAATCGAAGAAAACATCATAGGAAGGGGCATCAAGATCAGGTAAGCCTAAGAAATCTCATGCATCTATGAAAGATAAAGTTATAGCTGAACATATACAGTTTGAGGATTTAGAGCTCAACACTGTTAGTAAGGAAATTCCTTTAGAGATTAATACAGCCCCTTGTTCAGTTAGTTCCCCTTCAAATCTCAGTTTAAAAAAAGCTTCCCATACAGTCCATAATATCCCTTTGTCTTTATCATCCATTTCATTGTTTCAAACTGCTCAATCTGCCAGTTTCCTTCTACCTACCCCAATCATGGCAGGCCAATAAGCACCCACGAGGATAGAAAGAATTGTCGCTGCTAGATATGGGCCTTTGGTCTTGCCCGTTCCTTTGAATCTTATGCCTTTGGGAGAATATCAAAAATATATGCCTAAGTTCACTAGCATGGAGGGAGTAACAGCTAAAGAACACCTTGAAGCTTTTTATAGTTATGTTGATAACTTAGATATAAGTGAAAACGATGTGTGGATGAGAGTTTTTGTCCAAAGCCTTGATGGAGAGGCCAAAAAGTGGTTCAGAGAACTACCTCCTAGATCTATTGTTGATATTGAAGCCTTAGATGATGCATTTTTGAAGCACTGGGGAGATAAAAAATACTTTCTGTATTACCATACTGAGTTTGGTAACCTGAAGAGGGAAAATGGGGAATCATTACCTGAGTTCAATAAAAGATTCAATCGTATGTATAGTAACATACCAACTGAGGTAAAGCCTTCCCCCACCTCTTCCAAACTCACTTATGCCAATGCTTTTGACTCTGATTTCTACCTGTTGTTGAGAGAAAGGAGATGTGCTACTCTGGCAGACATGCAGGATCCAGCCCTAGAAGTAGAGTCTAATATTATGGCTGCAGAAAAGCTCAAAAGTCATGATGATAGAAGGAGGCAGAGAGGTCAAGCTTCTACCTCCTTTGCATCAACATCAGAACCCAAATTAGACAAAATGACTAAGATGATAGAGTCATTGGCTACTGAAATATCTAAGCTGAAGTTTGAGCAAAATTCAGGAAAAACAAGGCAGCAGAACGCATTTGCTCCAAGAAACCCAAATCCTTTCAGAAGAGCAAATGAACAGTTGCAAATTATTCAGAGGGGTGAAGAATCAAAAGAAGAACAGAAAGTTAAACCTCCTTTCCAAAATGTAGTCATGGAGGAGGAAAAATTTGAAGATGAGGATGAAATTCACTGCATGGAAGATAAAGGCAGCACTGCATTTTTTACTTTGGCTGCTTATGAAGAATCATTGCTGCAGGAACAAGACAGTCAAGAATGGGATAAATAAGCTGTCCTATAAACTGAGGAGTAGTGAGGATATAACCTAAGGTCGAATGCAAAAAATGTCAAAGAGAATTCTGCCCAAAGAGTTGATGTCCAAACAGAGTCACAGAATATTAGACAGAGAAGACCAGAAGTTGATCCAGTCATTCTCAAAGCTCCAGTTCAAGAGGTAAAAGGTTTTGATAAGTTATCTTCTTCTTTCAGCTTTGAGTCAGAAGTCCAAAAATTAAAAATATATGTGCCTCTGGTAGAGTTGGCAAAGAGTGAAGTATTTAGAAAGCCTATCCTTGAGGCCCTTGAGCTGGAAATCACACAAACCTCCACTGACTCTATCAATTTGCAAGATGACAAGCCTGCCATTGTGCTTAGTCCCATGATTGAACCTGCTGATAATAATTCTCCATTGTTTTATGTCTCCTTGACCATTCATGAAAAAATCCTCCACAACTACCTGCTAGATACAGGGGCCAGTCATAATTTGATGCCTAAAGCTGTCATGGAAGAGTTAGGCCTTGACATCACCAGACCATATCATGATTTGTTTTCTTTTGATTCAAGAAAGGTAAAGTTTCTGGGATTGATTAAAGATTTATCCATTACCCTAACTCAGTTGCCCATGAAGAGTATGATGATGGATATTGTGGTAGCAGATGTCCCTCCTAAGTTTGGCATGTTGTTGTCCAGAGGATGGATTAAGAGACTAGGTGGGACATTACTGAATGATCTATCTTATGCCACTGTCCCATTTTTTGGAGGAGAAAGCAGGAGATTGTACAGAGAAGCACAGTTGGCATACATAATCAGTGATGAGAGGAATCCTTCCAATCATCCCATATATGCTGTGGACACTGATTTTGGAGCATGTATTCTCCAAATAGAAGAATCCCAGAAGGCCTCATTGCAGCTCAAGAAACCAATTATTCAGGTCGAGAAAGAGCAAGGAAGTCAGGTTTGGGATATGTTCTTTGATGGAGCATGTTCCAGGGAGACTGCAGGAGCAGGGGTGGTGCTAGTATCTCCAAAACAAGAAAGCATTCAGCTGTCTTTTAAGCTGGTTTTCCAAGTCACTAAGAATATAGCAGAGTATGAGGCTCTAATATTGGGCCTTAAAGCAGCAAAAGACAGAGGAATCAGAAGCATAAAGATATTTGGAGATGCGGATTTGATCAGTCAGCAAGTAAATAAAACTTTTCAAGTAAAGCACCCAAGGCTGAAAGCATACATAGATGAGGTATGGAGACTCAAAGATTCCTTTGATAATTTCTGTATTTCATATCTCCCTAGAGCAAAAAATCAACTTGTTGATTCCCTTGCTGTGTCTGCTAGCTTGTTTATCCCTCCCATGCCTCCCAGACTAGTTTATGAAGTGCAAATGAAATACAAACCATCCTTGCATGACAATGTCCACCATTGGAAAGTTTTTGAAGATGATGATGAGATAAATAGGTTCCTTCAAGTCATTGATGAATTCTATGAAATGCAAATTGACCAAGAGAATGAAGCCTTGCAAGGAAGCCCCCAGCCCCAGCTTAGAAACAAGATTGGTAAAGATAGCATTGTCCAGCTTCCTAGTAATCATATTCCTAAGGGTTTAATTCCTTTAAAAAGGCTGTTTGACCAGAATGATGTGCCTTACAAGGCTTCCCAGAAAGAAGACCAATATGAAGCCTGTAAGCATGACATAGGGAGTCTAGGTCAGCCTAGATACATAAATTTGTCTACTCATCTATCTGCCGCCCAATGTTCTGAATACTGCAATTTAATGAAGCAATTTGCTAATGTGTTTGCTTGGGAGTATAGTGATCTGAAAACATATGACAAAAAGATTATTCAACATAAAATCCCTCTAGAGAAAGACACCATACCTTTCAAACAGAAGCTGAGACCAATAAATCCTATGCTTCTTCCTCTGATTGAAAAAGAAATAAAAAAGTTGTTGGCTGCCAAGATCATAGTCCCTCTTAGATATTCCAAGTGGGTAGCCAACCTAGTAGTGGTGAGGAAGAAAGGTGGAGAAATCAGACTGTGTGTTGATTTCATAAACTTAAACAAATTCTCTAAGAAAGACAACTATCCTCTACCAAATATGGAGCATTTGCTGCAAAAAGTCTCAGGAGCCAAAGTGATGTCTTTCCTGAACGGATTTTAGGGATTAATCAGATTACTGTGCATCCAGATGACCAAGAGAAGACTGCATTTACCACTCCTTGGGGCACTTTTATGTATGCCAAGATGCCTTTTGGATTGATCAATGCTGGAGCAACCTTTCAGAGAGCTATGGATATATCATTTGTAGAAGAGAAGGATAAATTTGTCCTTATCTACCTTGATGACATAACAGTATACTCCAGCAACCATCAAAATAATTTGCAGCATTTGAAAAAAGTGTTTCTGAAGTGCAGAAGGTTTGGGATTTCAGTCAATCCTAAAAAGTCACAATTTGCTTTAGAAGAACGCAAGCTATTAGGACATGTTGTTTCTACTGCAAGTGTTGAAATTGACCCAGAAAGAGTAAAAACAATACAGACTTTGTCTGTCCCAAGATCGAAGAAGGATATCCAATCCTTTTTGGGCAAAATTAATTTTGTAAGGAGGTTTATACCAAATTTTGTTGAATTGGTGAAGCATGTTACCTCCATGTTGAAGAAAGGGTCAGAGGTCAGATGGACTGATGCAGCAAGAGGATCTTTTGAGTCCATTAAAAAAGCTATTATGGAGGCTCCCACTTTAATAAGTCCAGACTACAACAAGGAGTTCCATGTATTCTCATTTGCCTCTGAAGACACCATTGCAGCAGTTCTATTGCAAGCAGATGAAGAAGGCTCAGAGCATCCGGTGGCATTTTTCAGCAAAAACTTGAGGGATGCTGAGCTGAGGTATGAAATTATTGAAAAACAAGCATATGCCCTTATCAAATCCTTGAAAGCTTTCAGAGTTTATATCTTGCATTCCAAGATAATTGCATATGTACCCTCTGCTGCAATAAAAGATGTCTTAACACAACCTGATGCTAATGGAAGTAGGGCTAAATGGATTGCAAAGCTAATTGAATTTAATATAGAACTAAAGCCCACCAAA
Source organism: Pinus tabuliformis (assembly GCA_031772625.1). Lineage (NCBI taxonomy): Eukaryota > Viridiplantae > Streptophyta > Pinopsida > Pinales > Pinaceae > Pinus > Pinus tabuliformis. The sequence goes on along the minus strand of CM062818.1, from coordinate 2,032,403,479 downwards.
CTTGTCGGAGGTCAGGGTCTTTCCAAGTTATTGGCTGAAGAAAATTGCAGATCATTGGATATTGATTTCCTGTGCACAATTGCATAAAGTGGTCAGACAGATGAAGAAGAGGAAGCAGTTGAACCAGAGAGAAAGCAGTTAGTGGCCAAAAATCTAGCTTCTTGTGATTGGTATTCTGCAATAATTAATTTCTTGCTGAAGCTAAAAATCCCTTCAGGAAATACTCAAAGTCAAGCTAGAATTATTAATCTTAGGGCAACTAAATATTGCATTAATGAAAATCTGCTCTACTGGAGGGAGGTGTCTGAACAAAGAACAATCAATAGAAGTTATGCAGTAGTTGCATTCCAGCATGTGTGGAGGGAACCATTATTGGAAGACTACAACCCATAAAATTCTCAGAGCTGGATATTACTGGCCCTCCTTATTTTCTGATGTATTTTCATTTGTTAAATCTTGTGACAGGTGTCAAAGATTTGAAGGAAAGCAGCAGTTGAAGTCCCTGCCCCTAAAACCAATACAGGCAAAAGGAACTTTTCAGCAGTGGGGCTTGGATTTTATTGGAGAAATCAATCCACATTCCAGCGGCCAGCATAGATGGATATTAGTAGCCACTGATTATTTTACCAAGTGGATTGAAGCAATTCCTACCAGAAAGGCTGATCATAATGTGGTCATGAAGTTTTTGACCCTGAATATCTGTACCAGGTTTGGTTGCCCACATAAATTAGTCACAGATAATGCAGCAGCCTTCAGGGCAAAAGAATTGGTGGAAATGTGTGATTCAATGGGTATTAAACTGGTTCATTCCACCTCATATTATCCCCAAGGTAATGGTCTAACAGAATCCTCTAATAAAAGCTTGATAAGGATAATTAAGAAGCCGTTAGAGGACAACAAGAAGAATTGGGATTCTAAGCTCAAGTATGCATTGTGGGATGACAGAGCGACCATTAACAAATCCACAGGGAATTCTCCATTCAAGTTGGTATATGGCACTGAAGCGGTATTCCCAATTCAGTTAACTCTCCCGGTGGCAAAATTCCTTTAAGAAGAGCAGAACGAGGAAGAAGACATGGCAAAGAGGATCACTGATTTAGCAGAGGTACATCAAATCAGGGAACAGTTGGTTGAAAAGGCTGCAACACATCAGAAAAAGGTCAAGGATGCTTTTGACAGGAAGACAAAGACAGACAATTTTGAGGTGGGAGATCTAGTTCTGAAATGGGATGCATTGAAAGAGAAGAAAGGCAATCATGGGAAATTTGATGCTTTCTGAACAGGGCCTTTCATCATTTCTCAGATTCAAGGGAACAATACCTTCATACTGAAAAGTATGGGAGGAGAAGCAGTTTTTGATAGCCCAGTTAATGGGTGTTTTCTGAAAATTTATGTGATTTAAGGTCTTTTGGCCTTAAAGTTGTAAATATTTTGTTTTATCAGTTTAGTGTAAGCAAAGTAGACTCCATGCCCAATGGAACACTAGGAATTTTGTTAATTTGTTTTTCATCATCAAGCCATTAATCTACAGGTTCTTGAGACCTCATAGGGAGGATCACATCCCCAGAAGGAGTCAGTGTTAGCTCTGCTATAAGACTAAGCTTTTGATGGGTAAAAAATAGGTTTGGCAGTGTCGGTTGTCCTTTCAAGAGGTTTGCAGCAGTTGGTTTCATCTTCTCGCACTACAACAAAACCAGTGATTAGCGTCCCTTTTTACTTCTTTTTTTGCATCTAGAGCCCATTTTTGGTGCTATTTGCATCCATTTATCAAATATGGTGCAAAACTTGACACAAAATTTGCATCAAGTTTTGCACCAAATCTTACACCAAGTTTAGCACCAGGTATTACAATAGGTTTTGCACCACGTTTTGCACCAAATTTTATGCCAAGTTTTGCGTCATCCTTTACACCAGGTTTTGTTCCAGGTTTTGCATCAAGTTTGCCACCTAATTTTGTTTGACATACTTTTGCATCCTCATTTGCATCCACTTTTTGCACCTACACTTGCATCAAATTTTGCATCGACTTTTGCATCCTTTTTTAAATCATTTTTTGCATCCATTTTTTCATCCATTTGTGCATCCCTTTTGTGCCAAGTTTTACATCGAGTTTTGTGTCTAGTTTTACATATAATTTTGCATCTACTTTTGTTGCATCCACTTTTCCATCTTGTTTGGCATCCATATTTACATCCTCTTTTGCATCTATTATTGTACCCACTATTGCATCTAATATTTTTGTGCCACAATTAGCGCCTAGTTTGGCACCTCCTTTTGCACCCACTTTTGATTATAATTTTTCATCCACGTTTGCATCCTCATTTGCGTCTAGGTTTTCATCAACTACTACATCTATTTTTGCATCCCTTTTTGTATCCAATTTTGGACCAGGATTTGCATCGGGTTTTGTGTCTCGTTTTGCATCTACTTTTGCATCGACTTCTATTGCATCCACTTTTGCACACAATTTTGCATCCATTGTTGCACCCATTTTAAATTTCACTTTTTGCATCCCTTTTTACATCTTCATTTGCATCATACTTTGATTCTTTTTTTGCATCTATCATTACAACCACTTTTGTTATGCCACAATTTGCACCATGTTTTGCACTCACTGTTATATCCACGTTTGCTTCCAATTTTGCATCCATGTTCGCATCCTCTTTTGCATCAAATATTGCATCTATTTTTGCATCCACTTTTGTGTCAGGTTTATGCATTGGGTTTTGCATCTCGTTTTGTATCTACTTTTGCATCTACTTACATTGTATCCATTTTTTGCATCCAATTTTGTTTTGCCTGTTGCATCAATGTTTGCTTCCACTTTTACATCCATTTTTGCATCTTATTTTGCATATTTTTTGTCTATTGTTACATCCACGTTTGTTGCACCATATCTTGCGCCTACCATTGCAACCAAATTTGCTTCCATGTTTGCATCCCCTATTGCATCCACTTTTGTTTCATCCATTTTTGCATCTGCTTTTGTGTCTGTTGTTGCATCCACATTTGTTTCACCACAATTTGTGCCAAGTTTTACACCTACCATTGGACCCATGTTTGCTTCCACTTTTGCCTTCATGTTTGCATCCAAGTTTGCATTGACAACTGCATCTACTTTTGCATCCACTTTTGTGTTAGGTTTTTCATGTTGTTGTGCATCTACTTATGTTGTATCCACTTTTCATCCAATTTTACTTCTATTGTTGCCCCCATTTATATGTTCGCTTTTGCATCCCTTTTCCAACACTCATCATATTTTTTGCATTGATGATATTCCTTATGGCATTGACAATTATGAACAATTGATGACAATGTCAATAATATTGACAATGATGAAAATGAAGATGATGGCGATGACATGAATTGTGATTATGATGATAAAGACGATAGTGGTTACAATGACAATGATGATGATGGCAATGATTATGATGATGACGATGCTAATGACGTTGGCGAATCTTCCCAATTTTAGATGTTGTCATTGTCATAATCATAAGCATTATCTTTGGTGTCATCATCATCATTTTCATCTAGGTCATCATCAAAAACTATAATGGCATGAATGATGATGATGATTACAACAATGTCGATAGAAATTACATTAATGATGATGATGGGGATGATAAAAATGACAATGACGATGATAATGGTGGTGATGATGATGATCATCGATCATCTCTCAAAAATAGAGTTGTTATTTCTCTTACGTGTATCAATGTGTCCTAAACAACCCTTTTCTAGCACTGATCACATTTTTTGGGTTGATGATATTTCTTACAACATCTACAATTATGAACAATTGCAAACAATGTCCATAATGATGATGATGATGTCATGAATGGTGTTTATGATGATAATGTAATGATGGCAATAACAATGAAAAGGATGTGATGATGATGACAATGATTATGATAATGAGAATGACCTTACAATCTTATGGATTCGTGAACAATTACTAGTTTCAATACCATCTTCTGGATACGTATTACTATCATACTTTTTAGATTTTTTGTCTCTCTTGAGGTATCTTACTATAATGGTGTTGTCAACACTAGAAAGATATCTTGTTGTAATGGTGGTTCTAATGTTAGCACTAGCAAAGTTTTTTTTTAAATTTTGGTTAAAAAAAATCGATTTATGAAATTATTTTGACAATCTATGTAAAAAAATAAATAACATCCAATTATTTTGACTGTAGTCCCACTGATTATCATGAATTCACCAGTCTGAAGACCATCTTCTACATACATATTATTATTAAACTTTTTGCATTATATCCCTCTTATATCTTGTTGTAATGGCAGTATTAGCACTAGAAAAATATCTTGTTGTAATGGTGATGTTAGTATTAGCACCAAAAAAATCACTAAATATAATTCCCTAAGTCCTATATATAAGAAAAATCAAAAGAAAGAAAAATAATGCCCAATGAATGGTAACTCATGTATTCACACCCTCTTTGGAAAACATATGAATATATACACTCCTAGTCACACTTGATCACATGTTTGTGATGGTTAAATCATGAAGTCCTCTTTTCCCCTTTCATTTTCACTTCATCATTTAAGCACCTAATTGAGGATCTAGGGAATTTTTCTTGCCTAAGGGTTTCATGTCTACTCTTGGTTTACTTATGTCACACTATGGTCAATCATGTGACGGAGTGAAATACTTAAGTTTGTGGAGTTATTAGAACAGTGTATTAAGTTAGTCACCACACACACATGTATTACATGTCATTGATCCACATGTGTGGGTTGGAGACTCATTGCTTGAGAACTTTAATGGATACTACTTTAGGGCCTTGATGGTATATCTTACAAAATTGCTTGGTAAACATTGTGATTCATCCTTTCTTTTCCTCGAGACACTTGATAATATTGAAGTCACTCCCAATAATCCACGGAGATGGGGAGTATAAATTACTTGTGCTGGAAATAGAATTGAGAAATAGAGGTTTTCCATTTGCGATATTGGAGTCATAGACATTGGATACAATGGAGTCTATGATTTGGATATTGGAGTCATAGACATTGGATATTATTGGAGTCATAATGCGAAAATAGGTAAACATATTGGTAACCTTGATGTCTTGATCATTCCAAATAATAACCATTCCACCCAAGTATATCTAATCATCAATCACTACTATTTGGAAATTCCTCCCCCATTCTCTAATTATATGAGGTAGAACCTCACTTAATATTTTTATTTCTTATATCAACATTATTGATGGGTGCTTTGCATACCATTTTTCTTTTACGAGTATTTGTTTTCCTTTACTATTGAGGTCCCTCATGTTCCATGAGACTATTTTCATGGATAATTTACACCGAAAGGAAGCATAATGTGACTAAAAAAACATGTTCCAAGATTTATGTTATTGGACAATGCCACTTCATGACTCCTATATTTCCTTAACCTGGGACTGAATGGTGAACTTGATAGCCTTAAGGGAAATTAACTAATGAAAATATAAAAAAGAGGCGACTTTTGACTTTATCACATATAAGTTAATATACTAAAAAAAATATCCATAAAAATTTCATCAATCAATGAATCTTTAAAAAAAATATCCAAAACAATTTCATCAAGCAATGAAGCATTACATTATAAATTACAATCTATAAACATTTTGGGAACTTTTTGCTAAACCATGTTCAAAACCAACATATTTAATATTAATATTTAACAATAATATGGAAAATAACACATTTTCATAAATTAAATAACATGTTATCAATCCTAATAAATGTCACTAACATAAAACTAAAAAGCATGCAACTAATTGGAATGACCACTCAAGGCCACCATAAGACAATTAATCTATTAAGACAAGGATTAATGGGGAAAGAAATCTACAAAGGACAAAGGCAAACCTATTTTAACTTTATTGTTTTATTAGGTGCAAGTTGAACATCTCAATATATAATGAAGAGAAGAATTAATTTTGTTGCATTGAGAAAACCCAAGCACATTCTATAACTTAGCAAGGAAGAGATGTATAATACCCATCTCAGTGACACAATGCATGGCATTAAGTTACTTTTTGATATATAATTTAAAGTTATATCATAAAATCACAAATTTAGCATGAATGGATGTTTAAAATTCATTTTTATAAAAAGAAAATATAATTTTTGTTATAAAAAAAAAAACCAAAAACTAAACATATTTTTTTAGAAAATAAAAAAAAATACTAAACTGAATATATATTAAAAAAAACCTAAAATTAAGCAAATATATATTTTTTATTTATTTATTTATTTTTTTAATTTAAAATAATTTTTAGAATTTTTTGAAACACTTCCCTCCATTCTAAGAAGCAAAAATAATAATAGAAATAAGGACAAACCAAAAATATTCCTTTCCTTGGTAAGTTTTTCCCACCATTCATTCCACTCACTTGAGTTATTTCATAGAACAGATATAAGTGTTATTTCACACTCTTTTGGCAAAGCCTATTGAGCTTCTCTTATGATATATCTATTCCTTGATGGAGTCCTTGATATATTGATCAAGTTTTGATTCCTTGGAGATTAATTAGAGCAAAGAAAACATGAGTACTGTTAATTCCAAGTTCAATGCCTGTAATGGTGGACACAAGGCAAGGGAGGGGTTGCTATCGTGGTCATAACTCCAAGTTCATTGTCTCTTATGGTGGACGAGGCAAGGGAGGGGGTTGCGGTCATGGTTCTGGTCATGGAGTTTTCTCTTTTACATTATATGTAGGGAGTTCAAAGCAATTTGAAAGGAATCATTGTCGTCACTAGGTATAATGGATTAAGTGTGATAATGGATAAAATGAAGTAATTATTTGTGAGCATTTTTTCTTGAATGAACATTAGGATCCATCTTATTATAGAGAAAATTACATGCATTAAAAACAACTCAATATTTCATGTGACATTCATATTGTATGCGACTTATTTTTCATTAAAAACAATTTACTTTTTCATGTGACATTCTTTTTTTGTTAAAATTTCTTCTATTTCTAATCTGAATTACAATTGTAATTTGAAATAAAGCTTCCAATAAATATTAATTTACCAATTCTGCATGGAAATCATAAGAAACATTCACAATATAATATGAAGAACAAATGGGTACCTACTTCATATGGATTAATAAATGCTTTTACTACTTAATGTGAATTACAAGTGTTATCTTAGTTGGATCTCCAATATATCTTAAGCCATATATTCATTTCATTTTTAGTACTATTAAAGGCTATTATGTCCTACCTCATTTTATTGTTAGCATTGTAATAAAAATATGCATTTTGCTGTAGAATTAGTACTAACATGTAATATTGATTTTTTTTCCAGAACGCTATAGGTAATGACCACAAAGATGATGATATAGACTATGTTTAGATTACATCATATATCAGAGATGATGATGATTAGGATGGCGATGGCATTGGTGATGATTATGTGGATGATATTATCAGGATGGTCAGGATGATGATCATGGAAATGATCATGAGGATGAGCTTGACTATGATTTTCGTGGTGCTAGCTAGCCATGCGTTATTTTTTATATTTAGTTGGATGTCTTAATATGGTAATCGTACATTTGAATTTTAGTTTATTTGAATAATGATGATGATACTATCGGCACTATCTTGTTACCTTATGAATATGTTGAAAATTGTTTACAATTTTTTTATGAAGAATTATCATGTATGACGAGATTCTTATTTTTTTATGGATGTTGTGAATTTACCTTAGCATAATGATATCTATGAAACATTTTTAGTTGGTAATCTTACATTGACTTTTAGTTGATTTGATTAAATATGATGATGATATTATCATTTTTATCTTGTTATTTTATGTATATATTGAAAATTATCAACATTATTTTGATGGAGAATTATTATGTATGATGATATTACTATCTTTTGATGGATGTTGTGAATTTACCTTAGAATAATGGTGTTCATGAAATATTTTGATATGATAATCACACATTTCAATCTTAGTTGATTTGATTAAAGATGATGAGGATATTATTAGTATTATCTTGTTACTTTATATATGTGTTGAAACCTATCAATGCTTTTTTATGGAGAATGATTATGTATGATGATATTACTATTTTTGGATGTAATGTTGTGAATTTACCTTGGAATAATGATATCTACGATAAATGTTGATTTAGTAGTAATATATGTATATTGAAAATTGTCAATGATTTTTTGATGGAGAATAGTTATATATGAGGATACTGCTATATTTTTTATGAATGTTGTCAATTACCCTTAAATTTGTTTACAAATAATAAGTTATGAATTACCCTTAAATGTGTTATACATGAAAATACCTCCTCATCATCTTGGAGGAGAATATTATGCTGTTGGTTGAAATACCCCTTTCTCCTAAACTATATAAGCCTATAATATAAGTTATGTACGATGAGGACCACGATATCCTAGTCTATAACAAGTTGTCCCCTTCATCTAACTTTTGTTATCAAAATTCTCACATTAGAGGAATTTTCAACTCAAAAAATAACCACTTAAGAAAAAATTAAGAAACTAATAAAATAATGCCATGTAGACAATTTTTTAATATATCATTTTTATTATTCTTTTACCAAAATTACCCAAATAAATGTCACATTTAACAAAATAACTGTATATGTATTTTATATTTAAATTAATATATTAGCACAAGATTTAATAAAATTTAAATTAAAAAAAAAACAAATTTAAATTAAAAAATCAAATTCAAAATTTAAAGGAAATTTAAATTTAAATTTAAATTACCTAAATAAATGTCACTTTTATCACCATCTACATGTATTTTATATTGAAATTAATTTATTAACACAAGATTTAAGAAAATTTAAATTTCAAAGGAAAATTTAAAATATAAATTTAAGTTAAATTTAAATTTAAGTTACTCAAATAAATGCACTTTTTTCAAAATAACCATATGTTTATATTTTATATTTAAATTAATTTATCAATAGAAGATTTAATAAAATTTAAATTAAGAAAGTAAATTTAAAATTTAAATTAAATTTAGGATTTATGATTTTATATTTAAATTTATTTATTTAACACGCCATGATTTACTCTTCATTAAAAATATTCTCGATATTCTAATTTGTATAGATTAAGATATTAATTTAATTTTTAATATTTAATATAGTTTTGGGTCACTTGGGCACTATTCACAGTTAAATTAGGTAAGTTATATTATTAAAAAAAATCCACTGCCTAGTCACACTTGTATGTCTTTTAAATTTTAAAGGATTTTGATTGGATTACACATTATGACATGGAAATTCAAAGTTAACATTTTAAAATGAAAATTCCTCTAATGCGAGGAAAAAGCTCGAGTTAACTAGAATTTGACACTCTTGTTCACTTTTGGAAACTCATATGGTGGAATGTAATCTCTTTATCCTCATCTTTAGCTTTTTCCTAAAAAATAAAAGCATACAAAAGTGGGAAAGAGCCATAAATCATGGGGAAGCTTTTTCCTAAGCACAAAAGCTTCTAAAAAGTGGAAAATGCCATTTTTATATGAGGAAACATTATTCATCCAAAAGCTTTTGCCAAAATTGAATTAATGAGGAATTTGGGAATTCTTTCCTATATATTGGAGGCTTGGCCATTAAGGAAATGATGGGAGTTCATGTATTGTCACGCTGCTGAGATTTATCCTGAGAGGGAGAGTTTTGGAGCTAGGAATTGGGGGAGGTATTTTTGCAACTGCATCTAATGGTTGTAACTTTCCTCCAACTCCTTTATTAATATAGATTAGTTGTTCTTCCTTCCATATGCTACTATTCATTCTTTACTTATCCTATTTAACTAATGAATGTATGGGATTTTGGTTTTTATTTATTTATTCAGTAATATTTATATGTTTATGATAGTTTCAATTATCAAGATATTACATTGTGAATTTTTCTTTGTTCTCTCTCTTGTGTGTAGGACCAAGATTTGGAGCTATCTAGGAGCGCTTCCCAGCTACACTAAAAACTCCAACAAGACCTGCATGCGAGGACTCACATGAAATCATTCTTCTTTTCTTAATTTGTACTCTAAATATTGATCTACTAAGAATCCTGAGCCTTAGAACAACCTTTTTCTTAATCAATCTATCTTAGGTTTTTGGGATAAACTGAGAGGGTTTTATGTTCATCTAACTGTGCATTAAATCCTACAGCAAAATGATATTTAGAAACTGTAATATATTTCACTATGTAATAAAATTAGTAAAATGGAAGTAAAAGTAAAACTCTAAACAAGAAGCCAGAAGTGGATGTAACCATCGATGCAAAATTGGGAGTAGAATTGGATGTTAAACTAGCCATCAAAACAAGATGAAAACAATGAGACAAAAAGAGATTTAAAGTAGAATTAAAAAAGGGTGCAAAACTAGACACAAAGAAGGGAACGAAATAGGGCATACAAAAATATACCAAATTGGGTGCAAACAAGGATGTAAAAATGGACACCAAAATGAGGATGCATAGAATGGTGTAAAATTAGGATGCAAAATTGGGTGAAAAAAGGATGTAAGAAAAGACACAAAACAAGAAGCAAAATGGGACTAAAAAAGGGTGAAATTAAGGATGCCAAAAATGATGCATAACTAGATGAAAATTCAAACTAAAATCTAGGTGCAAAATGAGATGCAAATGTGGACACAAAATGTGGCAGAAAAAATGATGCAAATTTGGATGCCAAAAAGGATGCAAAATTAGACACCAAAAAGGATGCAAAATTGGACATAAAAAATGGTGAAAAATTAGACACAAAAGTAGAAAAAATGGTGCGAAAATGGGCATAAAAATGGCTCAAATTTGAATGCAACATTGGATGCAAAATGAGGTGCAAAAAATGATTCAAAACTTGGTGCAAAAACAAATGCAAAAATAACGAAAAAAATGGCTCAAAATTGAACATAACATTAGACACAAAATGGGATTCAAAGGTGGACACAACACATGGTCCAACATAGGGTAAAATTTTAGATGCTCAAAAGGATGAAAAATTGGATGCAAGAAATGTTGTTAAAAATGATGCTAAATTGGATGCAACAAATGATGCAAAATTAGGTGCAAAATAGGATGCAAAAAAGGGAGACAAATGAAACGAAAAAGTGGGTGAAAAAAATGGTGCAAAAATGGATGAAAATTTTGGCACTAAATCGGATTCAACATATGTTGTAAAATTAGATTCAAAAAATGGTGTAAAAAAAGGCTGAAAAACTGATGCAAAAACAGATGTAAAAATAAGTACAAAATTAGAAGCAAAAAATGGCATAAGACTAGATGCAAAAAATGGCACAAACTTGATGCAAAAAAAGGCACTAAATCAGATGCAAAAGATGGTGTAAAACTCGATGCAAATTACGACACAAAAATAGAAGCAAAGAATGGCACAAAATAGGGAGCAAAAAATGATGCAAAAATAGATGCAAAAAATGGCACAAAACTAGAAGCAAAAACTGTTGTAAAACCAAATGCAAATCTTGGTGCAAAATATGATGCAAAAAATGATGCAAAATTTGGTGTAGAAAAAAGATGCAAAATTTGGCGAAAAAAAGGACGCTTTAAAAATTGTACAATAGAGCCAGATTTAGCACTAGGCTGTTCATCCCAATGGAGAGAAAAATACACTAAAATATGGTGCTAAATCTGGCGCAAATTGCCTGTTTTGTTGTAGTGTCGTTCATTCTCCTTATTCTCCTTTAAACCCCTTCATCTTTGTTTTTCTCCCAAAACCCTACGTAAGTCCCTTTTTGGTCAAGCCCTTCAGCGTTAAGTTTCAAAGCCCATACAACTATATTCACGTAACCGTGCGCTTTTACAAAGTCAAATAACCCGCGCTTTCCCTGTCACATTAGTCCCGTTAACCCTTTATCTATTTCCACTATCTGATCGTATCTGCCGCACGATCCAACGTTGTTTGCACCTCCTGCTACCGAAACATGCACGCTCGTTAGCCAGCGGGAAGAGTGGTTTCTCCCCGATCACATTCACCACTTGTCTCACGTTTAATGCGATCGCGACCCCTCTGTACGAATACCACCGTCCCCTGATAGCGGTGCAGGGGGATACTGCTTACCGCCCATACTCCATCCCCAACACGTTAACGTTCGCACACCTCTGCCGCCCGATAGCCGTCGGATCTGCCTGACTGTGATCCAATGGCCCATGTTCGCCCGTCCACATTTCCTCCCGATAACCCCTGTAATCCGATCTTTTCCGTCCATCTGCCAGATCTGACAGCTTACAATCAATTGCGCCTCTGTATCCTCCCGACGCCACCCGCCAAGAGATCTCAGCCGTCCGTCTGTTCCATCCAACGGCTAATATTTATTCCCTACCCTCCATTCATTCCCATGCAGTCATCGTGTTTTTGGCCTGTCCCATGCATCCGAAGGAAGAAGGCGATCACCCACCAGCACTCTGCGCAGTTAATCTTCAACTACCTCATTCAAGAGATAGCACGGCCAAGGAAGGAAAGTACAGCCTCGAGCAGTTAAACACCTTCAGCAGTTATGGAAATTTATTCATACAACACTCCACCTGCTCAAGGAGTACACCTAAGTACCAGAGAATGTCAAATTTTGTTCATTAAAGCAGCAGATCGTAGCAGAGGCCCATTTTAGACAGTTAATGTGGTTGGTGGTCCATTATGACCCCTCCACGCATAGGATAGCAGATATTTTTGTAATCAACCTCTTTATATATCCAGAACACAGATGTAATAGGGGTTGATGGATATTGTTTTGATGTAAGGTCCAACTTCTGGAGATTGTAACTACTGTGATACCTGTAGCGTTTGGTCTTCATTTTCAGCTAATACAAGCTTCTTTTACTGTTAATTGCTCACTTTCCACTTCTTCTTTGTTCCAAGTTGTGCCTGTTATGCATTTGTTCATGTGCTCTTGATGTTTAGCATTAGAGGGGTTGTCATCCCACCTCTGTGTTAGAATCTAGTATATATCATTGAATGTGTACGCAGGTTTCTGTTAATTTTAATGCTGGAGAGTTGTCATCCTGTCTGTGCATTAGGAAATAGATTTACAGACCTATTAACTGGTTGCAGCCGGCCATCACAGGGTCCTGTGCATCTGCTGGTGTGGTCAGTATTCTCCATCTTCACTCAATCCTCAAACTGTGAGTAATTGGTGGTCTAAAGCCTTGTAGTATGGGGGTGTTCACCCATGTCTGGGGTTAAGCATAGTAGAAGTGGTTATCTGGCTTGACTATGCATCATACTTTCCATTCATGCACCTGTTTCCAACATTTTTGTTGAGTTTGTAATGTTCCCGAGCATCTCTGAGATACAACCTAGGAGAGTTTCTTGGGGTGATAACAAGTCCATTTGAAATTTTCTACCATTAATCAATTTAATTAAAAGAGTAAAAATGACATAACTACTTTAAGGTTAAATCTCAAATTTGATTTGTGTATACAAGGATGGAATTGGATGGGTAAAATTGGGTGTCATGGGGTGACTTTCTCGTCAAATGTAGTGAAAAGTTTTGCAAAACTGTGAAGATGAGTGGGGAGGTGTGAAAACTATCAAATTTGATGGATGGGTCTCTTTTGAAATTCCAACCACAGCGTATACTACTAAAAATATTCCAAAATAAATTGGGAAAGTTAAATTCCTACTATCTACCTAATAATTATTAATAATTAAAGTCAAAATCTAAAATTTTTATTTCAAAATCAACATACAATTAACTTAATCATATTTAACCATAATTTAATAATCCTCTCGTGATTATGAATTAATAATGCAATCACATTAATACAAATGATTTTTATTATATACAATCAGTGTCATTTTGTGGACACCAATGTATCATGTGAAAATGTGTCGTTCCCGCCTATAATTGAAGTCCATATCTAGGCCCTTCTTTCATGCCCAACCATATTAAGCACGGGCAGTCCAGAAATTTTCATGATTTTTCTGCCTACATAACCAGACTATCGGATGGATGTGTACATGCATTCGTCTTGCTCCAACGTGCAGGTTAGAAAAAGGCAAGTTATCTTGATAATGATGGATTTGATAAAGGCATGTGATTATATAGATTGTGAGTTTTCGAGAATGGTATTGCACAAGGTGGGAATCTCCACGAGTAACATAGGCTGGATTATGAGATGTATACAGTCTACAAATTTTGTTATCATTATTAATGGTTTCACGACCAGATTCTTAAGGTCATTCCAGGGTCTCTGACAAGGATGTGCTTTATCGCCACTCCTTTTTATTCTGGCCATGGATTGTTTGAGTCAAAAGATGAGAGAGGCAAAAGATAGTGGTAGAATCAAGGGAGTGAAGGTTTCTATGAATATGCAGGTCACTCATATTATGTTTGTATATGACCTTCGATTTGGGGCATGAATGATACTGATGATTGGAAGATAATCCACCAGATCATCAGTTTATTTAGTGAGGCATCAGACCTATTTATGGGTGATTCGAGTTCCTTCGACTATCGGGATTATCCAAGATCTTTTACTTTTGTGATGTTGTTAGAATTTAATTTAAAAGAGCATAAAGAACAACATGTGCATTCTTAAACAAGAGGAAATATGACAATGATCAACAAATCAATAACACAACACATTTGATAACGAAGTTCATCCAGTGTGGACTACGACTCTGGGCCCGATGTCAAGATGGTGGAGGCCGCTTCATATACTACTGGAAATGATGATCATGTACATGGAAGACTCTTTGTCATAGAAAGGACATACACCGTCAAACAAGAGTGGCTTGTCTCTCCACGAGACGTTCCTCTTACAAGGATTCTCACTCAAGAAGGCTTCCTCTCAGCATGACAACTTAACATGATCTCACACAATGTGGCAATGAGTATCCGTTCAACATAGTTACACGAGGATCTCAAACAATACATAGCAATACAAACTAAATACATCTCACCTAAGGTGGAAATAATGATCGCGCAACATAACATCAATCAGGGATCTCAAACATAATACATCATCTCCACAATTATGAAGGAAAACATGACATCAATGATTCAAGTACCTTCACCTCTGAAGTTGGCTGAAAAATGGAAGGCTTAGCTATAAAAACTGACTTCACCACTGAATTTATGTAGTCGAGAAGTGTAAAATGGACTCTCCATTTTTCAAATTCCGAAACCGTCAAAATCTGGGCCTTTGGGAACCTTTTAGATTCCTCGTGATTCTCCAAAGATTATGTTCTCTCGGCTGACTAGAGATTTGCAAATCAGATCAAAAATTTGATCTTGCCATCATGATCCTTGCGAGATTCTAAGACTTTTGAGTGTAAACTCGACTGCATTCTGACTCTGTCGATTTTCAGCCTTCAAGGAATATGGAAGATTCCCTCAAGATTCTTTAAAGATTTTGATTTGTCAGGAATATGAAAATCTGTTGCTCATATTGTGATTCTAATTTCACCATCGCGTTCCCTATGAAATCCTAGTTAAAATGACTGTAAACTTCATATCATTCAGACAAAATAAAAATTTACCTCCCCAGAGAATATTTTAGGCATCAAAGAATATTCTCTGTAACATTCGTCTCGAAAAGCATGCCATCAATATGCCTCTTGGAATTGCGTCATGGTTCGGCATTTCTCAAAGTTTTGCGGTTCGGGTTCCGCACCTGCTCATGGCTCCAATGGCCTCTGAATTCTTCCAATCCACCTTAATGCTCCCTGGTCGATTGGTTGGAGAACTGTTAAATAATACTTTTTGTGGCGGAGTTAACAAAGTGGACCTTTGTTCCAATGGTGAGGAGATAGAAATAGAGGTGCGAGGTCGTGCATTCAAACTTGCTGACCCCCAACATAGACTAGTTCGTTAACCTTTTTTACCGACATATGTACGTTTTTGGCACGTTATTGTTACAAACTGGTGGCGGTTTAATAATGGTCAGTGCCAGTCACGTGAGGTTCCAATGAATATTTTGAAATTACATTTAAAATGGTTTTTGTTTAAATATCAGGCTGCTCGGCAGGGCCGACCCATGTGGATCAGGCGGGTTCAAGCCCCACTGGCCCCGACGTTGAATTCAGTGGCATGGGCCACGGGGCGGGGTTCCCGTTCAGCCAGATACGGACCCCAAATATGTGTAACTGTGGTATTGTGAAGCAGGGGTGGCGGGGGTGATAGCCCACCCCCCATACTTTTCTTTTATTAATTATTTTTTTAATAAAAACATGGTTATTTTCAATTTTGTCTAAAATAAGGGTTATTAGATAAATTAACCATTCGACAATTTTGCCCACCCGGTGGCCAGATTTCGTGCACTGGGTCTCCACCATATTATAGAACCATTAAACCTGGCCCACATGCCCACTTTGACCAAAATTTTGTCGGGCTCTATCTCCCTAATATGAGCTCAGATTTGAGTGTCGTTAACATCATTGGAATCAGGACAACGAGCACTATGCTTTGGTTTCAGTTCGAGAGCAATCTGACCACTTTGAATTTTGAGCTATTATAAGCCCTCTTTGTCCTCTTAGTGTCTGGATAAACCGAGATCATTCCTCCCCATTGAGGAGCTTTTGGTCATCTTAAAGCATGAACATAATCTACAACTGCTTCGTACATTGTCTGCACCACAAATGTCATGACAGATCACCCTTCCTTCTCCTTCACCTTCGTTCTTTAGAGCCATACATGATGAACTGACACTTACATCCTCTGCAAACCTCTAGTATAATCTTTTGCAAATTATATGCTTAACTACATGACCAATTATTACCGAATCATCCCATACTTGCCGCGAGTTAATAACACATACTTTGTGGTCAAGTTTACATCAAAATGCAAACAATACCTGAGCTATCAACACAAGACCAAAACATCATTGTTGCTTCAACAAGTGATGGAAAACACATCATCACTTTTACAATGTAAATTGCAACAAATGATTTACAACAATATGGACATGACAAGCTAACGCATCTAGAAAAACCATCTCTCACTTATCAAAGTGAATGGGTCATCTCCCTGTGGTGGCTTCACTTGTCGATCAACTTTTTCAACTTGTTTTTGCATGGGCGCTTTGTCCTTAAGGTGCTTCTATGGATGTAGCCTCAAACACATGGATCTTTGATGACCACCTCTATTACAATGACTACAATAAGTCTTCTTCCTCCAGACCTGCTTAACATGATTCTTTCCCTGTTGTAGAGAAGGCCTTTCATGCCTCATCCTTTCTCGTGCTGCCATTCTCTTCCAGCACTCAACAAACACATGGTTATGTAAACCACAAAAACTACATGTTTTTCGATTCCATGATTTATGTTCATCATTAACAACATGCTTGTAATGAAAATGAACTTTGGAATATTGAGAATGTTTATACCTTTCCTGGTTGTCTCTAGTTCAATTATGGCGATGAGAGCTTGCCTCGACTCTTTCTTTGCAATGTGCACTGCCATGGGATGATGGTGATGTGTTCCTGTTAGCCTTGTTGGAAAATGGCCCAAAACATGGATCCAAATATGCCCCAAAGTCTCCAAATTTGCTTAAAAGCATGCCAATGGACCCATATATGCTCTTGAAGTCTTCAAAAGCCTCTTAAGGACCATTCAAAGTCAAGACCATCGCATGCCAAGAGCCCTTGGAAGGGCGGAAATACACTATCGGGAGGTGAAAACACTCCAAACCCATGAAAAACCATGAAAAATAGTCCAAATCACAGCAGCCGTTAGATCTGGCCGATTAATAGCCTAGATCTAAGTGGCAAATCGCAATCGGCACAAGCAGGTAGTGGCAATAGGTGCAAGACATCGCCGATCAGCGATTGCCAATGATCGGGTCGGCACATCGCATCGGCGGATCGCAATCGGTAGAAACCAAGGGGCGAGGGCAACGGTGATCGGCGATTAAACGAAGACCGTCAATTGCGCACTCAGATCGACGGCCCACATCGCATTGGCGGATATCACATCGGTGGATCACAGTTGGGGAGGCAAGTCAGAGGTTATCGGTGCAGACAGTATGCAATGAGCGATCACGATCGGCGATTCAACGTGGACTGTCGATTGCGCGTGCAGATCGACGGCCCACATCGCATCGGCGGATCGCAATCGGGAAAACCAAGGGGCACAACCTTTACATGTATATGTGCGCGATGCGATAAGACTCGGACCCGATGGGTTTCAGAAGCAAAATGTATAATCTTTCACGTCCGCCAAAGCCCATTTTCAATGCATTTTCAATGTATTTCGTTATATAATGAAATACAAAGGGGAACTCGGTAGCGCAATAGCGATGAAGCCCGGACCCGAAAGGGTTTGGAAATGAAATATATAATATTTCAAGTCTGGAGGGAGGCCTTTTTCATGTATTTCCCGTGTTTTTTTTCAAGTATTTCAAGGAACAAAAGGAACAAAGGGAACAAAGGGACCATGCCATTTGCGAAAGGCGACAGCAACCCAAAGGGCGGACCCAATAGATATATATATGCCATGTTTAAGGACTTTTGAAGTCCGAAACGTTGAAGGTTTGGCAGGATTTCTCATAGTTGCATCATTTCTCCGTTATAACAGAAAGCAGTCCCCGTTTGGATTTAGAATATAACAGAGGCCCGAAGACCCATTTTATCACATAAACAAAGGCCGGGAAATAAATTCCGAGAGACAGAGGCCAAGAAGCAATCATGGGCATCGACATCATAGCTCAGCAAACAAACAGAATGATTGTGGGGCATCTCTGGCACGGTAGAGCTCCCAGACAGCACAACAACTACCCAAAATATCTGAATGCGGTTATTCCTTTGTCAGAAGAGGAAAACCGTTGGGCCATGCCTGCCTATTGGGGGAATCAATCAGTTAAATAAGATAGAGGGATAGATTAAGACACCTGAAGCCTCAAAAGGCTCAGGACCATTGTAAACAAGCTATAAATAGCTGAAAACAAGATGTAACACAGGTTCAACTTCTGGAGACTATTGAGACTTTGCTACTCAAGCTTCTCGTCTTCATTCTAGCAATATAAGCTTCTTTTATTGTTATATGTTCAATTTCCATTTTATCTTATGTTCCAAGATTGCACTTGAACAGGTTGTTCATGTTTCTTCTGTGTCTAACGCCAAATAACTATCATCTTATCTCTGCGTTGATAAATTAGATTTGCAAGCTTATTTTACTTCCTATAGTTGGCTATTCATATGTGTTTATATATGCATCTGTTGGTATAGTATGTATTCTCCATCCATTCATTAAATCTACAAACTGTTGAGCATTAGCGGTCTAAAGCCTTGTAAAGTTGAGGGTATTCATGCATGTCTTGAGTAAAGCAGAGTTGAAATGGTTAATCTGGCTTGATCCAAACCATCTTTCATTTCAATAGTTCAGAGAACAATATTGAAGATTATATGTTACCAGGTATCTTCGAGCTGCAACCATAGGAGAGTTTCTTGGAATGCTAAAAGTTCCCATGATTTTCTTTCCTCGACAGTTTCAACAATGTCTTGAAAGATTTTGACAAGTTTGAGCATTCTCCTTCGGTGTATCCCAAACCTGCAATTCAAGGTCTTTGCATGACCTCCAATGGCTGAGTCATGCTTTGGCCATCAATACCAAGTCCTCCTCCTTTGTACCCCATCTTGGTAAGGAGTCCCATGCCAATGGTTGTAATCGACAGCTCCACATTTCCAACAGAAAGAACATCACGTGGAGATGAAACTGAATAATGATCGATATTGTTTACCTCCATTGTTGATTCAGAAACAGGTGATGAGGGCTTCTCTAAGCCTTCTTTTCACTTCAACTCCTCCAAGGCCTCTTCTGTGGCTCGTAGCTAAAGCTGCAGTCTCTACTTCTCCTCTCTCTCTTTTTGTAGAAGCCTCCTTAATTCAACATGCTTTGCTTGAAGACTCTAGTCGTTGCGCTTCAATTCTTCTAGGTCCTCTTCCGTGGCACGCAAGTGAAGCTGCAATCGTTTCTTATCCTATTTCTCTTCTCATAGAAGCATCTTCAATTCAGTGTTATCTTCTTGAAGGATCTGATTGATCTCGTCATTCGAATGATGAGAAGACAATGAGGGCGATGAATGTTCACTAGAAGGGGTAGATGGAGCATTATCATCTTCTATTTCTTTCTCTGTTTCCTCTATTCTCTTCTCATAAGCTTCATACATTATGTCCACAATTTTGGACATCCTTAGTAATTCCTCATACATTTATTTGTCATCCTCAATTGTTGCACATTCAGGTTTTCACACTCGCAATTCACATCAGCGAGAAGACCTTCTCTGATACCAAACTTGATCTGGGTTCCTTCGGCTACCGGGATTATCCAAGATCTTTACTTCTGTGATGTTGTTAGAATTGCATTTAAAAGAGCATAAATAACCACATTTGCATGCTTAAATAAGAAGAAACCCAAAAACACGACACATTTGATAACGAAGTTAGTCCAGTGTGGATTACGCCTCTGGGCTTAGTGTCAAGATGGCAGAGGACGCTTCATATACTGTTGGAAATGATGATGATGTACATGGAATACTCTTTGTCATAGCAAGGACATATACCCTAAAACATGAGTGGCTTGTCTCTCCACGAGACGTTCTGCTTACAAGACTTCTCACTCAATAAGGCTTCCTCTCAGCATGATAACTTAACATGATCTCACACAATGTGGCAATGAGTATGCCTTCAACATAGTTACACAGGGATATCAATAACAATACATAGAAATATAAGCTAAATACATCTCACCTAAGGTGGAAATAATGATCCCGCAACATAACATCAATCAGGGATCTCAAACATAATACATCATCTCCGCAATTATGAAGGAAAACACGACATGACTAATTCATGTCCCTTCACCTTTAAAGTTGGCTGAAAAATGGAATCCTCATCTGCAAAATTTGACCACACCACTGAATTTTTGTCGCCAAGAAGTGTAAAATCGACTATCCATTTTTCAAATTCCGACACTGTCAAAATCTGGGCCTTTGGGAACCTTTTAGATTCCCCGTGATTCTCCAAAGATTCTGTTCTCTAGGATGACTTGAGATCTGCAACTCAGATAAAAGATATGATCTTTCCATCATGATCCTTGCGAGATTATGACACTTTTGAGTGTAAACTCAACTGCATTCTGACTCTGTCGATTTTTAACCTCCAAGGAATCTGGAAGATTCCCTCAAGATTCTTTAAAGATTCTACTTTGTCGGGAATCTTCAAATTTGCTGCTCAAATGCTGATTATGATTTCACCATTGTGTTCCCTATGAAATTCTGGTTAATGACTGTAAACTTCACATCATTCTGACGAAATAAAAATTTACCTCCCCAGAGAATCTTTCAGACATAAATGAATATTCTTTGTAAGATTCGTCTCGAAAGGCATGCCATCAATCTGCCTCTTGGAACTATGTCATGGTTCCGCATTGCTCAAAATTTTGCAGTCCAGGTTCCATACCCGCTCATGGCTCCATTGGCCTCCGAATTCTTCCAATCTGCCTTGACACTCCCTAGTCAACTGGTTGGAGAACGGTTAAATAATGCTTTTTGGAGCAGAGTTAAAAAAGTGGACTGTTGGTCCAACGGTGATGATTCGGATTTAAACAGGAAAGCAATAAAGTACAGAATTAACCAGAAATATAGAGATGTAGCAAAAATAACACTTTATTTCATTAATGTAAAATACTGAAATATGCTTACAAACAGAAATGGAAATAAACCAGCTAGGGCGATTGTAGCTTATCTCTGAGAAGGGATGTGGTGGATACATGCCTCTGAACTGTCTTACAATGAGGCTCGAAGGCCTATTTATTATTGAGAAACAATGGAAAAACATAAACATCCAAAAACCTAACCCTAGGAGATGAAACACCAAACTCTGGGCCCCGTTTTGGGTAAATTGGTACATCAACTTCCCGGGGTCGTAACTTTGGCATACGATCTCCGTTTGATGTGCACAATACCTCGTTAGAAAGATCTATTCGAGGACTATAAATTTGGGAAGAGAAACATCGATCCATGGACCCATGTTGCTCCCAGTTTCCCCAGAAAACGTCGTTTAGGGCCTGAAAACGGCACCGGAAGTTCAGGACCCGAAAAAATTGTTAAAAGTAGTAAATTGTGCTACAATTAAGGAAACTGAAAAACTAAAAGCGAAAGTTGTGGGGGTCCAAGTGGGATAGGTGGGTGGTCACCAAAATCCACCTGGATCATTCCTCCCCCCTTAGGAAGCAATGGTCCCCATTGCGTTGAGTTCCTCCATGAGATGAGGAAACTTCGGTTGAACTTGGTCCCTGGTGAGCTGTTCTGCAACCTCTAATGTGTTCATTAATGGTGGGAAGCTTGTTCGAGGGCGGTCCACATTGAACACTCGGTGTGAGCGAAGGAATGGGGGAATGCCGTACTCCAAAGCATTGTTTCCCACAGCCTTGGTACTAGTGTAAGGACCATATCGAAGTGGTCTGAGCTTCTAATGGGCTCTTATAAGGCGTTCTTTCTATAGATGCAACCAGACTTTGTTGCCCACTTGAAACTTATGTGGTACCTGATGTTGATCTTGTCGCTGCTTATACTTGGAAATTTCCAGAATGGAGCAGCGATATATCGACCCGTTGGGTAGAGATGATCTAGGATTAGAGCGAATGAATGCTTGACCTAACAGTGCAACGGTACCCCTGTGGGTGAGGAGAAGATGTTCCTGTCTTATTTCATGACCGTATCCCTCTACTGTTTTTGTTGTGTGGGGGAACCCTTCGCGAGGGTCATGGATGTGGTGACGATCTTCCCCTTACTATGGGAACAAACCAGACAGAAAATGAATTTCCTAGTCTGGGAGATGAGCTTGCTGCATTTCTTAGCAGTGATCAAAGAGGTGGCAGTAGGTGGGGCTACCTCCGGTATCCTGTATAATGAAAATTACCCAAAGAAATAATAACAACGCGAGGCCTTGACTCATACACAACATGTCGCCTCCATAAGTATGGTTTCCTAATAGTACATCACAAACATCAAGAGGTGCAACATCACACAATACCTCATCTGTGAAGGGCTTGATGTTGTAGGGAAGGCGACACTACTAGTGGACTCAGAGATCTCTTCCTTGGTGAAGCCACCCGATACTGTATGGCTGTGGGTGTGGTGTAGTCGGTAGGTCCAACCGCTTCACGACCTCTGCTGAAATGAGGTTCTTTTGGCTTCCACTGTCAACAATGAATTGTAGCGGTGAACCCTTCACCCACATCTATGAGTGGCAAAGACGCTCCCCCTCATCTGGATCTTTGGCTCATTCTTTTGGACCTTGGTGGTGGCAATAGTGGCATTGGGCTCTGCATCAATGATTTGCTTCCCTTTGTCATTCCCCTTGTCGGGTTCTGACTTAGGGTCGGAACATGCATCTAATTCTTAAGCCTTCAACTCGGCCACCAGCGACTATTTGGTCTAACACTCACTTGTGTTATGAGTGGGGATCTTATGGAACTCACACCAGTTTCCTGTGTCCTTCTTTGACTTCGTGGTGTTTTTCTTTTCTTGTGGCTTCGACGGATTGTCTTGGGTCACCCCACCTTGGCTTTGTCCTTTGTTCTTCGGATTCGCAGATCCAAAGTCTCACTTCTTTTGTTTAAACTTCTCCTCGATCTTGGCAGTGTATTAGTATGCAGTGCCGAGCAAGGAGATGCTTAGGAACTCCACCTCATCTTGGATGTACCTGTGTAGGTAGCTACGGTATTTGAGTACCAAATGTAGCTCATAATCCTTGATACCCAACTTTGTGCAAAGGGTATGAAAAATATTTGTGAACTCCGGGACATCTTGGTCCCTTCCCTACTGCAGCGTGGTCCACTTTATGTATTTGTCCTCATAAATTTTGACAGGGTAATACTGCTCCTTGATGGTGTCCTGGAATGAATTCCAAGTGGGAGAGGCTAAAAACAGTGAGTTCGTACTTTCATCCTTCTGCTCGCAGTAGGTTTCCCACTAGTCCTTGACGTGGGGGGAAACTTTGAGAAGAGCGAAAGTGATCTTTTGTTGGCTGGAAAAATCATGAACAAAAAAATACCCTTCTAGAAGATTTAGCCATTTATCTACGACATCTGCGTCTATTTGACCCTCAAATATGGGGATTTCAAAGTTAACTTGTACCTTAAAAAGGGTGTGGTGTTTCCAGAGTAGCTGTTGGAAGCCGATGCGTCACCTCTGGGTAGCCGCTGAAGGATCTGGGTAAAGTTTTTTTGTCATCATGTTCCTTTGTCGCTCAAGGGCTTCTTCGAACAAGATTTTGATAGGATCTCTTTTCCCCTCGTTTTTCTTTTCATCCGCCATGGGAGGTCGTCGGGATACGCGAGGCTGGTCTTGCAAAGGTTCGACCAGTTCAAGCCATAACTCCTTATATCTCGACCTCGTTGGGGACATGCAAAGACAAACAGAGAAAGAATAGACCACTCTGATACCATTGGTCCAGATTTAAACAGGAACGCAATAAAGTACAAAATTAACTAGAAATACAGAGATGCAGCAGAAATAATACCTCATTTCATTAATATAAAATACTGAAATATGCTTACAAACAGAAATGGAAATAAAACAGCTAGGGTGATGGTAGCTCGAAGGCCTATTTATTGTTGAGAAATAATGGAAAATGCTAAACATCCAAAAACTTAACCTTAGGAGATGAAATGCCAAACTGTGGGTCACGTTTTGGGTAAATTGGTACACCAAATTCCCAGGGTCATAACTTTGGCATACGATCTCCGTTTGACGCGCACAATACCTCGTTAGAAATATCTATCCAAGGACTACAACTTTGGGATGAGAAACATCAGTCCATGGATCCATGTTGCTCCCAGGTTTCCCACAAAACTTCGTTTAGGGCTTGAAAACGGCTTTGGAAGTTCAGGACCGAAAAAAACTGCTAAAAATAATAAATTGTGCTACAATTAAGGAAACTGAAAAACTGAAAGAGACAATTGTGGGGGTCCAAGTGGGATAGGTGGGTGGCCACCAACGTCCACCTGGATTAGGTGATGAGCTAGAAATAGAGGTGAGAGGTTGTGCGTGAAAACTTGCTGACCCCCAGCATAGACTAGTGTGTTAACCTTTTTGACCGACAGATGTATGTTTTTGGCATGTTATTATTACAAACTGGTGGCGGTTTAATAACAATTAGTGGTAGTCACGTGAGGTTCCAACAAATATTTTGACATTACATTTAAAATGGGTTGTGTTAAAATATGGGGCTGCCCAGCAGGGGCCGACCCACGTGAGTCGGGCGGGTTCGAGCCCCGCTGGACCCGACGTTGACTTCGGTGGCATGGGCCACAGGGTGAGGTTCCCGGTCAGATGGACTCCTACCCCAAATATGTGTAACTGTGGTATTGTGGAGCGAGGGTGGAGGGGGTGACAATGTACCCCCCATAATTTTCCTTTTTTAATTATTTTTTTTTGTTTTAATAACAAACAATGTTATTTTTAATTTTTCTCTAAAATAAGGGTTATTAGATAAATTAACTGTTCGTCAATTTTTTCCACCCGGTGGCCGGATTTCATGCACCGGGTCTTTGTCAATTTGTAAAACCATTAAACTTGGCCCACATGCCCACTTTGACCAAAATTTTGACTGGCTCAACTCCCTCATACGAGCTCATATTTGAGTGTCGTTCACATCGTTGGAATTAGGATGACGAGCACTACACTCTGGTTCTGGTTCGAAAGGAATCTGACCACTTTGAATTTTGAGCTATTATACGCCCTCTTTGTCCTCTTAGTGTGTCTAGAGCCACCAGGATCATTCCTCCCCGCTGAGGAGCTTTTGGTCCTCCTAAAACATGAACATAATCTGCAACTGCTTCGTACATTGTTTGCACTACAAATGTCATGATAGGTCACCCTTCCTTCTCCTTCACCTTTGTTCTTCGGAGCCATAATTGATGCACTGACACCTACATCCTCTGCAAACCTGTAGTATAATCTTTTGCAAATTACATGCTTAAATACATGATCAATTATGACCAAAGCATCCCATACTTGCCACGAGTTTATAAACATACTCTGTGGTCAAGTTTACATCAAAATGCAAACAATACCTCAACTATCAACACAAGGCCAAAACATCATTGTTGCTTCAAAAAGTGATGGAAAACACATCATCACTTTTACAATGTAAATTGAAACAAATGATTTACAAAAATACAACCACAACAAGCTAACACATCTAGAAAAACCATCGCTCACTTATCAAAGTGAATGGGTCATCTACTTGTGGTGGCTTTGCTTGTCGATCAACTTTTTCAACTTGTTTTTGCATGGGCGCTTTGTCCTTAAGGTGTTTCTCTTCATGGAGCCTCCAACACGTGGCTCTTTGATGACCACCTCTACTATAATGACTACAATAAGTCTTCTTCCTCCAGACCTACTTAACATGCTTCTTTCCCTGTTGTGCAGAAGGCCTTTCATGCTTCATCCTTTCTCGTGCTGCCATTCTCTTCCAGCACTCAACATACACATGGTTATGTAAACCACAAAAACTACATGTTTTTTGATTCCATGATTTATGTTCATCATTAACAACATGCTTGTAATAAAAATGAACTTTGGAATATTGATAATATTTATACCTTTCCTGGTTGTATCTAGTGCAATTATGGTGATGAGAGCTTGCCTCAACTCTTTCTTTGTAATGTGCACTGCCATGGGATGATGGTGATGTGTTCCCATCATTCTCTTTCCTCGACAATTTCAAAAATGTCTCGAAAGATTTCGACAACATTGAGCATTCTCCTTCGGTGTATCCAAAACCTGCAAATCGAGGTCTTTGCATGACCTCCAATCGCTGAGTGATGCTTTGGCTGTCAATACCAAGTCTTCCTCCTCTGTACCCCATCTTGGTAAGGAGTCCCATGCCAGTTGTTGTAATCGGTACCTCCACATTTCCAACAGAAAGAACATCATGTGGAGATGAAACTGAAGAATGATCGACATTGTTTACCTCCATTGTTGATTCAAAAATAGGTGACGAGAGCTTCTCTAAGCCTTATTTGCGCTTAAACTCCTCGAAGGACTCTTATGTGGCTCGTAACTGAACATACAGTCTCTGCTTCTCCTCTCTCTCTCTTCTTGTAGAAGCTTCCTTAATTCAGCATGCTCTGCTTGAAGACTCTGGTGGTTGCACTTCAATTCTTCTAGGGCCTCTTCCGTGGCACGCAACTGAAGCTACAATCGTTGATTTTCCTATTTCTCTTATCGTAGAAGCATCTTCAATTTAGCGTTATCTTCTTGAAGGCTCTGGTTGATCTCGTAATTCGAATGATGAGAAGATGATGAGGGTGATGAATGTTTAACTAGATGGGGTAGATGGAGCATCATCATCTTCTCTTTCTTTCTCTCATTCCTCTATTCTCTTCTCATAAGCTTCATACATTATGTCCACAATTTTGGACATCCTTAGTAATGCCTCATACATTTCTTTGTCATCCTCCACTGTTGCACATTCAGTCGTTCACACTCGCAATTCACATCAGCGAGAAGACTGCTCTGATACCAAACTTGATCTGGGTTCCTTCGGCTACCGGGATTATCCAAGATCTTTTACTTCTGTGATGTTGTTAGAATTGCATTTAAAAGATCATAAAGAACCACATGTGCATGCTTAAACAAGAGGAAACCCAAGAACACGACACATTTGATAACAGAATTAGTCCAGTGTGGACTATGTCTCTGGGCTCAATGTCAAGATGGTGGAGGCCACTTCATATACTGTTGGAAATGATTATGATGTACATGGAAGACTCTTTGTCATAACAAGGACATACACCCTCAAACAAGAGTGGTTTGTCTCTCCACGAGACGTTCCGCTTACAAGACTTCTCACTCAAGAAGGATTCCTCTCAGCATGATAACTTAACATGATCTCACACAATGTGGCAATGAGTATCCCTTCAACATGGTTACACGAGGATCTCAACAACAATGCATAGAAATACAAGCTAAATACATCTCACCTGAGGTGGAAATAATGATCCCGCAACATAACATCAATCAAGGATTTTAAACATAATACATCATCTCCACTATTATGAAGGAAAACATGACATGACTGATTCATGTCCCTTTACCTCTAAAGTTGGCCAAAAAATGGAAGGCTCATCTTTAAAAATTGACCGCACCACTAAATTGTTGTCGTCAAGAAGTGTAAAATCGACTATCCATTTTTTAAATTCAGACATTGTCAAAATCTGGGCCTTTGGGAACCTTTTAGATTCCCCGTGATTCTCCAAAGATTATGTTCTTTAAGATAACTTGAGATCTGCAACTCAAATCACAAATATGATCTGTCCATCATGATCCTTGCGAGATTATGAGACTTTTGAGTGTAAACTCGGTTGCCTTCTGACTCTGTCGATTTTCAACCTCCAAGGAATCTGGAAGATTCTCTCAAGATTCTTTAAAGATTCTACTTTGCTGGGAATCTTCAAATTCGCTGCTCAGATGGTGATTTTGATTTCGCCATTGTTCCTTGTGAAATTCTGGTTAAAATGACTGTAAACTTCAGGTCATTCTAACGAAATAAAATTTTACCTCCCGAGAAAATCTTTCAGGTATAAAAAAATACTCTGTAAGATTCGTCTCCAAAAACATGCCATCAATATGCCTCCTGGAACTGCATCATCGTTCCACATTGCTCAAAGTTTCACAGTCCAGGTTTCGTACCTGCTGGCCTCTGAATTCCTCCAATCTGCCTTGACGCTCCCTAGTCGACTGGGTGGAGAACGGTTAAATAATGGTGTTTGTGGCAGAGTTAACAAAGTGGACCGTTGGTCCAACGATGATGAGCTAAAAATACAGGCTAGAAATACAGGCGGGAGTTATCCCTTGCGTTTTCGTTGTTGGAGCATAATTGGATCCATTCCATCCATAATGCAGCGGTGCAGTCTTATCTTGCCACCGAGCCAAAATCTCTCATGTAGGCTGACCATTAATCTTTTATGGTTTTCTCAACACGATCTCAATTTGTTTTAATGCTCTATCATCTCTTTAGTAGTCTGGCAACAAATGGTGGTACTGCACTAACATCGGCATTTTCCAAATTGTGCATGCGCCACGAAAACTGATAGAGTCCTTTTCGAGATTGATGCCACTTGTGTAGTGATCCTGAATTGCCAACAATGCGCATCTGGATACTAAATCCTTTTCTCTAGCTCGATCCAATATAGACTTGTGTTAACTGTGATCATTAATAAGTTCATATTTACCCGACATTCTTTGGATGAAATCGACATTCTGGGTTACAATTTTAAAAGCAACTATTGCAAGACTTGTTGGGATTGAATGACGAGATAGAGATAATCTGGTTTTCTAAGATCCCACATCTATTGGTGCACTGTTGAATTTTTTGATAGCTAAAGGATTTATTTGCATAGAATTCGTTTATCATGGCACGTCCTTTTTGCAAATCAAAGATATATTTCACATAAATAAAACAACCATGATTCATATATACGGATGGATTAAACATTCAGAAAGGAATGCAATGCGGGAAATGTGTAAACGTTGATGGTTAAGTGGCATTGTTGATGCTTGAATGGTGGATAAAACTATCAATGTGGCAAAACATAAAATTTTTATTATTATCCCACATGCAATACATCATGCAAAATAACACCAAGACCTATGGCTCTCGCGGGATTTGAATTGTGTGTTGGCATAAATGGGATGATGGTCCTGTGCACATGGGGTGATATATTGTGTTGTCATTTGAGTTGTTTATGATTGACGTAGCTTCACGGAAGTTCATTCGCTTTGTGTTTACAAATAAATTACAAACTTACGCCCTTTTTCCAATGAATATAAACCCTATCACTTTATAAAGTTCACGTTTCATTCCTATGTAAATTTTTTATGGAGTTGTGTTTAGTGCGATTTTTTGGAAGTTTTTCCAGTGGATTTTTTGTTCTAATTTTTCTAAAATCTGGCACGAATTCATTGAAATAACAAGATTGATGAGTAAACCCTACAAAATAGAAGTGCCCTAAGGGTTTTTAATGGTGTTGAATCCAGATATATAGTCAAAAAACTAGTTTAAATAACACAAATCAAGATTTCACTTCAAAATTTTCCAACAGATTTCGGCACTCAAAACTCCAAAAAGTCGCACTATAGACAACTCCCTTTTTTATCATCTTTACCTTACATTCTTAAGGTGGAATTATTTTTGAGGTCATGTGGAGGAGACAAGCAACTATTGTGATGAAACATTAAATGTAAGGTGATGTGGTATCTGAAGGTACCACATTGTCGATGTCATTATGAAAGCGAAAGGAAATCATTAAACAAATAAGGCAACCATTGCAGAAATCCAAGATATGACCCAAACCCAAAAAATTCCAAACCCAGGCACTAAAGGCTAGAGAAATAAAAAATCACCAAAATGCCAATATAGAAGGGAGCTTTTCAAAAAGAATTAAAATGAAGGGTCCCCATGATTTTTCGAAAAACTTATGGGAGGTGTTATGGGCCAACAACACATTGACAAGCGATTGACCTTAGTCGGATCTATGCTTCAAAATATCTCTATGTACAAGATGCATCTATTCTTGCTGCCTATAAAGGTTTGTCATAAGATTGATGAGATAATGGTGATATTCCTCTGGTCTGGAACGGAGCTGAAGGGGGAGATTCACCTAGTAAGGTCGAAGGCCATTGCTAGACCGATAGATGAGGGGGGTTGGGGTATTTTGAATACTCACAACTTCAATTGTGCCTTAATCATAAATTTTTTATGAAGGGCAATTAAAGATAATGACATCTAGTGGGAAATAATTAGAGATAAGTACATGAAGGGACAAGGCCTCTCGACATGGTTAAGGATGGGGGCAAGAAGGATAAATGGAGCCTCATATATATGGAGGAGCATGATGAAAAACAATCATTGGATGTTGGGGAATATGATATGGGAAATCGGTGATGGAAACAAGGCGGAGGTAGGCTTGGATGCAATAAAAGGTTTAGAGGGTAATGTTAAAAATAACAACAAGAAATTGCAATTTAATTTGTCCTTGAATTAAATTGTAATTCTATTCTCAAAACAACTTGTAATAGTTAATTAAGTTAATCTGACTTAACTGACTTAGGAAATTCGAGTTGGAAGTATATATAGAGTCATGTAGAGTGATCCCTAGATTTTAGGGGCCTGGGTTGAGTTCTTTGGAGTTGTAATTAGATAACTCAGTCTAACTGAGTTATAGTCAGTAAAACTAGTTCTAAGTGTTGGAGGAACTAGTAGAGGTCTAGAAGTGGAGTAGTGTGCCAGTGCATCACCAGTACCACACCAGTTAACTGAAGAATCACTCATAAATAACTCATGCATGTCAGTTCAGAGGAAGACCCGGTTGAGATAAGAGTTCAAGGACAATGTACTATCAGTTGTATAATTTTCTGAGTTGTACAAATGGTGCATGCAATCAGTTGAGGACCTATGTTTGGATTGCGCAGTTATGGAAAGTGGATTTCCCAATTAAATATGGGTTAATTCCTCTAGCGATTGCACAAGGAAGTATGGACTTGGAAGGTAACAAAATTGGCTAAGTGTTGGCTTGAACTGGCTTGTGAGGTAGAGAGTTAGATTGTACTAGTGCAGTAATTGTTCAGGATGAACAAGCATTGTATTTTCTTCTCAGATCTTCTGGTTAATGAAATATAGATAGTAGGGGTTTTTAGCAGTTACTTTCCCTAGAGAAATATTTTGTTATGTGTGATTGATATTCTTCCTCTTTCTGCTTATTGTTTTCATCGATCAATTTTGGTTTCTGCTGAAGAGTAGAGTAGATTCTTGTCTTGTGTTTTAGCATATCACATAAGTTGTTGAATCTACAGGAAAATCTACATAGTATCATATCTATATTTGTAGAAATTTTCTACATGGTATCAAAGCTGGAGACATTATATAAGAGGAGAATTCAAGTTTTTTGTGCAGGGGAAAATCGAATTTTCAAGTTCATACTTCAAAGAAGAAATATGTCATTCGATAGTTTGCAACTTGAGTATGCCTTGGAGGGAAGCTCAAATTACATAGCTTGGAAGGGCAGGATGGAGGTAGTGATGGAAGACAATGGCCTCAAGGAGTTCGTAGATCGTGACATCCTTAAGCCTCCAGCATCAGATGATAATGATCTAGTTGAATGGATAAAGTGTGTTGAAAAAACAAGAAGAATTATTCTGGAAGGAGTTTGAGACCACATTGTCTCGAGTTTCCATGGTAAGGATATTCTATACTCAATGTGGAAGGCATTGACGAACTTGTTTCAAAATAGCAGTGACCATAGGAAGTTGGCATTGCAGGACAAACTTAGAAAGATCAAGATGGAGAAGGACGACTTAATTTCGAAGTACTTGACCAAGTTCACCCATTGTCGGGATGAGCCTGGAAGTGTCGGGATTACTGTTGTTGAAGACAATATGGTGAGCCTAGTTCTTCAAGGACTTCTCAAGAGTTGGTAGAGTTATCAAGACTCTGTCAACGGGAGGGAGAAGCTCATAGAATGGGAACGATTGTGGTCATATTTGGTGCAAGAAGAGAATTGGAGGAACATCATATACGAATCCTTATAAAAGACTGATGATGAGGAGAATTGTGCCTTAGCGGGTAAGGAAAAGAAAGGGAAGGGAAAGGCATCTCATTCCAAATTAGATTCTTGTGATGGCGACAAGAAGAAGGACATGTCGAAAGTCAAGTGCTTTCATTGTCATGAGATGGGGCATTTTTCCACAAAGTGTCTGCTCATGAAGGCCGCTAAGAAGCCCTCAGGAGGAGCGGTAGGAGGTTAGGCGCTTACCTCACAATTCGAACTAGACTTTACCCTCATCGCATGTATGGTGTCATTGATGATGGGTAGTGTATGGTACCTGGATAGTGGAGCTTCTTTCCACATGACTAGTAACAAAGATCTCTTCAATAACTTGGAGGAGAAGGAACTTTAGATGCATATCAAGATGGGTGATGACGGGAGGTATAGTGCTACTGGACTTTGTACAATTACCTTTCAGAGGGAGTCGGGTGTTCCCCTCACTTTGCGAGATGTTGTGTATGTTCCTAGTTTGAAGAATAAATTGGTATTTGTTGCCATGTTGGAGGATAGAGGCTATGATTTGATCTTTAGTAAGGGAAAGGCGACCCTTCATCACATAGCCACATGATAGGTGAAGAGGATGGGGGTTTGATTGAATAATATCTACAAGTTGGAGGTAGAATATTGTGCTTCCTTGAGCACGAAAGCAGAGAAGGTGCAGAGCCGAGACATCGGTAATTTGTGGCACAGGCGGTTGGGTCACTTGCATCATGGCGCTTTGAAAATCATGCAACAAATTTCTACGGTCTTCCTAAAGGTACATTAGAGCAAGTTGACACATGTAAAGGGTGTACTTTGGGAAAATACACCAAAGCTTCCTTTCACGACAAAGAAAGTCGAGCGCAAGCGATCCTCGACCAAGTCCATTCAGATGTGTGTGGACCGTTCTCGACAACATCCACGACCAAGCACATGTATTATGTTATATTTGTTGATTATTTTTCTCATAAATGTTGGGTCTTATTCATGCAGAAAAAAGATCATACTTTTGCAAAGTTTTGTGAATTTGAAGCATTGGTTGAGAAAGATACTGGTAGGAAGGTTAAATTTCTCGGGAGTGATAATGCTGGAGAGTATGTGTCAAATGAGTTAAAAAACTTCTGTGCTGCAGAAGACATTCAACAAGAGTTGACAACAACTCATAACCCATAGTAGAATGGGGTGGATGAAAGGAAGAAAAGAAGCATAGTAGGGGCAACACATGCGATGTTGCATGATCAGGGCCTACCACTACACTTGTGGTCCGAGGCATGCAACACAGTTGTTTATTTGCAGAATAGAAGCCCTCATTGAATTCTTGGGATGAGTACACCAGAAGAGGCTTTTTCAGGGAAGAAACCAGATGTGGTTCACTTCAGCATTTTTGGTTCATCGGTCTACTACCATGTAACCAAAGATGCACAAAAGAAGCTTGAGCCAACAACAGAGTTGGGGATATTTGTGGGGTACATTGATACACCTCACAACTATCGGGTGTGCCTGTCAACCAACAAGATGATAGTGGTTCACAGGGATGTAAAATTCGATAGAGAGAAGTCCATGAGATGTTACCTTGAGAGGGAGTTTCATCTACATGCGGTTGAGGAGATTTTAGCTCCTAAGGAGGAACCTCATATTGATGTAGGGCAGCCACATGCCAATGATTAGGGAGTGGAGAAACCCACTCATGTAGAGTCTTCCAGAGATGGGAGAAAGTGCATGAGAGAGGCTGACAGGTTATTGCATGATGCTAGAGATAATGTGGGAGCACCCACATCACAACGCAGGCAGAGGAGGCCACCAGAGAGGTACACTAGATACATGGCTCTTATGAGTGGATGTGTATAGACATAACCATTCTCTTTTGAGGAAGAAGTGGAGCAATCGGTTTGGGTTGATACCATGGTTGAGAAGTATGACTCCATTGTCAGGAAGAATGTTTGGGATGTGGTCCCAAGACTCGCACACAAGTTAGTGGTGAGTTCCCGATGGCTTTACAAGGTAAATCAAGCAACATATGGTAGTGTGGAGAAACACAAGGCTAGGTTTGTGGCCCGGGGTTTTTCTCAGGTGGAGAGGGTTGATTACAATGAGACCTTTATCTTGTTGCAAGGTACTCATCAATCAGATCCATTTTGGCACTGTCAGCGCAGATGGGATGGAAGATACACCAGATGGATGTAAAGAAAACCTTCCTTAATGACGTGATTGAGGAAGAGGTATGGGGTAAACTTCAACCCAAATTTCCTCACAGCTTCCTCTCTCATGAAGTTATGGGTCACACCACTGTCCACCATAGTGAGTAAAGTTCCTTTCCTAACCTTCATGTCCACATACTCCAATTTGTTCCTCTCAGGATCGTGCCTTGGGATAGCCTTCGTTGCTGATGAACACCCAATATCTGCATCATCCCAATCGTTAGTTCCTCCTTCTTCTTTCCATTAGATTGTTCCAAATCTTCCATAGTCGGTCTTGCAGGAAAATTATTCACTGTATTCTCTTCTCCGCACAACCAACACTTCATAAGTTTCTTCATCTTTGGTTGACCACCTGCTTTTAAACAATCCTCCTATGGAGTACTAAAGAAGGTATGTTTTTGGTAATTATTTCAACATCTTTTCATTAGAACTTACAAGCCTTTTGCATCATGAACTAGGAAAATGATAAGGAATTGTAATAAAACCTGTGAGATTAATGTGCAAAGCGGAAACACTGACAATTGTCATTTTCTTATGCAGAAAGAAGGGAAAACAAAAGACTATCGTTCTGAAGTAAAGAACAAGGTCGGGTTAACCACTGTCCCTTTGATGGGGAACCGTATGCAAACAAGGAAAAACAGATCAAAGCGAATCAGCCCTGGAAAGGAAGTGGAGATGTCGGCTCGGCGCAAGAAGGAAAAGAGATAACTGAGAACTAACGGTTCGGCAAATCCCTCAGGATCCTTTGATCCTGAGGGATCACTGCTTTAACTATTTTTGCACCTAGACATCTCCACCTTCATCATTATAAAAGGGGCAGCACTGTTAGCTCGAGGGTTCTGTCGAATCCTTATGTTTTATGTAATTTATCTGAAGATCGAAACTTTGATCATCGAGTCTCGTTGAGAACTGATCTACTGTAATTCCATTTTATGCATTAATACAAACTCTGTTGCTATTTCATCTCTGAGTCTGGAATAACTTCAAGCGGTGTACCCCTGGAGGCTAAGGGCCTGGCCTTGGATGACACTTGCTCCTGTATTATTACGTTTGGTTTATGCGTGGTTTGCTTATCAGTTTTATTTGGTAATCTGATGTGTTTTGTTAGTTTACATCACATGCTCTGTTATATTTACTTTACTGAGACAAAACTATTGCATTAACTCTGCAACGTATCACTGTTCTTTTAAGTGTTGATATAATACTGTCAGTCTTTACAGAATATTGTTGTTGTTCAATTACAGAGCCTCTGTGTTGTGCCCTTATTCATTGATATTACGGAATTCATCTTAGCTATTATTTTCTTTGCGATTGTTGGATCTATAGACATTGTTGTTCCATTCTGAAATAGAGTCGTAATATTTTATAATTTAGATTGATAACTAGTTTACCAAGGTCAGGTTACTATTAAAGTGTGCAGTGTGCATATATGGTTTTCAAAGCGTTGTTCTATAATGATTCATTAATTAGTGTTGTTCCATTTTGGTGTGTTGTTCAATTCGTCCTTAGAAGTGAAGGATTGCCATTTGATTCCTGTAGGTCATGATTTGTGCATTTGATCTTGTAGACTAAGGTGTTACTACTTGTTAGACTTAGTTGTTGTTACAATTTCCTGTTTGTTGTTCCATTTCAGATTTGCTGTTGTATTTCTTATTTCGCTGTTCCATTTCTTATCTGTCGTTCCATTTCCTGTCCTTTGTTATTTTGGTGTGAAGAATGATCCAGGGCTGTAGTGAGCACTGACATTTATTGCCTGGCTCCCAGATCCACGATTTGTTCTCTGATTTACCTTAGTTCCATAAGTTTACAAAGGGATGAATCACTGCTACTGAACCCTTGACTGATAAGTTGCTTAGTTTTCTGAATGTGTAGTTTAATCTTTTGAAGTAGTTTGTTGTAAACAAGCATCCGTTTACTTTTGTATTTTTGAGCACTGTACTACTAGCATTACTCTGGCAAATGATAGCCTCAGACTGAGACACTCTTTGAAATAACAAAACGTTCCTGGATTGACAAACTAATGTGAGGTAATTAGAGGTGAAAGAGACCCTTTTTATAGCTCGACAGTTTGGCGTCGTTGCTGGTGAAAGAGTGCAGCCATTTGTTTCTTTCCAGAGTAGTGTAAGAACCTATTAGGGAAGAATTTGGTTTTAAAAAGGGAAGGTAAGAACCTATGTGTGGAGCATGTAACAACCCTGCTCCCCTGCCCACTTTCCTACAGATTTACCGTTGTTTTGTTTGGGTAGAATCTAGCAGTTGATTTGTGTGCATGACTAAGCAGAAAAAGCCAGAAAATAATTCCAAACCTCTACCCAAGCCAGAAAAAGCTAAGGGGCCGGTGACCCTTGGCCGATCAACCTTCATAGAAGAAATCTTCAAGAAAGCAGAATCTCAGCCTTCAGTAGGACCCAAAAAAGTTATTTCTAGACAACCTACTAGTTCCCTTCAGGCCACAGGATCACCATCTGTAGCCTTTGCTGAGGTGCATAGTCAAACTGAAGAGCAGGACTTTCAAGAAATTGAAAATTCTACTCCAGAACTATTGCAAGAAGGGAATTTCAACAATTTTTGTGAAGGAGGAGGAGAAACAGGGGAAACTGAGGAACCAAGGTCTCCTCTTGGGACAACTCAGCCATTAAACAACCCAGACAAGAGAAGTGCTGCAAAAATCATTGTTGAAGAAACTCAATCTCCTCAGACATTAGGTACTCTCATTATCCCAGACAGAGGAAGTGTTATTAAAACCATTCCTGTTAAAGCCATTCCTTCTAAACCTAGGAATACCCTCCTAGATATCCTAGAAGGTTATTGGCATATATTCGACCAAATGGCTCAAAACCAGCCAAACACCCAAACCTCTACATTGCAATACCCCATAGTGGATAGTGCAACAAATGCGCCCATGAAAGCAATCCCTCTTCAACATATCCCTACATTCCACGGTCTTACATCAGAAGATCCGGATGCATTTCTATTTGAGTTCGATGTGCTGTGTAGGGGATATGATTACACCACCAACCCCCATAAACTAAAATTATTTCCCTCTACATTAATAAGGGCTGCCTTAAGATGGTTTATGGGATTAAGTGGCAGGGTTATAAATAACTGGGATCAAATGAAATAATCTTTTCTAAAGAAATATCAAGACTATTGCAGGTCTAGAGAACTGAAGGATGAAATATTCCAGATGGTAGCTAGACCAAATGAAACATTAGAGGAGTATGTGGAACATTTTCAGTAAAATCTTCGAAGATCTCCTTATGCATCACTACCTTTACCTGATAATGTGTTAAAAACAACATTGATTAGGGGCATGAAGGAACAATGGATTGAAACATTAAACATTATGGGAAAATGAGATATTTATCAGGAAAATTTTGCTGACATTATTTACTTATGTATCAGGAGCTCGAGAGGTAGCACAAGATTAAAACCGGCAGAACATGATCAGTTTGTAAGAGATAATAAAATTTTGATAGAAGGAGTAACGTGTACAGAAATTGGAAATTTATTGGAAAATTTTAAAACTGATATACTAGGGACGCTAACTACACAACTTGATGTTATGCAGGCCAAGCAGAAGCAAATGGAGGAAGAGGAGAATTTGGCAATCTTCTGTCCCCGATGCAGGAAGAAACATAGCCATAAGGAGTGTCCACTAGATGCAGTCCGAACATGTGCCATCTACACAAAAGATCACCTTACGAAAATTTGTCCCTCACTTCCCGGATTAAAAGCAGTATATAAGGAAGCAGAAGAAGAGCTAGAATCGGTATATTTGCTCAACCAGCACCGTCAGTGGCAGCCGTGAAAATCTGGTATGTTTTCGGACCCAACCTCTTCTTTTCAGTCTCTGCAGTATAATGCTCAACAATATAATATGTGGCAAAGTCAATCCCAACCCCCATTTCCAAACTGGTCACCACAGTCGTTTCCTTCATCAACCCCGCGACTGAATCAGGCAAGCCAATCTGGTTGGATGAATATTCCCTATACCCCTCCATATTGGCAAAGTAACGCATACCCACCACAATGGAATCCCCCTACTTCACAAAGTTTATCCTGGCAGACAAACTGGAAAAGACCGATGCATCAGCCAGCAGGAACCATGTCGCTCCCTCAACCTACACTGCCAGCCTTACAACAAAACGCCCAGTCTAATCTGAGACCTCAACTCCCAGCCCAACCCAACCCCAATCCAAATAATAGACCGGTCCAATCTATCCAAATAATAGAAACATCAGAAATAGGAGCTGATCTGAGGGAGTGTAATGATCTTTAGTTAAGATCTGGGCATATTATTGAAACTGAGGGAGATAAGACAGCCCATGTTGAAAACCAGTTACCCAGAGAACATCTGTCACAAGAAGAGGATGTGAACAAACAACAAACTCATAACCAAACAACCACATCCTCTCCCCCGTTCCCAGAACG
Source organism: Pinus tabuliformis (assembly GCA_031772625.1). Classification (NCBI taxonomy): domain Eukaryota; kingdom Viridiplantae; phylum Streptophyta; class Pinopsida; order Pinales; family Pinaceae; genus Pinus; species Pinus tabuliformis. The sequence continues at coordinate 2,032,364,278 of CM062818.1, read as the reverse complement.
ATTAATCATACCTCGACCTACACAATATCCTGATTTTGACATTCTGGGAGAATTACAAAATTTGTACATAAAAATTCCATTCCTCCAAGCCATTCAAGACATTTCGATATATGCAAAGACTATCAAATAATTGTGTGTAAAGAAACCAAGGAGGAATGCAGAAAATAACCCAAGAGTCCAAGTAGTTGGCACTCTATCTAACTTATTATCAGGAAAAGAAACACACATTAAATACGAAGACCCAAGAAATCCAATAGTCACCGTACAAATTTATGGTCAAACCTTCCCTAATGCCTTAGTTGATCTAGGAGCTACAATCAACATCTTAACAACTACTACTTGCCAAAAGCTAGGCATTACATCTGTAGAACCCACCTCTACCTTGTTAGAGCTGGCTGACCGATCTGTGGTTAGGCCAAAGGGCATGGTACATGATGTCATGGTATCTGTTGACTCCTAGGAATATCTGACCGATTTTCTGATAATAAATCCCAAAAGTCGACTTGATGGACACCCATTGATTTTAGGTAGACATTGGCTTGCAACTGCCGATGCCTATCTTGGCTGCCGACAAGGCAATATGACCATAACGAGGGGAGCAAATATCAAGAACTTAGCCTTATATCCTCTAGTGCAACCAAGTGTCACAATGATCAAACTAATAAGCACCCTGTATCATACCTTACTAACAACATTAGATCTCCATTAACTATACAAGAGGCACTTGATTTTAAATATCAGACAGAGGACGATGCCATTAATAAATTTATTAGTCAAACTGAATTCAGATCTCGCACACAGTGTCACATGATAGAGGCAGCATTCGATAACGAATTAGAAGAAGATCCTCTTAAAGATACACATGAACAAATGATACCTGTTACCTCTGTTGCAAATAGTAATTTTGGCATTATGATACATATGTTGTACTTGATGGCAACCCACTCATCTCAGATGATAAATTATAGTGCAGCAAAGTTCACGCACTTTCGTGAAGATAAAAGTTTCTTTCATGAAGAAAAAAGTTTCCTTCATGTAGAGAAAAGTTCACGCACTTATATGCAGAGAAAATTTTATTTCATGTAGAGAAAAGTTCACGCACTTTTATGCAGAGGAAAGTTTATTTCATGTAGAGAAAAGTTCACGCACTTTTATGCAGAGAAATTTATTTCATGTAGAGAAAAGTTCACGCACTTTAATGCAGAGAAAAGTTTATTTCATGTAGAGAAAAGTTCACGCACTTTTATGCAGAGAAAAGTTTATTTCATGTAGAGAAAAATTTCACGCACTTTCATGCAGAGAAAAGTTCCTTTCATGAAGAGAAAATTTCACGCACTTTCATGGTTGGCTCATGGTATTAGTCCGACAGTTTTTGATCCTATGGTTTTGGTCCGTGGTATTGCATCCAAAAGTGTTGATCTCACGCACTTTCATGGTTGGTTATTGGTATTAGTCCGATAGTTTTTGATCCTATGGTTTTGGCTCGTGGTATTGCATCCAAAAGTATTGATCTCACGCACTTTCATGGTTGGTTCATGGTATTAGTCCAACAGTTTTTTGATCCTATGGTTTTGGACCGTGGTATTGTGGAAGGCCTAAGACTATAAAAGAGGAAGGAGATCATTTTGCAAAGCATCATCGAATGAATTGAATATCTAATAAGTGCTAGATCTGAAATATTTGTGATTGGGTTATGGTGCAGATCTGGATCTGAATGAAGGAGGAACCTTAGCGCATAAAGGAGGATAAGCTCTTTTGATGGGTCATAATCTTTATGCTTGAATAATAGTATCTTTGCATGATTTTGATCTGTTATATGAGTCGCATGCTTGATCTATAAATCTGACAATCTGGGTTAATTAGTGTCTGAATATTTGAAAGAAGGAATTATCCTTTATAGATCTGCACACAGTTTTCAGGTTGTTGAAGTCGCGTATATCTTTAAATTATGATCTAGCTGCCTCTGTCTATTGCTGCAGTATTCTGGGTTCAGAATTTGGTGTGTGGTTACTGTTAATGTGTTCTGGGTACAGCTGTCAGAGAAGTGTTTACTTGATTCAGTGCTAATTGGGAAAGGAGATTGTTTGATGCAGATATACTTGATGATTGATTGATGTTCATGGATCCAGTCTGAAAATTTATGAAACGTGGTCCCTGGAAGAAAGAGAAGGTTGTAGCCTTCAGTAGGCCAGCACCTACGTACTAGTATCTTGGCTAGTACAAGAGCTAAGGGGGTTGTAGCTCCCTTCCAGGAGAAGCTGGAGAATGAGAGAGGGTTGTAGCTCTCTGCAGGTTGTAGCCTGTGTACTGGTAAAGGACTGCACCAGTACAAAATCATTGTAAAAGGAATTTTCTAATTGAAAGAAGATAGAGACATATTGCAGCAGGTGGTTTTCACCCACATTGGGTTTCCACCTTATATCTGGTGTTCTTTTGTGTGACTATTTTCTTTTCTTGTTCCTGCTCATTATTTTATGATACTGACATACAAAGTAATGATTAATATTTGAAGAATTATTCAAAGTATAAATAAGGAAGATATATTGAAAAGAATTTGATAATACTGATTCACCCCCCCCCTCTCAGTATTATTTCCAACAATTGGTATCAGAGCAGGTCCTTCTGAAGAAGCTTGATCGCTTGAAGGAAGATCTAACATCATGAGCAACTACGAGAGGGAAGCATCAATCAGGCCACCGATTTTTGATGGGACAAACTTCGTATATTGGAAGGTAAGAGTTACTACCTATCTTCAATCTTTGGGTACATAAGTATGGGACATTATAGAAACATGGTATACTTTTCCATCAGCTACTCCTACAGATTCAGCTGAGAAGAAGAAATATGAAACAAATGCAAAGGCGGTTAATACTCTTCTAGGATGTCTATCTCAATCTGAATTCGTGAAGGTTATGCAATATAAATCCGCAAAAGAAATATGGGACAAGATTGTTTTGAGCTATGAAGGAGATGAACAGGTAAAACGTGCAAAACTTCAAACCCTCAGGATTCAGTATGAGAATCTCAGAATATATAATGATGAAAGTGTGGCTAACTATTTCCTTCGGGTAGATGAGATTGTTAATTGTATGAAAAACTTGGTTGAAGAAATAAAAGAGGCTGTTGTGGTTGAAAAAGTCCTAAGATCATTGTCCCCCAAGTTTGAATCTAAAGTATCTGCAATAGAAGAAAAGGAAAATCTACGAACTCTTACTATGTCTCAGCTACACGGAATTCTAACTGCTTATGAAATGAGAAAAGGAGGTCCATCAGATAGGAGAGAAGCTGTTTTTAAGGCTTCAGGCAAAGGAGACTACTATGAATCAAGTCACGTGCCAGAAGAAGAAGAAGAATCAAATTTTGTCAGAAATCTTCAACGGGGTACTGGAAGGTTCAGAGGTAAGCTACCTTTTAAATGTTTTGCTTGTGGAAGAGTAGGTCATTATGCTGCCAAATGTCCTCATAAGGATAAGATTGACAAAGGAAAGGAACCTGCTAGATGGAACAAGAAACAGAATGCAAATAAGAAAAGCTACTACACTCATGAAGACAGTGATGGTCTATCAAATAGTGATGAAGATGAACGAGGTAATGACTATAAACTTTTAATGGCATTTGAAGATGATGATTACATGGATGCTATAGATGTGGATAGTTTTTATGAAGAGATTTCTAGACTTAAGACATGTATAGAAGAAAAGAATATGATCATTGATACTCTACAATTTCAAATTGATGAAAAAGAAAAATATCTTGAAAAGTTAGAAGGTGAAATTGTTGACCTTAGAAAAGAAATTGAGAAAACAAAGGCTATTAATCTTAAGTTTGTCAAAGGATATGAAACTCTGGATGAGATCATCAATGTACAGCATTCTCCGCTAAACAAGACAGGTCTGGGGTATAATGGAGAAACATCTCAAGCATCCACCTCAAAGAGTTATCTTGATGCAGCAAGAAGGAATGAGCAAAAGCACAATGGAGATCACCAGGTAAAGCAGGGACGAATTACATCAAGAATGAACAAAGACTATCAGGTAAACCAGGGGAAATCTGTCTTAAGGATGAACAAAAGCTACAACCAGCCACAGGTAAAATCTTCTCAATTTGCTTCAAGAATGGATGACAATAGAAATCACAATCATTTGGCCGGAAGATTTTATAATCGCAGAAGTTTCTTCAATGGGCAATGTTTCTCTTGCCATAACTTCGGTCACAAAGCAGCTCAATGTGTTGCATATAAAACAATCATGACTAGAGAAGCTCAAAAACAAAGAAGTATGATCAGGAGTACAAAAAGGACCTATAACAACTTTTCGGCTCTTGAAAATGAAGTTGAATGTTCTATTTGCAATAACTTTGGTCATGAAGATTCTGAATGCAGGAGCAGGTTTCAGTAGACAAAGGAACAAGCCTCAAGCACCAGAACATGGAGAATAAAGGAACCACAAACAGAAAGATGTGGGATAGCATTTTATGCAGAAGGACAAGAAAATCTATGGTACATTGACAGTGGATGTTCGAAACATATGACAGGTGATAAAGAAAAACTTGAATCATATTCTGCTTTAGAAAAGGGAAAGAAAGTTTCTTTTGGAAATGATACTCCTACAGCTATAAAAGGAAAAGGCACTGCTCAGTTAAAAGAAAAGGTCAAAGCTGGAAATGTTTTGTATGTTGATGGATTGAAGCATAATCTTCTAAGTGTCAGCCAGATGTGTGATCAAGGAACCGAGGTGATATTTAGATCAAACGGATGTCGTGTTCGTGATCTTGATACAGGTGAAACAATGATCAAAGGTAGAAGAACTCCAAATAATCTATACATATTTGAAGAAGGACAACAACAATGCTATTTGAGCAAGGATGATGAACACTGGTTATGGCACCGGAGGTTGGGGCATCTAAGCTTTTCACAAATAAGGAAAGCATGCAAATATCAGGCAGTTCGTGGTCTTCCAGATATCAAAATTCCAGACAACACCATATGCAAATCATGTCAGTTTGGAAAGCAAACCAGAACTAACTTTCCAAAGAAGGAAGGATTAGCTAGCATGCCTCTTGAGCTAGTCCATACAGATGTATGTGGTCCATTTAGGAAAATGACACCTCGAGGAGAAGAATACTTGATATTATTCATTGACGATTTCTCCAGGTTTGTTTGGTTAGGACTTATGAAGCACAAAGACGAAGCATTTGAGAAATTCAAATCCTTCAAAGCCTTGGTTGAAAATGAATCAGGTTACAAAATTAAGTGCCTCAGGTCTGACAGAGGTGGGGAGTTTACCTCAAACGAATTTTTCGATTTCTGTGAAGAACATGGGATAACAAGAGAATTCTCTACAGCTAGAACTCCTCAGCAAAATGGAGTGGTGGAAAGGATGAACAGAACAGTCCAACAAATGGCTCGTGCTATGCTGGATGAGTCTGGAACTCCCGCAACTTTCTGGGGTGAAGCCGCATATGCTGCGGTTGTTATTCTCAACAAAAAAAATGTCCGAGTGAACAGCACTCAAACTCCTCATGAGCTCTGGTATGGTGAGACTCCTTCGGTAAAGCACTTCAAAATCTTTGGGAGCAAATGCTATATTAAGAATACTGATGAGCAACTTGGCAAACTTGAACCTAGAGCAGATGAAGGCATTCTTCTTGGTTATTCTCCACACAGCAAAGCATGTAAGTGCTACAATAAAAGACTTGGAAGAATTTTTGACAGCATTGATGTAGTGGTTGATGAAAAGGGATACATTCCTAGGCAAGTAAATCATGAAAATATAGAAGAAGATGAAGACTACCCAAAAAGACAGAATGATGAAGAAGAAGAATCTCAAGGAGCACCAGAGGAACAGATAAGAATAGAAGAGAAGACTCCATCCCGGTACGTTCAGAAGAATCATCCAGAATCTCAGATTTTGGGGCAGAAAGAAGCAGGTGTACAAACAAGAAGAACAATTGCAGAAGCTTCAAGCTATTTGGCATTACTCTCCTCCACTGAACCACAAAATGTAAAAGAGGCATGCAAAGATGAATGTTGGGTCAAAGCAATGGATGAAGAACTTGAGCAGATCAAAAAGAACAACACTTGGGAGTTGGTTCCTAGACCAAAGGATAAGAATGTTATAGGGACAAAATGGGTCTTCAAAAATAAGTTGAATGAAAATGGGGAAGTAATTAGAAACAAGGCAAGACTTGTTTGTAAAGGGTATGCGCAGCAAGAAGGAATAGATTTTGAGGAAAATTTTGCTCCTGTTGCAAGACTTGAGGCCATCCGAATGTTCCTTGCTCTCTCAAGCTTTCAAAAGTTCAAAGTATTTCAAATGGACGTGAAATCAGCCTTTCTGAATGGAGACTTAGAAGAAGAAGTATACATTGAGCAGCCAGATGGGTTCATTCTTGGAAATGATCCAAATCTTGTATGCAGACTGAAAAAGGCTCTCTATGGTCTTAAACAAGCTCCAAGGGCTTGGTACTATCGTTTGGACAAATATCTTCATCAACAAGGTTTCTCAAAAGGATCAGTAGATAGCAATCTTTATATAAAAATTGAAAATGACAAATTGCTAATACTTGTTGTGTATGTAGATGACATTATCTTTGGCAGCAATGAAGAATCTATGAGTCAAAGTTTTGCCTTGGTGATGCAGAAAGAATTCGAAATGTCCTTGCTTGGAGAATTGACATATTTTCTTGGCCTGAAAATCCAACAAAAGGAAGGAGGGATCTTCTTGTCTCAAACCAAGTATCTCAAGCAGATTTTGAAGAAATATGGCATGGAAGATGCAAAACCAGTATGTACACCCATGGTCACAGGATGTAGCCTCAGTGCAAATGATGAATCAGCAGCAGTACATCAACCAAACTACATATCTATGATTGGAAGTCTACTTTATTTGATAGGTACCCAACCAGACATCATGCATGCAGTGGGAATAGTTGGAAGATTTCAGGCAAATCCAAAGGAAACTCATCTTCAGGCAGTAAAGAGAATCTTCAAATATCTTCAAGGGACTCAAAATTATGGCTTATGGTATCCTAGAGATACAGATCTCACACTTCATGCTTATACTGATGCAAATTGGGCCGGAAGCATGGATGACAGGAAGAGCACAAGTGGTGGTGCATTCTTTATGGGTTCTAGATTAGTATCTTGGTTCAGCAAGAAACAAAGTTCGATTGCCTTGTCTACAGCTGAAGCAATATGTTGCTGCTGCATCTTACTGCACTCAACTCCTTTGGATGATGCAGACCTTGCAGGATTTTCAAATCACTTGTACACCACCCATCTCCATCTTATGTGATAATACAAGTGCAATTAGCATTTCAAAGAACCTAGTCATGCATTAAAAAACCAAGCACATACCAATCAAGTATCACTTTCTCCGGGAACAAGTGCTTGAACAAAAGGTCAAGTTGGAGTATGTTCCTTCTAAGGAACAAGTTGCTGATATACTCACCTAACAATTGCCTAGGGAGACCTTTGAATACCTCAGGCAAAAGCTGGGGGTTGTTGATGCATCATCTTGTTGTTGAATCTCTTCTGATTGTTGGTTGTACGCAAGGTTCATCTGAAGTATATGCGTACATGTGCTGGGTTGCGGATTGGTCAAAGATCGAATGGCACAGGTTCATGGGGAGCATATCATGCATTGTTGGCATTATGGAGGAAGTACAGAAGGAGATCATGGATGCTAGTCTGAATATTGCTGCAATACGTCTCTATCTCTTTCATGGTCATTTATGGTGTTTGATGGATTATGGTTCTTCTTTGCAGATCTGGTTTATAGTCAGGGGGAGCATGTTCTTAGGGGGAGCATAACCCTTTGCCCTTGATGTCAAAGGGGGAGAATGATTGGTTGTTGTTGCCATCAAGTCCAAAGGGGGAGATTGTTGGCATTATGATACATATGTTGTACTTGATGGCAACCCACTCATCTCAGATGATAAATTATAGTGCAACAAAGTTCACGCACTTTCATGAAGATAAAAGTTTCTTTCATGAAGAAAAAAGTTTCCTTCATGTAGAGAAAAGTTCACGCACTTATATGCAGAGAAAAGTTTATTTCATGTAGAGAAAAGTTCACGCACTTTTATGCAGAGAAAATTTTATTTCATGTAGAGAAAAGTTCACGCACTTTTATGCAGAGAAAAGTTTATTTCATGTAGAGAAAAGTTCACGCACTTTTATGCAGAGAAAAGTTTATTTCATGTAGAGAAATGTTCACGCACTTTTATGCAGAGAAATGTTTATTTCATGTAGAGAAAAAGTTCACGCACTTTCATGCAGAGAAAAGTTCCTTTCATGAAGAGAAAATTTCACGCACTTTCATGGTTGGCTCATGGTATTAGTCCGACAGTTTTTGATCCTATGGTTTTGGTCCGTGGTATTGCATCCAAAAGTGTTGATCTCATGCACTTTCATGGTTGGTTCATGGTATTAGTGCGACAGTTTTTGATCCTATGGTTTTGGCTCGTGGTATTGCATCCAAAAGTATTGATCTCACGCACTTTCATGGTTGGTTCATGGTATTAGTCCAACAGTTTTTTGATCCTATGGTTTTGGACCGTGGTATTGTGGAAGGCCTAAGACTATAAAAGAGGAAGGAGATCATTTGGCAAAGCATCATCGAATGAATTGAATATCTAATAAGTGCTAGATCTGAAATATTTGTGATTGGGTTATGGTGCAGATCTGGATCTGAATGAAGGAGGAACCTTAGCGCATAAAGGAGGATAAGTTCTTTTGATGGGTCATAATCTTTATGCTTGAATAATAGTATCTTTGCATGATTTTGATCTGTTATATGAGTCGCATGCTTGATCTATAAATCTGACAATCTGGGTTAATTAGTGTCTGAATATTTGAAAGAAGGAATTATCCTTTATAGATCTGCACGCAGGTTTCAGGTTGTTGAAGTAGCGTATATCTTTAAATTATGATCTAGCTGCCTCTGTCTATTGCTGCAGTATTCTGGGTTCAGAATTTGGTGTGTGGTTACTGTTACTGTGTTCTGGGTACAACTGTCAGAGAAGTGTTTACTTGATTCAGTGCTAATTGGGAAAGGAGATTGTTTGATGCAGATATACTTGATGATTGATTGATGTTCATGGATCCAGTCTGAAAATTTATGAAACGTGGTCCCTGGAAGAAAGAGAAGGTTGTAGCCTTCAGTAGGCCAGCACCTACGTACTAGTATCTTGGCTAGTACAAGAGCTAAGGGGGTTGTAGCTCCCTTTCAGGAGAAGCTGGAGAACGAGAGAGGGTTGTAGCTCTCTGCAGGTTGTAGCCTGCGTACTGGTAAAGGACTGCATCAGTACAAAATCATTGTAGAAGGAATTTTCTAATTGAAAGAAGATAGAGACATATTGCAGCAGGTGGTTTTCACCCACATTGGGTTTCCACCTTATATTTGGTGTTCTTTTGTGTGACTATTTGCTTTTCTTGTTCCTGCTCATTATTTTATGATACTGACATACAAAGTAATGATCATTATTTGAAGAATTATTCAAAGTATAAATAAGGAAGATATATTGAAAAGAATTTGATAATACTGATTCACCCCCCCCTCTCAGTATTATTTCCAACAAGTAAAATTGTGGAAATCGAACCGGGAAAAAAGTTAAACTTTAATGCCAACCTCACCTCCGAACAAGAAACGAAGCTCATCCATCTATTGAGAAATATAAAGAAGCATTTGCATGGGACTACCCTGACATGAAAGGAATTGACCCCCAATTATGTACCCACCACATTTGCATAGAAAAAGATGCGAGACTTGTTCGCCAGCCTCAGAGGAGACTTAATCCTCATCTAAAAGATGTGGTAAAAGCTGAACTTCAGAAACTTTTAGATGTCAATTTCATCTATCTTATATCCGATAGTAAATGGGTCTCTCCGCTTGTGGTGGTACCAAAAAAGAATGGGAAATGGAGAATTTGTGTGGACTACAGAGAACTAAATAAAGCAACAGAAAAAGACCGCTTCCCTCTCCCATTCATCGACCAAGTATTAGAGACTTTGGCAGGAAAGAAATTTTTTTCTTTCCTGGATGGCTTCAGTGGATACAAAAAGATTCAGATTGCCCCTGAAGACCAAGACAAAACCACTTTTACTTGTCCTTGGGGAACATTTGCCTACAGATTTCTACCTTTTGGCTTATGCAATGCTCCTGCCACATTCCACAGGGCTATCCTCAGCATTTTTGCAGACTTAATAAATGAAGGACTTGAAGTATACATGGATGACTTTACATCGTATGGAGACAATTTCGATCCAGCATTGGATACACTGGAAAAAGTCCTACAACGCTGCATTGCTACCAGGCTTTGTTTAAGCCATGAAAAATGCTATATGATGATGACTGAAGGACTTATTCTCGAAAACTATATTTTAGCAGCTGGCATTCAGGTAGACCCAGCCAAAATCCAAATAATTTTGCTTATTCCTACTCCTACCACTCAAACGAAGGTACACAGTTTTCTTGGATTTTCTAGTTATTATAGGAGGTTTATAGAACATTTTTCGCATATTGCTGCACCTCTATATGCACTAACTGGTAACATTGATTTTCTTTGGACAAAAAAATGTGAACGTGCTTTCCAGGATCTAAAGAAGCTTGTGTCCACAGCCCCAGTCTTTCGAGGGCCAAATTGGGATTTGCCATTTCAGATATCATCTGATGCCTCAGATACAACCATTGGAGTAGTCCTTGGGCAGGAAAAGGATAAAAAACCATATGCAATTTATTATATTAGCAAAAATTTATCACCTGCTGAATTAAATTACACTGTTACTAAGAAAGAATTTTTAGCTGTAATACATGCTGTCAATAAGTTTAGACATTACATTACTGGATACTCTGTTATCTTGTATACAGATCATTCTGCCATCAAATATTTAGCAAACAAGCCTATCAAAAATGGCAGAATAACTAGATGGCTGATTTAATTGCAGGAATTTGATATTACAATCAAAGATCGACCTGGAAAAGAAAATCCTGTAGCTGATTTTCTCTCAAGAATGCCAAAGCCAATCGATGCAGCAGCAGTTGAAGATCAATTTCCGGACGAGCATCTGTTTGTTGTTGCTGTTCAAACACCCTGGTATGCTGATGTTGCCAATTACCTAGCAGTAGGTAAACTACCGAAACATCTAACCCCTAATGAGCGGAAACAGATTATTCAGAGGAGTGCTCGATTCTCGTGGGTTGGAGGCTACCTGTTCCACACAGGGGAAAATATGCATATCAGAAGATGCATTCGAGAGGATGAAATCTTCGACATTTTAAAAGCCTGCCATGATGGACCATGTGGCGGACATTTCGCCGATCGCAGAACTGGACATAAGGTGCTACAAACAGGGTATTATTGGCCTACAATTTTCAAAGATGCAAAGAAATTCGTCCAAGCTTGTGACAGTTGCCAGAGAGCAGGACGCCCTGGTGAGTCCGATGAGATGCCCTTGAACCTATAGTTAGTCATTGAACCATTCGAAAGATGGGCCCTCAATTCATCGGACCAATTAACCCACCCTCAAACCAGAAAACATATATTCTGGTGGCAACAGAATATGTCACCAAATGGGTTGAGGCAGAGGCGTTGTCGAGAGCTACAGAAGATTCTGTCATACAGTTCTTGTTCCATATATTTGTGCGTTATGGCCTTCCAAGAGATATAATTACAAACGGTGGACCACAGTTTGCTGGGAAAAAAATAGCTGCAACACTCAAAAACTATCATGTCTAGCATAAAATCACTACTCCATACCACCCACAGGCAAATGGTCAGGTAGAAAGCAGAAATAAAATAATAGAAGCAATCCTAACAAAAACAATTGCGTCACATAGACGTGATTGGGCTGCTAGACTACCAGAGGCACTGTGGGCTTACAGAACAACATGGATAAGTACCACTGGTTACTCACATTATCAATTAGTGTTTGGCAAGCAACCCATTTTTCCCATAGAATTCGAAATCCAAACAATGCGAACAACACAGGAAGTTGGCTTAGATTTAACTAAGGCACAGATTAATCGATTACAGCAGATCAATGAGCTCGATGAAATCAGGCTCTCTGCACTCCAAAGTACTGCACTTATCCAACAACAGCGAGCTAAATGGCATGATTCTCTCATTAAAAATAAAGTCTTCCATGAAAGAGATTGGGAACTTTTGTACGATTCCAGGTTTCAGGACTTTCCCAGGAAACTCCAGACTCGTTGGTTGGGACCATACGAAATCCAGAAGGTACATGACAATGGTACTCTTACTCTAATCACTATTGACGGTTCTAGCTATGCCTTCAAAGCAAATGGCCACCGAGTTCGCCTTTATCGCAAACCACTCACTCGGGAGTCCTTCTGCCAGCAGCTACGCCAAGACTCTGATATGGAAATTTTGGGGGAGGGAGAGAAGTCTTCCTCACCTGTGATTCATTAAGTAATTGATCTCTTTTCATAGTTTGTACATAATTTCTTTTGTTTTGTTTTTGTAAATATTTTTGAATCAAATGCTTTGCCATTACTTTTCGAAGCAGCAACAATGTTATTATTTTTGCTGTTCTTTTTCTCAAAGGGACAACATTTTTCGTTTTGTTGTTCCTTTTTCAAAAGAACAACACCCGTTGGATCAGCCGTCATTCTGCTTTAATTTTGTTCTTTTTCTTTATTTTTGCTTTTTGCTGTTCCTTTGGAAAAGGAACAACACTCTTGCTTTTTGCTATTTCTTTTCCAAAGGAACGACATTTGTGTGTTTTTTTGTTCCTTTTCCAAAGGAACAACGTTTTCGATTTTTGTTGTTCCTTTTCCAAAGGAACGGCACTTGGGTGTCTTGTTGTTCCTTTTCCAAAGGAACAACATTTCTGTGTTTCGCTGTTCCTTTTCCAAAGGAACAACATTTTCGATTTTTGTTGTTCCTTTTCCAAAGGAACAACATTTTCGATTTTTGTTGTTCCTTTTCCAAAGGAATGGCATTTGTGTGTTTTGCTGTTCCTTTTCCAAAGGAACAACATTTTCGATTTTTGCTGTTCCTTTTCCAAAGGAACGACATTTGTGTGTTTTGCTGTTCCTTTTCCAAAGGAACAACATTTTCGATTTTTGTTGTTCCTTTTCCAAAGGAATGACATTTGTGTGTTTTGCTGTTCCTTTTCCAAAGGAACAACGTTTCCTATTTTTGCTGTCCTTTTCTAAAGGAACGACATTTGTGTTTTCTGCTGTTCCTTTTTCAAAGGAATAGCATTTTTGATCTTTGCTGTTCCTTTTTCCAAAATGAACACCACTTGTATTCTTTTTCTCTTCCTCTTAGAAACAACAACATCCTTGTATTCCTTTTACTTATGCTTGCTCCCCTTGTTGTTTTAAATTAACGATGCTTATTGTTCCTGTTCTTTCAAGTCTTTTGGAATACAGCTATGCACTTATGCAATGGATACAAAATCACAACATATTGAAATCAGGTAAATTATAAAATCGTTATTTTTATAAGAAAATGCTCTGAATTGGTAAAAGGACAGAGGGAAGGACACACTTACCCATTATCTTTTGCTGTCATTGCTTCACTAACTCTGCTCTGATTGGTTATCTTTATCATGTTGGTTCCTTTTAAATCCTCTTTGATTATTATTCAGGAATACGAGCAAAGGGTTTATATCTTCCTATTGAGATGTTAAGACTTCTTCCACCATTCCTACTCTTAAGGAGTGTTGAACCACCCTTTGTGTATAAATGGGATAGTACTTTATGAAAAAGGAAAAAGAAGAGAAAAAAAAAAGAGCAAACTAACTTGTTTATATAAAGTCGTCAAATGCAGGATAGAGGGTCTCACCAAGAGCCAGCCTACCATGATCATGAGGAAGAAAGTGAAGTGGCATTCCCACTATGGCCACCACACCAGGGATATGGTCCAAAAGGTATATCAAATAAAGAACCCTTGGAACAGGAGGTCTCATCACGAGCCGACCTGCTCGCCTTTCACTCCTTCCTCGTGAATGGCATTATGACTAACTAGTTACCAAGCCAGCATAATGGCCTACATTTTGACATCACACAACACTTCCTAAGCATACACAAAGGATCATGGTTCCATGGGTGAAATAAAAAACTCTGCCAAGTTTATGGACACCTGTCGGCAGCAGAGCACTGTTAATGGTATTGAAGTCACATTATTTACACCAATAGGTAGTTATCAACACCCTTCTGTTTCTTATACCTTAGTAATCAATCGCATAAGACAAATGTATATTATTTTCCGAACCATACAACGCATGTAAATCTATTATCACCAATCATGACAGAGCAATTGACAATGACCGCATGAGACTCGGTATGTATGGTAGATGTACTATCCTCCCAGCCTCGCATCATATCACAACAGTCTCTTACGTATTAAGCCATCCAACTTGACACCTCGATTTCGGTAATCTTCTACTTTTGTAAACATGGCATATTGCCATACACTGTTCCTTTATGACTCTGCTTCATAACAGATCGGCACGCCGCTCCTTTATTTGACGGTCGGGATGGCCTATCACATTCCGGGGGGGGGAGGTTAACCTCATCATTCATTGGATGACGTGTCAGACTGCTATTGGGGAAACTGTGTACTTGGGAATAGCACAGCTCAACGATATACTTTTTTTTTATTTTTGCATGACTTGCTGTTCCTAAGCCATTTCCATTGTATATTCTGCAGCATTAGATTTTGAGCGAGTCTTGTGTCTGTCAGCCTCTCTGTGTTTTAACATCGTGAACAACTTTTGTTCCATTGTCAAAATTCTGAGATTTTACAGCAAAACCATAAACATGGGAGGGAGATCAATTCGGAGAGAACCGTTGGTGTTAACAGTCTCTGATGCTGCACGGGAAATCCTGGCAAGAGCTGGGTGGCTAACTTATCTCAATCGCCTACAGGAATCCAACGAGACTGTAGCAATTGAATTCTTGCAGAATTTGCAAGAGAATCACTCCACAGTGAGGGGGAGACACATAGCAGTCACCGATGACATAATCGCAGAGGTCTCAGGACTGCCAGCCACTGGACCTGTATGGATGCTAAAGAAGGAGAGATTGCAGAAGATTATAGAAACCTTCCAGGAGGAAGGCCAGAGCCTGACAATTAGAGGAAAGCGGGTTCTGCCAGCAGCATTAAGAGAACCATGGGCGGAATTGGCAAAAACCATTCAAAGCTACATCACCTGTGAAGGAAGAAAAGATGTGGTAAGACCACGACACCTTAAACTTTTAGCTGTGTTAAAGAAAAAATGCTCTGTAAATTTACCTGCATTTTTGAATTCATTACTTCATGATGTTGCACGGAGCATGAAAAAGGCACAGCATGTAGAATCAGTTGTTAGTCATCATGGGTTGATACGATTAATAGTCAGACATAGCCTTACCCAGCAGCAGAGCAGCTGGGAAGAGCTAATTGCCATGATAGATGGAAGATTGACCACACCATCCCCAAAACGTAAACATGCCACCAGTACACCTGAGCGTCCAGAAAAACGAAGGAAATCGATCCAACTAGCACGGCTACGAGGGAGGCTGGAGAAGCCCCAAGGAAATACCAGCCAACCAGTAGAGATAGAAGATATAGGGGATGAGAAACCCCCATGATTAGAAGGAGAAGACAATGAGAAAGTAATGGAGGAAAACGAGGAAGGAGAAAATGAGGAAGAAACCGACCAATCTGAGCAGGAGGAGGAAACGGAACAACAGGAAGACAGCCCAGTGTAGGATCCATTGAGAGAAGATGAATTGGCCAAAGTTTTGGCCAATATGGGCGAATATGGCCAATCTTCCAGCCCATCAGACCGCCATGCTGAAGAAGAACCAAAAGAACACTCTGCTCAGGAGGGAAATGCACCTGAAGAATCATATGCAGAGGAAGTTGAAGAGGACAGTCATCCTGTTCATGATGAAAACATGACAAGAGATGTAGAATAGGAACAATCCGTTACTAGCCAGACGACACCAGAAGAAACTCCGGAAGAAGGGGGGCAGAAAAGGAAGTCACCCAAGAAATAACAGAACCAGCTAGGGTTTTTGCCCTGGAGCAGCCAGAGCAAAGCAACAAAGAAGCACCCCAGAGAGAAAATCGGGAAATTAATCTAGGTCATAGTCCAGGCTGCAGCGAATAGTCTGCTGTTCCCTCTAAGGAAATTGAGGAAATTAAGAAATTACGGAAAGAACAGCAAAGACTACTGAATGTAATAGTTCAACTTCGACAGCAAATCAGGATTTTGAAAGCAAGAAAAAGGGAGAAAATGACTTCAGGAAGGAAACATGTAATCGCTCCAGCAAAACCCCTCAAGACAAAGGATCGGAGGACCAGAGTCCACCCTGCTATTCAAAACCCTGTCGAAAAGCAGGCTGATGTTCCAAATGTTGTTGAGAAGCAGACTGTTGTTCAAATTAAAAAGGAACAACATTTGACTGATATCCATGTTAAGACAGAAACGGATGATAGATTGACCTGCGATAAGGAAATTCAGACAGAGGCACCACCCTCGGGAGTGATAAGGGTCATGAACGCAAGACAACGCAATAGGAAAATTCAGGTAAAACTCCCAGTCTCCACCGCCGCATGGGAAAGAGATCCAAGAATGAAAACCCTACGAGAGAGTTTGATGCAAGCTTCGCAAGCAGCAGAAAAGCTCATAGAGAAAACGGTCCCTTGAGAAAGGTATGAAGAGCTACAACAACAGCTTAGGAACGTCAATCTATTCGAAAGCCAGACCTTTGAAGGGTGTCGGAGGGAAGAAGAAAAAGTCGCGAAGGTAACTCGTAGGTTAGATATAGTTATCAAGCAGATGGATACCTTATGTTCTTTGTACAATGACGTCCTGGGCATGTAGAGCCCCTGCTAAGAATTATGCCTTGTTTTTAATGGAACGATATTTGCAATTGAAAATAAAGGTTGTTAAAATAGGTGCTCCCATACAAATTAATACCCTTGATGATTTTATAAACTGCTGTAAGCACTAAGGGGTAAAAGTTCAGAGACTACTGTGTGAATTTTATTTACATAACCTTGTATTAGACCAGGAGACCAAGCTGAACCCTGGCCCTTTTGTTGGGGATATCCAATTACAGACATTTATTTCATTTGGGGTTAATCAAATTAAATGGCTTAAAGCCTATAATGCTTTCCAAAGGTAAGAAAACGGATTAGATTTGTGGGTAAGAGCTGAGCCTAGGAATCCAGTACAGTTGTGGAGAGAATATAGGAACCTGATGAAGACTCCAGGTGTAATTGAAGCATTAGGACCCATTCACACAGCAATCAATCAGCAAGGAATAGAATACTTTTTCAATATTAAGGACCTTGCCATTGATGCGGCTAAATTTCGATATCAGATCTCTAATCCGAATATCCAACTCAGGGAGCCATTTAAGTATGGAAATTTTAAGTTAGCCACCGACCGCTTGCACCTCTATGGCGAAGTCATTTTGAGGGCAGGGCCATCCTGGTTAGCATATAGGTTCCGGAGTCCAATTATTTGGCACCCTTCACCTGGGTACCAAGCCCTGTATGA
Organism: Pinus tabuliformis; assembly: GCA_031772625.1. Lineage (NCBI taxonomy): Eukaryota > Viridiplantae > Streptophyta > Pinopsida > Pinales > Pinaceae > Pinus > Pinus tabuliformis. Next base: position 2,032,346,751 of record CM062818.1, on the reverse strand, counting down.
GATATCTGAGGGTCAGACAGGCCATTTCTTTGAACACCTAGTCATGCATCATGGCTGTAGACCTCCACATGAGATTCCATTTCCAGCCTACTCTCTCACTGCCTTACATGTCAATTACAATGTTTTCATGAGGGCATGAAAAAGGGTAAACAGGGGGGTGTGTGGAGTACTAAAGAAGGTATGTTTTTGGTAATTATTTTCAGCATATTTTCGTTAGAACTTACAAACCTTTTGCATCATGAACTAGGAAAATGATAAGGAATTGTAATAAAACATGTGAGATTAATATGCAAAGTGAAAACACTGACAATTGTCATTTTCTTATGCAGAAAGAAGGGAAAACGAAAGACTGTCGTTCTGAAGGAAAGAACAAGGCCGGGTTAACCGTTGTCCCTTAGCGAGGAACCGTATGCAAACAAGGCAAAACAGATCAAAGCGAATTAGCTCTGGAAAGGAAGTGGAGATGTCGGCTCGACGCAAGAAGGAAAAGAGATAACTGAGAACTAACGGTTCGACGAATCCCTCAGGATCCTTTGATCCTGAGGGATCGTTGCTTTAACTATTTTTGCACCTAGACATCTCCGCCTTCATCATTATAAAAGGGGCAGCACTGTTAGCTTGAGGGGTCTGTCGAATCCTTATGTTTTATGTAATTTCTCTGAAGATTGAAACTTTGATCATCGAGTCTTGTTGAGAACTGATCTACTGTAATTCCATTTTATGCATTAATATAAACTCGATTGCTATTTCATCTCTGAGTCTGGAATAACTTCAAGCAGTGTACCCCTGGAGGCTAAGGGCTCGGCCCTGGAGGACACTTGCTCCTGTATTATTACGTTTGGTTTATGCCTAGTTTGCTTATCAGCATTATTTGGTAATCTGATGTGTTTTGTTAGTTTACATCACATGCTTTGTTATGTTTACTTTACTAAGACAGAACTATTGCATTAACTCTGCAATGTATCACTGTTCTTTTAAGTGTTAATATAATACTATCAGTCTTTACAGAATATTGTTGCCGTTCAATTACAGAGCCTCTGTGCTGTGCACTTATTCATTGATATTACAGAATTCATCTTAGCTATTATGTTCTTTGCGATTGTTGGATCTATAGACATTGCTGTTCCATTCTGAAACACAGTCGTAATCTTTTATAGCTAAGATTGATAACTAGTTTACTAAGGTCAGGTTACTATTAAAGTGTGCAGTGTGCATATATGGTTTTCAAAGCATTGTTCTATAATGATTCATTAATTAGTGATGTTCCATTTTGGTGTGTTGTTCAATTCGTCCTTAGATGTGAAGGATTGCCATTTGATTCCTGTAGGTCATGATTTGTGCATTTGATCTTGTAGACTAAGGTGTTACTACTTGTTAGACTGAGTTGCTGTTACAATTTTCTGTTTGCTATTCCATTTCAAATTTGCTGTTCCATTTCAGATTTGCTTTTCCATTTCAGATTTGATGTTCTATTTCTTATTTCGCTGTTCCATTTCTTATCTGTCGTTCCATTTCCTGTCCTTTTTTATTTTGGTGTGAAGAACGATCCAAGGCTGTAGTGAGCACTGACATTTATTGCTTGGCTTCCAGATCCATGACCTATTCTCTGATTAACTTAGTTCCATCAGTTTACAAAGGGATGAGTTACTGCTACTGAACCCTTGACTGATAAATTGCTTAGTTTTTTGAATGTGTAGTTTAATCTTTTGAAGTAGTTTGTTGTAAACAAGCATCCGTTTACTTTTGTATTTTTGAGCACTGTACTACTAGCATTACTCTGCAAATGATAGCCTCAGACTGAGACACTCTTTGAAATAACAAAACGTTCCTGGATTAACAAACTAATGTGAGGTAATTAGAGGTGAAAGAGACCCTTTTTATAGCTCGACACCTCCTTTGTACTTTTATCCTTCGGTTTATAAGAATTCTTCTTCTTCTCTTCAACCACTTCATCATAATGGTCCACTAGCCTATCAACCGCAACAAATGCCTCCTCAAGTGTCTTGATATTTTTCCTCTTCACCTCATTGTGTGCCAAAGGTTTCAATCCAATGATGAAGTTGAACACCTTGTCCTTCTCCGCCATATCAAGTAGTTCCAAGACCACACTCACAAATTCTCATTGATATGCCTGCAGACTCGCTATTTTCTTAATGTATTTGATATTCATCCTTGCATCCCAAGTCTCATCTTGAGGGCTAAAGTGAGTTTGCAATGCTTCCTTCATTTCTTCCCAAGTAGAGATTTCCTCAGCTTCAACATGTGCAATCTGGTTTGCTTTCCTTCACCACCACATCTTGGCATCCTTTGTAAGGAATTGAGCAACTACCTTTACCTTGCCCTCCTCATTAGTAAGTCCCAAGCATTCCAAGTATTTCTCCATATCCCATAAAAAATTACCAAGTGCCTTCATGATCGTCACCTCATGATATGAGCCAAGTTCCTTGACTTTGATGTGGGCAGCTCCTCCAACCGGTCCCTGCCCAACTTCTTTCTTCAAAATTTCTATCTCATTGAGAGCCTTATCAAGACTCTTCCGTAGCTTCGTGATCTCTTCTAATCCTTGATCCTTCCCAGCTTCAAAGTTCTTGACTTCACTCATTGTTTTCCCATACTTCCATTCAAGATACTCATATTGCACCTTAAGGTTCTCATGAGCCTCTTCCTGCTTTGTGAACTTATCTCTAAGTTCAACATTTTCAGCTTCCACTAGACTCATCTTTCAATTTATCTCATCAGAATGATCCAACATCTTGTTCATGAAAACTGTCTTGGGACTTATGCTCGACTCACTTGTAACCTGTGGTTCCCCCATGTTTTCTGCCATCAACTTTGTATTAGAACATGTTAAGACAATACACTTCCTTGTTAAGCTTTAGCCCTGACGTGTGGTCTTGCCCCTGCCAAATTTCCTAATGTCACACTGCGACCAACTACACAGTGCCCAAGATCCAATACCAACTGCAACCACTGCCTATCGTATCCCTTCTTCTTCTTCAACCAAAGCCCCTTTCCACAAAAAATAATTTGATATCGACTGTCATGCCCCTACCCTTGTGGTATTCTTCCAACCATGCATAGGCAGATGCGACATCACCGTACTTTTTCTTTTCATCAATACTCAAGTACTCGGACTACGCCTACTTCAACACTTAACCAATTTTATGACAAGTGTTTATTATGCAATGGAAAACATTCAATTATCTTTCATTAGTTTATCTTTAATAAAAGATGAAATAAAACATCATAATCTTATAAGCATACACCATATGTGGCAGGGGAAACTCCCAATTAATTCGAGTCTGCACAATATAAATATTCTATAATTCAATTGTACAAAACAACTTTACAAGTCGTGCAACCTTCAAAATCTCGGCCTACACCCTTCTGCCCCAAGCCGTGTGCACTTGCCAGCTTATTGTGTAGCCCAACATACCTTACCCGAACTGCCACTATCGTCGTGCATCGTTGTACACACTTCTTCCTAATTGTTGTGTCACACTGCCTAGCCCGCTGTGTCGACCTTCCCACATCGTCATGTCACAATGCCCACGGTATTCGGTCAAGTCGCAGCGCCCCTCAAGTCACCTGCGCCCACCTCCTACCCAACTATTTCACCACCGTGTGATGAACAACAAAACAACTCTTGATTGTCTATCACGCCCTACGCACTCACTTCGGGTCTTCTAGTCCAACCTTGCCACTTCTACAATGACCTTGGGTTTGGGTGAACCACAGGTCTGTTACAACGACCTACGACCAAGTTTCCACTTGCTTGAGCTACAATACGTGCGCCCAACAAGACCCAAAACTTCGGCGCCAAAAATACTTCCAGTCCTGCGTCCTGCACCCCTTCTATATGCTTCAGCCCCTTCCTCGCTCATCCTTGCTCTGAAACATGTTTCTTGCTTTTTCTTGGTTGAATTTCGATGAGCCTCCTCCATCCAATGGCTCCCATATTTATATGGGTTGTGCGATGGACATCCACCCAACCATTGCATCCTTTCGGCCTTACCAAAGGTTGACCTGCCCATACCAATGCATCAGCCTGCCCATATACCAATGCGTCAGCATGTCCATTATTTAGACGCATCCATCCATAATAATATGTCACTGCCCATCGTGTCGCTTGGGTGGGTTGTGGATCGGCTTACCCATGCTGCCCACTGACTCGTACACGCTCATGTGGTTCACCCATCGAACTTCCACATGACTTCACCCACTGTTACAACTTGTCTCGCCCAGCTCGTCTGCACAATTAGGTGCTCGCTCGCCCGGGCGCTTGCCCACCTGGGCTCTCAACTCGAGTCGCGCAACGCGCCTCTACCTAGTAACTCACCCACCATGCCCACTACAATGTGTGCGTATGTCTGTCACCTTTAACCAATGGTGAGTCACCTTTAACCGATGACTTGTCGCACATAACCGAATATCCACCTTCGAGTCACCTTTAATCAAATTCTCTAACCCGAGTCACCTTAAACCAAACATGGGCGCCCATCGCATATGGCGGGCGTCCCTGCATGCCTTTAACTGCGATTGTTGGTTTTTCGACTCCCTTGGGCACTTGCCAACTCGAGGCCCTGACACAATGCCTCATATAGACTAAGATGGAAGGTTTCCAATCATACTGTGGTATGTTAATGTGCTTTCTCACCTTTCCCTCTCCTAATTCGTATGGAGAGGATCTTTCTGGTGTAAGATTAGTAATGGCCATGTGTGTCTGTTAGAGAATATTAAATGTTAGTGTAGGCATGTGAATTAAATGGTTCATAAATATTGATAGATACAAAACACTTATTTCATGATATATCTCACATTGTTAACCCACACGGAAAGTTACCTCCATGCGGATTCCCACCATCACCCAGCCCAAAAGCTTGGCGTTCTGAACACTCTTGCCATTAGAGCCCTTCGAATTTCTGACTCAGAGCATATAAACGAAGAAAAGAGGCATTTAGTTTTAACCTTTAAAAATATAGGCTACAAAGATCATGAGATTAAAAAAGCCATAGAGAAAGCTGAAAGGAGGTTGTCATCTCCCAAACCTAATGATCAGGACCAACCTCAATGTGGTAAGGTTTTTCTACCTTATATCCATGGGGTTACAGATAAAATGGCTAAAATCCTAAGAAAGAAAAACATTATAACACAATTCTCAGCTCCTGGTACTATCAGACAAAGTTTGAAATCTGTTAAAGATGATATTGACAAGCAACAACTTAAAGGAGTCTATAAAATAGACTGTTCTTGTGGAAAAAGCTACATAGGTGAAACAGGTCGCTCCCTCCAGACAAGACTCAGGGAACATGGCGCTGACATCAGGAATGGAAGATCTCGTACCTCAGCCTTGGCAGAACACTCCTCAAAGACTAAGCACCACATCTGCTTGGAAAGCGCATCAATTATCGCAAGGGAAGAGCAGCATCAGAGACGGAAAATCAGAGAAGCCCTCGAAATTTTGAAGCATCCTTGTAATCTGAACAGAGACAACGGTTTGGAGATTAGCGGAAGCTGGCTTCCCCTGATCAGTGAAATCAAAAAGCGTCAGCCCATTCCCAGGTAAGCCTTCAAACAAGTTAGTTTTTTCCTTCCTCTCTTTTTCTATTATTAGTGGTGAGTACTTTTTATTTATTTCATAATTAAAATTATTAACATTAGAATACTTTAATATATTAATTTCTACATAATGATTAATTAATATATCAATTATTATATTAATTAATTATAAATATTAATTATTAATTATTTATAATTATTAATATAATCTGGTTGATATATTAATTTAATTTATATATAGAAATTGATATATTTCCTTAGTATTTCTATATGAATTAATTTTTTATCCCTTCTTTAATATAATAATTTCTATATAATTATTAATTAATATATTAATTATCATATTGATCAATTATGAATATTTATTATTTATAATTATTAATATGAATCAATATATTAATTTAATTTATATAGGTATTAGTATATTTTAGTTCTGTCTTTTGATTTTAGTATTAGTCCTTCTTATTCTATATGTTTTAATCCTAGTTAATAAAAAATTTCCATTTAATAAATAATAATAATTTATAAAAATTAAAAATTAAATTTAAGAATAAAAATAAAATTATTCTAGCCGACCTGTGCTGTTCCTTAAAATTGTCTCCCTCATGAGTATTTATTATTTCCAATCTGCTCTTCTTTTATCATCATTCTCAAACCCTGATGATGGATCCCATTTGGGATTTGAAACGTTGGTGTAAAAATGCTCTTACTGTGGATTCTCCGGTCAAAGATTCAAAAAGTACAAACCACAGATCTCTTAAATCCAAAAAAAAAGTAACTAAATTATTATTGTTATTATTATTATAAAATAAATTAATATATAAACTAAATATACAAATTTTCTATTTTATCATAGAAATTCTTAACTTGTAAATAAACTTTGTTACTATATCATGAGCCATTATCAATACTACATGTCCAACATACCATAAATCATTTCATATAATACTTATTCATATGCCAATTTTCTAATATATCAATTTAATTAAAAGGTAAAAAATAAATAACTACATTTAAATAAAATTTAAATTTTTAATTTGCAAATACTACTAAAAATATTTTCTAAAAAATAGATTTCTACCCTCCATTTAATAATAGCATAGTTTAACTTATAGACGAAATAACTTTTTTCATTATAATCTGACAATATAATTTGAGGCAAGATTGTGGACTCTTGATGTTTAAAATACATTTTTGATTGCATAAATGGATTCAACATCCTTAAAAGGCAGGATTGTGAGCTTTTGATGTTTAAAATACATTTTTGATTACATAAATAGATTCAGCACCCTTAAAAACTCTTGTTGCACTCAAACTCTATAGATTAAACAACTTAAACTCAAAATTTTAAATATTTTTACTAGATTTTGATTAAAATTAACCGGAAAAAATATAAAGCAAAAAACCATTTCATAATTAAATTAAAATCCTACCCTCTTTTAAATTATTTTTATTAACATAAACATTTGTGTGTATAAAGGAAGAGTGTGATGTGTTTAGAGAAGAGAAAGATATAACAACATCGCTAGATCTTGTAAGTCGAGGCCATGTGGTAAATCGGGGAATGTGTAAAAGGGATGGATCATGATGGTGGATAAAAATATTGACCTTTCACATGTTTGCAAACAAATTATAATTGCATTCTCATTCATTAGAGTGAATTTATGTTAATTTCAACGTGTCAAAAGAATTATCGTCGTTTGCCACTTTCTAAGGGATGCATTATGATGGATAAGAATATCGACTTTTCACAAACAATTTATAATTGCATTGTCATAAGAGTCAATTCATAATTGCATGGTTATTATTATAGTAAATTTATGTTAATTTTAGAGTTTAAGTTCTGTAAAAAGTGAAAATTCTTTAGTATAAATTTTAGATTTTTTAATCAAATGTTTGATATAACTTTTATAGTTTTTAATTTGTTGATAGGTATATATATATAGTGGATGAAGGTTCATTGATTTTTTTTGTTTTTTAATCGAAGGGTGTGATTAAATTTAAACCTGAAGTGAATATGTTTTGGGATGTGTTTCGTTTGAGTGGTTGATTAACCACTGTGGTGTAGGGGCGTGTGAAGTGTTGGAAATATTTTAAAGTGAATTAAAAGTTAAATTGATGACACGTCACAATTACATATTAGATCTCAGTTTCACAATCTTTGTTACAATATTGACCTTTCTAGCCTTTTACAATGTCAAAATTATAGTGAGCTCGGGAGGCTTCTCTCCAAGCTTTTTGAGCATAGGAATAAAATCTTAAATCAAAATAAATAATTTGTTTCTTTAGGTCCGATAGACCAATGTTTGGTCTTAGCGGACATTAACCATCATCATCATCTTCATCATCATAGTTTAAAAAGAAAAGATATTAAATTAAAAATGGTTAATGAAAGAAAATTATTTAATAAGGAAGTCCGAAGCATTGGATTTAAAAATATTTTAAATTAAATCAAAAGTGAAATTGATGGCCTGCCCAGTGTTGCATGTTGTTAATATACTTAACTTTAATCGCAGCGACATATTGTAATTAAAAAATATATTATTAATTATTATAATTAAAAAAAATATATTATTAATTATTATAATTGAAAAAATAAATTTATTAGTAAATTAAGAAAAAATAATTACATTAATATTTTTTTTAGACAAAGGTCGGGTGCTGTTCATTAGACTGAAAAAAGATGAGGCTAAAGCCTTACATAGGATGCTTCAGGAGCATTTTGGGGCCAAGGAATTACAAAAAGGGCTTTTTCCTTGGTCCTTACTTTAACTGGACTGCTACTATTGCTACTTATGCTGCTATAGATTTTGACATACTGCTGTCCCCAAAATTTACATTTACAAAGCATGATTAGTCAATCTCGATGTGGCTCATCTTTCTTGCGGTTGATCCCTCTGGGTCCTGGTCAGCTTCGATTGGCTTGGCGCTGGAGGAGGATGTGGCGTCTTTCTTTTCCAGCATACTCTTGAGAATTTCAATCCTCTCTTCAGCGTGGGCGCATCTGTTGTGTAAATCGCTGAACTGTTCATGGAGGGTATGGACCCTGTGCAGAAAAAGGTTCATTTCTGCTCTATACTTATCATGGAGGATTTTGACTTGCTCTTCCAGCCGATTCTCCAAAATACGAACTTTGTCCTCCATCCGGTTCTCCATGCTGCGAACTAGGTCCTCCAAGGCTCTCTGTTGAGCTCGGACTTCATTAAACTCCATGTTCAGGTCACGGCAGTGAAAACAATCCTCTGGGCGTTCCATTGTATCCTTTGTCTGAGTAGTAGCGCTGTTCCTTTGCTTTTGCCCTTGATGTTGTCGATTCACTTTGCTGTTGATAGGGATTCTACTAAGGCTCTCGGAGGTAATAAGAGCACTTAGGAGAAAGCGCTTTAAGTGCCTGAAACTGTCGCTAATACCGCTTGGGAATCGGTTAAGCTCAACAGCGCTCCCACTTTTTGACAGAGTGAGAACGGAACTTCTAAAACGCTCAACAATCTTGCTTCTATCTGGCTTACTAAGATGGTCTGCAAAATAGGCTCCTCTCTCAAGTTTACCGTAGGGAATTTCAACTGTGAGTTGTAGCTTTTGCGCTGAAGGGATATTTAAAGAATTTCTGCAGATACGAGGGCGGGAGAGGGATCTACACTTCCCGATGCTCCACTGATTATTTCTGCTCATATCTTGACTGAGATCGACTTTTCTGTGACAAGGACGATTTTCTGATCTATGAATCTTGATTCCCCTGCCTTGGAGTGAGCTTCTGTGCCGACTGTTGATACAATTTCTATCATTCTGATCTGTTCTGACCTCTGATCTGGTGATTTGGTTGCTGTGGTAGATTCTATTGGGTGGGGTACCGCGTGAGCTGATTAGATGTGCGTCTTTCATGGCAGCAATTGGATAGTTAAGTGATCATTGCAGCTGAGCTGGCCTTTGGGTCGATTACAGGGTTTGTTGGCGTGGTGGTCAGCCTTTTTGTTGAGTTCCCTTAGGATATGAAAATAGTGGGCTTCCTCCAGCATGCTGTGCAGAACTTGATTTCTGTTGTTGATTTGTTGCAGCAGAATGTTTGGTGAAGTCCGCTTTTGCTCCATGAGCCAGATAATAATTGCTGAGTCACCAAAAACGTTCACTTTCTTTATGCCCAGATTGATCACTTGATTGAGTCCTTGGAATAAAGCCAGGCCTTCGGCCCGATTGTTGGATAGGTCACCCAATCCCCATTCAAAATGCAAGATAGACTCACCATTTGCGTTGCATATGATGCCTCCAGCACCTGCGAGACCGGGGTTAGATTTTGAGGCACCATCGAAGAAGAGGCAATATTTGTTGCAGTTGCTCAACCAAAGAGCGAATTCTTCCTCCTTAGGCCTCAGCTTCCAAGCTGTGGTTGTCTCTTTTGAGCTTGAGTTATCCTTTTCTTGTTCGTGGGCACTGATGATGCTACCATAATTAATCAAATTTCTTTCTTCTGCACTGAAGCTGCTGAGATTGACTTTGCTGTGGGTGCGAATAGTCACAACTTCTACAGCTAAGCTGATAGTTTTATGACACATATATCTGGAATTGTGTCCTTTGTCTTGGAACACTTTCTTGTTTCTGGCTAGCCATATGCTCCAAAGAAGAGTTAATGGTAGAGTGTTCCATATCCTCTGAGATAATTTGATCTTCTTACTCTTCCATGGGCAAAGCTTCTTCCAATTTTGGACTGTCTCTGCTATGTTTGGCTTAGGATTCCATTCTACTCCCCCCACAGATGCTATTTCTTTCCAACATTTTGCAGCCACTTGGCATTCCATAAACAGATGTTGTATTGTCTCTTCAGCTTGAAGACAGTTTGGGCACCTAGAGGGGCCTAGGATGCCCCTTTTTTTAAGGTTCTCAGCTGTTAAGATCTTACCTTTCAGAAGGAGCCAGCAGAAGAATTTTAATTTAGGAGGGGCTTCCGCTTTCCAAACCAGTCTCCAATGACTCCATGTGTCCTGCGGAAAGGTATTAGCACATAAATGGTGGTACCCTGCTTTGGCTGTGTATTCAGTTCCTGTGGGGTCCCATCGAAAACTATCTCTGCCTCCCTTATGAATAGGTTCCTTACTGTGCAGTTGGTCTTTTAGAGCGATGAAGCTTGTTTCCAGATCCCTTGGGTAGTTCGGCAAAGTCCAGCCAATCCAAGCTTGGGAGGAGCTTCCCCACTTAGTGATTTGGGCTAAATTCCATATTCCTCTGTTGTTTAACCAGTTTATGGCTGGAATTGCTTCTGCTTTGGATCCTATGGGGCTCTGGCCTAGGATTCTATCTTTAGAAATGCTGATGCTACTTCCCTCTCCAGGAACTTTGGAGATATGCTGGGTCATGAGTGGGATAATTTTCTTGCACAATTTCCAGATGTTGGAGCTGTCTCTGTTGGGAATATTAGCTTCCAGGAGCTTGTGCCTAGAACTGCTGAGATACTTGGCTTCTAAGACTGATTTCCACCAGGCAGAACCCCCAGTGATTAATCTCCAAACAATTTTAGCCCCGAGAGCTAGATTCAAAAGACATGGGGACCTTATTCCGAGGCCTCCTTTTTCTTGGGGCTGGATGACATTTTTCCAGCCAACCAAGTTGAACTTTTTTTTCTCCGATTTCCCTCCTTGCCAGAGGAAAAAACGAAGGGCCTTCTCCAGTTTGTGATGGAAGTTCATTGGAGCTTGTAACAATGAAAAACGATAGATAGGGAGAGAAATCAAACCTGATTTAAGGAGAACAAGACGGCCTGCTGGGTTCAGCCACATGGTTCCCCATTGTTGGATTTTTCTTTTGATTTTGTCGAGAATTGTGTTCCAAGTTTCAGTCTTCAGGGGACCCTTACTCACCGGCATCCCTAGATAGGTGAAATGATTCCAATCGATCTTGTAAGAGACCTCTAAAATATTTGCAATATTTTGAATGGTGTGAGCTGTTGCATTCCATCCGTAGATGCAGCTTTTGACTTGGTTGATTCTTCCTCCGGAGCAGTCCATGAATTGGTCCATGATCTTTTTGAAGCGCCTGGCAATGATGGTCGATGCACCACCCATCAGGAGGGTATCATCGGCGAATTGGGAGTGGTTGATGTTCTTTGTGCCCTGCTCGAATTGGATACCTGTAATTAAGCCTGTTCTTCGATTGTAATCCAAGGCTTTGATGAGGGATTCAGCCATGAGAATGAAAAGGTAGGGAGAAAGGGGGCAGCCTTGCCTGAGGCCTCGGGAGGATTGAAAGGCTGCACAAGGTCTTCCATTCACCAGAGGCGAGATCCAAGGATTTGAGATACAGGCTTTGACCATATTGATGAAGGATGCATTGAATCCCAGTTTGCTCAAAACAGCAAAAAGGAAGGAGTGTCTGACTCTATCGAAGGCATTTGCAAGATCAAGTTTAAGGATAAATCCTTTTTCCTTTCGACTAAGACTAGAGTGGATGGCTTCTTGTACCAAAAGGATAGAGTCGAAGATGTGCCTGTTGGCTAAAAATCCTCCCTGATTTTCCGAAATTAAGGAAGGAAGGAGAGGCTTGAGTCTTGAGGATAGGATTTTTGTGATTATTTTATAAGCAGAGTTGCACAGGGATATTGGCCGGAATCTAGAGAAGGTGATCGGTCTATTCTCTTTTGGGATGAGAGCTAAATATGTTGAGTTCGTATAGCCCCCTAGTTTGCCTTTCCTGAGGACCCAGCGAATCATCTTGAGAATGTCCTTTTTAATCATTGACCAATATTCTCTGAAGAAGCAGATAGGGAACCCGTCAGGACCTGGGGCTTTGTCCGGATGGAGGCTCCAGATCGCCTTTTTAACTTCATCCTCTTCAACTTCTTGGGTGAGGCTGTTATTCATTTCTTGAGTGACTTCTCTGGTCATATGTTGGAGGAAGTTTGAGAAATCCTCCTCATTTTTGTCCTCTGTCAGGAGAGATTTGAAGTGGGAGGTTGCAGCAGCCTTTATAGAATCTTGAGTTTCATGATTGTTCCCTTCGCCGTCTCTGATTGCATTAACTGTGTTTCTTGCCTTCCTGATTGTGGCTTGTTTATGGAAATAAGAGGTGTTTTTGTCACCTTCACGCAGCCAGGTCTGCCTAGATTTTAATCTCCATTTGATTTCCGCATCTCTAGCTGTTTGGCGTAACTCTGCATACAATCTGATCTCTTCTTGTCTTGCTTGCTGAGTGAGTCCTTCCGCTTCAATACTTTGCTGTATTTTTCAAGGTTTTGCTTGATGTCTTTTTTAGCTGCCTCGGGTTCCTTGTAATTGGTCTTTGCCCAAGTCTTTAGCGCCTGCCTCGTTTGCTTCAGTTTTGATTCCCAAATGAAGATTGGGGAGCCCTCCACATGCTGTGACCAAGCATGCTTGACTATATCACGGGCTGCTGGAATTTGGTTCCAAAGGGAGGAGTATTTGAAGGGGAGGGGGCCGAGGTGGCTTTGGCTTTGCAAGGTAAGAGTGATGGGGTAGTGGTCCGAGGCAGAAGTATTGAGGATGTCTGACTGCCCGTTGGAGAATGAGGACAGAAAGGCGATATTAACAAGGAAACGGTCAAGTCTTTCCATAATGTTACCTACTCCCAACCGCCTATTGCTCCAAGTATATTTGCGGTTCTTGGGCTTTAAATCAACCAGGTCTTTTTCTTGCATGATGTGTTCCAGCCGGTTTCGGAAATGATCAGCAGTGAAGTTCCCTCCCCTTTTTTCATTTTAGTGCATGACCAGATTTAGGTCCCCTGCTAGGATGAGGTTGTTATCACGTTCTTCTTCTAAATCTTCCTCTAAGGTAGTCCAGCAAACTTCTTTTTCCCTGAAGTGGTTGGGAGAGTAGATGTTGTAGATTTTAACTTCTGTGCCATTGTCCTTGTTTTCCAATTTAACACTTATCCAATGCTGCTGTGTTTTGACGAGGCTACAGCTCCATTTGCTGATGTTCCACATTGTTAAAATACCTCCTGAAGCTCCTCTTGCTTCACTGGTGCAGCCACCGTACTGTTTTTGTTGGCCAATGAGTCTGCTGATTTCGGACTGATTTAATTTTGTTTCTTGAATAAGTAAGATATCAGGCTTTTCACTGTGGATTAACTCCATGAGGGCAGCTTTTTTGGAGGGGTGCCCTAGTCCCCTGCTGTTCCAAGACAGCACTTTCATCATGATTTACCAGTGGTGTGCAGAGGTGCTCGCCTCTCTTTGCCTTTGTTATTGTTTTCCTTGTCCGAAATTCCTAGAATGTAGGTTTCAATCGGTGTCTGTGATCCCATTGCTATATCCTTCTGCGTGCTTTCTTCTCTATGCTGTTTTGCCGACTTCCTTCCTGGCCCATGTTTTTTTGGAATCTCACTTGATGCTCCTAGGTCCTTTGATAAGCTTCTTGTGATTCTTGTTGAAGTAGTGTCCGGGGAGGGCTGAGAGGTATGGGGGGATGAAGGGATATGCTGATCAGATAAAGGGTCCTGAATAGGATCTTCTTCAGAAAGGGAAGCGAAAGGGTTTGAAGACGGAGGGATGGAGGGGTCAGTGGAACGAGGAGGAGAGGAGGGGAAAGGAGGAGGGGCTTGCTGTGAAGAGGAGGGTGGACGCTGATTAGATGAGGGAGGGTGGGGATGTGGATGATGGGATGGCCCCGGTTGCTCAGATTCGGATTGTTTGAGGGTTGAGGCAGATTTTTTTCTTTTCACCGTTTCCCATTGGTCCTCCTGCTCTGATGATTCAACATTTATAAGTTTTGGGCATCTATTAGCAAAGTGTCCGTATTCATGACATACCTTGCATTTGAAGGGTATCTGCTCGTAGTCCAGCTGTTGGATATGGCACCAGTCGTCCACCTTCAATTTGATTGCTTCCGGTAGGCCGCGTCCCAGATCTACTTCAACGCATATTCGCGCACAGGCCTGCATGTTGTCCTTGGGCTCGCTGCGGTCTATATATTTTCCTACCACGTTTCCTATTGCCTTGATCGAGTCATCTCCCCAACAGTGGAGAGGAAGGTGAGGAAGCCTGACCCAGACAGGGACAGCGCTTGGAATATCTAGTTCTGGGTCGAAGTCCGGGGTCCATTTGTTGAGATAGAGGCCTCGGGAGTCCATGAAGTAAGGCCCATTTCTAAATATCAAGTCCTTGTCCTCCTTGGTTTCGAAGTGGAAGGTGAAATAACCTCTGCCACAGAACCTTATCGAGATTTTCCCTTGAGTCTTGTCAGCCCAGTTTCTCTCAACCCATCGCTGGACAGATTTGGGTGAGGGCCATAGACCTGTAAACTGGCCGATTAATCCTTTCTCTGCAAGAGATATTGCTGCCATGCGAGGGATGGCCGGGGGCAGAAGAACTTCTTGAATCACATCGAGTTTTTTGACAAACTTGGTAGCCGTCGGCCTTGGCCTTTGCTGAGGCAGGGATTTTATCAGATTTGAGAAGGCTTGCTGAAGAGCTGGATCCCCCCCTGATGGATCCGGGGGATCCATGGGAACCGAGAGCCGGTGGGAGCGCTAGAGCAAGGCAGCAGATCGATGGACGCCCAGGCGTTCAAAACGCGCGCGCAGAAGAATTCAAATAATTATATTAATATTAATATTCAAAATGTTATTTATTAAAATAGGAAAAAAATATTTTTAAATTGTGTTTTAATAAATTAAAAAAAAAATAATTAATAAAAAATATATATTAGTTTAATTAAATAAAAGAAATATAAATTCAAATAATTATAAATTGCAAATTTAAAGGAAATTGTTTTATATTAATTTTTTTTAATGATGTAGTCTAACTTATTTCGGCAGAATCCTTTCATCTTATGGATTTTCGTGGTAGAATCCTTTCATCGTATGGATTTTCGTGGTTGCAGTCCTTCATGGATATAAAGAGGAGAATTTAAAAACCCTAACAGGCAAGCAGGAAACTCAAACGCATGGTCCACGACCGTATAAATCGAACAATATATATATATATATATATATATATATATATATATATATATATATGGAAACCATCAGTTACATGGTTGCAATCCTTCATGGATATAAAACCTAATCCCTCACGTACATGCAACCAGAAAACCCTAATGACGAGAACCCATGAAAGCAACCGTCCACAGCACAAAATTTAGGAATAATGTATTAAAAAACCTAAAATGTTCGCGCCAACTAATGAAGCATGGAGAGCTCTAGAGACTTGCAATGTACTGGCTATAGTTGCTCTGTAGAAAATGAAAAAAAAGACAAGGTTAAGGCTCAGTTTATATTGGTACCACAAAGGAACGAAAAAAAATAAACAAAAAACTGACTTATTAATAGTGTCAGAAAGCCATGTATACCTGAAATTGATCTTTGTGCCTCACACCAGTCAGGTGTGCCTGGCCCATGCAGAGAAAAAAGGAAACAAAAAAACAGTGGAAAAAAAACCCTAAAAGGAAAATTGAAGTTGCCAGGTCGAATTGCAGAAAAAGAATGTCGCAATTGGAACCCACCTGAACCGTTTGCACCCACACTGGAAGAGTGGTCGCAACATAAACCATAATGGGCAAAGAAACAACTCTGTTGAAATGCCTAGTAACTGGAAAACCTGTTGAGCGAAAGAAATCAAGTGAGGGTGTTGTTATAGCCACCGAATTGACAAAAAAATATTGGAAAAAAAAGAACATAAATTTGTGAACAGGAGGTTTAGTGTTTAGATACCTAGTGTGGAAAAATCACCAAACTTGTCACCACCATGGAAAAATGATTTGCAGCGATCGTTGGCCAGGGGATTAGGTACTTGTAAACTGACTATGCAACATAACACAACCCTTGAGCTGAAGGCCTCCCTCAAACTTGGGTGGGAACGCCAGAGGTAGTTGCCACCTCTACTGGTGAAGAGCAATTTACATCGTCAGATCAACGCGCAGACAAATGTTACGCCAAAGGTGGTTGCCACCTCTACTGGTGAAGAGAAATTTACATGGAATATAGAATGGAAGACAAACAAGGAATTTCCAAAGACTTTCAACCACTCCATTGCTGGAGGAGATAGGCAGCTCAAAATATGCTTTGCGGATGTGGCGCTAATTGTGATAGATCAGGATATCTTTTATCTTTTCAACTGGAACAGTGGTCATGGACAAACTCCAGGGCGGAGATCTGGGCTCTATGCGGTCAATTATATTATGGCTGCCGGTTAATTAGCATGGCTTGCCAAAAGTTTCAGAGGAGCCCATGCAGATAAGTTTCCTAAATTACTTCAACAGAAATAGTGAGCTGATAACAAAAAGGAGGGTCAAGTACTGTGATTTCATAGGACCGAGTCTATTCTTTCCTACTGGACGAGTTGTTGGGAGAGACCATGAGCTTGTGACTGAGTTTGCCAACTAAATGTGTAGAGATTACCACTGCTGAAGCGACCACGAACTACCCATTTTGCTGGCTGAGTGAGCCGCATGTTATTTACAGTCAATCTGAAGGTAGAGTATGAAAGAGGGGGTCAATTTGCTGTTAGTTTAAAGGCTGGTATAGTCAGTCTTTACATGGACTGATATTTCTATATGAAAGGGGGACGAGTTGCAGTCATCTTGGAGCCTATTTCTCTTAATTTTGTATGGCTGGAACCACATCCAAATCACTTAATGTATTGAAGTCGACACCGCTGAATTATTACTAGATTTGCTGATTATGAGATGGCCGTGTTCCCTGTCTTGGTGGGCAGAGTTATTACCAGATTTGTTGATTATGAGATGGCCGTGTTCCCTGTCTTAGTGGGCAGAGTTAAAGTGTAGTACGTGGGATTTTATTTACACCAAGTGAAAAGCTGCGTACTTGTTGTAGCCTCTGTTGGAGAGATATAATCTTGCTGGTACATTTTGGGCATTGTAACAGCCATATAATTGGACAACAATCAACTGCTTTTCTTCTACTATTTATATAGAGAACTTGCATACTACATAGCAATGTGTGCAAAGGGTGGAATAACATTCTGCAAGAGGGAATAGAGGATTAAGTGCAAGCGGCAGAGTGAGCACGATTGCAAAGGAAAAATGAACAATGTTTTCAAGAGGAGCGTGGTGAGCAGTGTATGCATTCAAACATGACAAAGGAACCAGAAATTTCAAGACATGTGGAGACAAATGATTTAGGACAAGTGAAAATTGTCTCATTCGACAAAGATGGGAAGTGGGTTTGGGTCACGTCTAAAATGGGAGCAAACAAGGAAGAAAAGATCTAAAAAGAAAAGTAATTGAGCCATTCGCAAAAAGCACTCAAACAAGTCTCCTCCAAAGGCACGTGACAACAAGAAGTCCAAAGGAAAAGTAATTGATGATTCTGCCTCATGTAGTCCCACATCCACACTTCTTACCTGGTCATCTGATCTTTATGTGAAAGAATTGTTAAATGCAAAACAAAGGTTGGAGGTTTTAGAAGCTAAAGGGTAGGAAAGAGATCATAAAATTTATATAATAACAGCTTAGAACAAGGCGTTAGCAGAAAGCAATAAAATTTTAAAAGAACAAGTGACATTGCTATAGGAAGATCTCCTCATAGGGAAGACAATGGCAACACATGAAGACGAATGTGCAAAACATAAAGAAATCTGTAGTGGAAAGTACAGAGGTGGTGAATGTGAAATCATCCCAGGATAAAGGGAAAATGATTGCCCAAATAAACAACCATGAAGAGAACGAGAGAGAAGAAACGGAAGGAGATTCCACCAAAGTTTCCAAAACTTGAGCTCAATTTATTAGCAATTTTGATAATAAGGAAGGAGAAACAAATATTCAGGTTGACAACATGCAAGATAGTGAAGGCAAGGAAAGAAAAAATAGGGTAGCAAACATAATTATTAAAGGGGCGAAAGACTATGGGAAAAATGAATGTATTCTTGACCTTGCAAGAGACTTCTTGAAAGACAAGTTGTTATGGCAAGGACAAATATGCCAAGCATGGAGGGCGAGTAAGTTTAATAGGGAGAGAGCCAGGCCCATAAAAGTCATTATGCCTAGCTTGAATGATAAATATATTATTCTAAGCAAGAACATCTCTTGAGGGGTTCTCTTTTTTTCCTAGAAGAAGATTTAACTGTAAAACAACATGAGGAAAGAAGGGAGGAAATTTTAAAGGTTAGGTTAGCAAGAGATGAAGGAAAGAGAGCATGGATTTATAAAGGCAAAGCTGTGATAACACAATTTGGACCTCCTTCCAGAACAGAGCAGCAAGATGGTAATAAAGAAGAGGCAACAAACTCTTCAATAGGAAATCAGAAAGCAAGGTTGGTATCGGAAAACAGGGACAAAGACTCAAATGTGAGTCTTGCATGTCAAAATAATTAGTAATCAAGTCATACCCATGTTTCCTTAATATTAGTTTGTTGGAACTGCAGAGGTTACCCATGGAGACGAGGACCTGGGTTAGGGCCTATTGCGGAAAATAGAGACATAATTTTCCTCATAGAAACACATGAGCATGAAGGGTGCAAGACAACTTTGTTTGAAGGATACTGGAAGATGGCAGTGTGGAACAAGGCAACAGGGAATGACAAAGGGCACGGGGGTATCATGGTTTTAGTAAGGGAGAAAGAAGGTCGTCTCATTCAGTTAGAAAAAGAAGACTCAATAAGCAATTCTTTTGGTGTAAAATATCAGAAAATGGAAACCACATCAGAATTGCAGCATGCTATTTTGCGCCATAGGTTTCAAAAATCAGCAAAGGTAGAGGGCTTGACCACAAAGATCCATTTGCAGCTTTAAAAGCGGATATTGCAACATATTCGCAGCTAGGTGAAGTCCTTATAGTGGGTGATTTCAATTCTAGGACTGCAAGTAAGCAAGCTACATTCTTTGTTGTAAAGATGATTGTGACCATATTTGGTTTACAAAAGAAAGTAAACATCAGTGGGAAAGAATTTCAGAGGACAAGGGCTGCAATCTCTATGGTGAACAATTGCTTACTCTATGTGGGGCCTTTGATTTAGTCATTTATAATGGCTTGATTAGATGGGAAAAGTCCGATAATTTCACTTGCAATACTTACAATGGAGCAAGTGTGGTAGATTATGTAATTTGCTTGCATGGTTTGTGTGAGAAAATGGAAAAAAGTTTTGGTTGGAGATCAGCTGTGGGATTTGAAATTAGATCACAAGCCAATTTATTTATGTTTCTCTTGGATTGGAAAGAAACAATTAGAGTCAAAAATTCAACATGTCCAACAAAATCTCCCACAGGGCAGAATTCTTTTGACCCCAAAAAATTGTAACACTTTCAAAATGACGCTAGAGAGGCTCTTTGAGAAGGAGAAAATTACAATTCACAACCTTCATAGTCATGAATTAACACATTTAATTCAATGCACACTTGCAAAGTGAAAAAGAACAAAAATTAAGAAGTCTGAAACAAATTGCTTTCCGGTTAATGCTTGATTTGACGAGGAATGCAAAAAGGCAGGGAGAATGTGGAAAGAGTCAAACAAGGATAACATAAAGCTCAAATCTTACAAGCAGTTATTAAGCAAGAAAAAGGCTGATTTCATGGTTTCAAGGAGGGAAGAACTAATCTTCCTTGGGAAAAATAATCGCAAATTAATTTGGAAGGAGCTCCAACCGAAAAAGATACAAATTGGAAATAATATTACAGCTTCTAAATGGTTTGAATATGCAAGACAACTCTATGAGCAGGTTCCCAACGTTGACCCTCCCCCCTTGGTCAACACTGATACTGAACTCTTCACGGTACAAGAGGTAGAGATGGGTATCAAGAAGTTGGGTGTTGGAAAAGCAAAAGACTTAGCTAAACTCCAAGCCGAATATCTAAAGTGGGGCTCAAAGATTCTTGCACCTAACATTACAAAAATCTTCAACATCATACAACAAGGGCTCCCCACAGATTGGACAACTAGTCTGGCAATACCTCTTTTCAAGAGCGGTGACGTCAATAATCCTTCCAATTATAGGACCATCATGATAAACCCTTTGTTTGCAAAGCCATTTGGAAGCATTCTAGAAAACAAAATTAGCAAGTGGGCAGAAGAAAGAGATAAGCGTGCTAAAGGGAAAGTAGGTTTTAGACCTAAACATTCCACAGTTGATCATTACATAACTTTAAGGCACATCATTGAAAACGTTTGGGAGAAAAAGGAAGAAGTATTTTGTTGCTTTGTTGATTTCTGAAAAGTGTTTGACTCGGTTCCTAGGGATAAAATTTGACAAAGAATGGAGGAACTTGGGGTTCCTAAACATTTGAGAGCAGCTGTGCATAGGCTATATGAAGAGGTGAAAGTCAAAATTAGAACTTCAACAGGCATTTCTGAAAGTTTTAGAAGTGATATCTAGGTCAAGAAAGGTTGCCCACTGTCTCCTACGCTTTTTGGTTTATATATCGACAAGCTTGAGGAGTGGTTAAATTCGCAAGGGGGTGATGGTATCTATTTGTGAAAGTTTGTTATAAGGCTTCTTTTGTATGCAGATGACCTTATTATGATTGCTAAATCGGCTCTTGGTTTGCAAGAGCACTTACTATCCCTTAAGCATTTTTGTAGAAGTGTGGGGATGCAAGTCAATATCAGCAAAACGAAAGTAGTGGTCTTCTCTAAGAAAAGAAAACATAACCAGCATAAGTTATACTTTGAAGGCAACATTCTAGAAGAAGTTGCGGATTACAAATACCTCGGAATTGACTTCAACAAAAATCTAAGTTGGAATGGTTGTAGAAAGAAAAGAACTTTGGGGGGTTGGAAAGCATTTTATGCTATTCAAAATAGGTGTAGAGAGGCAGAGTTATGGGACTGGTAGACCACTCAAACTCTTTTTGGGCTTCTAGTGATTCCGGTGATTCTCTATGGTTGTGAACTGTGGGCTAGCAGTACCTCTGACATGCAGTGGAGAAAATTGAGAAAATTCAGAAGCGTTTGATTATAAACAAATTTAAGATTAAAAGTGTAGTTCCTTATGATATCTTGTTAAGTGAAACAGGGACTAATCCTATTGAAGCAATTGCTATGGTGTGAGTCATAAGGTATTTAAAAAAAATTGAGCAAATGGAAGAGGGTAGATGGCCAAAGGTTGTCTTTAAGGATAGATTGTGCAAGAGCAAAAAAAACTTGGATGCAACAAAATAACAAATGGTTTAGTAAATGGGGTATTTGCTTGAACAAGTGTCCCATAAACAGCAAAGAGATAAAAGCTTTTGTTACAGAAAAGTTCCACAAACGTACTTGGGATAAGGAGCTAGGAAGAAAGAAAAATTACTATATTGAAGTGTTTAATCCCACTCATAATCATCAACCAAAAGCAGACATAGAGGCCAATATCTCTTAGAGAGCCAAAATTCTTATTGCTCAGTTAGGTACTAATTCTCATCAACTCCGTTGTGAAATAGTGCGCTGGAAAAGGCCAAAGGAAGTGTTGGAGGAAAGGGTATGCATTTTTTGTTCTTCTGGAAAAGTGGAAACATAAAAACATTTCATTTTAGAATGTGAGGCCTTCAAAGACAATAGGGAAAGTTATGCAGGTATGCTGGCAACGAGCTCTTGGGATAATCTATTTAGCGAGGGGTTTGTCAAGAAGCTGGGAGCATTTATTGTGAAGCTTCACAGAAAAAAGGCTAAATACATCAAGCAGATGAAGAAGCAATCTGTCGCATAGGCTATCTTTAGCCTCGTGAACGTTAAAATAATTTCGCGCAGACAAATATACAATAAAGATTGTTGAAGGGTGGTATATTTGTGGGTCCCATACAACTAGACGTCGAAAACATTCTGTAATAATTTTTATTATTTTAAATCTATTTTTGTAATTTTAAAAAATTAATAATAGAAAATTATTGTTGTCATTATTACCTTGCCGCCGCGAGCAGGTATAATGCAATGGAAATTGCATTGACTCTTGATTAATTAATATTTTGACCAAAAATTGAATTGCAGCCTTTAAAGTTTACATTATTAAGGAGATTTTTTTTTTTAATATAATAATTTTAATTACTTAAATTTGATTGGCTTATTTAATTTTGTTCTTATTCTACAATAATAATGGTGTACAATACATGTCAGTTCACAAAAGGTCATACAATGCTTTTCTGCTAGTACAGGGGTTTCTTTCTTCTTTTTTTTGAAAAAGATTGTGTAGTTACTACTCTTAATTTGTTTATGCATGTTCGCACTGCCAAATTTGTCCGAATGCTCTTGCTCTGTCATTTAATTTGTCTCAATATGCTCCCACTCTGTCATCGGTCTCACTGCTCTTAATTTGTTTGTAGATGCTCAGGCTCCCAAATTTGTGTCGATGCTTCGACTCCCACTCCATCATTTAATGTTTTGATATGCTCGCACTCCACAATACAATAAAGAAATTTATAAAATGACATAAATATAAAAAGTTAAAAATTATTGCAGGTGGTATAATTATCATGCCTAACACAATGGAAATTGCGTTAACTCTCCATTAATTGGCATTTTGACCAAAAACTGAATTGCAGCTTATAAAGCTTACAGAAAAAAAAAAATTAATATAATTATTTAAATTTTTAATTGACTTATTTAGTTTTTCTCTTATTCTGTGATGATAATTGTGTACAGTATAGGTCGTACAACATCTATCAATTTATATATAAAAACTATAACCTTGTTTACTTAATTATTTGTGCACCTAATATGTATCATACATTTATACAGTTTTTAAGTAAAGTTTCAATGTTTAATGTTTGGGATTTCTTTCTAAATGAATTAAAAACTAATTTGCTTCCTTTATCTAGTATAGACAACATAGAAGATCTCTATCATAATTATACTACAACCCTCTCATATTCTATTAACACGTTCTCAGTTGAAGTTTTAAGTAATAAAAGAAATAGCAAAACCAACCCATGGTATGACAAAGATTGTAAAAGTGCGAGGAGAGCAATTAAGGAAGTTGTTGATGAATCTCTTAAAATTGGCAAGATAAAAATATACAAAGCCCTAACTAAAAGGAAAAAAAAGGCAGTATATTCGTAAAAGACAAGAGAATCCCTTACACCTCTCTAAGGTAGCTGTTAAGAAATTCTGGAGGCAGATTCTAAATAGGAAAACTAAAGATAATAATAAAATTGCTTTACACGACTGGAATTCCTATCTTAAAAAGCTTTATGAATCTCCAAATGTCATGGATAACTTTGAAACCATGCTCACAACGAAATAAGTTTTCTTAGTAGAAGACATTGATTTTGGGGTTAATCGCTTAGCTAATGGGAAAGCTAAGGACATTGAAGGTTACCAGGCGGAAATCTTAAAAATTGGAGGTCATGTCCTCATCCCCCACATTCACAAGCTTTTCAATCAAGTGGTCAAGCAAGGGTTCCCTAAATCATGGACTCAAAGCCTCATTATCCCTATTTTTAAAAGTGGGGATACAAATAACCCCTCTAATTATCGGACAATTATGACCAGCCTCTCCTAGCCAAGTTATATGGTATTATTTTGGAAAGGAAGTTGAGCATATGGCTTGAAAGTGAAGGTAAGTGGGCTAAAGGCCAAGCGGGTTTTAGAAAGTTGCACTTAATAACAGACCACCTCGTTACGCTTAGGATCATTGTGGAGTAATGCCGCAATGATAAATCCAATCTCTTTTGTTGCTTTGTGGACTTTAGAAAGGCTTTCGATATGGTTCCGAGAAACAAACTTTGGAACAGATTAGAAGAGCTAAAGGTTCCTTTTAAGTTGAGAGTTGCTTCTATAAGGTTATACAAGAATGTAATTGCCAAGTTAAAGAGCAACGAGGGGTGGTCGAAAGATATTAAGTGTAATATTAGAGTTAAACAAGGTTGCCCCCTCTCCCCTACCCTATTTGGCATTTATATCGACAAGCTAGAAGGTTGTTTAGAGGAAGCAGGATGTGTTGGCACGATATTAGCTGGGATAGTCATCATCCTTATTCTCTACGTTGACGATATTGTTCTTCTCGCAAGGTGCCCATCTGATCTTGATAAGCAACTTATACTTCTTAAGGATTTCTGCTCTATCATGCGTATGATTGTTAACACTGACAAAACAAAAGTTATGATTATCAAATCCAAGAAGGACACTTACGCTAATTTTATGTATGGCAATAGTAACTTGGAGGAAGTGTCTTCCTACAAGTACCTAGGAATTTATATTCATCACAAGCTCAACTGGAACTATAGCGTTGAGAAAATGATTAATGGGGGATGCAAATCTTATTTTGGTCTTGAAAATAATTCTAAAATGGCAAACCTTGTAATGTGGGATAGAAAGAAGTTCCTCTTTGAAAGTTTAGTCACTCCGGTTATCTTATATGGATGTGAGGTTTGGGGTTGTAGCATCTCTAGAGAATCTTGGAGAAATATTGAGCAAATTCAGAAGCGTTTTATAACGTATAACCTCAAAATTAAAAGCAACAAACCCTATCCTATTCTCCTTATAGAAGTGGGTCTTTCCCCTATTGAGAGCCTAGCTATGACTAGGCTTATGTTGTACAAGCACAAACTCAATAACGTAGGAGACCATAGACTTCCTAAGCTAACTTTAAATTCTAGCCAAACCACCTAAGGCTCAAACGAGGTTGGTATAAAGACACCAGGGCCTGGTTAAACCAATGGGAGATCGACGAGAATGTTGCATTGCAAAACATTAATAATATTAAAAAGATTGTTACTTCTAAGTTCAAAGAAAAATTGTGGTGTGAGAAATATTTAGCAGCTAAAAGAAAATTAAGATATTATAAGGAGGTCATCAACCCCACCCTAGAAGATCAAAAGTATCTCTCTGTTTTAACTAGCTCAACGAAGAAAATTAATATAGCCAAGATTAGAATGCTCTCATGAGCTCCATAGTGAAACGGGTCGTTGGGCAGTTCCTAAAACACCATGGATGGAAAGGTTCTGCCATCTATGTGAGAATACGAACATCGAGGATGAAAATCACTTCCTCTTAGAGTGCCCTGCGTAAAACCACATTAGATCTCAGTTTCAAAATCTTTGTTGCAATACTGACCTTCCTAGCCTTTTAAGCTGTCAAAATTACAGTGAGCTCGGGAGGCTACTCTCCAAGCTATTTGAGCATAGGAATAAAATCTTAAATCAAACTAAATAATTCATTTCTTTAGGTTTGATAGACCAAAGTTTGGTCTCAGTGAACGTTAACCATCATCATCATCATTTTAACAAAAAAAAAAATTAATAATTTTGTATTTATTATAAAAAATATAAAAAATTAATTAATATTTATTTTATATTGTAATAATAATAATTTAATGTAAAATAAATATTTATTATTTAGAAAATAATTTCAATCATATTTTATATTAATAATTTCTATTTTCCTTTTTCAAATTATTATTTCACCTCATTTTTATTATAATTAAAAACAATTTTATTAGACTAAATGTATAATAAATATATTAATCATTATATGATTTACCCAGAAAAATCTCTCATAACTTGATATGGATCACAGAAGCCTCAATTCAACAATATTAATCATTTTAACAAAATAAATATATTAATCATTAATATTATATAAATTGTGAATACATTTATTGTTCTTAATCATAAGGTGAGTGGGTAGTTTTGAATATCTTTAACCAATTTTCATTTCTAAATAATAATAAAAAGAAAAATTTCAATCTTATTCATTTATTTTTTCATATGAATCATTGAGTTTTCAACTTCATAGTATTTAGCTGGAGGTATAATACAATGGATATTGCGTTGACTCTCAATTAGTTAGCATTTTGACCAAAAAAATAAATTGCAATGTATAAAGTTTACATTATTAAATGTTTTTTTTTTAATATAATAATTTTTTTTATTTAAATTTTGATTGATATTCTGCAAGTGAGTGCATAAAATCTAGTACAATGTCTATACTTAACTACAACCTTGTTTCAAGTAATTAATTAAAAACTAAATTGCAATGTATAAAGTTTACATTATTAAATGAAATTTTTTCTTAATATAATAATTTTTTTTTATTTAAATTTTAGTTGGTATTCTTCAAGTCAGTGCATAAAATCTAGTACAGTGTCTATACTTAACTACAACCTTGATTCACTTAATTAATTATTTGTAACGGAAAAATCACATCATCAGTTTCAAACCCCCACATGTGTTCATCATCATGACCAAGATTATTATTATTTAAATTTATTTTAATGTAATATGTAAATTATGATTGTGTTTGAGGCATTAATGTTTCTTTTGCTTGAATTTATTTACAATAATGTTCAACACCAATAACCTCGTGATTGTTCTAAAAGTTCCTCTCTATCTTTGCATAATCTTCCATTTACATCTATGGATGGAATTCGTCTAAAAAATATAGATTTTTCATACAAAACTCTACAAATAATAGATTAAAATAAAAAATACAGTGAAAATTTATTAAAAAACCATCCAAAAATAGAGTTATTATTATTTATGTATGCCCAAAAACAATGTAATTATCAATTATCTTGCTATTTTAATTGTTATTTTTATTAATATAAAATTATAGGTCTTTATTATTTTTTACTGTAATTTGACTATATTTAAACTAATCTTAAATAGCTACACTGTAGCTCTGGTTCAAATGTAAAACCTAACTCATATTTTTTAAAATTCAATAATTAAACTAAACAACAATAGCTACACTGTAGCTCTGGTTCAAATGTAAAACCTACCTCATATTTTTTAAAATTCAATAATTAAACTTAACAACAACGGAAACACTAATATAACTTTGTTAATAAAACACTCGGTTACACTTGAAAGTTAATTACACATTCGAATAATGTTCCAAACAAAAAAGGTTAGGCACTATCATTTCTGTTGGGTGGAGAGAAATCCAGAGGGCAGAATATACATACATCGTACACGTATCGCGCAACATTGGCGTGGGAAGAAGTGTCCCCCGCCATTTGGGGAAGCAACCGCCGAGGCTCTAGATACACGTTTGAGCTTTCTTTTTTGAGTCTAATTTCATCGTAGATTAATAAAGATGTGTTCGATTCAGAAGTTTGAATGAGAAACTTTTAATAATTCATAAAATATCTTAATTTTATAATATATAATCTATATATTTAAATCATGAACTTTTAATAATTTATGAAATGTTTTTAAATTTTTATAATATTGAATCTATATATTTTTTGTTCTGTTTTTATTATTCTTAAACATCTCTATTATTGTCACATGTCTTTTTGCGGCCTCTGCGGCCCTTCATTACAGGTTTCTCTTCGTCCTCCTCACGGGGCCATATCATGTCTTATAATGCTCTTCTCCATATGCTAAATGTCTCCTCTGAGACATCTGTAATGCTGTCTGTTATATTATCTTAATATAATTCATCTTGATTTTTTCCTCTTAAAAAAAAAAAACCATCTCCATTATTGTTAAATTAATATTTTTTATTGGAATAGTTATTTAAAAAATTATAAAATGTTATTATAAATTATTTAAATGAAATAGTGTTATATTTTTATTGAAATTGTTATTTAAAAAATTATAAAATGTTATTGTAAATTATTTAAATGAAATAGTGTTATTCGAATTCAAACTTTTGTGATCTATATCATAATGTATAAAGAATTTTTCGGAAAAAACTATATTGAAAAGTTTTCAGAAAAAGTGACTTATTCAAGAAAATTCTTTATACATTATGAAATAGTGTTATTAAATTTATTATTATAGTAATTTTAAATTTATTATTATAGTAATTTTATTATCAATAATGTTATTGTAAAAAAGAAAATTGTTGTTAAATAAGATTTTTATTTATTTTATTGTAATTAACATTCTAATTTTTAATAAAATGAAATAAATATTGTTTTTATTAAAGTATCAGAAATTGAATAAAATTATTATTAAAATAGTGTTTTGAAATATACAAATACTAATATTTTTTAAAGCTCTATATTTATGGTTTTGTCATTATAGAACATGTATGTGGCAATCTTTAATTTTGTGTTTGTTTAATATTTTACAATTTTAAATGTATTTAAAAATTATTGTAAGTTTATTGGAACATGGTTGTTTTGTAAGCTTGTAGGACAAGTGTTATAATTTTGTAGAGAAAGTGATACAAATTTGTAGTGTTATAATTTAATATATAACTTTGCCTGTTACTCTATGCTATGCTACACATTTCATTTTAATCAACATGGTTAAATTTATTTTTTCTATAATTTGTATAGTTGTTATAGACAAATCTAATAATCAACCAACAAAAACCACTAGAGGTACAAAATACTAATTTTCACTTAATATGCATCTATGAAATGGTGCACATACTAATGTTAATGAAATTATAGAAAATAATTATAATGTCATTTTTTATTGGGATTATATTGCAATGTGATTTTTATTCTATTATTTTATTGCAATATAGTTTCTATATATATAGTCTTCATAATTTTGCTAAAGCATGTTGGATCATAGGTTTGATAAAGGATGTTGAATCATTTTTTATATAAAATTTAGGTTAACTAAAAAACCTTACAATCTCATAAAAAATTATGTGCGTACATTGCAATGGAAGGATTATGTGCATAGATATGTCTAATAGTGAAATGTTTTTAAAAGGTAGATGTTGATTTCCTTATAATGAGTTAATCATATCGATGCTTCACTTTCATTTTGTTTATAGAATATTAAATTTCCTTGTGCAATTATTCACTTAGTGCGTAATGTTATATTTTTCACATTATTTAGCATGGAGAAGCAAAAATTTACTTACTGTATATGTATTCTTTGTGAGAATATTAATATATATTTGTTAATAAATGTAATGGTTTAATATTGTAGCCCTTGTGATTGATATGATTTATGTTTTTCTTTGCAATAAAATATGAAATATTTCCTTTATTTTTAGGCAAGTTGTTTCTTTTACCATGGATTTGACTATATGGAAGTTTCTACTGTTCGAGACTATTGAGATATTTCATTGGATTCCTTTATCGGTGTTGATGAGATTTAAGTTGGTTTGTAAACAATGGAGTGTTTTATTGCAAAACCCAATTTTCCTCACCAGTTGCAATCGATGCATTGACAAATAATTTGGATTTATTTCTTTGCCAGTTCATATGGGCCATGATTGCTTCGTTGGATCCTACCTTGATGATAAAGGACAAATATTTTCCATGCTTTTTCCTTTTCTTCATTTTGGATACGAAATTCAATGTATATTAGGATTAATGATTATGTTCAATGCACTTAGAATTTATTTGCATTCAAAGAATCATTTCATTCTGAAACCTTTTACAATGACCTTTATAAATCTTGGAGTTCTTACCCTTAGGGAGTGGGGATTATTCTTTTTGTTGGAGAAATTTAGTCCGCGAAAATATGAATGGGTTTGATGAAACATGTGTCCAAAAACATGGATTCACATTTTTTTATTTGCAGCATTGTTGACATGGTTTAGAGGAAGAAAAATATTCGTTATGGTGGCGCAACACCCCCAATGGATGCTATCTTCTATAAAGGAATTCTTTTTTGGCTATATTTATACCAAGATTAGGATGATTACCCTGCATATGGTTACACTATCTATTGGTTGGATATTAAAAGAAAACATTGAGGTTTTTCATTTGTTCCTATTGCTGACATATGATGTATGTCATTAGGATTATACAGGAACCAACTTATTTCTTGTTAATAATGGTTCTACATCCGTTTGGTCACTTGAAGAAATATAAAACTTTGAATTCGGTTAAGCTTGCAATGAAAGAACCTTAGAATATTTTGAAGATGATTAAGGGTTCAAATGGAGGTTGCTTGATATTATCTCTATGGATGTTGATATTAAATTCCCAGGGTGCCTTCCTTTTCATACAACTGAAGGAAAAGTACTTTTGTTGGGTTGCATAGAAGTACAATTAAAGGTATATGATTTGTTGAATGGATTATGCACAACAACAATTGTTGATGGTATTTCCATCCTTGAAACATCAGGGTTCCATGTGCAATCAATTGAGGATTTCAATAATTGGATTGAAAATGGAAATGTTTTCTCGCTTATTCCAAATATATATTCTATTGTTAACAAACCTCCACTACATGTGGATATCGCAATTAAGCCTTTGAGGCTTGAACATGTTTTTTATTGTACATAGTTACAAATCTTATGTTTGTTTAATATTTTCAAATATTTTTGAAGGTCATTTTAATTTGAATTTTGACGTTATACTGAAAACATAGCTATGTCAATTTTCAATATTTTTGTTGGAGATTAGTTGCGTTGTTTAGCTATTTCGTAGATTCAACAATGCACTTCATGTTTGTTTTTCTATTGTGATCCGTGTAAATGGAAATGTTTTCCCAGTTATTCCACATAAACCTTTTGTTGATAACAAACCAAAATTTCCCTAGGACGTCATTGTTTGAGCTTAAAGGCTTGAAATTATTTGGTTTTATAGATTTTTAAATATTATTTCTTTGTACCATCTATTTGATTGTCTATTGAGCATAATTGTCATGTGAGTTTCAAGTCTATGCTGAAAAATATAGTCATGTAAATTATTGTTAATTTTCTAAGGATTTCTTACACTCTTCTCTTATTTGGTATATGAAATACTGCATTTGATGATTCTTTTTTAATGAAATATTTGAAATATTGTTTGTATATGTATATCTTGGACATTTGAAAGGTTGGTTGTTAGTATTTAAACTTATTTAGTGTCGAAGTTTAGTTGATGTACAAAGTTATAGAAGATTAAGACTTTAAGTTTTTCAAGACATGAGAATAGATTTTAACCTCTTTTGTAATTGAAAGTCAAAATTTCAATATAGTTTAAATTTCATGTAAAAATGTTAAGCAAAAAAAGAAGCAAGTGTGTTATGAAAATACCTCGCTCTCCTGGTTCACATGAGAGAGAAAATGAATATTAATGACAATGGTATCACTAGAATAAGGATGTTATAAAAGCACAGAGAAGAGCCGCATACCATCAAAAGAAAAAAGCTTCAATAAATCATCAAGATGATGAAGTATTTAGTCGTAAGAATGAAAACATGAGTAGTGTGAGGGGAAGAACATTTTCTTCAAATGCTCGTTTGGCTAGATGTTGAGGGCATCCAAAAATGTATGCCTTTCCAAAATTTTCTAACAATAGTCTTCTTTGGGAACACCATGTTTACAAAGAGAGCATTCATACAAGTGACAACCATGATCCATCTACAAACAATGGAAGAAATGCAATATTGGAAGATGGGCATAATGATGCCAATGAAGAATTTGCGACATCTGGTTTATTTGTTGATAGTGATATGGTTCCTCACATTGTTGACAATTTGGAACATTCTGTTGGAAATGTGGGGTGGGAAATTCCTTGCAGCAACTATATAGTCAATGTCGTTAGTCCTTTGGAATATGTGCACACTTTCTTTGTTGCAACAACATAGGTACTTCAAGTATTTTTCTTTTCATAATATTTTTACATCTCGATGAAAAATATTTATTGTTGTATCGTTTTTTTGTTTTGTCACTTTTTGTAGAACAACATGGTAATGAATATTAGTCGAGAAAAAGATTTAGAACCAATACAACCTTTATCTGTTCTTAAAGTTCAGCCTCGACCATTAAACTGCCAAACTTTAGGAAATTGCTAGAATGATGATCTCCTTAACCGTAACTATAAAACCTTGGGTGTTTCATGGGAAGAACATTTCATTCAAATGTTTCTTTCCCTGGATGTTGTGCATCTCCAAAATTTTCCAACTTTTGCAAATGTTTCCTCACATTAATATTCTTTGGGAACATTGTCTTTACATAGGGAGGCTTCATAGAAGTGAAAACCGTGAGTGCTCTAGAAATGATGGAAGAGATGCAATATGAGAAGATAGGCACAATGATGCCATTGAGAAACTATCTTCTTATGATTTTTTTGCCAATAATAATATGCTTGCTAGGATGGTTGACAATTTGTGATAGTCTATTGGGAATGTCGCAACTAGCATTTATTGATGTAACTTGTAGACAATATTATTGGTGCTAGAGAATGTATACATACTTGTTATGTAGGAACAACACATGTGCTTGATGTGGATTTAATTTTAAATGGTTTGTACATTGAACGTAATTTTTTTAATGTTTTATGCATATTTTATTTTACTTTTTTTGGCAGAACATTATTTAAGTGAATAGTGGTCGAGAAATAGATTCACCACCAAGGAAACCTAAACCAGTTCCTCGAATTCCACCTAGACAATGAAACAACCATGAAAATGCATATGTTTTCTCTATTTAATTTGTTGTTCACTTCAAAAATTTAACTTGCCATTTTTTAAATCTCTAATTTTGACATCATGATTTTTAATTTTTGCAAGAAGAACATACTCAACTGCAACCAACTTAGAAGAATGGATTCCCATCATTTATGGAAAGAAATTATCCAATCAATAGTGTTTTCACATCATAGTTAGCCTAGATTGGTGTTTGGTAGGGAAAATGAAAGTGCTTACTATCATTTTAGCAGCGAGATGATTGAAGTTCATAAAAAATTTCGATCGAGTATTGATAATTTGTCTATTGTGCAAATGTGTCAAGTGTGCAACAAATGTTATCCTAGTATATAAGTTGTAAGATGGCATGAAGGGCCCATTTGTAAAATATGTAAGAGTGAGAGAGGCTCTCACAGTTTTTCTCGCTTTAACAACATGGATCTAGGTGAACAACCTGAGTTTCTAAGAGTTTTGACACAAATCAAAGAGATGCTAATAACACGAGTAAATCCAACATTGGTCGTGACACATGCTTGTGGTGGTTAATATAAATATAGAGGTGTTGTCGCTGCAACAAAAATCCTCCAAAACTTTTCCTATACTTGAATTTTGGAGCCGACTGTGGATCTTGCAATCAACCTTTCTGTATTCACTTCTAGATTTGTTAATTCTTTGAGCTCCCTTTTGGAAAGTAAGTGTTGAAGTCACCACACATTCTCAGTCTGTAATGAATTCATGAGCGCACTTCTTCACACAAGATTGAATAAGTCTAGAACAATATATTAAGACAATGCTTGCGCTATTTTCAATCAATGTCGACTGTCAGTGCGCATTGAAGTTGTTAGTTTCTTGCTTATAATTGTGTTTGTACTTCTATTTCAGTGAGTTTTGCAAATTGTTGCTTTTGCGCACTCTTGCTTTAGTGAGTGTCATTTTCATGCTTTTAACTATCGCTCTTTCTTTCTCTCACTTTAATTATTGTCATTTTCATGTTATATTCACTTTTGCATGTGTTTCTTTCACTGTCGTTTACATATCACGTGTCATTCACACTTTTCTTGTCATGTCGCAAATGTTGTCTTTTGGCGTGCGAACTATTGTTTATCGCGTAAAATGCAATGTTGGCTTGTTTGAAGGGGAAATATTTGTGATAATGAGTTTTTATTATCATGTAGACATATTTTTCACTCATTTCCAAAATTTCAAGCACTGTCACACAAGTTTCACTGCTTTCTCGCAAAGTGTGTCTTTTGTGTCGCACTTGGTAGGATTCATCGCAAAGTTGTTACATTGAGGAAGGTATGTTTTTCATATGTTTAGAGTGATCCTTGTCATGTTTTGAAGTGATCTAAGTGTGTGATAATGCTTAGAGTCTCTCTTTTGATCATATTCATCTCGAAGATCCAACACTTAGTGCAACTAGGAAAACTTCCCGACCGGGCCACATAGCCTCATTCTACCATAACTGAAATGTGAATTACGCAGTCCAAGTCCTCAAGCAATACCATTGTCCCTTGGCACTATGAAATGCACCTTCCAGGATTGTGAACTACTCAATCACAGTGCTTAAGCTCAACCTTTGACCTTAAAAACTGCGTAATTTCTCTCTCCAACCCGTTTAGTACTGCGCATTTCACATTCGCAAGGCTCAAGCCTCAACCCTGATCTCTTGAAATGTGAAATTATGCAATCACCTGGGCTACTCTTTCTTCTAGAACTATGCAGTGGAAAAAATTAGCGCTCAAGCCATCAGTCTGGCTCCCTGAGCTTCCCAACTGTGCAATCTTTTTTCTCAGTCCAAGATTGAACTGTGCGTTACGCATTCTCAAGGCTCAAGCCTGACCCCTGACTACCTGAGTTGTGCCAATGCACGGTCACTGAGCCTCTCCCTCAGCCTGCCACCCGATTTCGGTTGATTCGGTGGATCATCATGCAACATATTAGACTAAAGGGTTTATCAGATTGATTTCATCTTGTCATGAGTGAATCACAGATGCAGGTACTCTATCATACCATGACAAGATGATGATGAAGGAGGTGGAGAAGGAGACCATGCCAGAAGACACTTCTTTAGCTGCAAAGACAAGCCGCTCAATTAAGAGGAAGAAAAGGGTCATCATATCGAGACAACAACTGGAGATCAATTTACACTGAAGACTCCTCATCTCTAAGCCATTTGGAGGAGTTCCATATTTTAGAAGACACAAAGAAATCAACAACAAAGAATGGCTTGGCATTGCCATGTCATCATCCAAGTCCATGTCATCAGTGCCATGTCATGAGTCACTATGTGCCACATCATTTTGTGGAATATGTCATTCAATATTGGAGAAATATAATGTAAAGTGGAAGCCCAAGAGTTATTCATGTAATGTGAAAAGTCATGTAGGAAGTTAACGGGTCATAGAGAAGTCAAATAGTCGTGAGGGTAGCCCAAGAGTCACAAGGGAGGTGAAGGATCATCCCATTTGTTATATATACACTCTCATTGTACGGGTAAAGGAATTTTCACCTTGTATTCTCCCATAAGGCATCAGAGAGATAGAGTTAGTACTTTTTGGGAGCAAGTCATAGCTCTAATGCTCCACTATTGGATCTAGTGATGTTCATTGTATAAATGTTTCTTGCGACTTTTACTTAATACTTGAAGCTTGATAGCCGAAACATTTTCATGCATGGATC
Organism: Pinus tabuliformis; assembly: GCA_031772625.1. NCBI lineage: Eukaryota > Viridiplantae > Streptophyta > Pinopsida > Pinales > Pinaceae > Pinus > Pinus tabuliformis. Next base: position 2,032,311,379 of record CM062818.1, on the reverse strand, counting down.
GTGAATATTTGTAAGATTGTTCAGTGAATTTTTATGGCTCATGTTTTCTTTCACTTGTACTAAAGTAGTTGAATTACTTCAGTTATTTTAGTGCTTATTATATTGATAATATGTTGTAACAATTTCAATGACCGCTGCATCCTTGTGGACTATTCCACTTGATGTTAGATGGATCTTCCCTGTTGATGTGTGTCTCTACTAGGGTGATACTATTACCTCTCTCTTAGAGGCTCACTTTATATTCCCCTCCGCAGTAGAATAAACTTGACACACCTACAACTAAACACTCACCATGCACACTTACTAGATTTTCACAAAGGCACATACATGCTTCTCTCTCTTGCTGACAGCCAAAGCAAAGGAAAATATATAAGAACATATGGTAACGAGGCCAATATTCCATATGGGAATCCTATTGTAAATGGTGCCAGGTCTAATTGGGACTTCACATTAGGGAGACCCCCTTTGTGGATATATTTCCAGCACCTGTCAACAAATGGCACTAGAAGGAAGGCCAGATGACAAGTTGTGTCCGTTGAATCTGTTTTGAATCTCTTATTCTAAATGGATCATCCTAAAATCATACTCTGGGGGTGTTTTTCTAACCTTTCCCCTAGTGAAATTTCAATCCCTGATGAGCCTCTTTATCACTTGTCCCAATTGAAGTTTTGTGGTGATGATGGAACGTCCTTAATCAAGCACATTTATGATTTTCTTAAATTTTGTGAATATTATGAAGTTGATAGTGAAGATGTGGCTTTTGTTCTCTTCTACCTCACCCTTGAAGGTCAAGTTAGTTGATGTTGTCATACCTTACCATATGCTTCCATCCATTATTTTCATCATTTCCTCCAGGAGCTTCATCAAGCTTTCGATATATATGATTACCAAGACGTTCTTAAAATAATTAATCAGATAAGAATGAATCATAATGAATTAGTTGAGGATTTCTTTGATCAATTCCTTCACCTTTGTTGTGAATTTCTTGAAGAATATACGGATTGGGATTTCTTGAAACAAAAGTTTCATTGTTTGATTCACATTTCTTTGCATGGTGAACTTGAACCTCCTAATGTTTCTACTTTCCCAACTCTTGTGAATCACGAGACACCTCTAATTTCAGAGGAGGAATTTACTGATCCTTTTGTTCCTTATCCTCCTCCTTTTTCAATTCCGATGAAGGTGCCTATGTGCAATGATAAAAAAAATTGGGATATATGGAGATCAAATTTCTAATCCATCTCTTCATCTTCATTTCTGTTTTCATGATTCATATCTAATGGAAGAAACCCCAAAATGGCTTAGGGAGCCTAGGGCGAGGGTTAATTATTTCATTCCTAAAGATGCCATTAGCACTCTTAACATCAATCTTGAATATGGTTCCATTGAAAGTGTTCTTCAAGGGACATCTGTCATCCTCTATCATCTAAATGTCATGACTCCATGTATCGTGATTTGCTTGATCAATCTGATCCACCAACTAGATCTTCATGTTGTTTTGAATTTTGAGTTGTTGGTTCATATTGTGATCAAATACAAGGCAGTCATGTTACACTAGTAAAGGAGGAGGAAATTGAAGAGACTCTTGATCTCTCTTCCCTTTTTCAAGGTTCCCCATGTCCAGATAATGTGCTTCCATTCTTGGATTATTTTCAATCTGCTAACCTTGGTAGTGAATCAAATGCAATCAACTATTTCAATCAATCTGTAGCCTAGGAAATAATAATTTTGATGATGATGACTCTATTGATGTATGTGATCATGAACACCCAGGCTGATCCGAGTTGACTCAACTCCCAGATTTAACAAAGATATTTTTCTTTCGTGATGTGATTAAAATTGCATTTAAAATATCATAAAGGAACATAGATGCATGTTGTAAAGAAGAAGCAACATGACAAGAATCAGCAACATAAATCACAAGACATTGATAACGGAGTTCATCCAGGAGGGACTACGTCTTCGGCCCAGTGTCAAGATGGTGTAGGCTGTTGCATTAAGTGTTGGAAAGAGTGATGATGTACATGCATGTGTTTTCTCTATCATACAAGGAATATTCCCTCACGTAGGAGTGGCTCCAAGAGATGTTCCATTGCAGGAACTCTCGTTCAAAAAGGACTCCTATCAACATGACATAATTTCACGTATGTTAATAATGAGCATCCTGCCAACATGGCATCAAAGGGATATCAATTCAAACATACATGGCTACAACATGAGTATCCCATCAACATGATGACAAAGGGATCTCAATCAAAACATGACAATAAGTACATCTCACATCAAGAACAAAAACAAGATCCCACATCAAACATCAAACAGGGATCTATACAGCACAATGCATCTCAAGCAAAGAGACAAAGAAGTACATGATCACACTGCATATACCTCACATCAAGGAGTTATCTGAAGAAGAGGATGATAAACTATTGAATCTGGTTGTACCATTGATCATGCAGCGTCGAATATCATGGAAATGATTGCTCACACATTGAATGCTGACACCTGCACTCCACTTTGAAAAGTGGTTGAAAAATGGAATGATCAAATGGAAAATCTAATTGCACTATCAGATTCGTGGTGTCAAATAGTGTAAAATAGACTGTAAAATTTCTAAATTCTGACAAAGTGAAAATCTGGGGCTACAAGAATCTTTTATATTCCCCTTAGATTCCTCAAAGATTCCATCCTCCAGGTCATTTGAAGATCTGCTACTCAGATAAAAATTCTGTCTATGCCATTAGGTTCGTGTCACTGAGAGGTGTAGGATAGACATAAAATTTGTCCAATTTGGACAGTGGAAAAATTTCGCCCTCCTGAAAATTTGGCTCAATCATGGTTCCGCCTGCCTCTTTTCCCTGCTCATGGTTCCACCTACAAAATTAATTAATAAATATATGTCTCGAAAAGCGCGCTTCATCTTGGCCTCTGCGCACTGAGCAAATGAGGGTTTATATACAACACGGGTGGCGGAGTTTTCAACAATGGTCATTTGGCGTAGTGGTAAGAAAGGCAAATAGTTGAGGATAGGTCGGGGGATCAAATCCCGACCACCCAAAATTACGCGTGTATACATTTTTTAACCAACGATTATGTTAATGGGTTGTTGGTTGTATTAAATATGGCTTGTTGTTTTAAATTTAACAATGGTTATTTTAATGTTTGGGCGCTCTGTAATAAATGGTGTGGAGTATTACATGGTGGTGGTGTGGGTGCCTGAGTGGCGGGCCGGCCATTCTGGCCGGGCGGGTTCAAACCCCGCCGCCCATGGTGTATTAATAGGCAACGCTATTGGGGGAGGGGCCGGGTCTGTCGGTGGTGGCCCGCCCCGTTACCATAGTGTTTTAAATATATGCAGAGGTTGGAGGGTCTGGCAGGGTTATGGCCGCTGGCCCATTAATAAAAATTTGTTTTATAATGTAATGTGGTTGGTTGGGGGCCGATGGGGGTCATGGGCCGTCGGCCATTTTTTAAATAATATTTGTTTTTGGTTCTAGTGGGGGTGGCAGGGGTCATGGCCCGCCACCTGTTTTTATAATTTTTATTTTATTTTTATAACAACATTAGATTTTTTCGATTTTATCTAATATAGGGGATATTAGACAAATTAATTATCCAACAAATTCGCCCGCTTTCGGGAGCTAGGTTTCATGCCTAGGGGTTAGTCAAATTGTAGGACACTTAAATCTACCCCACAACCCAACTTTGAACAAAACTTTGACTGGCTCATTCTCCCTCATACGAGCTCGGATTTGAGTGTCATTTGCACCGTTGGAATCAGGGCAACGAGCACTTCGATCTGGTGCTGGTTTGGGAGAAATATGACCACTTTGAATTTTGACCCTTTTTAGTCCTCTTGGACTTCTGCCTGTGTTTGGAGCCACCTGGATCACAGGCACATCAATTGATCTTTCGGTTTCTCGTGAAGAATTTAATTTAGATCTAGAATATAATTTGGTAAAAGAAGATGTTATTATCAAAACTTTCTCTTCATCTCACTATCCCTTGTGCTCTACCATTTGCGATGCATCTACTTGCGACGAAGATACTGTTAGAAAATTATATATTACGGAGCAATGGAACACATAAAATATTGCAGAAATATAAACACAGAAAACGCATAAAACAAGAGAGACACAAATATACGTGGTTCACCCAGTTTGGGCTATGTCCACCCCGAACAGCTAGTCCTTCCTTTCTATTATCCAGAAAAATAAAGAGACACAACCTACAACAGATCCACTGTAATATCCTCTGTTTTCTCTCACAGTGTCACCTCTTTGTTTCTCGCTCAGAGAATGCACATCTATTACACAGAATCAATACAATGCCCTCATACAAAGAGGGAGGTTGCCTTCTAGGGCAAAAAACCCTAAACTAAACATAAGTTCTACTGTCAGATCATCTGCCTAATGAACGACCCAGATTGACTAGAAATTACTATACTTTTACAAGGCAATTTTACATCTATTTTTAGCTTTGGGGGTGCTGCCCCCGAACCCCCACCGAGGGACCGTTGGCCCCTAGACCCCCCAGCCGGGGGGGATTGGCCCCCCGGACCTCTCGCACCCCCTCATGTGGAGGGGTGTGCAAACTTCCTGGGGCATACATCCGGCTAAAACAAAGACCTCTGAACAATCATGCTCCACACAAAACAGATACTCCATGATCTTCATGTTCTTCATCTGATGAGTTAACTTCTCAATTGACACAAGGTGGTGAGATTATCCATGATGCAAATGAAAATAATCAAATCATTAAGTACTCTTTCCATCCCTCATCATCTCTTCTCTTTCATGAAGACAACTCTAAAAATCAGCTTGCTCATGAAATTTCTCTGATTCAGACATCTTCAGATTTAGTAGGCATGTCTTTCAGATTAACCACATCAGTATTATTAATCTTCAGATTTGTAATCAGAAGAATCGTCCAACTTGACTAATATGGTTGTTGAAGTTTAAAAATACAGTCAAATTAGTGACATAGATGTCTGCCATCTAGTGAGCAGTGATCTGATTGAAACCAGTGGTAGCAGCTGTCGTCATACCATGCATGATCTGGTTCAATCTTGAGGATGTGATTTTACAATCCTTTAAAGCTCTGATAATTTTCAGGAAGTCGAGGCACTTCAACTTTCATTGATGGTTATGTCAAGATCTCCCGACTCTGGTAAGCCCCTCGAACTAAGTTAGATCTGGTTTCTCTCACACAATCCTTCTCTTTGCATGGTTTCACTCGATGTAAATTTCTTTTTGAAAGATGTTTGGTATTCCGAATGTAATTTTTCAAATTTTCAAGATTCTATTTATGATCAGATTCAAGAATCTTCTTCAGTTAATTCATATTTATGAAAATATCTTGCATCAAAATTTGGTTTGGAATGTGTATCTCTCATAAAGTCATGGAACTGTGAAGGTGATCAACTTAAGGATCATCTTTTTCTAAAGAAATCATATTTATGAGATTTATTTCATGATGAGCAGCTCCTAGTTTTCTTGTGAATATCATATTGCAAATATTGTTCTTCATCACACCTGAAATCCTCTTGATGCAAATGAATGCACGAGTTATTGTGTGAATCAAATTCTTCTTTTTTCACTATATTTTGATTGGTATCATGTGTTTACTATACTGGTATTCCTTTTCACTTCTTTCGATAATTGTGATGCTAGTGTAGTGTGTTACCAGCTACAAAGAAATAGCTTGTTACATTTGTTACATGAAGAAGATGAGTCTATTATTCATAGCATTTGTGAATATGTTCAAACTAATATACCTTTTTCTAACCGAGGATCTCATTCCAAAAGTGGTCCATCTGATCATGATATTAGATGGCATTCATTTTATTATTTTCCCACTAGTATCTCCAATAACAATTGTTTTACATCCTTTGATCTTCATGGTTCAACATCTCACTATTCGGATACTTGTCGAGCAGTTGAGGCACTTCAACCTTCACTGATGGTTATGTTAGGTCCTCACTGTCTTGGCATGCCTTCTGAATATGATCAGATAAATTTTCCCTTACAAAATTCTCATATTGATCCCATGCTTTTAATTGCAAATTCATCTTTTCAAATGTTTCAGGATTCTCAAGAGGATTGTTTTGAGTTTCATGATCCAATCGCCAAATGGTTGGAGAAATCTTACTTGGAAAGCTCCATTGAAAATAATAGGTTTCAGCCTTTTCTCATGCTTTCTAAGCAGAATGACATAGAATAAGGTGCATTGACAATAATGTTTTGAGGTTTGTTTGATTATGTTTTTCGTCGAAAAGGTAAGAATGTGAACTGGTTAGAAGTAGTGGTTCTGACACATCTTTCTGCCCACAGGAAATACCTTCTTTTTGTTTTGAAAGTTCTTCAAGCTCTTATCTTTTCTCTTGCACATTAATTTATATCCGTTTTAATTTATCGTATCTTTGTGATTTCAAGTCGAGAACAATTACAATGGCTTTATTGTAAATTTCATTATATGTGACCCCGACCTTCTACCTATTAGGTTAGGAGTAGGACTAGCTGCATTCTAGTTTCCCCTCTCTTGCACTCATTCTGCACTTGTTCTCTTTAGTCTTTCTTGTCTTTCCTTACATATGTCTTGCATCATGTTTGGTTTAGCCTCCTTTTGCTTGTGCTTTAGTTTCAGTTTGTCATTGGGTCATGTTTTTTTTTCCTTTTTGTTTTGTCGATAAGACTTTGCATGAAGGGTGTACTATTTGTGCTTGAAAGACAATGTGGAAAAATAGAAATGGACTTTGTGACACAACAATATTTGGCTAACTCCATGTCCTTCTTCCTTGTCTTGGTTACACCTTTTGTTCGATTATGTTCTGACATAAAATATGATCCTTTCATTAGGAAAGCCTTGTGTCGAACCATGATCTCCATGTCTATTCTGGAAACCTCATGCCTACACTCTGGTCTGTATGTTTTGATGTTTTTAAACTAATCCAATCAAGTAGAGAAGGACAAGGGGAAAATATAAACGAGCAAACCAATGTTAGAGGTCTTATATATGCTTCTCTAAAGGGACAAGATCTTCTGTTCTGAATAAGTCGGGGTCCCTCTACCACCCATAAAATGAATAAGTTCCTATGCACAGTCCTATTTAAATATATAAATAAAGGTGAAAGAAGAGAAAGGATTCCTGCACAGAGAGGTGAAGCAAGAAACTTATCCATGGTACTATTCAGGCTTGCTGGCAGTGGATAAACTCTTGTGTTCTTGTAGTGACTCTGCCGGGGTACTATCTAGGCCTACTAGTAGTGGAGAAACACCAGAGATGAAAAGCTATACTATGAAAATATAAATCTTGCAAACTTCATTACCCTATCCTAATTTGAAACATTGTGTGATCATTGATCTTATGTTTGTGTTTAACCAAGAAAATGAATGAAGGGGACTATGTTTATGGATGGGGTAAGTCAGGAAGCCATGGTTATCTGAATGATGAATCAATACTCCCTGAACAACTAGACCCTGCATGAAAGAATTGACTAAGGCAGAGAAGTTGGAGTTCTACTAGTGTGTCGCCATGTTTAGTTGCTGCGATAAACACCCTCCAAAAGTTTTCCTATACTTGAATTTTGGAATCTACTGTGGATCCTGCGATCGACCTTTCTGTAGTCACTTCTAACTCTGTTAATTCTTTGAGCTCTCTTTTGGACTATAAGTGTTGAAGTTACCTGCTCACACATGCTCAGTCTGTGATGAATTCATGAGAACACTTCTTCATGCAAGATCGAATAAGCCTAGCATAGTCTATCAAGACAGTTCTTTCGCTATGTTCAATCCACATCAATAGTAAGTGCGCATTGACGTTGACAACTTCTCACTTCTAGATGTGTTTGTACTTTTATTTGGGTGAGTTTTACAAATTGTCGCTTTTGCACACTCTTTCTTTTGTGAGTGTCATTTTCATGTTTTTGACTGTCACTTCAATTAGTATCATTTTCATGTTATCTTCGCTCTGGCATGTGTTTCTTTCATTGTCGTTCTCATATTGTGTGTCGTTTGCACTTTTCTTGTCATGTCGCAAGTGTCATATTTTGGCATGGGAACTGTCGCTTATCATGTAAAATGTAGTTATGGCTTATTTCAAGGGGAAATATTTGTGATAATGAGTTTTTCTTATCATGTAGACATGTTTCGTACTCATTTCCAAAGTTTCAAGCATTGTTGCACAAGTATCATTGCTTTCATTGTAAAGTGCATCTCTGTCACACTTGGTAGCAACCATCAAAAAGTTGTTTCATTGAGGAAGGTATGTTGTTCATATGTTCAGAGTGTTCCTTGTCATGTCGTCAAGTGATCTAACTGTGCGATTATGCTCAAAGTATCTCTTTTTCTCATCTTCATCTCATTGATCCAACACTTAGTGCAAATGGGAAAACTCCCCGACTTGGCCACTCAGCCTCATTTTTCCCAGCCTGAACTACACATTACATAGTACCAGCCCTCAAGAAACACCCTTTTCCCTTGGCACTACGCAATGTGCAATCTCTGTCTTCCAGGACTGTGCACTATGAAATCACAGTGCTCAAGCTTAGCCTCTGACCTAAAAAACGACACAATTTCTCTCTCCAGCCCAGTTAGTATTGCACATCACCCTGACTCCTCTGCCTTCCAGAACTTTGCAATGGGAAAAATCAGTGCTCAAGCCCTTAACCTGGCTCCTCGAGCTCCCCAACTGCGCAATATTTTTGCTCAGCCCAAGCTTGAACTACGCATTGCACAATCTCAAGGCTAAAGCTTGACCCCTGACTTCTTGAGCTACACAATTTCATAGTCAATGAGCCTCTCCCTCAGCCTTCCACTTGGTTCCGGCTTAGCCAGTGGATCGTCATGCACCATCTTAGACTAAAGGGTTTATCAGACTGATGTCGTCTTGTCATTAATGAATTGCAGATGTAGGTACTCTATCATACCATGACAAGATGATGGTGAAGTAGGTGGAGAAGGAGACCTTTCGATAAGACACTTCATTAGATGCAAAGACAAGTTGATCAATCAAGAGGAAGAAAAGGGACGTCATATTGAGACAACAATTGGAGATCAAGTTACACTAAAGAATCCTCATCTCTAAGCCATTTGGAGGACAAAAAAGAAGATCATGATACATCTTTTAAAAAACAGAAAGAAAGCAACAACAAAGAATGTATTGAAATTTCCATGTCATCAGTTTCATGGCATGTCATTTCATGAGTCATCATGTACCACATCATTTTGTGGAATAGGTAATTCAATATTGGAGAAATATAATGTAAATTGGAAGTCCAAGAGTCATTCATGTAATGTGAAAAGTTATGTAGGAAGTTAAGGGTCATAGAGAAGTCGGACAATCATGAGGGTAGCCAAAGAGTCAGAAGGGAGGTGAAGGATCACCCCATTTGTTATATATACACCCTCATTGTACAAGCAAAGGAATTTTCACCTTGGCTTCTCCCATAAGGCATCAGAGAGACAGAGTTGGTACTTTTGGGGAGCAAGTCATGGCTCCAATGCTATACTATTGGAGCTAGTGATGTTCATTTTATACATGTATATGTTGGAATAAGGAATTACTAAGAGGGGGGGTGAATCAGTAATAATGAAGTTCTTTCAATTTTAAGTATAAGTCTTTAAATCTTTTCACTATGGTAGTTACTTGTGAGAGCTTTCATACACAATACAGATGATCAACAAGATAAGGAATTCACCTGTACATATAATCCATCACATGAGAAACATACACGTATTGACACAGGTATTTTTTACATGGAAACCCGAAGGGAAAAAACCACCAATTTGTTTGTTATTATGATGTAAATTAAGAACCTACTTAATTACATCAATTTGTTTGTGAGCACCCACTTACGGGAGGCACCAACCCCCTTAAGATAGAAAAAACCTACTTTCCAAGAGGCACCAACCTCTTATGAATGCATGCCACCACCTTCTCTAGCCATTGTTCTACCTTTCATACAATTTTCAAACTGAAAACAGGGGCAATTACATATATAGAGAAATGCCAATCTAGTTCACTACAGTATCATACTTCTGCTCTCGGTCCTCTACTATTCCAAAGGCCCTCTCGGCCTAAAAAAAATCACCCTATCCTCTGCTCACTCCGCAACAACACACTTTACTCATCCTTCTACTCTCAACCGAATATACACTGCTCTCAACCTTCTATTGCACATGCTCTCTACAACACTCTGCTTTAGTTCAACACTTGGGCCAGTTGCTCAACTTTCACACACTCTACTCCACACTCTTGAGCATATACACAACAATATTGTATTCCCCTAGTTGCTCAATGGAAATCCTGATTTTTGTTCCTCTGTTGCACTGAGCTCAATGTTGTCTCTGTCACCATCCACACTACCTGAGAGTGTACTCTTGGCATGGAAATCCATTCTTTTGTTGTGTATTTTCAAAAATTCTTCCGCTGCATTAAAACATGAGAATGGGCTTCGTTCACTTCACCAATTCCCTGTGTGATTATCCATGCTGGGAATTTAATCTTAGTCCACCTGCACACTCCAATGAGACTCCCCATGCTTATTCATGGCTCACAAAGCTTGACTATAATACAACATGGCTTCTTTGTTCTTCATTTATTTCTATAAGGTGTGCATGGGAGTTCAGAGATGTCTTTCTTTCAACATCGATACAAGCCCAACAGTTATTTTCTAAGAATTGTGGTCCTCGTCGCCTTGACCCAGTGATCTCTGTAGTCACCATTACTCCTGCTACACCAATTATTTTGCATGCATTTACTCTCTAGCTTCCAACCCATTCATCCTTTAACACTTTGTATTGCAATCAGAGCCCTAAGATATCATAACTTTATTAAGTGAGATATTATGATATCACAAAATTCTGATGCCTTTAGCTCCTCTCATGTCTGTTCTTAGCCTCTTTTCCGCCATAAGACCATTGCTTGTGACCTGTGGCTTCATACTCCTTTATATTGGAATATAGGAGCTCTCATATCTCGTAAATTTTATTAAAATGATGATATGAAATTGCAAGACTCCAATCTTCCTTTGGCCCCTTTTTCTTAGCACCTTTTGTTTTTCCTCCATGGGACTGGGTGTTGTGACTGGGGGCATAAAACTTAGGTACTAAGGCCTTCAGGCTCCTACCGGGGGCCTATATCCTTATTTATTCACTCTCGCCCTTGGTTCTTTTGGGTCTCCCAAAACCATGTGTCAGTCACATTAGATCGGAAATTTCCCATAAAAAATTAGAGAGGAGTTACGAAAAATCCATCCTCCAAAATTCTGACCTCCGAGATGATGTCATACTGATGTCATAAACTCCTCGTGGCATCTTCATAGTGGTGACACATGTCACCTGGATTTTCCCTGTTAGGCCACCCAATATTTCTGAATCTGTCTGCCATGTGTCCTTCGTACAACCACATCATGTTGACGTCATTTGCCACGTCAGCTCCTAAGGACTAATAAATTACTTCCATGTATCCTATATGAGGAGAGAGAAAGGGACCCTGGTCCTTTGTTTTTTCAACGAATTCCTTTGTAATTCTTATTTCTCACAACCCTCAGAATTTTCAAAAGAATTCCATTATTAAGGACTTACTGGATTCTGATCTCAGAAGGTCCAAAGCTCTAAGGTTTTTTCTTGCTCCAATATTCGACCCTCTCCGATATTCAACCCTTCCGATATCATCTTTCAATATTCGCCTACTCCGAGGTCACGATGGTCTCGACCTTCTGAGGTTCCAACCTGCTCTGATAATCATCATTTCGAGAATCTACCCGTTGTCCTGGTTTTGAGGTTCCGAAATTCGGCCCTGCTGCCCTGGTATCGGATCATAACATTCTTAAAATGGAATTTCATTGAGATTACGAAGTTCTGAGGTCCCAAGGTTCTAAGCCTTTCGAAGTTTCGAGGACATCAAGACCATAACTTCATCAATCAATAACATTTGATCCTGGAAGCCATTTCTAGACTTCCACATACCATTGGAAAGATTATTCAAAGCACTTTCCAGTGGATAAGTTACGATGTAGGATTTGATCCCTTTTCATACCTGAGAAATGGCTGTAAACTTTATTTTATTCCTTGCACCTTGTCCCTTCTCCTGTTCTTGGAATCCCGGACTCCCAACCACCATAGACATCATTTTATGGCTTCTCTAATAAGCTTGCTACTATGGTGATTCTCTACAAGAGACTGCAACAACCATAGGACTCCCCCTCATCTTGACACATCAAGCATATCAAAGTTATCATCTGTTGCCACAAACCTCCATGTTGATCTGGTTGACATCAATGGAAACACACTTACAACCACTAGCCATTTAGACAATGCCAATTGTCCAACAATCTCCCCCTTCGGCATTGATGCCAATAACATAAGCTCCCCCTGAAACCAGGCATGATTTTATTCATTTTTCTTCTTCTCTAATGCACCAGTAATATTCTCCCACTTTGGCATCAATGGTAAAGGATTCCCTTGAATACCCCCCTAAACCACTACAATCTACTTTTCAATTGATCCCACATGTTGAGTAGCTTCCAATGTGTTGAAGAATCTAGGGAAATGTAGGTTAATAAGATTCTTCTAGCCATGATAACTATTTGTGAGAAATTTTTTACTTTTCTTATTAGCACAATCTTCACTTGTTATTATTAGAGCGTGTCTTCTCAATTCATCAAATAGTTACCAAAACAAAAGAGACAAGAACACAAGATGTTGGCTTTCTGCCAGGGCCAAAACCTCTCACTCTTTGAGAGGAAAACTTGTACATTATTATTCTTATAGAGATTATAGTTGATGAATACCAAGGCCATGACCCTTGAAAAATTTAGCCACTCCAAGACCAAGACATAAATCCTCTTCTTCATCATTGTTGAGATCATGATCACTACTACAACACTGAGGCCATCACTACTGAACCACTGAGATCTTCATTACTGCTGCAACACCATTTTTGCACCTTCACCGAGGTCTTCAACATAACAACGAGATCTCCATATACATGAATGAGAGTTGCACTTAGATCCACTGAGATCATGACTATTTCACCATAGCTACACTTTGCTACACTAAGATCATTGCTACACCACCGAAATCTTCATTAGGATCATGACCTTGAAACTACATCTTCATTATGACTCAGATCACTATGCCAAGGTCATGACTGTATTCATGAGATAGAGTGAATTTCTGTGGGATCACTGTAATCCTTCTCATGATAATTATGCCGAGATTATGAATTTATCTAGATCACAAGCATGCTGAGACTGTAATCATGCTTCAATGACGACCACGATCACCATGACTGGGAGGTGGCCGAAACTATATCAAGGCAGTGAGGAGGCCGAAAATATAGTGGAAAAACTTCCGATATCCATCCTGTAACTTCCCTCTGAAGCATTAAAAGTATTCGAGTTCTTTAGACTGTACTCACTGTAATTTTCCTTGAGATTTCAGAGGCATCTGAGATCCTAAACCTCATTCGAAGTTGTAGAGATGTCCAAATTGTATGCTCCTGTAATGTGGATATTACACGCCTATTTATAGTCGTTAGTCATGCATATAAGCTGACATGAGAGTATGCACTGTTGTGTCTCCTTATTTGAGCCGATATGACTTCTTTTTACATTGTTTGGAGGCCAACTTCATCATGAGGGATTGTGCTTGTCTTTGGAGGGCTTATAGAATTTTCTATAGACTTGTATACATTGCACATAGGCTCAAGAAGAGCATGACATTGACACTTTGAATTAAAATAAATCCTAAGGTTCTCAATGGGAGCCACTAACAAATAAACCTCTTTCTCATGAAACCCATGCAACAATGCATACAAAAATAATTTTATTTCTTTTATTTCATCATTTACAAAGATCATGTCATTATGAAGACCAAACCTAGTTACACTTTATTCAACACTACCTCTTAACTAGGGAGGTATTCATAATGGTACTTGGTTATTCTCAATCTGAAGATTTTTTCATAAGAAGAATTAGATTGGTAACCCATCTGTGTAGCATCATAGTAACCAACATTGTTTCCACAGCAAGGCCTTGACTGACAACTCTACCTCTCATCAGATCAAAGCACAATGTTGGCGAGACCAATGACTATAGACACCTTCATCATTGTCTCTCAAGGTACATACCCACCTGGGTGTTCACTAAGTATGACCTTCTAGGACTATTCTTATCTTGGGTTCTGTTGAAGGCTCGAAAAATTGGGACTCCAACAAGGGGGATAACCACCCGGTCCGGACCTTAGGACAACTCCTTTTCCGTTTGGAATAGTGGCTCCAACTGGGGATGATGGGACCAATTTCCCAATCTATTTATAATGTTTATGCTAACGGGATGTTGTTTTTATTTTTTGGATTTTATGGGGTAAATACTTATTCTAAAGTTGATCTATCTTCTAACTATCATATACAATCTATCATAATCAAAGAAAACATCTAACTTTAAAACTATCCTGGGTGTAATGTTTATATATGCAATCTAAAATGATTTCTGAAAGTAATTGATAATAAAGATCATTCAATTACGATAAGAAGAGAATTCATTTAATAATGATTGTTTCGTATAAAAAGTTAGCCGAAATGATATGAGATATATATCGCATAAAGAGTCATTCATATATTCAACATAAAGAATAAATCATCATCATACAAAAGTGCAATAATGATAACTAAGAATTCAAACTTTCATACATTAATAACTTAAAATGATTTATTGCTTGATACACTAATAAAAAAGCATTAGGAGATAGAAGTACCATTTATAATATGTCCTACTCATGTGCTCCAACAAATATTGATCCACTTTCAAATCATTCAACATCAACTAAGAGTACAAAAGTGCAATTTCAGTAGACGAGGCTGAAGTTAAGTAGAAAATAAATCCTGTTCCATTAACTTTACCAAAGCCTCCTCAAAGGGACAAAAGTGCATGTTTTGAAGAATGTTTTTGATAAAATTTTTGGATCCCTCTCTAAATGCGTGAGAGGGGTTTAAATTCTAATCTATGAAAACTAAAAATATAAATTACAAAAATAGATGAGGAGGTTTAAACGACCTGCCTCATTTTAAGCAAAAATAAAATAAAATATGCCTATGACTAATCCTACATTTGATCTTTGAGATCGCAAATATCTAGCATAGGCTTAAGGAGTGTCGGTTGGCCGACTTCAGCTTTCAGTTGTCCTGTGAATACGACATTGGTGAGTGTTGGCATCATTTTCTTGGTGGAAGTAATCAGGCCCCTCAGGGTCATCCATTGGCTGTGCGGTTTCACTAGGTATTGCCAATACGCTTCCCAGTTCAACCTGGTCACTCGTTTGATTGCCTCTGCCCTTTCCTCCGCTGCCTATTTCCATACTGCTTGAAGTTGTTTTGCATTTGGAAGAAAGCCAGGGGTGGTTTCTGCTACCAAATTAGCATTGTGTAAATTCTCATTCACACACTTGATGACACTATTTGTTGCTACTGCTGCATCCTCCATTGCCTGTTCTGCTTCTCTAAGCTGAGAATCCCAATTCGCAAATAAGATTTCTTTATGCGATTCATCTAATTCAGGCATATCTGCTCTTTTCCCATTCTCGGATTTCTGCCAAATTAAGAAGTCTGAAACTTTCTTAAGAACTGCATCATATTCAAGTCGTAATTCCATAATTTGATTCGTTATGTTATCGCTCATTTCGCAGTGAGAATTCCATTGCAGAATCTTTTTGCATAATAACTCTTTCTGGTGTAAAAGTTGGGAATTGAGGCTAAGCGCTTCTATGACAAACTCTTCAATCTTTGGGTCATCTTTATGCAGTTCTGATATGCTCTATAACTGCACTTTTTTACCTGCTAAACTGCTCTCATGTGCTATCTGCATTTGCTGAAACTCCTGCTGAAGTTTAGCCAACTACATTTCTGCTTGTTGGTTGGTACTAGCCTGCTGTAGTTGTTGTTCTAATAACAAAATTTTGTCTTCTTTTTCTTTGAGTAGCCATTGTACCTCTACTGCCTTGTCAATGGTCACTGAAGCATATGCGCCTGTGACCTACGAGAGTCTAGTGAGGTTAGCCGATGGATCTGTGGATGGGTCTTTCCAGAGAACATCTAGGGGTTCATCCTCAGGAGTGAGCACGGAATCCAAATTTCTTTTCTTTCTCTGTCTTTTAACGATGAATTTATGTTGAGGGCTGTAGAATACATCTAGAGGTGGAATTTCCTCTATTATCAATACAATCTCAGATGTGGGAGCAATGGGAATATGCTCTATTTCCTGAGTGCTAACAACCCCTCCTGTTACAATTTCTGTGGTCGTTTCTTGTTGGTTTGTTGGTGGCTCTGTGATTTGTTCCCCCGTGTTGAGTATCTTATTGAAATTGTCCCATTCTTTTTCTAAATCAATAAGAAGCAGATTTTCTCGTTGTGTAAGGGGAGTTGAGGTTTCAACTTGTTTTATGAGCGAAGTCTACTGATCTAACTTTGTTGTGGATTGGGCTGTGTCTTTAATCGATTCCTCACTCTTGTTGTGTTCATTCTCTGATGTTTTCTCAGATTGTTCGTCAGACTTTTCTGTGGACTCATTTCTAGAATTTGTTTTGGATTTTTCCTTTGAGTCCCCATCTATGCTTGCACTGGGAGTAGGATCTCTCATTGGCTCAATGAGTAGTTGGTCCAATGGGACCTTAGATAACCTCGTTTTCCTGTAGTTATCAAATGTTTGGAGACCTTCTTGATCAAAAAGTATTTGTGCCATATGTTGTACTTCTTTGAAGGTGTTTTTCTGCAGGAAAACATCATCAAAGGGGTCTTTTTCATGGGTAAATATTCTTATTTTGACCATTGTGTTAAAATCTTTGACAATACCCAAGGGATCATATTGTCTTCCCGGGAACTTTGGTAATTTCAAAGATAATACATTTTCAACCTCTTTGAAAGCATGTCCTAAGTCATGCAATGCAAATACTCCACATGTTACACGAAATTGAGGCCAAATGCCCTTCTTGAAATCTTTCAATATCTTACTCATCCCTCCTTCGCTGCATGTATGATAGGCTATCTCTCTAGCCATCAGTTTGTTTGGGACATAGAAAGGTAGAACATGGGGTGAGGCAATACTGCCGAACACTCTGATATATGTGAATAATTCTTCCCCGAACCATCTAGCTATGGGGAGAATATCTACTTCGCTTCTTGGGAGAACCTAGGGGCATCTCGGTTGTAAACCCTTTTGTGAATCGGAAGCATAACCCCGTGACAAATCTTGAAGAAGTGTGGTGCAAAATTAGACTCCCACATGTCTTTGTGATATATTTGAATAGGAAGTGGATTTTGAGCAGTCCACTTCCATCCCATAAGAGGAAACTTGGAACCAAAACAAATAGCATCCATAACATAGGCGCTCATGAAAAATGGAGGGCAAACCCTTGAAGCAATACTCCTTTTTCTTTTGTACTCTAAAATTGTTGTAGCTAAGTTATCAGATAGGATTTGAGCCTAATTCATTATTGTGGCGTTGATGGCTGCATCTATTAAAGGTAACCATTCTGACGAGAATTTGGTCCTGTCTGGTTTACCAAACAATCTACATAACGTAACGGCAGCAAACAGAAAGGGGAACTAAGAGAACCGGTGGTGTACATACTGTTCTTATCTTTCTTGAGTCTTTCTTCGTTGTTTGACCAATTCTTCATGCATTCTGTCGGGTCTTCATTTTCCTTGATGAACTTCTCGACAAACTACCTGTTGCAGATAGCCTGTGACTTTGGTAGATGGTACATGAGTCTCAGGTTGCTTGGAGTAAACGACCCTATGAATTCTTGCCTTGTCGTCTTCAATTCTTTGTCTCATATTTCTGCATCGTCTATGATCCACTTAACCATGTCGGTATAAGGAAGTATCTTTGGTCTTGCAGCAATGTGGTGCAAGAATGAGCATGCAAGTTCAGTTAGAGTAGCATCAGAAGAAACATGTCCATCCACTGTAATTGTTGTTTCCACAACTCTTGGTTTTTCTTCCTCTAATATATGATACATAGTCTCCCATGTGGATGTCCCTGCATCTCGATTACAAGTAGTATCTGTGAACAGGGGGTCATCTTTGATTTCTTAGAAGCAGGTGCCTTTCCTTTCTTCACCATTTCTTCAGATGTCCTGCTCTGTGTGTTCTTCCTAAAAGTTACAAGTGGAGAGAAAAATAGGATAAAAATGATAGTGAATGCAGAAATAAATCAATAAAAGGACGAAATAAAGGTGACGGAGGGTCTTAATTCTAAATCACGTTAGAAGATATCAACTTGCATTAGATGGCCTTTCACACCTGACCATAATAATTCTTTTAATAAATGTTCATTAATGAACTGTTATCCTTAACTTAATGTCCATCACTTCACTTCGAAAGTTGGGAAGCACTATCCTAGAACCGTGAGCCCTTTGAGTTGCGATAGAAGTGATTTTGCAATTTGCTACACAATATCGCAGATTGCTATACCGCAAAAATTCGTTTAGTTTAAGACTTACCGCCATGTGAGTTGATGCAATATGCGATATGCGAGATGCTATCGCATTTCGCAATATTTTCTTATGCTTTATTGAGTAGCACTGCATGGTTGAAACTGTGATGCGAGACGATTATAGGAGTTTTATGATTTCGCATTTCATGGATCGTGATTTCATGGGGTAACTTTTATAAGGAAGGTCCATCCTAATCGTTTTGCGATGCGAGAACCTATCCTATAAAAGAGGGTCTTTTCAAGGATTATTTTAATATTTACGACTTTTCGGGTATAAAGTTACTTTTAGGTTATTTTACCATGTGGCGCTTCTTTATGAAACTCATTGTTTGTGAAGTTCTATATGCTAAAGTATGAAAAGGTAAATTTTCCATGATTTTGCAAGTTCCGTTTTGACATCTTGTTTTATTCTAAAAATAAAAAGGCATGACTAGATGCTAGGATTGATTTTTTTGGAAGGGTCCCCATTTATCATTGTTATTACTAATACTAGTAAATGGGGGGTTTGTTGATAAGCACAACAATTGGCTATTCACTTGGAAGAACCAGTTATCTCTGACATTTTTTTGAGTTTTCTAAGACTTCCAAAATAGAGATGGTTTTGAAAATGAAACTACATTGTATGAAATATAAGGTAAATAGTGCTATTTATTAATAACAACATCTTGCTCTAACTATCTTTATTCTGATTATCTTCTTCTCAAAGTTAGTCATTTTACTCACATCAGTCATTACTTGGTTGTAAAGATAAAACAAAAGAATCTCGTTAGATCAGTTTTGGTGTACTCATTTGTCATAGGTAGAGCCTCTACTGCCAGCAGGCATTCATAGCCTCGACAGGGTTACCTGTTACCCAGCAATGATCCAGTGTCCCACTTGAGAAGAATGCAATTTTCAAAGATAAATCCTCATATATACTTATCGCTTTTTTCTTTTCTTATTCCTCTTTTATTTCTTAAAGAACAATGTCTTGGTTTGGTGGCCAAAATTGACAGTGCCATTCACTTGATTTATAACTTAACTGAACAAGTTGGCTCTTGATGAGACCCCTTGTATTTTGATTGGAACAATCTCGAGCCATTGCCCTATTTTGATATTCAGTATGGAAATGTCAGTTAGTTATAATATTTATGATCATGATAAGACGACTCTTGATGAGACCTCTTATTCTTTAAGTTAAAGTGTATAATTGGATTATACCTTGAATCTTGCAAATTCCTCAAGTGGGGGGGAGTCATTGGTTCCTTAAGAATTTTCCTGGACGACAATTGTAGAGTTTAAAAATAGCTTTTCCGCAGAGAGTCTTTGCTTTGTTATTGATACCTTTTGTGACTGATGTAAGGAAAACTTCTTCCTAAGGTTGATTCTAACCAAAACTCAGATAGTTGAAACAGAAGAACAGGCAAAAATTTTCAAAATAATAGCACTTAACCATATGTTTCATAAATGGAGATTAATTTTCATAACCATTCCTACTTATACAAGCGAAAAAAAAAAATTGAAATGAGAAACTATTCTTTTCGTGAAACCAAAAGTGAACATTCTCAACTTGTTTTATTATCGAAAGAAAACTTAACTGAAACTATGATATACAGAACAATAGAAGAGATCATCTTCTATGGAAACTATTTCTTTAGGACCTTTCCATTAACAGGTGAAGATTCCCTTTTCCCTGCTAAATCTTGTAACATGAAAGTTGATGGGCCAATGAGTTCGACAATCTGAAATGGTCCAAGCCACATCTGTTGGAATTTAGTATGCTTGCCTTTCTCTTCATGGGCTTTATCCCATTTTAATACTAAGTCTCCAAGTTGAAAATCTTTTCTCGTTCCTCTTCAAGTTTAAGAATTTGTAATTGTCTTAATTGCATGGATGAGGAAGGAGTTTCTTCAATTAATTGAACTAAGGCTAGTGAAGGAATAGCTAGATTTGTTGGTAAGACCACTTCTTTCCCATATACTAAATTAAAAGGAGAAGTGCCAATGGAAGTTTTTTGAGCTATTCGATCTGCCCAGAGAGGACACTAAAGACTTATGCCAGTTTTTGTGGCTTTGATCAATAGTCCGTTTAATAATTCTAATAAGGGTTTTGTTTGTTGATTCGGCTAACCCATTTCCTTGTGGATAATAATTAGCAAAATATTTGAGTTTGAAACCTCTTTTAAGAGCAAATTCTGTCATGGCATTGCCTGAGAAATAGAATGCATTATCAAACATTAAGGCAAAAGGAAAGCCAAACCTGGTGATGATGAATTGATATATAAATTCAATGATATTCTCAGAGTTGGTTGTCTTGAGTGGAACTGCCTCTACCCATTTGGTAAAGTAGTCAGTAGCTGTAAGGATGTATTTATGTTGTTTAGAAGAATGAGGAACGATCTCACCTATTATGTCTAATCCCCATTGTTCAAATGGTTGATCAATGTTGACCGGCTGTAATGGCAATGATGGTTTCTTCTGTCTTCCAGCAGCAGTTTGGAAAATCTTACATCTCCTTATGTAACTGTGTGCATCTTTAAATAGAGTTGGCCAGTAGTAGCCAGCACGCAGGATTTTGTGTGCTGTAGCATCTCCTGCATAGTGTCCGCCCGCTGGTCCGTCATGGAGTTCCTACAATACTTTTTTCTGCTTCAGATTTCTCGAGGCATCTAAGGAGAACAAAATCATAATTCATTCTAAACAGTACATCATTGATGATTTGATATTGTTTAGCTTTTAGCCTCAGGGCTCTTTTCTTTGTGTAATTCAAATGTGGAGGGGCATATCCATTTTTTAGGTAGAAAATGATATCAACATATCTTGATTCAGAGTCATTTAGGCTTACCTCATAAATTTGTACTTCACTATTTGGAGGCTGCGACTCTGATATGTTTGATGCTCTTGCCAACATCCCACAAAAAACTTGACCTTTTACGATGTTTGTTGGTTTAATTTCAACGTCATATTCTTGCAGGGCCGTGACCCAATTTGCTCTCTTTTCGCCCACATCTTTTTGTACCAGAAGATTTCTTACTACTGGAAATGGTACTATTATTTTGGTGTGAGTCTTGAGAAGGAAAGGTCTGAAGTGTTTAATTGCTTTGAAAACAGCATAAGCCTGTTTCTCAACATCAGAGTAATTTAATTCAGCTCCTTGTAAATTTGAACTAAAGAAAGCAATTGGGGCTTCGGATTTATCTTGATTCGCTTGTGTCAGTATGACGACATATGATTTCTCGGAGGCAAATGTATATAAAGTGAAAGGATTGGAAAAATTTGGCGTTGCTAGAGATGGGGCATTTATAATTTCTTGTTTTATCAAGCTGAACGCTTCATGTTCCGAATGACCCCATTTGAAGAGAGAATTTTTCTTTATCATGGCTTGGAGGGGTGAAACAATCCTTGAGAAGTTAGGGACGAATCTCTTAACAAAATTTATCTGACCAAGGAAAGACTGCATTGCTTTTTTATTATGGGGTAAAGATATCTCAGAAATTTCCTTGATCCTATCTGGGTCCATATGGATTCCTAATTTGGATACTATGAATCCAAGAAATTTTCCTTCGCTCAATGCAATTTTTTTTTTTTGGGGTTAAGCAAAATTCCATATTTTTTTACGAAAATGAAAGATTTGTTTTAGGTCCCTGAGATGATCACTACATTTTTTAGAATATACCGTTATGTCATCTAAGTAGATTACCACTGACCTGTTTACTAATCCCTTAAATGCAATGTCCATGGCTCTTTGAAACATGGCACCAAGAGTGGTTAGCCCAAATGGCATCTTTTGATAAGCATAGGTGCCCCATTTCATTTTGAACGTAGTTTTCAATTGATCATCCGGGTGGACTAAGATTTGATTATACCCTGAGAAGCCGTCTAAAAAGGACATTAACTCTGACCTTGCGACTAATTGTAATATCTGTTCCATGGGGGGCAATGGAAAATTATCCTTTTGGCAAGCTTTATTGAGGCTGTGAAAGTCTATACAAATCCAAATATCACCATTTTTCTTTCTGATTGGGACGAGATTAGAGACCCATCTGGAATGTTTGACAAGAAAAATAATCTTGGCTCTTAGTAATTTGTTTAACTCATATTTAATCTGGCTTTCCAAATTATGATGTATTTTCCTTAATTTCTGCGGAACAGGTTTTTCATCAGAGATCATAGGAATTATATCCTGGATAATTGAAGTGTCATAGGTTTTAAGATCATCGTAATTCCAAGCGAAGAAACTCTTGTATTGTTTCAACAATCGAATAAAAGCTGATTTTAGTTCAGATGTCAGGTCAAGACCTAGGTTGATGTTTTGTGGTTTCATGTCCATCCCTAGATTGATTAATTCATATCTCAGAGTCGAACTCTGGAGTTTTCAATTGGTGGATCGTTTAAATCTATCCTTTAAGTCATATAGGTCCCCTAACTTGACTAGGATTTTGGTATATTGTTGTTTTCTTGTTCCAGTTGATTGTCATGTTGATCTACGTCAGTTATCTGATCATTGTAAGAGCCTTTTGAGGTAAGAAAACTCACAATATCAGGGTCATTGTTGAAGACTCTCCAAATGGTAATGTTATTAGGAATAGAGGGTCTAAAAATTAATTCAATAGAGAATCTATCTGGGCTGTAGTCCTCTGATGGAATAAGCTTGGAAGCTACATTAGCAAGAAGATCAGCGTTAGCGTTTTGGAGTCTTGGAATAGATGAAATATTAAACGCTGTAAAGTGTGAGGTCAGGTCTTGTACTAGGGATTGATAGTGTTTCAAATGCCCCGACAGATAGTGTATAGTATTTCTTACTTGTCTAATGACAATCTCAGAGTCTCCAAATACTTGAAGGTATTTGATATTAAGTCCGATTTCTTTGTATAACCCTTGAACCAATGCTTCATATTCAGCGGTGTTATTTGTGCAATTGAATTCAAGTCTACATGCTAACATGGTTTTTTTCTCCTCTTGGACTAACTAATATACAACCTACTCCTGCTCCATCATTGGATTTAGAACCATCAAAAAATAATTTCCAAAACAAGGTTTTATTTACTAGTTTATCTACAAAATTGATACATCTAGAAGTGTCAGTTTGAGAAAAAATTTCTATCTGAGATAAAATGGAATTTTCCCAAAAAGGTGAAATGTGAGCATTGAAATTTCCTAAGAATGACTCAACAGAATAATTTCTGATTATGTTGTTGCTATACGCTACAGGCTCGTTTTCTCCTTCTAACTCTGTCACTATGTACTTTTGATGTTTTTCTTGTTCAACTTTGATCTGATTTGGTTTGTCATTGTAGGGGAGCCACATATGAGACCAGTCAGTTGCAAAGTAACCGTGAAGCTTTTCTGACCAATCCCTACTGAGGATTAGTCCATAAAATTCAGGAATGTCAGCCACAAGTATATCAATGACTTGACACACTTTTGGGTTTGACGAAAGTCTTATGGTTACTTGATTAAGTTCTGCGATGACTTCAACTTGAGACCGATCTAGCTGTATTATTCATACTGCAGATTTGTGAGGCTGAATGTTTAACTTAGCGCAAACCATCCTAGGTAAAATGTTAGATGATGCACGCGAATCAATTTGATAGTTGTGCAAGTTTTTATTAAAAACTTCAAAAGCAAGGATAAATGGTGGAGTATGGGATTTGGATCTTCCAACAATCAGAGCAATGTCAGTTGGGTCAATTTTATTTGCAATGCTAGTTGGAGGACTTCCCATTTCATGAGTAGCCTGTGAAATCACAGCGGCGGGAAGAGGCATGGTAGGTATTGAATTGAGTTCTTTCAAGAGTAATTTATGTTGATGTTTTAACTTATTGAGCTCATGAAGAGTAATGTTTTCTCCGGTTTTCTTCATATCTTCAACAATGTTGTATTCCATTTCATCTGAGATGATAAGCGTTTTATATGAAGATGTCGAATTAGATTGGATTGGGTTTGTCTGAGTAGACTTCGGTGAGGATTTTTTACCTATGATTTTATCCCCGGGAGGTGGAATTGGGTTTTTCTGTTTTGTACTAGACTATGGAGGATCGAGTTGATTTCTACTTCTAGTGGCAACAGGTAATGCTTCTTGGTATTCCTCATTTGGAAGAATGAAGTCCCACATTCCTTGTAGTTCTACGATTTCTTCATCGTCGGTTTGTTCCTCATTTGAAACTTCTTCCTCTTCCCCTTCTGACTCAGCAGTTGTTATAGCATTTTGAGTTTTAGAATCGGTTGGAGGATTTGTTCTATAGGGTCTAAAAGATTTCTTGGAAGAGGTTTCTGCTACTTGTTTCTTTATATCAACCATTTCATTGGACATGGTCTTCAAAACCTTTTGTAACCCTTCTAGGTCGAAAGGGTCTTTCGGTTGTTTCTTTTTAGAATTCTCTCTAAAATATACTTTTTAGATTTCCTTTCATCTAAAGAGTTTTTCTTTTCTACGGCTAGGATACGTTTCTCTACAGCTATTGCCTCTCTCATGTTTTCTACTAATGTTGGCTTGGAAAATCTGTCTACAAAGATGGTTGAATTTGAAGGTAAAGCAGAAATATAACATTCATTTTGGACTCCATTTCCAGGCTTAGATGTTGTTGGTATTTTCTTCAATACTTTATTGAAGCAAGAGTTGAAGTCCTTAATTGGTTCCTTTTGTTCAGCTTTTAAATTGGAGAGGTCATTTATTAAGGTTGCTGTGGACCTATCATCCACAAATTTTGTTAAAAATTATTCTTGAAATGTATCCTAGTTATTAATGGAGCTTGATGGTAATGAAAAATACCATGATCCTACTACTCCTTGTAAAGTATAGGGAAATAACCTTATAACTGCGTCCTCTTCTGTTACTCCATTCAAATTAACATATAACATAAAATTATTGTGTTCTTTGGCTAATAGGCCATTGTCAGGATTGAATTTGGGCAACCATTTCTCAAGATGAGCTGGTAATTGAGATAAAGGTCCAACCATTCTTACAACCCCTGGGTTGGCCCATGGCCTTAGTGGATTTTGCGCCATTGTCAGGATATGAGTAGAAGAAGGTGTGGCAGTAGTCGAAGGTGATTGGGTAGAGGAGGATGTAGCTCTTGTACATGTATGAACCATGATCTAGAGTTGGGGGATGGATGAGTGACCTTGTGATGATATGAGTGGGATAGAGGAAGAAAATGATGATAGAACCTCAATATGACATTTTATGGGTGTTTTCTTAGCTTTCTTACGACTTGGTAGAGGAAACTCAACTGGTGGGATTCCTAGTTTTTCGCTCTGTGCTCTAGTCAGCCATTGAGATGGGGTTCGATGAGAAGTGACACTACCTTGGGATAACTCAGATTCTTCTTGAGATATTGAATTCCCTTGTAACTTATGGATTAAAGTTTGTAATTCAGGGGGCTTTGAAGAAGAATGATCTGGCTTGTTTGAGATTTCAGTGATGTGCTCTGTATTTTTCTTTTCAACTTCTGGTTCAAAGATAGGAGATTTGGAATGCGAAAGAGAAGTTTAGGGTGATGGTGAGGGAGTTTTAATCTTAGAATGGCATGAAGAAGTAGATTTACTTACCATTCACAGTCAGGCCCTCCTTCTAGCGCCAAATATGCTGAAGGATCGAAAAATCGAGACTCCAACAAGGGGGATAACCACCCAGTCCGGACCTTGGGACAACTCCTTTTCCATTTGGAATAGTGGCTCCGATTGGGGATGATGGGACCAGTTTCCTAATCTATTTATAATGTTAGTGCTAACGGGATGATGTTTTTCTTTTTTGGATTTTATGGGGTAAATACTTATTTTCAAGTTGATCTATCTTCTAACTATCATATGCAATCTATCATAATCAAAGAAAACATCAAACTTTAAAACTATCCCAGGAGTAACGTTTATATATGCGATCTAAAATTATTTCTGAAAGTAATTGATAATAAATATCATTCAATTATGATAAGAAGAAAATTCGTTTAATAATGATCGATTCGTATAAAAAGTTAGCCAAAAAAATATGAGAGATATATTGCATAAAGAGTCATTCGTATATTCAAAATAAAGAATAAATCACAGTCATACAAAAGTGCAATAATGATAACTAAGAATTTAAACTTTCATACATAAATAACTTAAAATGATTTATTGCTTGATACACAAGTAAAAATCATTAGGAGATAGAAATACCATTTTTAATATGTCCTACTCATGTGCTCCATCAAATATTGATCCACTTTCAAATCATTCAACATCAACTAAGAGTACAGAAGTGCAATTTCAGTAGAAAAGGCTGAACTCAAGTAGAAAATAAATCTTGTTCCATTAACTTTACCAAAGCCTCCTATATTGAGTAGCGTTGCATGCTGGATCGCAATTTCATGGGGTAACTTTTATAAGGAAGGTCCGTCGTAATCATTTTGCGATGCAAGAATCTGTCCTTTAAAAGAGGGTCTTTTCAATGATTATTTTAATATTTACTACTTTCCGGGTATAAAGTTACTTTTAGGTTATTTTACCATGTGGCACTTGTTTATGAAACTCATCATTTGTGAAGTTCTATATGCTAAAGTATGAAAAGGTAAATTTTCCATGGTTTTGCAAGTTCGTTTTGACATCTTATTTTATTCTAAAAATAAAAAGGCATGAGTAGATGCTAGGATTGATTTTTTTGGAAGGGTCCCCATTTATTAATGTTATTACTAATACTAGTAAATGGGGGGGGGGGGGGGGGGGGTTGTTGATAAGCACAACAGGTTCCTAGCCCTCAAAGAATATCAATCCTCTTGCCTATTCTTATCTTGGATTCACATCCTAAAAGAGCATTGGATGCTAGATGATTACCCAATCCCCCATTATTTCTTCCCAAATGAAGACAATAATGTTGTGTCTATCTCTCCCTCTCAACTAGGGAAGATATGCCCATTCATGTAAAGGAATATACCCAAGTTCCCTCTAACTAGGAACTTGTCCTAGCTCCCTCTCAATTAGGGACTTGTCAGAGCTCCCTCTTACCTAGGAACTCTCCTTTTCATCAACAAATTCTTATTCATGGTCCTTCAACAATTGGATCAATTTATTTCCTCGATGTCTTGAAATTCAGTCAAGATTCTTACTTGTAGGGCATTAACCATCTATCACTTTCCTTCTTGGTTCTTCATGTAATTCCTTTCTTCATGGAAAGTTGCCTTCCTTATACATATCTGGAACCTTCTTCATATGGCTACTTCTTCCTAATCATGTTTATTTCAGGGATTTACATCCACCACATTAATGCTAGTCGTACTTGTACTTATAGCTCTTGTTCCAATAGCCCCCCATGAAATCATCTAGATATTATTCAAGAAATCAAAACATAATGTTAAATCAAATAGTACCTTATGAAATGGTTCTTCATTATCACATATTCCTGTGATATCAACATACTTCATACATGTTGACACATCCCCCAAAGATATCCATTGTCAAGGGTCTTCATCTTTTTCAGACTTCCATAAGAGTCTTCATATCTTTCCTAGAGATTTCCTAGTCAAATCTTCTTAGTCTTTTGGATGTTGATTTCCTTCATAATGGTTGCATATCTCACGATCTCTTCCTTCCCCACACTTTCTATTCCTAGGAGCTTTCAATCAAATTTTCTTAATTGTAGCCAACCACCTCATACTTCATATGATGATATATTATGTTGATTTCATCTAGTGTGACTATGCCTTCCCGCATCCTTTCAGAGTAGGAGATCCTTTTCCCTTGATCATGATTCTCAAGATATAAGTAGTGATCCATGTTACCTGCAACCATATGACATGACTTTATAATATTAAATACAAGCATACATACCTCATTTTACCTTTAGGTCATCTAGGATTCTTCCAACAACTTCCTTGATTGAAAATATCTTCAATCCCTTGATTTGCTTCATTTCTCATGTCATCATATCATCATCTCATGAATTCCATAAGTTGGATTTCCTGATGAATCACTTACTTCCTCTCTAGATTAGTGAATCCTTTGATGAGGATTCCTTCAAAGAATCTTGATGATCTTGCATATCCCCATCTGGAAAATGTTTCCTTTCTGACTTGATGTATGATGAACCTTGTCTTGGATGACTTCTTCCTTTCCTGCAATGTCCAATGAGGTTCACAAGAGCTATCTCCTTCATGTTTGACTGCCATGGATTTTTTCCTTCATGATTCCCATGGTGATGTCATGAGTTCTTGTTTTTCATGCTTCCATGATGCCATGATGCATCTTATTATAATGGTCATATCTAAAAGAATTAGGAGCTTATGATAGGATGCTTTTGTGAGGGATACCATCTCGATCATAGTAGAGATCTGTTACTCCCTGTTTCCTTGGCTCTTTTCTTCAACTTCCTCCATCTTTCCGGTGATATGAGATTTATTTTCATAATATTTCAACAGAACTGTTTTGTCTTGTTTGAGGAACACACTTCCCTTTTTTTCTACAAATGTTTGAGTTCTTTAACCTTCAACACTTTTTCCTACAACTTGTTCTTTTTCTATCTATCATAGAGACCACAAGTTGTCGAATGAGGTAACTTTCGTTTTTCATGGAAATTTGTTACCTTGCTTATTAGTTAATGATGATTATATTCTTATCATCTCTCCCAGATCTCCCAATTGAGATCTCATGAAGATATTCCTTCATTCTTTGATACCTTCAATCAAGTCTAATTGATATAACCTTCTTCACTGTATTTTAGAGAGTATATGTTCTTGCATTTCATATATCTCTTTTATGTGTCTTTTCTTGCTAGATAGGGAGGAGAGGACCTTAATAGTTCCTTCCCATGAATTCAAAGGAGACCTTGATATGTTCACTTACTTCTCTTATCTATGAGGATTATGACAATCGTCCTTATTCCATGCAAGGACCTTTTATGACCCATCCAACTTATAGATCTCCTTGCAACTATGAAGTCTTACCAAATTGATTAAAGAATGAAAAGTACTTACTTGAAAAGTGAAGATGAAATCTTCTACTTGATCACTTTGATTGTGATTGAAGAATATGTATTATATCTTCCTCTTGGATGATCTTCTTTTCGATGAAAAATCCTTTGTTCAATAGAAAAAGATTGCTCCCTTTAATGAGGATGATTTGATGCTTCTTTGAATGATCTTCTTTTAGTGCAAGGAGATGCTCCTTGATTTTTTTTATAACCTTGAATATGACAATGTCTTCTTTCCTTCAATATTATTTTCCTTCTTTTGCAGTGTATATTAGGACTACTTATAGGGTTTCATCCTTTTCCAAGATGATGTGATCTTTGTTTTGAGGTCCTTTGAGCTATATTGCATTGTAGACATCTTTATGAGAGTCTTGGTGGCCTTTTGAAGATGACTGTGGAGACAAAAGATCTTGCTATTGGAGATCTTTTCTTTGATCTAGGGCTTTATCCTTAAACGTATATCTTGATCCCTTTTCTTTGATATCCTTCTTAAAGCTTGATCCTTGAATGTTTCTTTGTTGTCCTTCCTTTGAATTGAATACCTTATCTCTGATACCGTGTTAAATAATCTAGGGCAATGTAGGTTAATAAGATTATTCTAGCCATGATAACTATTTGTGAGGTGTTTTTAACATTTCTTACTAGCACAATCTCCGCTTTTTATTATTAGAGTGTGTCTTCTCAATTCATAAAATAGTTACCAAAATAAAAGAGACAAGAACACAAGATGGAGGCTTTTTGCCGTGGCCAAAACCTTTCACTCTTTGAGAGGAAAACCCACACAAAATTCTTCCTATAGAGATTCCAATTGACGAATATCGAGACCATGACCCTTGACCTATTTATCCACTCCAAGACCAAGACACTAATCCTCTTCTTCATCATTTCTAAGATCATCATCACTTCTACAACACTGAGGCCATCACTACTGCTCCACCGAGATCTTCATTACTGCTAAAACATGATTGTTGCACCTTCACCGAGGTGTTCACCATAACAACGAAATCTCCATATACATGAATGAGAGTTGCACTTGGATCCATAGAGATCATGAATATTTCACCATAGTCGCACTTTGCTGCACTGAGATCATTGCTACATAATTTCTACACCACCGAGAGCTTCATTAGGATATTGACCTTGAAACTACATCTTCATTATGACTAAGATCACTATGCCAAGGTCATGACTGTATTCATGAGACAAAGTGTATTTTTGTGTGATCACTGGAATCCTTCTCATCATAGTTATGCCGAGACTATGACTATATCTAGAGAGTATGCCAAGAAAAAGTGTGTTTCTTCGAGACCCTCCTCTTCACAAGTATGCTGAGACTGTAATCCTCCTTCAGTGATGACTGTGATCACCGAGACTAGGAGGAGGCCGAGAATATATAAAGCTAGCGAGGAAGCCGAAAATATTGTGGACAGACTTGCGAAATCCATCTTGTAACTTCCGTCTGAAACACCACAAGTATCCAAGTTCTCTAAACTGTACTCACTGTAATTTTCCCTAAGATTTTAGAGGCATCCAAGATCGTGAACCTCATCTGAAGTTCCAGATTTGTCTCAATTGTATGCTCCTATAATTCAGATCTTACAATCTTATTTATAGTCGTTAGTCATGCATATAAGCTGACGTGAGAGTATGGACTGTTGTGTCTCCTTATTTGAGCCGACATGAATTCTTTTTACATTTTTGGAGGCCGACTTCATCAAGAGGGATTGTGCTTGTCTTTGGAGGGATTCTAGACTTTTATATAGACTTGTATATATTACACACAGGCTCAAGAAGAGAATGACATTGACTCTATGACTTAAAATAAACCCTAAGGATCTCAATGGGAGCCACTAACAAATAAAAAACTTTCCCATGAAACCCATGCAACAAGGCATACACAAGTAATTGTATTTCTTTTATTTCATCATTTACAGAGATCATGTCATTATGAAGACCGAACCTAGTCACACTTTATTCAACACAACACACACTATAGCTGAGTCATTTGGGAGGAGGAGTCACAACTCCTATTTATTTCTTGATACATTCAAAGGTTTCTCCTTCTAGTGGCTTATTAATGATATCTGCAAGTTGGTCTTTAGTGGCCACATATTCAAGTCAAACAAAATTGGGTGAAACCTGCTCTCTTAAGAAATGGAACTTGATAGGGATGTGCTTGGTCTTTGAGTGCATGAAAATATTCTTAGAGATACTGATCACACTAATATTATGACATGATTGGAATAGGACCAGTCAACTCTACCTTAATGTCCTTCAAGGTCCACTTCATCCATATAATTTGCGAGCAACATGTGGCCGTTGCAATATAGTCTTCTTAAACATTTGATAAAGAAATGGAGGCTTCTTTCTTGCTAACCCAAGACACTAAGAAGTTTCCCAAAAAGAATGATGCACCCAAGGTGCTCTTCCTATCATCAGTAATGCCTGCCCAATCAAAATTAGTATAGGCCTTCAACTTAAACTCTCTTCTTTTATCACACCACAATCCTTAATCAGTTGTTCCTTGAATATATTTGAAAATCCTTTTGATAATGATGACATGAATTTCATGAGGAAAATCATGAAATCTAACCACTACACCCACTGATTGCATCATTTATCATATCAAAGTTGTAAGGTACAACAAGCTTCCTATCATTAATTTGTACTCAGTCTGATTTGCCAGCGATGTCTCATCTTCTTTGCATAATTTGTAGCCTGTAACCACAGGAATGCTAATTGGCTTGAAAACTTCCAGTCGAAACTTCTTTTGGGTTTCTTGTAGGTACTTGGATTGGGAGATAAATACCCCATTTTTTGACTGAGAAATTTGCAGTCCTAAGAAGAAGTGTAATTATCCAAGCATGGACATATAGAACACTGTCTACATACAATTTTCGAATTGACGTCCAATTTTTTCCATATCGCTTCCAAAGATTATGTCATCCACATAGACAACTACAATTAGTAGATGATATTCTCCAAACTTTATGTATATATTTTTGTCTATAGTACCTTTCTTAAAGCCTTGTTGCTGAAGGTATCAATCTCGTCTTGCATACCAGGCTCTGAGAACCTGTTTGAGTCCATATAAGTCCATTTTCAGTTTGCACAAAAAGCCTTTATTTTCGGTGAGCGTGAATCCTTTTGGATGCTTAATGTAAAATTATGCTTTGAGATATCCATTGAGAAATTCTCACTTCACATCCATATGATATACCTTGATTTTTTTACGATTGGAAAAGGGAAGAAACATTATGATAGCTTCTAGTCTAGCTACTGGTGCAAAGGTTTCCTCAAACTCCATTCCATCTATCTAGGCATACCCTTTGCAAACTAATCATGCCTTATTCCTAATTACTCGACCCAACTCATTTAACTTATTTTTGAAGACCCATTTTGTACCTATGAAATTTTTCTCTTTGGGTCTTGGAACAACCTCCCAAGTGTCATTATTGTCAATTTGTTCAAGTTCTTCATTCATAGCTCTCGCCTAGAACTTGTCCTCACTTGTCTGGATGAGGGTTTTAGGCTCAACCTGAGATAGCACAGAAACATTTTCACAACTTGAATTGACAAAAAATTTCCTCCTCGTCTGAACACCAAGTATTTTATCTCCAATAATTTGATTATTAGGGTGTTCTTTCTATACGTACCTAGAAGGTGTTTTGGGCCTTGGAGTTGTGCTCATTTCCACGTCTGTGTTATTTGAATTTGTTTCATATTGATATGAGGTCCTGATGTATGAACTCTCTTTTCCATTTGAGTTCATGTTTGCTTTGGAGGACTCAGGTTGTGAAGTTATTTCATCTACTACTAGATTAATGCAATCCTTAACCTTCTTTGTTCGTTTGTTGTAGCACTTGTATCCTTTACTTCGAGTAGAGTACCCGAGTAATATACCCTCATCAGCGCATGAATAAAAATTTCTGGGATTTTAATCATTCCTTTTGATAAATAATTTTATCCCAAACACCTTTTAGTGTTTAACTTATGCGGTTCTTCCCTTCCACAACCCATAGGGAGTTTTGTCACTATTAGACCTTAGTTGCATTCTTTTTTATAGGTACACTACTACTTGTGCTTCTTCTCTGTAGAATATGTGAGGTACATCTGCTTCATCCATCACAAATCTGGTAATTTCCTAGATTGTTCTGTTCTTTCCCCCAACTACTCCATTTTTTCATGGAGTTATATGCATAAAATACTACTTTCTTATGCCATGCTTTTCATAGAATTCTTAAAATTCTCTTGAAATATATTCACCTCCTTTTTTTGATATTAAGCATTTGATCTTGAGATATTTCTAATTTTCTACTTGAGCTTTAAATTTTTAACGTGTTTAAATGCTTCTGATTTTTCCTTTAAGAGAACGATCCAAGTGGCCCTGGTAAAATCATCAATAAGCAACAAAAAATACCTTTCTCATCTTGGGATTTTTTTTTTCTGTAGTTGGGTCACAGATATCTGTTTGAATTAGCTCCGGCGGTCTAGATGAAGAGAACTATTTTGTTTTAAAATGAGTCCTAGTCTTCTTACCCAATTGACATGACTTGCAGATTGAATTATCAGGCCTTGACAATCTTGGAAAGCCTCTTACAACTCCTAGTTTTTTGACTCTTATCAGACTATAAAAAATCATATGACCAAGTCTCGTGTGCCATAACCAGGCTTCACTTGACTTGCTTAAATAGCATCTTACTATGGAGTCATCAAACACATATACATTATTGTGAGTTTGTGTCTACTTTTCCCACCAACTTCCCATTTTATTCATTTCGGATCTCACAATCCTTGGATCGAAAGGTCACATTAAATCCATTATCACACATTTGACTTAAACTAAGAGAATTATGCTTGAGACCATCTACATACATCACATTTTGGGCTTTAGTTTTTTCATTACGACTGACTATGCCCTTACACTTAATTCTTCTTGGGGCATTGTTGCCAAAAGTGACATTGTTCCCTCTATCCTTTTCTTTTAGCAACAAAAGAATTCTCTTATCCCAATCCATATGATTGGAGCAACCACTATCCACATACCATTTGCTTTCTTGATTTTGTGTTGATAGAGCAAGTCCACATTCCATGCTCTTTCCATATTTTCTTTTCCAATTCTCCTTATCTTTTCGAAAAGTTGGTTGCCAAGTGTTTTGAGACTTGGATACTGAAACCTATTTTTGTACTCACTTTCCTTGTGCCAAATATTATTTCATTTGAAACATTCAACATCATTCTTTAGGGGAGAGAAGACATTCTGATTTCTGAGAGTAGAGTTTTGAGATATAAAATTTTGATACTTATTGTATCTGAGATTTTCATCTATTTCAAATTTGTTCTTTCTACAATCAATAGCCTTATGTTCAAATATGTGACATTTATAACAATGAACATAAAATAAATGAGAATACTTGAAGTTGGAAGGTTCATGAATTTGTGCATGAAGGTACCTCTATTATTTGATAATTGATTCATTCTCAGTTGGTATGGTTCCTTAGGGTAGTGGAGTTATTATCCCAATGATGGTCTCCTCTCTGGCTTACTCCCCTTTTGTCTTCATTGATTCTTTCTTGATACATATTTGCATAGATTTAAGGTTCCTCAAATCCTGCATATGTGAAGTTCATCTTTCCCATAGTATATTCCTGTGGTCTGCAGTATCCCATGCCTATTTTGTTTCCTGAAGACTTCTCACTTCTTAGAATCTGATCTAGATATATTGTTCCTTCTGCAAAATTTTCATTTATTCCTTTCTCGGTCTTCATTTTCTCAAGATCCATTCTTAGAGAGATGATCTCTACCTCGAGACTCTGACAGTTCTCTTCGCATTCATGGATCAAATCTTGAAGAGATTTTTCCTTTCGTTTAACTTTGTCGAGTATGACTTTAAAGGACAAAATTTCATCTTCGCATGCTTTTGGGATCGTTTCCTTATTTACCTTGAACAACTCCTATTTTAATTACTTGTTCTCTTCTTCTAGTTTCTCACATGTTCCTTGTTTTTCTTCTAGTAGAAGGGCTAAACTATCTTTGTTTTTAATGGTTTTTTCAAGTTTTTCTTTTTGATAAACAAAATCCTCATTATCGGAGTTGTACATACCTTCTTCATCACATTGTAGTTTTTCTTTCTCCTTGACTTCTTTAACTCATCCATAGCACCGATGAGTTCCCCTTAAAAGTCTACTACCCCTTCTTCTTCTTCTTCTTCCTCTTTAGAGTTCCTAATATTTTGTTTCTTGGAGTTTGCTCCAAATTCCATAAGTAAATACTTATCTGAATCATCTTCTGAAGAGTTTTGAATGTATGACTCTGGCGCTGAACTATCCTCTTTGGAGTAGAGCCTCTTTTTATTATCTAACTTCTTCTTCTAATGTTTCTAGGATTGTTTCTAAATTTTTTATCATCTTCCTTTTCAGTGCTTTATTTGTAAGGGCACTTCGACGAAAAGTTTCCAACTCTCCCAAAATCAAAACATTTAAAGGGAAACTTCCCTTTATACTTTCCTAAGCCATGCTTCAGCTTCTTGGAAAATTGAGCCAACTCTTGATTAGATTCACAGTTGGAGAAATATTGATGATCTTTGTGCTCCTTGGCCTTCTTGGACACTTCAAATGTTCCCTACTTAGGTTTAGAATTCTCTCTTCCTTCTCTCATCTCATAGGCTGTGAGATTACCATGAAAATGTTCCATCTTGAAATTATTTAAATTTTCCATTTAGTCAATAGAAAATACTTTGGTATTAAATATCATGGGTAGGGATCTTAAGACCTTTTGAACAATCATATCTTCCTTGAATTCTTCACTAAGTCCTCTAATCATATTGGTTACTTCATCAATTCCAAGGAAGTATTCTAATATGTCGTCTTCTTCACTAATTTCAAGCTTTCAAACCTCATTATGAAGGTTTGAATTTAGGCATCCTTGACTTTGTCATCTCCTTCATGACTCTGATTGAGCTTCAC
Organism: Pinus tabuliformis; assembly: GCA_031772625.1. Taxonomy (NCBI): domain Eukaryota; kingdom Viridiplantae; phylum Streptophyta; class Pinopsida; order Pinales; family Pinaceae; genus Pinus; species Pinus tabuliformis. The sequence goes on along the minus strand of CM062818.1, from coordinate 2,032,275,001 downwards.
CCACACTTCCTTGGCGGACTTACAATGCATAACCTTTACGAGTTCAAATTGACTAAGGCCAAAGAGAATGACATCCTTGGCTTTAGAATTATTTCCATACATTTTTTACCATCGGAATCAATGGGAGGGACATCAGGGACATCATAATCTACTAGTAAAGAGCTCCAAACATCTACTCCTAGAGACATAACATAGGCTTCCATCCAAACATTCCAGAAGGTATAGTTTGTCCCATCAAAGACTGGTATCTTGCTTCAGTAAGCATCTTGACTCTCTTGCCTAAACATAATTCCTTATGGATATACCTTCCGGTCGTTAGACTTTTCCTGAAGGAACTTGGATTTGATACCAATTGTTGGAATAAGGAATTACTGAGAGGGGGGGTGAATAAGTAATAGTGAAATTATTTCAATTTTAACTATAAGTATTTACTCTTTTCACTATGGTCATTTACTTGTGAGATCTTTCATACATAATAAATATGATCAACAAGATAAGGAATTCACATGTACATACAATCCATCACGTGAGCATCATACACATATTGGCACATGTATTTTTTACGTGGAAACCCAAAGGGAAAAAACACCAATTTGTTTGTTATTATGATGTAAATTAAGAACCTACTTAATTACATCAATTTTTTTGTGAGCATCTAATCATAAGAGGCACCGACCCCCTTAATATAGAAAAAATCTACTTTCTAAGAGGCACCGACCTCTTATGAATGTAGACCACCACCTACTCTAGCCATTGTTCTACCTTTCGTACAATTTTCAAATTAAAAACATGGGAAATTACATATACAGAGAAATACCAATCTAGTTCACTGCAGTTTCATACTTATGCTCTTGGTCCTCTACTATTCCACAACCACTTTTAGCCTCACACAACAACACCCTATTCTCTACTCACTTTGCAATAGCACATTGTACTCATCCTTCTACTCTCAACCGCATATACTTTGCTCTTGGCCTTGTTTTGCACAGGCTCTCTACAACACTCTACTTCAGTTCAACACTTGGGCCAGTTTCTCAACTTTCGCACACTCTGCTCCACACTCTTAAGAAAATACACAAGAATACTATATCCCCCCTATTTCTCAATGGAAATCCTGAGTTTGTTTACCTATGCTGCACTGAAATAAATGTTGTCTCTGTCACCATCCACACTGCCCGAGAGTGTACTCTTGTCATGACACTTCATTCTTTTGTTGTGTCTTTTTTTCAAAAATTCTGTCGCTGCATTAAAACATGAGAATGGGCTTCGTTCACTTCACCAACTCCTTGGGTGATTATCCATGCTGAGAATTTAATCTCAGTCCACCTACACACTCCAATGAGACTCCCCATTCTTATTCATGGCTCAACGATCTTGACTGTACTTCAACATGGCTTCTTTGTTCTTCATTTATTTCTATAAGGTGTGCATAAGAGATCAGATATGGATTTCTTTCAACATCAAGACAAGCCTGTCAGTTATTTTATGAGAATCATGGTCTTCGTCACCTTGACCCAGTGACCTCTGCAGTCACCATTACTACTGCTACACCAACTCTTTTGCATGAATTTACTCTCTAACTGCCAACCCATTCATCCTTTAACTCTATATACTACAATATCAAAGCTTTAACATATATTAACTATATTGAATGAGACATTACAATATCATAAAAATTCGATTCCTTTAGCCCCACTTATGTCGGCACTTAGCTCTTTTCTGCCATAGGACCGCTGCCTATGACCTGTGCTTCATACTCCTTTGTATTGGAATATAGGAGCTCTCACATCTCATAAATTTGATTAAAATTATGTTACGAAATTGTAAGACTCCTATCTGCCTTTGGACCCTTTTGCTTAGCCCCTTCTTATTTTTCCTCCATGGGACCAGGTGATGTGACCGAGGGCATAAAACTTAGGTGCTAAGGCCTCCAGGCTCCTATCGGGGGCCTATCTCCTCGTGTATTCACTCCTACCCTTGGTTCTTTTATGTATCCCATGACCATGTGCTAGTCACATTGGAGCTCCACACATCAGATCAAAACTTTCCCATAAAACAATTAGACATGAGTTACGAAAACTCCATCCCCCGAAATTATGACCTTCGAGATGACATCATGTTGATGTCATCAAATCCATGTTGAGTCTCCTCAGTGGTGACATGTGTCACCTATATTTTTCCATTAGGCCACCCAATATTGTCGAATCTGGATACCACATGTCCTTTGTAAAACCACATCATGATGACATCATCTACCACATCAACTCCTGATGACCAATCAATTGTTTCCATGTGTCCTCTAGGAGGAGAGAGAAAGGGTCCCTGGTTCTTTGGTTTTTCAATGATTTCATTTGTAATTATTATTTCTCATAACCCTTGGCATTTTTAAAATAATTCCATTATTAAGAACTTATGAGACTCTAATATCTGAAGTTCCGAACCTTCGACGTTCTCTCCTGCTATGATATTTGAACCTCTCTAATATTCAACCCTTTCGATATTGGCTTTCGATATTCGCTTGATCCGAGGTCCCGATGGTATCGACCTTCCAAGGTTCCAACCTGATCCAATATTCATCATTCTGAGAATCTGCCTATTGTCCTGGTTCTGAGGCCTCGAAATTTGGGGTTCAAAATTTGGCCATGCTGCCATGGTATTGGATCAAAACATTCTTAAAAGGTAATCTCATTGATTTTACGAATATATGAGGTCTTGAGGTTCTGAGCCTTCTAAGGTTCTTAGGACATCAAGACCCTAAATTCATCAATGAATAAATTTTGATCCAGGAGGCCATTTTTGGACTTCCACACACTGTTGAAAATCATATTCAAAGTGTTTTCTGGTGGACAAGGTTTGATGTAGGCCTTGACCCCTTTTTCTACCTTAGAAATGGCTACAAAGTTTCTATGGTTGCTTGCACCTTGGCCCTTCTCTTGTGTCTGGAATCCTAGGCGCACAAATTGTTGGAAAATGTAATTCCACTTGTCTCAGTTGTGACTTTCTATGTAAAGAGTCTGTTCCTATTCTATAGGAGTGGTTTCCCTAGTTTGGTTTGTGGTTGAGATATGCTCTCAACCAACAGATTGTATGTCCAAGATAGTTTTCCTATCTTGAGACAATACTCTTGTATATATGTAATATGATATTTTATTAATGAATGTCAGATAGTTTGCACTATCAGTTTTTATCATGGTATCAGAGCCCTGAGGGCCTTGCCCCTCATGGGGTTGGTCCGTCCTGGGCTGAGGAAGCTTGGCCCGTCTTGGGATGAGGGAAATAAAATTTTTGTGAATGTTTGTTTGACCATCACCCTCTATGGATTGGTCGGGGCAACGATAGTTGTGGTGATTCACTAGTCTGGTGAATTATGGACCGACTTGTTGGATGTAGAAAGAGCTACAGTTTGCTTTGCTATGCGCTATGAACCAGACATGAAGAGTGGAAGCTGACTCAATTAGGAATATTATGAAGAATTATCTAATATTTCTAGCAAAAAATTGTGGGTGGAGCGATCCTTGATTGATCTGTTGTTTTAGAGCATAGGTCAGCGTTGAGTCCTATCAAAAAGTGCAATCCTTGGGTGCGAGCAAACTAGCCAGCATCTCCGAGCTCATTTTACTGCGATCTGGTGTTTCATGTCTTGATTGAGCTCTTCGTCATCTGCCATAGATGAGAATATGGTGTGAATCTACTTCTAAGACCTGCGACTGTGTTGAGTGAGCTGGACTCGGCTCGGCTCAACTAAGATTGTCAGCTCAGCTCGTTTGCTTATGAAGACGTTGACTAGTGTGTCAGGCCTCGGCCCTGGTCCAGTTCCAAAACCAACATTCCTCTCACATCAGGGATCTCATACGACACCAATTTTTTTGTGCGTGTTCATATTGGGGAGCCCCAAAAACGAGAAATCAATATGAGTCTCAATACTACCAACGATGTGTCATGGTTATGGTGCAATTACAGAGGCGGATCCTCTTCTTTCAAGAATCTCACCTGCGATTCATGTGATAGTGAGGTCGAGGGTTTGTCCTGCAATCACAATTTGAAAGCCTGGATCTCTATTAGACGAAACTGATAGCATATCAAAGCTTTCTCCTAATCAAGGAGAGTATATCAATGTGCCTATTGAGGTACCTTACAAGCCTGCTCACTACTGATACTGAAAAGATCTGAAATTTGGGATGGCAAGTGGATTTCCTCTACCAGGTAGTTGGAGGCTCGCCGTTGGGAAGCTGCAGTGCTTGCCATAAAACCGCTTGCTGCTCGCTGCCACTCTATACCCACTCTACGACGATAGTTTCATAGGCCTGCTTGATTTTCAGGATAGAAAAGCTGTCTAGTCCTGGACAGATTCTGAGGTTCCCCGGATTGCAAGGGACGACAAGGTGGTTTTGGATGTAGTTTTCATGGAAGCCCGCAGTACTATTTGTGTGGTGAATCAGTATGACAATTTGGGGTTTATTGATATGGGAAGAGCACTAACCGGAGTGTCTAGTGGTCTCACCGAAACCGGCCTGGGAAGACGATTGAGGGCAAGGAGAGATGTTATTCAAAGATTGCTACATAAGGTAATCAACTCTTCTCTTCTAGGACCCCTTCCTCGGGTGGTAGTAAAATGATTTTCTTTGTTGCAAAAACATTCCATTCTGCGAGAAGACTTCTTCAACTATGCCATGATGGCAACAAACTATACATGGCTTTGGATAGTGAATCAATTTATTGTAGATTCCATGCTTTGACCGAAGAACTAGATCATATTCTAGATGGCATACCATATGATTTATTAGAGATTTAAGATGAAGTCAGAGAGCAATCACACGGTGCCTTGACTCCGATCTTGATTTTTTCAAGATGCATGTATTTCAGGTAAAAAATTCATTCATGTAAATTTGGTTCATAGAATGGGATGTATTGTTGTGACATTTAGTCTGGCCAATTGTTGTCACTAGTTTAAGTCTATGTTGGAATTGGCCATTCCAACAATAGACAAATTTATTTACAGGAATGCTTAACAACTAGATATGACAGTGAAGATGGCATTAGAGGAGCTGCATCATAGATTGGAAGATGATGGATAATCGAGTTTGTGTGAATTAGTGTGAGTTTGTGGAACAGATTCATTGTGTAGTATGAGTCACATATTGTAATTAGAACAAATCTACATGTCATATACTCTTTTGCAATGGTTATTTGTGGTCTTGAAATGTTTTATGTACCTGCTGTAAGACCCAGAGAGGCATGCATACCCTCTGTTATGTGTTCCCTCTATAAGAGAGTTTTAACACCCTGGAAGAGTGTTTCATGTGGGATGGATACATTTGGGTGGGCCATATTGGTTTTTGACTCCATGAGGTGAAATTTTATAGCTAGGGGGAGTTCATTGAGAGGTTGGATGAACCATGTCTGGCGGTTGCAGCGGTTGGGAACCCATGCGTTTCGATAGATGGTTGTTCCTTTATATGGACATCAACCATTACATGAACAAGGTACAAGGTGTAATTACGAGACTGGACCAGATGTAGATCTTGCACATTGATATAGAGACAAGTAGTCATTAAGGGGGAGTGTTGGAAAATGTAATTCCACTTGTCTCAATTGTGACTTTCTATGTAAAGAGTCTGTTCCCATTCTATAGGAGTGGTTTACCTAGTTTGGTGTGTGGTTGAGATATTCTCTCAACCAACAGATTTTATGTCCAAGATAGTTTTTCTCTCTTGAGACAATACTCCTGTATATATGTAATATGATATTTGATTAATGAATGTTAGATAGTTTGCACTATCGGCGATAAAAAATGAATAAATTAAACTTTATTGATAAACTAGGTAGCTCTTAGGTGAGAGACTGCACCTAGAGACTGCCTTTGGTAGAACTCTCCACCCTTTCATCTTACAATAAAAAAAAAAATAGATTTCACACAAGGAGGGAAGTTCAAACAACCTCCAAAGGAATAGGAACTAAATCTTAATCAAAGGCATATGCTCAACTAATGAACTAACTCCCTCCTAAAATATATTTCTCCATTAATTCTAACACAACTACCATAGTCATCATTTTATGGCTTCTGCAATAAGCCTGCTACTATGGTGATTCTCTACTAGAGACTACAACAACCATAGGACTCCCCCTCATCTTGACACATTTAGCATATCAATGCTATCATCTACTGCCACAAACCTCCATGTTGATCTAGGTGACATCAATGCCAACACACTTGCAGCCAATAGCCATCTAGACCATGCCAACTGTCCAACAATATCTTGGGGATTTTACTTAATACTTGAAGCTTGATGGGAGACACGTTTTTATGCATGGATCATGAATATTTGTAAGACTGTTATGTGAATGTTTATTATTCATTTTTTCTTTCACCAGTACTAAAGTAGTTGAACTATTTCGATTATTTTAGTTCTTATCATATTGAGAATGTGTTGTAATGTTTGTAATGAATGCTGCATCCTCGTGGACTATTCTTTTGGATGTTAGAAGGATCTTCCCTGTTCATGTGTGTCTCTGCTAGGGTGTTACTATTATCTCTCTCTTAGAGGCTCAATTTCTTTTCCCCTCCACAATAGAAGAACCTTGACACACCTACAATCGAACACTCATTAGACACACTTACTTTCTTTTCACAAAGGTAAATACATGCTTCTCTCTCTTGGTGGATTCAAGCTAAAGCCAGGACAAATCTATAAGAACATATGGAAACTGGTCTGATATTTCAAATGAGGTTCCTATTCCAAATGGTGTGAGGTCTAATTGGGACTTCACATTGGGGAGAACCCCTTGGTTGACGAATTTCAAGTACCCATCAACAAATGAGCACACAATAATTTTTCCACAGGATATATCTTTGATTGCAAAGAAGCTTCCACAATGTGTTGAACAACTTAATTTTATGACTATGAGAAGATGTGGTGTTCAATCGAAATATTATGAATACTATGTGAAGCGACAACATTTGATAGTTGCATTTCTTTACAAAGCTGATATGGATAAATATTACAGGGATGCTGAAATTGGTATTGTTGTAGGGAAAAGTATCCGACTCGGATGACCCTATCCCACTCTAAGGGTGATAGTACCTCAACAACAACTGTAAAGAAAACTACTTAAGGTTTACTTCTTTACGAAAGCAAGAGAGAATGAAGAAATGCACTAACCGTTGCCTTGCGCTTAATGTCGAATCCAAACTCTTCTCTTTGCTGCTTGCTCCCAGCTCCTTGCTCTTTTGCTGGCCTAGCTACAATGAGATCCTGCAAAATAACAAAGAAGGAAACTACAAGAAGCATGCAATCATAACTGATTCAAGGATTAGCATAAATCAAATATACAATTATCACAATACATCATTGAAACAAGTGCATATAGAAGAACCTCAATAGCTTTTATTAATAGAAGAAGTAAAGTTCTGAGTGTGTTACAACCATTGAAGGCCCCAATCCAGCAACACCTCCCAGCAGAAAGAATTTCTCCTCTTCACCTCCTTCAAGCAATCACCCAATAGTTCTATAGTGAAACCAACAGCATATCATTACTTTGCACAAAATTCCAGCCTCCTGAGCTCATAGGAGAGAGCTCAATATATAGATGAATTGAGAAAGGATGAGTCAGCTTGCAACTGATGTGTAGCTGCCTTGTGTCCTCTCTCTCTTCAGTTGATCTTCAGTTCTTGAGTCCACTTGGAGAACTTTGCTTCCACTTGGAGAAACAGAGCCTCTGACTCATCACAAGGCGAAATCCCTGATCCAAGTGTCATTTTTGGAAGATTCCAGAGCAATGACTCAGTGTGCCACTTGTCCCATCTCGCTCAGCGCAGGTGGCCTTTGTTCTACCTGCTTTGCAACGCAGGTACACCATGGAGGAGTTGAGTTTCAGCGCAGAAGCCTAGTGGAGCACCTGCTTTGATTTCAGGATTGCTTGTTTTTGAGTGTTTTCAGGTGGAGAACTGATCTGAGAGCTGTTGGTTTGCTGACCTTGTTCCTCTAGGGGTAGGAACATCATGTTTAGGGACTTTGGATCCCTTGGATTATTGACAATTCATGCCTGATGCTGCAAGGCACAAAATTGTCTATAACAGATGCCCCCTAAAGTATGAGGTCGTTTATCGGGTGAAATGCTTTATTAGGAGGATCCGAAGTTCATTCAATCTGCTGAGAAGTGTCCTGTAATAAGATACAATACAATACATTATTTTTCATTCTTTTTCATGATCTAGCTGAGGCGGGCATTCCCATGCTCAGCTTTATAAATTCATTTTGGTACATAGCACAAACGATCGTCTGATGATAGACTGATAATTCTCTGCTGAAATTATCATCCTTTGAGAAGGATGATCATCTACTGCAATGATGTACATATCAAATGTCTTTATATCCTGAATATATATCGCAGCCCGGATGGATGAAACTAGATCCGGGGTCTTCAATCTCTTCCGATCTTCACTCGATGCACAAGTCGATCCATGTGAGAATTTCTTGAAGTCGAACATGGAAAGACATCGCTTGATTATCGGTCAATGATGTAAACCGTTAACAAGCGCGAGAGGAATCACCGATAAGGATGATGACCCTCAAGGTACGGCAGTACAATTCACATGGTGGGAATAAAGGACTTGGCGTCGACCACCATGCAAAATCTTCTGGTCGAAGGTCATTGATGTATACCTGTCGCCAGAAGTGAGAAACTTGCCATTGAGGCATGCAAGCTTCAAAGTACTGAAGGGGGTGTTCCTAGATCAACTCCTTGGATAATGAGCTGATGTCGACAAGGAGCGATCCGTCAAAGGAGGGCCTTAATGAATCCCACATCAGTGACACGGAACGGAGCTAGTGATTGTGATGAGGTGAAAACAAACTGTGATGTATGATTCAGGGTGGCGGTCATGAAATGGATGAAGGACAATGTATGGCAGTGGATGGGACACGGTTGACTCTTTGCAGAACAACATCTCTTGAACATATAACGACACTGATGTGATGGATTGGTAGCATTACCCCAAATGTGGATGGTGTGGCGAGGACCATGGTGATGAGACCGGTGAATGAAACAACCCAACCCGATGTGATACGGAGGACAAGGTGTCATGTTCAAGAGCGACTTGCTACCATTAAAGCTGTGAGGTTCTCCCAATTTTTCCCCAGTCATTGCTGACTAGTACCTCTTTATTTTTGTCAAGCTTGAGGAGGATAACATATGCTTGTTCTATAACCTGCCCTTCGGGCAAGCCCATCGCTATGTTTTAACGAGCCTAGCGATAGGGAAACTCGTTCTCGTCTAAAGACAAGTTTGTCGCTATTTAATGAATTTAACGAGTCTAACGACAAAGATAACTCGGTCCTTTTCATTCTTAGAGAGTCTGAAAAGGTACATAAAGTCAACTCCAGAATTCCTTTTTCGTCATCTAATCCCTTAAGTCCGAAAAAGTATAAAACAATACAGAAGGGATGGATTTTCGATCGCTTTAACGAGCCGAACAAAACAAGCGCTCGATCTTTTTGTGCAATAATCCCTCAGGTCCAAAAAGATTAAAATCTAGAGGAGGGATAGCTCTTCCGGTCGTTTAACGAGCTGGAAGGCCAAAACTCGGCAAACCTTTCATATTTTACGAGTCAGGAGAAAAGAGCTCAAAGAAGACTCGTCTTTTGAGGAACGAGTGATAAACAGGGATAGCAGCAGATTCCAGGTACAGGTTGGAATTTTCCAATCACGGCAGTGTCACAAGGATGGCTAAGTGAAATCACTCTTCGCAGCTGTTCCTCAAAATGGGTAAACAAACATATGGAGATGAACGATTGGCCAAATGAACGGATGGAGGTGAGACTGCAAGAACACGACCAAGGGCTTTAATATGGCTGTCAAAGGTTACATTTACCAAGGTTATTTACCGGTTCATTTTTTCTGGGTGAGCTTGAACTCTAGGGGAAGATTGCTCACAACTTATGTTTATTTTTTAACGAGCATGAACTATGTGCTAAAACTGCTCAAATGATGGATGCCCCCAGCATAATAATGCAGACGAGGCATATGCCCCCTAAACCTTAAGGGGCAGTTCATTTTTTAACGAGCTTGAATGCGACCAAACCTTGCTCAATTATACCAGTCATAATACAAGGAACGCCTCAGGTGAGGTAGTCATATTTAAGGAGCTATACCTCACTAGTTACTCCAATTTGGCAAGTTTTAACTTTTGCCCCACATCCTTTCTTTATGCAAGCTGGAAACGGCTAATCCTACGAGTTTAACGGGTTAGACCTACAGGTTTAAAGGGAGGACCTAAAAATTTAAAAAATAAATAGTCGTCCCATGCTTGCACTCCAAAAGGTTCGCATGCCCCCAGGTATAAAGTATAATTTCGAGGCGCTGCCTCTTTCTTATTACCCGAAAAATGGTTCTATTTGCTGCCGCAAACTAAACTCTTTTTTCCGGCGATGTCTATTACTAGGTTGCTAAGGATGGTGACTACTTGTTGCAGCAATTTCATCTCTTTCTTTGGAGGCTGCCCCTACTTATCCTTCAAAACATATGTTTTAATGGGTGAGGCTTGCCTTCAAAGATGGTGGCTACTTGCTGCCACAAATGGATCTCCTCCCTCAGGAGAGCCTACTTTTTAGACAAAGGGAGCGAGAAGCTGATTATCTCACTCACATAACTTTGACAAAAGAACTTTATCCTAGAACAACCCTCTCTTCCTTCTTTCGGACGGGGTACGGACTAGTCCCATTCTTCTGCGGAAATTAACTTTATACCCAAGGTTTCCTCTGCCCAAGGCAGGCCAGGGTGCATGCCCCCTGGGTCCTAGTTCTTTCTTCCGAATCACTTGCATTCATCGGGAAGTAGAACCGGGGGTGGAGGCATTCCTTGAGTGAATAAACCGTTAAGGGATGGTATTTGACTATTTGCGATGCGTGATCCTGGAAATGAAAGTTGGTCTACGAGCTTGACCATTCTTCCTTCGTGCGGAAAACACATAACTCTGAAGAGTGAGGACACTATCGCCTCCATGCAATATATATAGTCTCGTCCAAGGAGTAAGTTATACACCAAGGGTCCTTGGACGACCATGACGTTCATATGAACTGTCTTCCCTTTCAATGTAACGGGAACATTGGGGAGAATCCCTAACGGGTGACTGGTTCCTTTATCAAAACCTGATAGATTTCTCATCTCAGGTAAAAGCGCCGGGGAACCCAGTGCTTTCCAAGCAATAGAGGAAAGGATACTCACAGATGCCCCTTCATCAATGATAGTTCTAGCCGTCACCATTCTGTAGATTTGGACGATGATTCTGAATGGGATACTGGCTGGTAACCGGGGTCTGCCTAGTTGATTCCAATCAAAGGACACAACCAGGTTGCTTGGTGGTGGGACCGAATACACGGCCAGATACGACCCTGACGATGTTCCTTCCTGCGATAAAGGAATGGGCGCATTTCCCTGATGCTCATCAGAGTCTGTGTTGATGAAAAGAATCTGGATGGTGTCATCCTTGTTCTCTTCAGTGAGGGTGTCATTTGAAGATGAATCTTCAACGACGGTGTCATTTGAGGATGAAACCTCTGAAGGAAGAACTGGGTCAACTGCCGTTTCGACCTTTAGACTTTCGTCTGGTCTGGATTCAGTAGGTTCATTCTCAATGACCGACACTTCAGCTGACCACCTGATCGGGCCAGCTGGATTTTCAACTATCGAGGGACTTGGCACGAGTTTTTGGTATCCAGGAGGAAGTCGTAACGGTGAAACCGGACGATCTTCCAAAACTCTCTTCGCCTCATCTAAGAATGGACAACAGTGGATGGCGTGATCGCCTTCACACAGTCTGCAGGGTGATCTTGGTCTCCCTCTTTGTCCTTCACTCTCGCTAACTAACGGAATGTAATCAACATGTCTATCAGAGGTTGATGCTACCGGATTGTGCAACCTGGGGGACCAGTCCCTTAGTATCCGGGGAATACAAGGACAGTCACGGTGGAAGCGGGTCCCTTTGCAAATGACACATGGCGATTTAGGCCCGGTCGGTGCAGTGTGTGGATTTTTGTCAGATGTCTTTTGCTTGCCCCCAGTCGCCTTCGCCTTAGGCTCCTTCTGCTTCTTTTCTTTCTTCTTCTTCTCCTTCTTCTCCATGGGAGGCTAACTTTTGCCGGCTCTTCCTTGCGAAGATGAAGGATCAGAGGAAGAATTGTAAGAAGTGGAAGGCTGGTGGGTAGCTCTAGACTGGTCTGACTGTTGATTCGACTGCTCAGGATTAGTGGTGATTTGAACTACATTAGTTGAAAAGAGCCATACAGGTAGGTCAATTGTCAATCCTGGAAGTGACAATGTGGCCATATGAGGCGCACCAACATCTCCCCAAGAGGAGAAGGGATTGGGACTTCCACCAAGGTGACTTCCTTGGTTGGTGGGCTCCATACTTTTCAACTGAAAGATCAACGTGGGAATAACAGGTGATTATGTTCCGATTAAAATAAATTTTATTAACGACACTTTAGACACAACTTTGCTTTTTCATGTTTTAAGAGTCGAGAAAAAGCTAAAGATGACTCTAGTCTCCTTCGATGTTTTAACGAGCCCGAAGTGACAAATGCTCGGATGGACTTTTTTAGTTATAGAGTTTGAAAAAGGCCAAAAGAAACTTCTCTGGAGTTCTAGGCAGAGGGTGTGCCAAACTTTTCGCGAAACCACAGAATACGTTTTACGGTACGGGTGGTCGATCTTCGTGAATGCTGTGTTCACTGCATCGCGATCAGTAGGGCGGTCGACACGGCTTCCTATGTATAAAGGCTTTGTTCCTATAGGGGTCTCCCAATATATACGCGACGGTACGTGGGAGCACAAGTCCGTATTAGTGCCACCGACTCTCAGGAGGAATCACCCACCTTCGTAGAGATCGACAGTCACTATGTTTAACGACGCTGGAACACGTCTCTACCTAGACCTCTATGTGTTTGCGTTATGTTACAAAGCGTTGTTATGTAAATTGAATTTATTTTAATGTTGATCTTGTTTAGCAGTTTGCCTTTAAGGATCACCACGAGATGTATGTAACAAATTCCTGAATGCAGTCTAAGATGAGAAGCAAACTTTTCAATCTTTCAACTTTGAAAATCTTAACTACTGAGGGAAGAGAAAGGAAAATCTTTTCACACAGATCATAGAGCACACACTAATGCAAAATTTCCTAAATCGTCATGCAAACAGTCAAATGCAAAATGCACAATGCATGTATTTTCTTTTCCCTTTCTTAATGTTGATGTATTACAAAAAGAAAGTTGTTATATAACTTTGATTTCGATTTAAAGCGAAAACAAACAAGTTTGTCCAAAATCAAAAGACACCTTAAGATTTACTTGTTTAATCACTGGAAATACATGAAATCAAACCATCATGACGAAAGGAAAAAGACTAATCAGCTATGGACAGCAAACAAGCTAACTCTTTAGACCAGCAAAATGCCTAACACAGGTTTAGATCTAAGAGGCCAAAGCAAGACTAGTTCACTTTCGTTATGGGAAATTGTAAATGATGTAAGAAATACAAAAGAACAAGTACAATTTCGTTATATAACAGAGGCGGAATGATGGCAAGTAAGGTTGGTTTCAGAATAGGCACAAGACTGACAACTAGCAGCAAAATCTATAGTGAAAATAGGCAAGAAAAAGGGAGGAAACCCCAACTGCACAAGGCAAAATTGGGCCAACGCAGGTGCTGCACAACCAGTCTGGCTCTCAGCGCAGGTAGCCCCTTCGGGACCTGCGTTGCAGAGCAGGGAGCCTGTGTACTACCTGCTTTGGAAAACGAAAGTTGCGTTTTCTCAGTTTCCGGGTCACAATTTTCTCAAAAATTCACAGTTTTTGATCAAATCAGAAGCTATCAGTCAAGCACACACTAAGGGATGACAAGGAAGATGAAAAGCTATCACTAAGAGCTTACAAGGATCCTTGTAGATCAGCTCTTCAAATCATGAACATGCTCAGAAATGAGCTAGAGTAGCTGCCCTCTACTTCGCTTTTGATATAGTCAAAAGCTTTTCGATTTGGTACTCTTTTGTTCAGGAAATGAATAGCAAAATACTACAAACAATCAAACAGATACGATCCCCAGCGGAGTCGCCAGTTTGTTGTAGGGAAAAGTATCCGACTCGGATGACCCTATCCCACTCTAAGGGTGATAGTACCTCAGCAACAACTGTAAAGAAAACTACTTAAGGTTTACTTCTTTACGAAAGCAAGAGAGAATGAAGAAATGCACTAACCGTTGCCTCGCGCTTAATGTCGAATCCAAACTCTTCTCTTTGCTGCTTGCTCCCAGCTCCTTGCTCTTTTGCTGGCCCAGCTACAATGAGATCCTGCAAAATAACAAAGAAGGAAACTACAAGAAGCATGCAATCATAACTGATTCAAGGATTAGCATAAATCAAATATACAATTATCACAATACATCATTGAAACAAGTGCATATAGAAGAACCTCAATAGCTTTTATTAATAGAAGAAGTAAAGTTCTGAGTGTGTTACAACCATTGAAGGCCCCAATCCAGCAACACCTCCCAGCAGAAAGAATTTCTCCTCTTCACCTCCTTCAAGCAATCACCCAATAGTTCTATAGTGAAACCAACAGCATATCATTACTTTGCACAAAATTCCAGCCTCCTGAGCTCATAGGAGAGAGCTCAATATATAGATGAATTGAGAAAGGATGAGTCAGCTTGCAACTGATGTGTAGCTGCCTTGTGTCCTCTCTCTCTTCAGTTGATCTTCAGTTCTTGAGTCCACTTGGAGAACTTTGCTTCCACTTGGAGAAACAGAGCCTCTGACTCATCACAAGGCGAAATCCCTGATCCAAGTGTCATTTTTGGAAGATTCCAGAGCAATGACTCAGTGTGCCACTTGTCCCATCTCGCTCAGCGCAGGTGGCCTTTGTTCTACCTGCTTTGCAACGCAGGTACACCATGGAGGAGTTGAGTTTCAGCGCAGAAGCCTAGTGGAGCACCTGCTTTGATTTCAGGATTGCTTGTTTTTGAGTGTTTTCAGGTGGAGAACTGATCTGAGAGCTGTTGGTTTGCTGACCTTGTTCCTCTAGGGGTAGGAACATCATGTTTAGGGACTTTGGATCCCTTGGATTATTGACAATTCATGCCTGATGCTGCAAGGCACAAAATTGTCTATAACAGGTATGGATTTAGTTGTTTCTCTCCTAGAAAGACCTACCAATGTGTCTAGTAGGCTATAATATTTCAATAATGATCTTGATGAAATAGGGAGAGCGTATGAGGAGATTGAAAGGGAGGGGGCTAATTGTTTGTACTCTCATCCATCATCGTTTATTTCTCACTTCTTAATGAATGTAGGGAAGTTGATCAAATAAGAATATTTATTGAAAATGTAGATTCTACACCCAATGAACCATTGGATTGGCTAGATATTCGTACATATCCCATTAATAAATATAATATTGAAGGGTAACTTGCTAAACATGGAATTACCCACCTTATTCCCCACAAGTGATAGTGATTGGTTGCAGGGTAAACATGTGAAGATGGTTTATACTTTTGTGAGAAACACCCCCAAAAAATTGATAATCACACTTTTTCGGCTGAACATTTTTTTTCCTGCTGAATTAGTAAAATTAATTTTTCTGAACTATTATTGTCGTTTACATTAACACTAACCATTAAACTGATTTTTGGCCAAAGGTAGAAAAAACAAAAATAATTTTTTTCGGCCAAATTGTTCATTCGATCAAAATAAGAATTTGGCTGATATAATAATTCGGTTGAATAAATAATTTGGCTGAATTAATGTTTATATATATCACAACCTTGAGGTTGCAAAAGGATTTTTTGTGCCATCAGTTTATCGTTATTATTCATTCATCGCTCGAGGAATTTTCTACGCTATCGGTGCACTGGAGTAATTGATTTTCCGACATCGTATCTGTTGGCATGGAGGTTATTTCAGTTTTTTTGGTTTTTACAGAAGTTTTTAATGTTTTTTATAATTTTTTAATGGTTTTTTTGCAGGATTGGTTGGTACCATTTGTCATCGTTTCTAGAGGAAGTATGCAACATCCTCTTCATCCAAACCAGGTATGCAATCTCCTGTTAACCCCCATTCCAACAACTTACTGCATGTCCCTTTTCGATCTGTGTAGTGTGCTTGCAAACTAATGTTTAATTTTCAAGCTATTAAGGCAAGTTTTGAGTTTAATATGAGTCTGGAATCATATACGATTTTGGCATTTGATACCCTCTGCAACGCCCATCTCCATTGCTTTGTTTGAGTACTGTCGACCATTTCCCTTCCCACTACTTTGAGGAAGTCCTTGACACATACGGCACACAAACTTGCCCTGCTCCTTTTCTGGAAGATTTCTGTAAACATGTCGATTTCTGTAAATATGTTGAGCATGCATGCACCCTATTTTCATGTTCTTTTGCAAGTCAATCTGACGATCTAAATTCTAAATTGAAAAATATGCAAGAAACTTCTGAGTACTCTTACTTTTTAAAATTTCTACTATATGAATGGAGGACTGGGAATTTGTTAGAAATGTAGTGTTGTAGTACTACAGTATTAGAAAATTTGTATGTAGAATCTTCTATCAATGACCTTGTGAAAGAGTTCAGTGTGCTTCAAATTTTGATTTTGAGTTGGCGAAACTCATGGCATCATGGCGTTTAGGCATTTCAGCCAATAATATTTGGTTCATTTTTGAATTTGTCGCCCCTTCCATCTTTGTTCCCATCAAGCCACTTCTTTCTCTATGATTGACGATGATAGACAAAATAAATTCTAAAAAATATCATTGATGAGTTGAATCTCCCTGTGGACTCCATTGATCGAGCAAATCACTCACTTGCTTCCTTTCTTCCTCGGTACACCAATGAACACAACTCACTATATCCCTTCGATTCACATAAACTAGAGAGTTAGAAATCTCTCTCTTTCTGCTCTAAATGGGATGAATGATAAATACTCAAAGAAGAAACAAGGATTAGTTTAATCTATTGTTGTTTCTTGCAAATTAATAAAGAAAATGCAGAACACCTATATGGGATATTAGCTTATCAAAATCCATTGCTACTGCATTTGGTTCTTGATGCATAGAAAATAAAGTACTATTCATCTATCTCTATCATTTTGGAAAAAGAGAACGAACTAATTTTCCAAACATACGGGTAATAAAGCGCCCTATTTCAAAATCTTGAGCCAACTCTCATTATGGATTTGATGATATTTTTCATCCTTGTGACGTGTTGGAAGTTCTTATTCATTCATGGTGATTTTTTTAGTTCCTTGTTGCATGTTGGATGTGCTTATTCATTCACGGTGATATTTTTGTTCTAATGTAAGCCATGAAAATTGCTAACCATGCTTGTGAGTTCATAATTCTTTTGTGATGGTGAATTTTATCCCATCTTTTCAAATTCTTGTCCATCATTCTCTCCCATCTCTCCCATCCTAAATACATTGCTTTCCAGAGTTCTACATTCTTTTTTTCTTGCAATAGGATGTGCCCAATTTAAATTACCACCCAAGACCAAAATCATAGCGTATGCCTGAAGCTTTTCTTAACACAAACTATAGTGTTTATGATCTTAACGCTAGAACTTTCACAACTTTTGACGAGATGTTTCATTTTCTGAATATATTTTGACATTTTACTGTTGTCATATTTTCTTCTTTAAGATTTCCTAAATGTGAATCTTAGCTTGATCCATAGTGCAGAAGCAGAAACTATGTTCTCTAGCATCAAAACACCATAGACAATTCAATCCATAAAGTATTTATGGAAACTCACTACATATAAGAGAACATTGATTTAATACATGACTGAAAAGAAAGATATGACAATATTCCTGATATACCATTTTCTAGTTGCTTCTTGTCTGTCACAAAAGGATTCCACAATCTACTCCTAAAGAATGCAAGAATCATAAAACCCAATGTTTAAATGATGTCTTCATAAAATCTGATTCCATTGTGTTTTTATGTTTATAATTTACTAAGATAAGTACATGATGCAGCAACATTGTGAATCTGATCATATGCCTGCAAAGCTCTTGCATTTATCACCTCTATCAATCATACCACAAATATTTTCATTTCTAATAATCAAACAAGAGTGTTTGGAACAACGCAATTCATTAAAAAACATACACTGTTAATATAATGTGAATATATTTTCTTAAAAAAATGGTATAAAATTATTATAATGAAAGGGGGTCTGAAGGGGCTGTTACGAGCGAGCATATCAATGTTGTTCAATTGTTGCTTGCATGTGGAGGATGCATGCCTTATTGCAAAGGCTTCCTTCCTCTTATGTGCTTCTATGAGATGATTGTTCTATTATTTGGTTGGAATCGCTCTGAATGAAATCAAGAAATTTATATACAAGCCTCACATATAGACGTTCTCAAGACCTACTACTACAACTATTAATATAAAGTTCCAAATGACCCATCATTAAAAAATAGTGCTCCCACCAAACATAGAAAGCAACTCCCCCAATACCAAGTCATACAAACTAATTAGCTCCCTAATTTGATTGCAACTTCCTGGAGAGGAGTTACATGATCCGAATAGAAAATGGCATCAACCCATGGTATTCATCCAGCCATGGAATTTACCCATGGTATCGTGAGTGGCATCCACCCATTGTATTTATCCACCCATGGTATTGTAAGTGACATCATTCACCCTTGGTATTGTGACATCCACTGATCCTAATTGGATCCATGAATATTTTTCGCAGCACCATGATTGTATCAAATCAAGACAAAACTTCGAATTCAAGAGCATAGAGCGATCAGGAAGACCTCTGAACAGTGGTAGTTGGCAGCCAGCAAGGAACGACGAGGACCTCGGTCAAAGCATGCTAACCGAGGCCCATGGAGACTGCGTAGCAGGTGAAACTGGCACCCGGGAAGCCCAGATCGGGAAAAGGAGGCCATTTCTGATGCACAATTAGCACACTGGGAAAAACCCCTCGAGAAGGAAAGGCCTCGAGTGGTCGGTCACATGGAAGCCAGGAAAACCATGGGGAAAAGCGCTAAAGGCTAAAGCTGGACCCGCGCTCCAAAATCGGGAGTATATCGGGGGCACCCTTGGGCGGTAAGCAGATTTGGAGAAAAACAAGCGATTCCATTTAGTGCCCGACGCGTGGAAGGCGGAGGAGAGAGAAAACCGCCACTCATCACATGCTAATGGTCGAGCAAGTCAACCGCACGAAATGAGCGAATGACGTCAGATCTGGGGGCTCCAGATCTAACGGCTGAGATTGCGCCCGATGGAGGAACCAGATTTGACAAGGGATTAAGCCGCGATATATAAGGATTTGAGGTCCGATTTGACCACTGAGATGGCGGATGACTCATTCCACGAGGTAACCGAAAAACCGAACCGACGAGGAAGAGCTGGCACAGTTCGTAGGAGGACAAGTGGCCACTCCCTGTGAGCCATTGATGATGACACAGAGACAGGGAACTCCAAGTGAGCAGCAACATGCAATCCGACGGGGGCGGAAGAGGAAGCGAGCAGTCATGAGATCGATTGGGTTAAAGCCATGAACAGAGGCAGAGAATAGGAGGACACCAAGAGGAAGAACCGAGAAGAGAAGAAGAGAACATAGACGGAGAAAAGAAGAGACGGTGAAGTAAGAAGCAGAAGGACAGAGAGCCAAGCTGGCCTGCAGCATAATGCAGCATCGAGCCATCCCTGAGAGGATCTGTCAGGAAATGAGCACCACATTGGGCTCCTCCCATTGAAGACCAGAGAGGTCAAGAGCTGGTAAGGAAAAGAGTCTGTGCACTCTAGTGGCTTGGGGAATCCAAGAACCACCCTGCCGAGCAATTCTGTTTCAGGAGACTCAGATTGAGCTCCTCATTTTAAATCTCCACTTTAAATACACAATAAAATAAGGCCACCACTGAAAGCTGGACCGAAGACGTAGCCCTGGAGATTAGGGTGAACTCCTTATTAATTGTTGTGTTCTTGTATTTGCTTACTATGCTTCTCTGCTATTTTCCATATTTCCAGTGTCTGTGTATTTTGCAATCTGATCGATTCGTTGCCTAAAATGCCATAGACACACACCAGAACATGAGTCTGTAATACCTTCATTAATTAATTAATTAGCTGAGGTCACTCAAGGGTGATTTTCAGATCAAGTGGTATCAGAGGTTTAGGCTGTAAGGTTAGACAAGATTGTGTTGGTTTAGCTGTTTAATGCTCACTAGATCAAAGCTCAAATTAGGAGAAGGAGTGTTGGTCGAAACTAATCCAGAAATTGGGAGAGTCTATCCTCAGAAGACAATGTTATAGGAAGGTTCTATGGGGCCAGACCCTCAATCCATAGAAAGTTTCCTATCCATAAAGTCCATGGTAGAAGAAATGTATAGGGACTTTAGAAAACACAAGGATGAAGATTCATTGGGCTCTAAACAAGAAACAGGAGAAGATGAGTCTCACTTCCATGACCACTCAAAAGGAAAAGGGAAAGAGGAAAGCTTCCTCACACCTCCTAACAACCCTAAACACAAAAAGAAAGCATCTTTGGTCAAACTAGATGTTAAATTTGATCTACCTATATATGATGGAGAGTTAAATGCAGAAACGTTGGACAATTGGATTAGACAAATTGATGTTTATTGCAGGGTATAGAACGTCGACTCAGACAAGAGAAAGATTCAGCTGGCAAGCCTACGCCTAGGAGGCATTGCCTTGGTTTGGTGGGAAGGTAGAACCCAAGTTGACATGAAAATACATGGTAAGACTATCTCTACTTGGAGTGAATTTGTGTTTGCAATTAAAAAGAAGCTCTATTCATAGGCCTACATGTAACAAGCCATGATGAGTTGGAAAACTCTTCGGCAGTTGAAAGGGAAAATTGTGCAAGGGTACACTCAAGAATTTAGAAAGAGAGCATTTATTCTAGGAATCTCATTAGACTCACTAGAGACTCTGTTGAAGTACATTGGTGGTTTACACAGCTACATGAGGCATACCATCCTCATGTTTAATCGCACTAGTATAGATGAGGTATCTCTAGAAGCTAGAGGAAAGAATGGAAATCCAGAAGTTGGGGGACCATCCCAACCCACTGTAAGTAAGAGCAAGGAGAAAAGAAAACATAAGTGGAAAGTAAGGAAGGCTAACACTGCACAGAAAAGCAAAGCTTCATGCATTCACTGTAAAAAGGATGGGCATGATGATGAGCATTGTTGGATTCTGCATCCAGAGCTGAGACCTAAGAAGTTTGAGGGCAAGAAGAAGAAGAATGCTGCAACTATTCAGAAAGATTTGGGGTCAGACTTAGGAGATGAAACAACCATTGCATCCACAGGTATAAAAGGTAAGAATTCTGAAGCATCTACTAGTAATTCTACACAATCTATTACTAATGAAGAAAATGAGAGAAAAAGGCATGAGCTTTTCCATATTCGAGTTATTTCCAAACATCAAAAGATTGATACTTTGTTTGATAGTGGCTCATAAGTAAATTTAATTTCTGAAGCAATTGTAAAGAAGTTGGGATTAGCAACTACACCTCATAAGAAACCATACCCATTAGGATGGTTGAATGATAAAGCACAACTACAAGTGACTAGACAGTGCAAAATCAAGTTTTCTTTTGGGTCAACAGTTGTAGATGAGGTTGAGTTAGACATAATTCCTTTGGATATATGTGGAATTGTTTTAGGAAGTCCTTACTTGTATGATAGAAAAGCTATTTTCTATAGAGATAAGAACAAGTATCTACTTGTTAAATATGGAATCGAATACTTTGTAAGAGCTCATAAGCTCAAGAATAATTATACTCTCATAAACTCAAGGCAGATGAAAAGAATGATAAATTCATGCAAACAATTCTTACTGAAGGTTGTAAAGGAAAAGAAACCTAATAAAACCAATGTATTTGAGGGCTGTAATGCTAAACAACAAGCTGATTTAGAAAAGGTTGTTTCAGAGTACGATATCTTGTTTCAAGAAGCTAAAGGTCTACCACCCAAAAAGGAAATAGTACATGATATTATTTTGCAGCAAGATGCTCCATTGCCTAAAATTGGAATGTATAGGTTGTCTGCTTTAGAGAATGCTGAAATCAAGAAGCAGGTGCAGGAGTTGCTCGAGAAGGGGTTCATCAGGCCTAGCACATCACCATGTGGTCACCAATCATTTTGGTGAGAAATAAAGATGGCTCGTGGATAATATGCATTGATTATCGAGCACTGAATAAGATAACAATAAAAAATCGTTATCCCCTTCCTCACATAGATGATATTTTAGATCAATTGAAGGAAGCTGTTTATTTCTCCAAGCTAGACTTGCACAGTGGATACCATCAGGTCAGAGTTGCAGAACAAGATGCATGGAAGACTTCTTTCAAAACAAAGCATGGATTGTATGAGTGGCTGGTTATGCCTTTTGGCTTAACTAATGCTCTTGCTACTTTCATGAGATTAATGAATGATGTACTCAGACCTTTTCTAGATGATTTTGTTATTGTGTATCTAGTTGACATTCTGATTTTTAGTAAAACGTGGGAAGAACACGTAAAGCATGTTAAGCAGACATTAGATGTTTTGAAAAGAGAAAAAATTCATGTTAAGCTCTCAAATTGGGAATTTGGAAAAACATCTCTAAATTATTTGGGTCATATAGTAGGGGGTGGTGAATTGAAAATAGATCCCTCTAAGGTGGCAAGCATTGTAAACTGGCCTAAACCCAAGTCTGCTACAGAAGTGAGAAGCTTCTTAGGGGCAACACAGTATTTGAGGAAGTTCATTTCTAACTTTTCCTCAATTGCAGCTCCCTTACATGCTTTAACAGGATTGAACATGGTGTTTCAGTGGGGAGGCAAACATCAGAAAGCCTTTGACACCTTGAAAGAAAAGATTAGTACAACACTTGTACTACCACTGCCTGATCTGCAAAGACCATTTGAGATCCAAATAGATGCCAGTGACTATGCCATGGGAGCAGTGTTGACACAACATGATAAACCCATATGTTATCATTCTGAGACTTTTAATCCTGCAATAGTTAACTATCCTACATATGATAAAGAATCGTATGCATTAGTTCAAAGTGTGAAAAAGTGGAAACATTACTTAATGGGCAAAGAGATAGTAATACATACTGACCATCAACCACTTCAATATCTACACTCCCAAACTAAGTTGCAGCAATCAAGACATTACAGATGGATGGGTTTTCTACAACAGTTTCATTTAGTCATCAGATATAAAAAGGGCATACATAATAAAGTTGCAGAAATGTTATCTAGACCCATTATAAATGCATCTACTATACTTAAGCATAATTTTGTGCTACATGAAAGCCACATTGAACAATATGCTCAAGATATAGACTTTAAAGATGTATATGCAACTTTGAGTCAAGGAAAACGGGTAGAAGAATTGGATTACCATGTGAAGGACCGACTCTTATACCATTGTGGGAAACTCTGCATTCCACAAACTGAGAGAGTAAAGACAATTAAAGAAGCACACACTTCTCTGATATCAGGTCACTTTGGAGTAAGTAAAACAGTTGCACAGCTACAAAGATTTTGTTATTGGCCAAAAATGAATGAGACAGTTTCTAGATATGTAAGAGGGTGTACTATGTGTGCTAAAAGCAAGCCCAACAATAGAAAACTAGGCTTGTACACTCCACTACCAGTTCCTTCTCATCCTTGGGAAAGCATTTCCATGGATTTTGTTGGAGGACTGCCTAAATCTAGGAAAGGTCATGATTATCTATATGCAGTTGTGGATAGGTTTAGAAAAATGTGTATTTTGATACCTTGTAATAAACAGATTATAGCTGAACAAATTGCAAAACTGTTCTTTGAACATGTATGGGTTCATTTTGGATTACCCACCTCCATTGTATCTGATCAAGACACCCGATTTGTGGGAAGTTTTGGTCAAGTCTGTGGGAACTGATGGACACCAAACTGAAGAAAAGTACAACTTTTCATCCACAAATTGATGGCCAGATAGTGATCCAGTTACTCAGAGGATATTGCAGCAAACATCCTAAGCTTTGGGATGAACATTTGTGTTATGTGCAACATGCTTACAACAGAGCAAAACATTCTTCCACACAGAGATCTCCTTTTGAGACCTGTTTTGGTTTCACACCAAGGTCTCCTTTGGATTTTGTCTTTGGTAAAGATACCACAGTTGAGGGACACAATGATGTGGATAGGGCAACTAGGTTCATTGAACAAATCCAGGAGATCCATTAGGCAATACAGGAATAGTTGGAAAAGAGCCAAGCCAAATACAAGGCAAAGGCATGACAAGCATCAGATGGAGCATAGTTTCCAAGTTGGTGACCAAGTCTGGCTATATATCAACAAGGACAAGATGCAAGGTGAAGGTAAAAAGCTAAAGTCTATCAGGTATGGACCTTTCAAGATACTTGAGAAGATTGGTGAGAATGATTTTCACCTTGATCTACCAGCTTACATGCACATCTACTCAGTCGTAAATGCATATTGCTTGACATTGTTTGAACCCTCACTGATTGGGGATCCCGAAGAGCAGAGTCAATTGCCTTCTATTGATGACCTGCTACTTGAATATCTTAATGAATTGTAGGAAGACACAGTTTTAGACAGGAAGGTGAGGACGACGTGTAGAGGATATGTTGAGTACCTCAGAATTGGACTCAAGGGTTCAAAGCTGAGCAGTGCAAAGTGGAGAGAGATTGGACAAGTGAGACAATTGTACCCTCACTTAGTCGATGCTTGAAAACGAACTTTTGGTGGTCCAAAAGCTTTTCAGTGGGAAGGCCGTGATCCGAATTGGATCCATGAAGATTTTTCACAGCACCATGACTGTATCAAATCAGGACAAAAATTTGAATTCAAGAGCACAGAGCGATCAGGAAGACCTCTGAACAATGGCAATTGGCAGCTAGCGAGGAACGACGAGGACCTCAATTAAAGCGCACTGAACGAGGCCCATGGAGACCGTGCAAGAGGCGAAACTGGCACATGGGAAGCCCAGATCGGGAAAAGGAGGCCATTTGTAATGCGCGTTGGGCAAAACCCCTCCAGAAAGAAAGGCCCCAAGTGCTCAGTTGCATGGAAGCCAGGAAAACCGTGGGGAAAAGTGCTAAAGGCTAAAGGCGGGAGCCACACTCCAAAACCTGCAGTATATCGGGGGCAACCTTGGGCGGTAAGCGGATTTGGAGAAAAACGAGTGATTACATTCAGCGCCCGACGTGTGGTAGGTGGAGGAGAGAGAAAACCCCCACTCATCGCATGTTAACGGTCGAGCAAGTCAACCACACAAAATGAGCAAATGACGTCGGATCTGGGGGCTCCAGATCTAATGGCTGAGATCATGCCCGATGGAGGAACCGGATTTGATAGGGGATTGAGCCACAATATATAAGGATTTGAGGTCCGATTTGACTGTTGAGATGGCAGATGACTCATTCCACGAGGTAACCGAAAAACCAAACTGACGAGGAAGAGCTGGCACAATTCATAGGAGGACAAGTCGCCACTCCCTATGAGCCGTTGATGATGACGTAGAGACAGGGAACTCCAAGCGAGCAGCAACAGGCGATCTGACGGGGGCGGAAGAGGAAACGAGCAGTCATGAGATCGATTGGCTTA
Organism: Pinus tabuliformis; assembly: GCA_031772625.1. NCBI lineage: Eukaryota > Viridiplantae > Streptophyta > Pinopsida > Pinales > Pinaceae > Pinus > Pinus tabuliformis. Next base: position 2,032,249,367 of record CM062818.1, on the reverse strand, counting down.
AAGCCATGAACGGAGGCAGAGAATAGGAGGACACCAAGAGGAAGAATCGAGAAGAGAAGAAGAGAATGCAAACAAAGAAAAGAAGAGACAGTGAAGAAAGAAGTAGAAGGACAGAGAGCCAAGCTGACCTGCAGCATAAGGCAACATCGAGCCATCCCTGAGAGGATCTATCGGGAACTGAGCACCACATTGGGCTCCTCCCATTGAAGATCAGAGAGGTTAAGAGCTGGTAAGGAAAAGAGTCTGTGCACTCTAGTGGCTTGGGGAATCCAAGAACCATCCTGCCAAGCAATTCTGTTTCAAGAGAGTCAAATTGAGCTCCTCGTTGTAAATCTCTACTTTAAAGACACAATAAAAGAAGGCCACCACTGAAAGTTGGACCGGAGACATGGCCTTGGAGATTAGGGTGAACTCCTTTTTAATCATTGTGTTCTTGTATTTGCTTACTGTGCTTCTCTGCTGTTTTCCATATTTCCATTGTCTGTGTATTTTGCAATCTGATCGATCCGTTGCCTAAAATGCCATAGAAACACACCAACACATGTGTCTGTAATACCTTCATTCATTAATTAATTAGCTGAGGTCACTCAAGGGTGATTTTCAGATCATCCACCCATGGAATTGACATGTGGTATTATAACTAAAAAATACTATAAGTAACAAGTCAAATTTTGTAAAAGGACAAATTGTCCACCACAATGTAGCTTTCACAGTTATTCTTCGTTTTAATAAAAAAAAATTGCATTGTTTTGTTTATTGGGCATTCTCCTCTTTTTCTTCTAGAATTTCAATCTTTTAGATCTTGGGGGCCTCCCCCCAAGATCTGGATCAATGGTATCAGAGCAGGTTATGATTCCATGGGAATGAAAGTTTGATGCATATTTTAGTTTCAAATTTTGCAGAAATATTCAACAAAATTCAAGCATGTGCTACGTCATCTGTTAGCACTCCAGGAAAATCTCCTAGGTTGTAGCTCAGAGATGCCTGGTAACATATAATCTTCAATATTGTTCTCTGAACTATTGGAATGGATGATGATTTGGAACAAGTGAGATGACCATTTTAGCTCTGTTCTCACTCAAGACATGCATGAACACTCTTAACAACACAAGGCTTTAAACCACTAATGCTCAATAGTTTGCAGATTTAATGGATAGATGGAGAATGCTTAAATATACCAGCAGATTACATATATGACAACACATGTAAATAGATAGCTACAGGCAATAGAGAAGCTTGCAAATCTAGTATATCAAAGTAGAGATAAGATGGCAGTTATCTGGCCTTAGATACATAAATAACATGAACGGACTGTGCAAGTGCGAGTGTAGAATAGAAGAGGAATGGATGTTGAACGTATAACAACAAAAGAAGCATGTATTACTAAAGGATGCAGATGAGAAGCTCGAAGGAACATAGGAGGAACAATCTCCAAAAGTTGAACCCTTCTTTCATCTCATTTTTAACTATTTATAGCTCGTTTACAATGGTCCTGAGCCTTTTGAGGCTTCAGGTCTCTTAATCTATCCCTCTGTCTTGTTTAACCGTATGATTCCCTCAATAGGCAGCATGATTCGTAGGTTTCTTCTTCTGACAGAAGACTAACCATATTAAGATATTTTGGGAAGCTTGCTGTGAAGCCTGGGAGCTCTCTCATGCCAGAGATGCCCCATAATGTTTGTTAAGATGGCTATTGCACTGGCCGGACCGTTGATACTCCATGAGCTCATTTGATTTAGGTTTCAGCGTGTTTTGGACACTCTCTTTCCCTTTCCAGGATCTGTCCGCCGGCCATTGTATCTCGGCCGAATCCCTCTTCTGGCATGTAACATTTCTGCATGACACTTCTAAGGATGGTTGGCCACCTGATCTTGCAAATGGAGTGGCTATCGGGCCTATGAAATACCTTCAACAGTCCCTTTCAAATGATAACTAGGAATGTTTTTTTATTTCATACATAAAATGTTGCAACTGTGTAAATCCCACCCTTCTCTATTCTTTTCGGACCTAAAAATTCCTTAAACATGGCCTATTCTCTCATCGGTTCCGCCCTCTGGGTCGCTGTCGTCTATCACAGCCGACATGGTCCCTTTGTTCCCCTTGTATTTTTAAATACTTAAAAACACGGGAAATACATGAAAATTGGCCTCCCTCCAGACTTCAAATCTTATAGATTTCATTCCCGGACCCTTTCGGGTTCGAGACCTATCGCAATCGGCGTTACCACCTGTATAGAGGCCCTACTCCTTCACAATATTCCGATGCGATCTAGCGATGAGATCTAATCACAATCGCATACCAACAATTTTCATATAACATGGTGTTGTTCCTGTCAATTGTGAACCTGCGATGCAATGTGGTCCCCGACCCTTGGTAATGTTCCGCTGCGATGTAGCGATGCGATCTAATCATAATTGTGGATCGCTCAACATCGAGGCTTTATAGATTATGCCTTCCACTGTCGCGACTGCCAATGTGACTCACCAATTAACTATTCCTTCAGCTTGGCTGATTGTGATTTAGTGGCTTAGATCTAGGCCGTGGATCGGCTAGTTCTAACGGCAGCTGTGCGTTGCTCTATTCACGCCTGCAATACTATGTTTTTTCACTGTTTTGGAGTATTTTAGCCTCCCGATAGCGTATTTCCACCCTTCTAAGGGCTTTTGGCATATGATTGTTTCGATCTTGGGATGATTTTAAACATCTCTTGAAGACTTCAGGAGTGTTTTGGATCCATTTTTTGGGCCAAATGAAAACAAGGCTAACACTAGCTCCTTCTGGGGATGAAATCCTCCCTGTGATATTTCAAGAATCATAGATCAATGCCTTTCCTGTAAAACAAAATTGAATTTTCCCCTAGTGTTCCATTGGGCATGGAGTCTTTTTATCATAGACATAGAAACTGAAAGAAAAATATATGTACAATAATAAGGCTTTAAGGCCTTAAATGAAATAGAGTTTCAGGAACTGCCCATTTATCGAGCTACCCGAAGTGTCTCCTCCATCTAGATTGTGCAGGATAAATGTATTGTTGTGCCGAACTTGAGCGACGACAAAAGGACCTATCCATAAGGAGTCAAACTTGCCATGGTTACATTTATTTTCCTTCAATTCATCCCATTTGAGCACCCAATCACCAAATTGGAAATTGTCCACTTTTGCCCTCCTGTCAAAGGTTTCTTTGATTTTCTTCTAATGGACTTGTTCTTTCTCAACCAGCTGCTCTCTGAACTATTGTAGTTCAACTAGGTTATTCATTCTTCTTACCATGTCATTTTCTTCATCTTGTTCTTCTTGCAAGAACTTAGCCACAGGGAGGATCAACTAGATAGGGAAAACAACATCAGCGCCATACACCAGTTTAAATGGAGAATTCCCTATGGAATTTTTTTATGGAAACTCTGTCAGCCCATAGTGCAAACTTCAACTTGGAATCCCAGCTCTTTTTTTTGTCCTCTAATAGTTTTTTGATTATCCTTACCATACTCTTGTTAGATGATTCTACCAGGCCATTTCCTTGAGGATAATATGAGGTAGAATGCACGACTTGAATGCCCATTGTTAGAAAATTATATATTACGGAGCAATGGAACACATAAAATATTGCAGAAATATAAACACAGAAAATGCACAAAACAAGAGAGACACAGATATACGTGGTTCACCTAGTTTGGGCTACTTCCACCCCGAACAACCAGTCCTTCCTTTTCATTATCCAACAAAATGAAGAGACACAACCTACAGCAAATCCGCTGTAATATCCTCTTTTTTCTCTCACAGTCTCACCTCTAGGTTTCTCGCTCATAGAATACACATCTATCTCACAGCCTGAAATACAATACCCTCATACAAAGAGAGGGGTTTCCTTCTAGGGCAAAAAACCCTAAACTAAACATAAGTTCTATCGTCAGATCATCCACCTAATGAATGGCCCAGATTGACTAGAAATTACTATACTTTTACAAGGCAATTTTACAGTTGTTTTTAGCTTCGGGGGCGCTGCCCTGGAAACCCCCCGCCAGGGGGGGCTCCCAAAGGTCGCAGCAGCGAATATTTTACGGGCGGCGTTGCTGCCCCCATTTCGAACTGGGGTCCTATGTGGCGATACCTTTGAATATAGAAGATAATCAGGCTCCACACCCAACAATCTCCCACTTGGAGACTGATTGTAGCAACTCCACCACTGCTCCATTTGCTGGACAATGACTCCTCTTTGGACCTGGCTATTTCTCATCTTCATCGTCATCCTTGAAGACCAACTGAAACTGAGCATATTCTCAGTTTCTCCCTGGTTACAACTTTTGTTAGCATATCTGCAGGATTCTAGCTAGTGTGTATCTTTTCCAGCTTCAACGCTCCATCTTCCAACACTGATCGTATGAAATGGTACTTGAGCTGTATGTGTTTAGTCCTGGAATGAAATGCTGAGTTCTTTGCAAGATGAATGGCACTTTGGCTATCACTGTATAACGTGCCCATATCATGCTCCTTACCCAATTCACCCATAAACCTTTGTAACCAAATCATTTCTTTACTAGCCTCTGTAGCAACAACATACTCTGCTTCTGTTGTTGAAAGTGCAACAACACTTTGGATTTTTGAAACCCAACTGACAGCTGTTCCTCCAACAATAAATACATATCCTGTAGTGCTCCTCCTATTATCTCTGTCACCTGCCATATCTGCATCAACATATCCTTGTAGGGAGATGTTTGAACCACCAAAGCATAATGCTTGATTTGTGGTACCTTTCAAATATCTGAGAATCCATTTCACTGCCATCCAATGTTCCTTTCCTGGATTGTTCATGTACCTGCTTACAACTCCCACTGCATGTGCAATATCAGGCCTTGTGCAGACCATTGCATACATTAAGCTTCCAATTGCTGATGCATATGGAACTTTAGACATATAATCCATGTCTTCTTGGGTCTTTGGGCACATTTCCTTGCTAAGTTTGAAATGGCTAGCAAAAGGTGTACTAACTGGTTTTGCATTGTGCATGTTAAATCTTTTCAACACCTTTTGTATGTACTCATTCTGAGACAATGTTAATTTACGATTTTTCCTGTCTCTAGTTATTCTCATACGAAGGATTTGTTTCGCAGCTCCCAAATCCTTCATTGCAAATGAATTTGCCAATTTTCTTTTGAGCACATTTATTTCCTGCATGTTAGATCCTGCAACAAGCATGTCATCTACATACAGTAACAATATAATATAGCTGCCATCATTTTTCTTTTACAAATAAACACAATGATCAGAGTGACATCTAGTATAACCTTGTTCAGACATAAACTTGTCAAATTTTAGATACCACTGCCTTGGAGCCTGTTTTAAGCCATACAAGCTCTTCTTCAACTTGCACACTAGTTTCTCCTTCCCTTTCACCTCATATCCTTGTGGCTGCTGCATATATATCTCTTCCTCCAAATCCCCACGGAGAAAGGTTGTCTTTACATCTAACTGATCAAGATGCAAATCTTCAGCTGCTACAAGACTTAAAATAGTTCTGATTGAAGTCATTTTAACAATAGGAGAAAATATTTCATCAAAATCAATACCTTTCTTCTGTGCAAACCCCTTCACCACAAGTCTAGCTTTATACCTCTGTTTTCCTCCATCTTCTTCCTTCAGCCTGTAAACCCATTTATTCTTCAATGTAATTTTTCCTACAAGCAACCTGACTAAATCCCAAGTCTGGTTATGCATTAAGGATTCCATCTCTTCTTCCATGGCTACCTCCCACTTCTTCCTGCTTTCAACCTGCATTGATTCTTCATAACATTCGGGTTCACCGGAATCATTCAACAATAAATAGTATAATGAAGGAGAGTATCGTTCAGGGGGTCTACCTATCCTGGTAGATCTTCTAACACCACTTTCAGGTGTTTGGGGTGCATGTTGTTGTTGTGGTGGTTGCTGTTGTTGTGGTTGTTGATTATTATTATTTTCAGGCACCTTTACTTTTTCAGTGATTTCATCAAGGACTGTGTATTCCTTGTTTTCCTTTTCCTGTTTCTTTTCTTGCAACTGATTCTTATACAAGACCTTTTCATTGAATATTACATCTCTGCTCCTAATGATTTTGTGATTTTCGTAATCATATAAGCGATAACCAAAATCATTAACACCATATCCAATAAAGGTACATTTCTTTGACTTTGCCTCAACCTTTGTTCTATTTTCTTTATCAATATGGACAAAGGCCTCACAACCAAAAGGCTTTAAAATAGAGTAGTTTACCTTTTTACCTGTCCATGCTTCCTCTGGAACACCACCATCCAAGGAACTTGAAGGCCCTCTGTTTATTAGATAAACAACAGTATCTACAGCATCTGCCCAAAACTGTAAAGGCAATCCTGCATGCAATCTCATGCACCTTGCACGCTCCATGATTGTTCTGTTCATCCTTTCTGACACACCGTTTTCTTGTGGTGTTCTTGGAACTGTCTTCTCTCTGCGAATTCCATGCTCTAAATAGTACCTATCAAACTCTTTGCTGCAATATTCACCTCCATTGTCTGATCTAAGACACTTCAATTTCTTTCCTGTCTCAATCTCAACCAAAGCTTTCCATTTCTTGAAAGTATCAAATACATCAGATTTATTCTTAATACAATAAATCCAAGTTTTTCTAGTTGCATCATCAATAAAAGTAACATAATAACGAGAGCCACCGAGAGATGATACCTGAGCAGGTCCCCATGCGTCTGTATGCACAAGCTCTAATTTTTCGTTCTTCTTTTCTTTCCCAACTCTGAGAAATCTGACTCTCTTCTGTTTTCCATAAATGCAGTTCTCACAGAAGTCCAAATCAACATTCTTCAAACCCGGCAACAAATTCCTTGAGTGAAGAATCTTCATCCCCTTTTCACTCATGTGTCCGAGCCTATGATGCCATAATGCTGCATCTGCTCCTTTGGAAGTTAAAGCATTAACAGAGTTAGAAATACCATTGCATAAATACAATGTACCAACCTTTTCGCCTTTTGCTATTACCAAGGCTCCTTTAGTGACCTTCCAAGCTTTATCTGTGAAAGTTGTCACACAACCTTCACCGCCTAACTGCCCTGTTGAAATCAGATTTTTCTTTAGATCTGGAACATGCCTTACCTCCTTTAATAGCCATTGGTTTCCATTCTGCTGTTTTACAAGAACCTTACCCATTCCAACGATTTTACAGGGTTTATCATCACCTAGACAAACTTGTCCAAAATATCCTTGAACATAGTCATGAAAGTATTTCTTATCAGGTGTGGCATGGAATGAAGCCCCTGAATCTACCACCCAGGAATCAGTAATATTCTCGAAAGAAAGAATCAAAGCATCTTGTAACACCTCACCTGTCACATTTGCTTCATGATTGTTTTCTTGCTGTGCATCTCCTTCTTTTCCCTTCCGAGATCTACAGTCTTTCTTTAGGTGTCATTTCTTTCCACATTTCCAGCACACTATCCCCGATCTAGACTTGGATCTGCCTTTCCTTGATTTACTGTGATATCCTGAGCTCTTTCCTCTTTCCATTTTTCTTCCTCTAGACTCTGCACTCAAAGCATTTCTCGATGTCTCACCGGAGCTTTTCCGTCGCATTTCCTCGCTAAGGATAGCACCGACAACATCATCAAACTTTAAAGTACTAGATCCAGAAACAAAGTTACTAATGGCCATTACCAAACCATTCCAACTTTCTGGTAATGAGCACAAGAATAACAAAACTCTAACTTCATCATCAAAGTTTACCCCTACAGAACTTAACTGACTTGTAACTGTATTAAAATCATTTAAATGGTTTGCAACAGATCCACCTTCCGACATATTCATATTAAATAAACGTTTCATAAGAAATACCTTGTTTGAGGCCGAGGGTTTTTCATATAGTTTCGACAACGTCTGCATCAAACCCTCTGTCGTGGTTTCCTTCAAAATGTTGAAGGCGACTGACGCAACAAGGCACAACCGTATTGTTCCGAGTGCCTTTCTATCGAGAAGGTTCCATTCTTCGTCTTTCATACCCGTCGACATCTTTGTTTTTCTGCCCAATGGTAGGTATAGATCTTTCTGATACAGATAATCTTCCATCTGCATCTTCCACAACGAGAAGTTTTGGCCGTTAAATTTCTCGACCCTAAACTTACCATATTCCGCCATTGCTCCCACTCGAACCAGGAACCCTTCTTTCCTGCGAGTTTATCAGCCAAATAGACCTTCGGCTCTGATACCAGTTGTTAGAAAATTATATATTACGGAGCAATGGAACACATAAAATATTGCAGAAATATAAACACAGAAAATGCACAAAACAAGAGAGACACAGATATACGTGGTTCACCCAGTTTGGGCTACGTCCACCCCGAACAACCAGTCCTTCCTTTTTATTATCCAGCAAAATGAAGAGACACAACCTACAGCAAATCCGCTGTAATATCCTCTGTTTTCTCTCACAGTCTCACCTCTCTGTTTCTCGCTCACAGAATACACATCTATCTCACAGTCTCAAATACAATACCCTCATACAAAGAGAGGGGTTGCATTCTAGGGCAAAAAACCCTAAACTAAACATAAGTTCTACCGTCAGATCATCCACCTAATGAACGGCCCAGATTGACTAGAAATTACTATACTTTTACAAGGCAATTTTATAGCTGTTTTTAGCTTCGGGGGCGCTGCCCCCGAAACCCCCCGCCTCTACCCTTGAACCAATGCTTCATTTTCAACGGTGTTATTTGTGCAATTGAATTCAAGTCTACATGCTAACATGGTTTTTTTCTCCTCTTGGACTAACTAATATACAACATGCTCCTGCTCCATCATTGGATTTAGAACTATCGAAAAATAATTTCCAAAACAAGGTTTTATTTACTAGTTTATCTACAAAATTGATACATCTAGAAGTGTCAGTTTGAGAAAAAATTTCTATCTGAGATTAAATGGAATTTTCCAAAAAAGGTGAAATGTGAGCATTGAAATTTCCTAAGAATGACTTAACAGAATAATTTCTGATTATGTTGTTTCTATACGTTACAGGCTCATTTTCTCCTTCTAACTCTGTCACTATGTACTTTTGATGTTTTTCTTGTTCAACTTTGATCTGATTTGGTTTGTCATTGTAGGGGAGCCACATATGAGACCAGTCAGTTGCAAAGTAACCGTGAAGCTTTTCTGACCAATCCCTACTGAGGATTAGTCCATAAAATTCAGGAATGTCAGCCAGAAGTATATCAATGACTTGACACACTTTTGGGTTTGACGAAAGTCTTATGGTTACTTGATTAAGTTTTGCGATGACTTCAACTTGAGACCGATCTAGCTGTATTATTCATACTGCATATTTGTGAGGCTGAATGTTTAACTTAGCGCAAACCATCCTAGGTAAAATGTTAGATGATGCACCAGAATCAATTTGACAGTTGTGCAAGTTTTTATTAAAAACTTCAAAAGCAAGGATAAATGGTGGAGTATGGGATTTGGATCTTCCAACAATCAGAGCAATGTCAATTGGGTCAATTTTATTTGCAATTCTAGTTGGAGGACTTCCCATTTCATGAGTAGCCTGTGAAATCACAGCGACGGGAAGAGGCATGGTAGGTATTGAATTGAGTTCTTTCAAGAGTAATTTATGTTGATGTTTTAACTTACTGAGCTCATGAAGAGTAATGTTTTCTCTGGTTTTCTTCATATCTTCAACAATGTTGTATTCCATTTCATCTGAGATGATAAGTGTTTTAGATGAAGATGTCGAATTAGATTAGATTGGGTTTGTCTGAGTAGACTTCGGTGAGGATTTTTTACCTATGATTTTATCCCCGGGAGGTGGAATTGGGTTTTTCTATTTTGTACTAGACTATGGAGGATCGAGTTGATTTCTACTTCTAGTGGCAACAGGTAATGCTTCTTGGTCTTCCTCATTTGGAAGAATGAAGTCCCACATTCGTTGTAGTTCTACGATTTCTTCATCGTCGGTTTGTTCCTCATTTGAAACTTCTTCCTCTTCCCCTTCTGACTCAGCAGTTGTTATAGCATTTGGAGTTTTAGAATCGGTTGGAGGATTTGTTCTATAGGGTCTAAAAGATTTCTTGGAAGAGATTTCTGCTACTTGTTTCTTTATATCAACCATTTCATTGGACATGGTCTTCAAAACCTTTTGTAACCCTTCTAGGTCGAAAGGGTCTTTCGGTTGTTTCTTTTTAGAATTCTCTCTAAAATATACTTTTTAGATTTCCTTTCATCTAAGGAGTTTTTCTTTTCTACGGCTAGGATACGTTTCTCTACAGCTATTGCCTCTCTCATGTTTTCTACTAATGTGGCTTGGAAACTCTGTCTACAAAGATGGTTGAATTTGAAGGTAAAGCCGAAATATACCATTCATTTTGGACTTCATTTCCAGGCTTAGATGCTGTTGGTATTTTGTTCAATACTTTATTGAAGCAAGAGTTGAAGTCCTTAATTGGTTCCTTTTGTTCGGCTTTTAAATTGGAGAGGTCATTTATTAAGGTTGCTGTGGACCTATCATCCCCAAATTTTGTTAAAAATTATTCTTGAAATGTATCCCAGTTATTAATGGAGCTTGATGGTAATGAAAAATACCATGATCCTACTACTCCTTGTAAAGTATAGGAAAATAACCTTATAACTGCGTCCTCTTCTGTTACTCCATTCAAATTAACATATAGCATAAAATTATTTATGTGTTCTTTGGCTAATAGGCCATTGTCAGGATTGAATTTGGGCAACCATTTCTCAAGATGAGCTGGTAATTGAGATAAAGGTCCAACCATTCTTACAACCCCTGGGTTGGCCCATGGCCTTAGTGGATTTTGCGCCATTGTCAGGATATGAGTAGAAGAAGGTGTGGCAGTAGTTGAAGGTGATTGGGTAGAGGAGGATGTAGCTCTTGTACCTGTATGAACCACGATCTGGAGTTGGGGGATGGATGAGTGACCTTGTGATGATATGAGTGGGACGGAGGAAGAAAATGATGATAGAACCTCACTATGAGATTTTGTGGGTGTTTTCTTAGCTTTCTTACGACTTGGTAGAGGAAACTCAACTGGTGGGATTCCTAGTTTTTCGCTTTGTGCTCTAGTCAGTCGTTGAGATGGGGTTCGATGAGAAGTGACACTACCTTGGGATAACTCAGATTCTTCTTGAGATATTGAAATCCCTTGTAACTTATGGATTAAAGTTTGTAATTCAGGGGGCTCTGAAGAAGAATGATCTGGCTTGTTTGGGATTTCAGTGATGTGCTCTGTATTTTTCTTTTCAACTTCTGGTTCAAAGATAGGAGATTTGGAATGCGAACGAGAAGTTGAGGGTGATGGTGAGGGAGTTTTAATCTTAGAATGGCATGAAGATGTATATTTACTTACCATTCACAGTCAGGCCCTCCTTCTAGCGCCAAATATGTTGAAGGCTCGAAAAATCGGGACTCCAACAAGGGGGATAACCACCCGGTCCGGACCTTAGGACAACTCCTTTTCCATTTGGAATAGTGGCTCCGACTGGGGATGATGGGACCAGTTTCCCAATCTATTTATAATGTTCGTGCTAACGGGATGATGTTTTTCTTTTTTGGATTTTATGGGGTAAATACTTATTTTAAAGTTGATCTATCTTCTAACTATCATATGCAATCTATCATAATCAAGGAAAACATCTAACTTTAAAACTATCCCAGGAGTAACGTTTATATATGCGATCTAAAATTATTTCTGAAAGTAATTGATAATAAAGATCATTCAATTATGATAAGAAGAGAATTCGTTTAATAATGATCGTTTCGTATAAAAAGTTAGCCAAAAAAATATGAGAGATATATTGCATAAAGAGTCATTCATATATTCAAAATAAATAATAAATCATAGTCATACAAAAGTGCAATAATGATAACTAAGAATTTAAACTTTCATACATAAATAACTTAAAATGATTTATTGCTTGATACACAAGTAAAAATCATTAGGAGATAGAAATACCATTTTTAATATGTCCTACTCATGTGCTCCATCAAATATTGATCCAATTTCAAATCATTCAACATCAACTAAGAGTACAGAAGTGCAATTTCAGTAGAAAAGGCTGAACTCAAGTAGAAAATAAATCATGTTCCATTAACTTTACCAAAGCCTCCTTTATTGAGTAGCGTTGCATGCTGGATCGCAATTTCATGGGGTAACCTTTATAAGGAAGGTCCATCGTAATCATTTTGCGATGCAAGAATCTGTCCTTTAAAAGAGGGTCTTTTCAATGATTATTTTAATATTTACTACTTTCCGGGTATAAATTTACTTTTAGGTTATTTTACCATGTGGCACTTGTTTATGAAACTCATCATTTGTGAAGTTCTATATGCTAAAGTATGAAAAGGTAAATTTTCCATGGTTTTGCAAGTTCTGTTTTGACATCTTATTTTATTCTAAAAATAAAAAGGCATGAGTAGATGCTAGGATTGGTTTTTTTGGAAGGGTCCCCATTTATTAATGTTATTACTAATACTAGTAAATGGGGGGGGGGGCGCGGGTGTTGTTGATAAGCACAACAGGTTCCTAGCCCTCAAAGAATATCAGTCCTCTTGCCTATTCTTATCTTGGATTCACATCCTCAAAGAGCATTGGATGCTATATGATTACCCAATCCCCCATTATTTCTTCCCAAATGAAGACAAGAATGTTGTGTCTATCTCTCCCTCTCAACTAGGGAAGATATGCCCATTCATGTAAAGGAATGTACCCAAGTTCCCTCTAACTAGGAACTTGTCCTAGCTCCCTCTCAATTAGGGACTTGTCAGAGCTCCCTCTTACCTAGGAACTCTCCTTTTCATCAACAAATTCTTATTCATGGTCCTTCAACAATTGGATCAATTTATTTCCTCGATGTCTTGAAATTCAGTCGAGATTCTTACTTGTAGGGCATTAACCATCTATCACTTTCCTTCTTGGTTCGTCATGTAATTCCTTTCTTCATGGAAAGTGGCCTTCCTTATACATATCTGGAACCTTCTTCATATGGCTACTTCTTCCTCATCATGTTTATTTTAGGGATTTACATCCACCACATTAATGCTAGTCGTACTTGTACTTACAGCTCTTGTTCCAATAGCCCCCCGTGAAATCATCTAGATATTATTCATGAAATCAAAACATAATGTTAAATCAAATAGTACCTTATGAAATGGTTCTTCATTATCACATATTCTTGTGATATCAACATACTTCATACATGTTGACACATCCCCCAAAGATATCCATTGTCAAGTGTCTTCTTCTTTTTCAGACTTCCATAAGAGTCTTCATATCTTTCCTAGAGATTTCCTAGTCAAATCTTCTTAGTCTTTTGGATGTTGATTTCCTTCATAATGGTTGCATATCTCACAATCTCTTCCTTCCTCACACTTTCTATTCCTAGGAGCTTTCAATCAAATTTTCTTAATTGTAACCAACCACCTCATACTTCATATGAGGATATATTATGTTGATTTCATCTAGTGTGACTATGCCTTCCTGCATCCTTTCAGATTAGGAGATCCTTTTCCCTTGATCATGATTCTTAAGATATAAGTAGTGATCCATGTTACCTGCAACCATATGACATGACTTTATAATATTAAATACAAGCATACATACCTCATTTTACCTTTAGGTCATCTAGGATTCTTCCAACAACTTCCTTGATTGAAAAGATCTTCAATCCCTTGATTTGCTTCATTTCTCATGTCATCATATCATCATCTCATGAATTCCATAAGTTGGATTTCCTGATGAAACACTTACTTCCTCTCTAGATTAGTGAATCCTTTGATGAGGATTCCTTCAAAGAATCTTGATGATCTTGCATATCCCCATCTGGAAAATGTTTCCTTTCTGACTTGATGTATGATGAACCTTGTCTTGGATGACTTCTTCCTTTCTTGCAATGTCCAATGAGGTTCACAAGAGCTATCTCCTTCATGTTTGACTGCCATGGATTTTTTCCTTCATGATTCCCATGGCGATGTCATGAGTTCTTGTTTTTCATGCTTCCATGATGCCATGATGCATCTTATTATAATGGTCATATCTAAAAGAATTAGGAGCTTATGATAGGATGCTTTTGTGAGGGATACCATCTCGATCATAGTAGAGATCTGTTACTCCCTGTTTCCTTGGCTCTTTTCTTCAACTTCCTCCATCTTTCCGGTGATATGAGATTTATTTTCATAATATTTCAACAGAACTGTTTTGTCTTGTTTGAGGAACACACTTCCCTTTTTTTCTACAGATGTTTGAGTTCTTTAACCTTCAACACTTTTTCCTACAACTTGTTCTTTTTCTATCTATCATAGAGACCACAAGTTGTCGAATGATGTAACTTTCGTTTTTCATGGAAATTTGTTACCTTGCTTATTAGTTAATGATGATTATATTCTTATCATCTCTCCCAGATCTCCCAATTGAGATCTCATGAAGACATTCCTTCATTCTTTGATACCTTCAATCAAGTCTAATTGATATAACCTTCTTCACTGTATTTTAGAGAGTATATCTTCTTGCATTTCATATATCTCTTTTATGTGTCTTTTCTTGCTAGATAGGGAGGAGAGGACCTTAATAGTTCCTTCCCCTGAATTCAAAGGAGACCTTGATATGTTCACTTACTTCTCTTATCTATGAGGATTATGAAAATCGTCCTTATTCCATGCAAGGACCTTTTATGACCCATCCAACTTATAGATCTCCTTGCAACTACGAAGTCATTTTACCAAATTGATTAAAGAATGAAAAGTACTTACTTGAAAAGTGAAGATGAAATCTTCTACTTGATCACTTTGATTGTGATTGAAGAATATGTATTATATCTTCCTCTTGGATGATCTTCTTTTCGATGAAAAATCCTTTGTTCAATAGAAAAAGATTGCTCCCTTTAATGAGGATGATTTGATGCTTCTTTGGATGATCTTCCTTTGGTGCAAGGAGATGCTCCTCGATTTTTTTTATAACCTTGAAGATGACAATGTCTTCTTTCCTTCAATATGATTTTCCTTCTTTTTCAGTGTATATTAGGACTACTTATAGGGTTTCATCCTTTTCCAAGATGATGTGATCTTTGTTTTGAGGTCCTTTAAGCTATATTGCATTGTAGACATCTTTATGAGAGTCTTGGTGGCCTTTTGAATATGACTGTGGAGACAAAAGATCTTGCTATTGGAGATCTTTTCTTTGATCTAGGGCTTTATCCTTAAACGTATATCTTGATCCCTTTTCTTTGATATCCTTCTTAAAGCTTGATCCTTGAATGTTTCTTTGTTGTCCTTCCTTTGAATTGAATACCTTATCTCTGATACAGTGTTAAATAATCTAGGGCAATGTAGGTTAATAAGATTATTCTATCCATGATAACTATTTGTGAGGTGTTTTTAACATTTCTTACTAGCACAATCTTCGCTTTTTATTATTAGAGTGTGTATTCTCAATTCATAAAATAGTTACCAAAATAAAAGAGACAAGAACACAAGATGGAGGCTTTTTTCCGTGGCCAAAGCCTTTCACTCTTTGAGAGGAATATCCACACAAAATTCTTCCTATAGAGATTCCAATTGACGAATATCGAGACCATGACCCTTGACCTATTTATCCACTCCAAGATCAAGACACTAATCCTCTTCTTCATCATTTCTAAGATCATCATCACTTCTACAACACTGAGGCCATCACTACTGCTCCACCGAGATCTTCATTAATGCTAAAACATGATTGTTGCACCTTCACCGAGGTGTTCACCATAACAATGAGATCTCCATATACATGAACGAGAGTTGCACTTGGATCCATAGAGATCATGAATATTTCACCATAGTCACACTTTGCTGCACTGAGATCATTGCTGCATAATTTCTACACCACCGAGAGCTTCATTAGGATATTGACCTTGAAACTACATCTTCATTATGACTAAGATCACTATGCCAAGTTCATGACTGTATTCATGAGACAAAGTGTATTTTTGTGTGATCACTGGAATCCTTCTCATCATAGTTATGCCGAGACTATGACTATATCTAGAGAGTAGGCCAAGAAAAAGTGTGTTGCTTCGAGACCCTCCTCTTCACAAGTATGCTGAGACTGTAATCCTCCTTCAGTGATGACTGTGATCACCGAGACTAGGAGGAGGCCGAAAATATATAAAGCTAGCAAGGAAGCCGAAAATATTGAGGACAGACTTGCGAAATCCATCTTGTAACTTTCGTCCGAAACACCAGAAGTATCCAAGTTCTCTAAACTGTACTCACTGTAATTTTCCCTGAGATTTTAGAGGCATCCAAGATCCTAAACCTCATCTGAAGTTGCATATTTTTCTCAATTTTATGCTCCTATAATTCAGATCTTACAATCTTATTTATAGTCGTTAGTCATGCATATAAGCTGACGTGAGAGTATGGACTGTTGTGTCTCCTTATTTGAGCCGACATGAATTCTTTTTACATTTTTTGGAGGCCGACTTCATCAAGAGGGATTGTGCTTGTCTTTGGAGGGATTCTAGACTTTTATATAGACTTGTATACATTACACACAAGCTCAAGAAGAGAATGACATTGACTCTATGACTTAAAATAAACCCTAAGGATCTCAATGGGAGCCACTAACAAATAAAAAACTTGCCCATGAAACCCATGCAACAAGGCATACACAAGTAATTGTATTTCTTTTATTTCATCATTTACAGAGATCATGTCATTATGAAGACCGAACCTAGTCACACTTTATTCAACACAACACACACTATAGCTGAGTCATTTGGGAGGAGGAGTCACAACTCCTACTTATTTCTTGATACATTCAAAGGTTTCTCTTTCTAGTGGCTTATTAATGATATCTTCAAGTTGGTCTTTAGTGGCCACATATTCAAGTCAAACAAAATTGGGTGAAACCTGCTCTCTTAAGAAATGGAAATTGATAGGGATGTGCTTGGTCTTTGAGTGCATGAAAATATTCTTAGAGATACTGATCACAATAATATTATGACATGATTGGAATAGGACCAGTCAACTCTACCTTGATGTCCTTCAAGGTCCACTTCATCCATATAATTTGCGAGCAACATGTGGTCGTTGCAATATAGTCTTCTTAAACATTTGATAAAGAAATGGAGGCTTCTTTCTTGCTGACCCAAGACACTAAGAAGTTTCCCAAAAAGAATGATGCACCCAAGGTGCTCTTCCTATCATCAGTAATGCCTGCCCAATCAAAATTAGTATAGGCCTTCAACTTAAACTCTCTTCTTTTATCACACCACAATCCTTAATCAGTTGTTCCTTGAATATATTTGAAAATCCTTTTGATAATGATGACATGAATTTCATGAGGAAAATCATGAAATCTAACCACTACACCCACTGATTGCATGATTTATCATATCAAAGTTGTAAGGTACAACAAGCTTCCTATCATTAATTTGTACTCAGTATGATTTGCCAGTGATGTCTCATCTTCTTTGCATAATTTGTAGCCTGTAACCACAGGAATGCTAATTAGCTTGAAAACTTCCAGTCGAAACTTCTTTTGGGTTTCTTGTAGGTACTTGGATTGGGAGATAAATACCCCATTTTTTGACTGAGAAATTTGCAGTCCTAAGAAGAAGTGTAATTATCCAAGCATGGACATATAGAACACTGTCTACATACAATTTTCGAATTGACGTCCAATTTTTTCCATATCGCTTCCAAATATTATGTCGTCCACATAGACAACTACAATTAGTAGATGATATTCTCCAAACTTTATGTATATATTTTTGTCTATAGTACCTTTCTTAAAGCCTTGTTGCTGAAGGTATCAATCTCGTCTTGCATACCAGGCTCTGAGAACCTGTTTGAGTCCATATAAGTCCATTTTCAGTTTGCACAAAAAGCCTTCATTTTCGGTGAGCGTGAATCCTTTTGGATGCTTAATGTAAAATTATGCTTTGAGATATCCATTGAGAAATTCTCACTTCACATCCATATGATATACCTTGATTTTTTTACGATTGGAAAAGGCAAGAAACATTATGATAGCTTCTAGTCTAGCTACTGGTGCAAAGGTTTCCTCAAACTCCATTCCATCTATCTAGGCATACCCTTTGCAAACTAATCATGCCTTATTCCTAATTACTCGACCCAACTCATTTAACTTATTTTTGAAGACCCATTTTGTACCTATGAAATTTTTCTCTTTGGGTCTTGGAACAACCTCCCAAGTGTCATTATTGTCAATTTGTTCAAGTTCTTCATTCATAGCTCTCGCCTAGAACTTGTCCTCACTTGTCTGGATGAGGGTTTTAGGCTCAACCTGAGATAGCACAGAAACATTTTCACAACTTGAATTGACAAAAAATTTCCTCCTCGTCTGAACACCAAGTATTTTATCTCCAAGAATTTGATTATTAGGGTGTTCTTTCTATACGTACCTAGAAGGTGTTTTGGGCCTTGGAGTTGTGCTCATTTCCACGTCTGTGTTATTTGAATCTATTTCATCTTGATATGAGGTCCTGATGTATGAACTCTCTTTTCCATTTGAGTTCATGTTTGCTTTGGAGGACTCAGGTTGTGAAGTTATTTCATCTATTACTAGATTAATGCAATCCTTAACCTTCTTTGTTCGTTTGTTGTAGCACTTGTATCCTTTACTTCGAGTAGAGTACCCGAGTAATATACCCTCATCAGCGCATGAATAAAAATTTCTGGGATTTTAATCATTCCTTTTGATAAATAATTTTATCCCAAACACCTTTTAGTGTTTAACTTATGCGGTTCTTCCCTTCCACAACCCATAGGGAGTTTTGTCACTATTAGACCTTAGTTGCATTCTTTTTTATAGGTACACTACTACTTGTGCTTCTTCTCTGTAGAATATGTGAGGTACATCTGCTTCATCCATCACAAATCTGGTAATTTCCTAGATTGTTCTGTTCTTTCCCCCAACTACTCCATTTTTTCATGGAGTTCTATGCATAAAATACTACTTTCTTATGCCATGCTTTTCATAGAATTCTTAAAATTCTCTTGAAATATATTCACCTCCTTTTTTTGATATTAAGCATTTGATCTTGAGATATTTCTAATTTTCTACTTGAGCTTTAAATTTTTAACGTGTTTAAATGCTTCTGATTTTTCCTTTAAGAGAACGATCCAAGTGGCCCTGGTAAAATCATCAATAAGCAACAAAAAATAGCTTTCTCATCTTGGGATTTTTTTTTTTCTGTAGTTGGGTCGCAGATATCTGTGTGAATTAGCTCCGGTGGTCTAGATGAAGAGAACTATTTTGTTTTAAAATGAGTCCTAGTCTTCTTACCCAATTGACATGACTTGCAGATGGAATTATCAGGCCTTGACAATCTTGGAAAACCTCTTACAACTCCTAGTTTTTTGACTCTTATCAGACTATAAAAATTCATATGACCAAGTCTCGTGTGCCATAACCGGGCTTCACTTGACTTGCTTAAATAACATCTTACTATGGAGTCATCAAACACATATACATTATTGTGAGTTTGTGACTACTTTTCCCACCAACTTCCCATTTTATTCATTTCAGATCTCACAATCCTTGGATCGAAAGGTCACATTAAATCTATTATCCCACATTTGACTTAAACTAAGAGAATTATGCTTGAGACCATCTACATACATCACATTTTGGGCTTTAGTTTTTTCATTACGACTGACTATGCCCTTACACTTAATTCTTCTTGGAGCATTGTTGCCAAAAGTGACATTGTTCCCTCTATCCTTTTCTTTTAGCAACAAAAGAATTCTCTTATCCCAATCCATATGATTGGAGCAACCACTATCCACATACCATTTGTTTTCTTGATTTTGTGTTGATAGAGCAAGTCCTCATTCCATGCTCTTTCCATATTTTCTTTTCCAATTCTCCTTATCTTTTCAAAAAGTTGGTTGCCAAGTGTTTTGAGACTTGGATACTCAAACCTATTTTTGTACTCACTTTCCTTGTGCCAAATATTATTTCATTTGAAACATTCAACATCATTCATTAGGTGAGAGAAGACATTCTGATTTCTAAGAGTAGAGTTTTGAGATATAAAATTCTGATACTTATTGTATCTGAGATTTTCATCTATTTCAAATTTGTTCTTTCTACAATCAATAGCCTTATGTTCAAATATGTGACATTTATAACAATGAACATAAAATAAATGAGAATACTTGAAGTTGGAAGGTTCATGAATTTGTGCATGAAGGTACCTCTATTGTTTGATAATTGATTCATTCTCAGTTGGTATGGTTCCTTAGGTAGTGGAGTTATTATCCCATTGATGGTCTCCTCTCTGGCTTACTCCCCTTTTGTCTTCATTGATTCTTTCTTGATACATATTTGCATAGATTTGAGGTTCCTCAAATCTTGCATATGTGAAGTTCATCTTTGCCATAGTATATTCCTGTGGTCTGGAGTATCCCATGCCTATTTTGTTTCCTGAAGACTTCTCACTTCTTAGAATCTGATCTAGATATATTGTTCCTTCTGCAAATTTTTCATTTATTCCTTTCTCGGTCTTCATTTTCTCAAGATCCATTCTCAGAGAGATGATCTCTACCTCGAGACTCTGACAATTCTCTTCGCATTCATGGATCAAATCTTGAAGAGATTTTTCCTTTCGTTTAACTTTGTCGAGTATGACTTTAAAGGACAAAATTTCATCTTTGCATGCTTTTGCGATCGTTTCCTTATTTACCTTGAACAACTCCTATTTTAATTACTTGTTCTCTTCTTCTAGTTTCTCACATGTTCCTTGTTTTTCTTCTAGTAGAAGGGCTAAACTATCTTTGTTTTTAATGGTTTTTTCAAGTTTTTCTTTTTGATAAACAAAATCCTCATTATCGGAGTTGTACATACCTTCTTCATCACATTGTAGTTTTTCTTTCTCCTTGACTTATTTAACTCATCCATAGCACCGATGAATTCCCCTTAAAAGTCTACTACCCCTTCTTCTTCTTCTTCCTATTTAGAGTTCGTAATATTTTGTTTCTTGGAGTTTGCTCCAAATTCCATAAGTAAATACTTATCTGAATCATCTTCTGAAGAGTTTTGACTGTATGACTCTGGCGCTGAACTATCCTCTTTGGAGTAGAGCCCCTTTTTATTATCTAACTTCTTCTTCTAATGTTTCTAGGATTGTTTCTAAATTTTTTATCATCTTCCTTTTCAGTGCTTTATTTGTAAGGGTACTTCGATGAAAAGTTTCCAACTCTCCCAAAATCAAAACATTTAAAGGGAAACTTCCCTTTATACTTTCCTAAGCCATGCTTCAGCTTCTTGGAAAATTGAGCCAACTCTTGATTAGATTCACAGTTGGAGAAATATTGATGATCTTTGTGCTCCTTGGCCTTCTTGGACACTTCAAATGTTCCCTACTTAGGTTTAGAATTCTCTCTTCCTTCTCTCATCTCACAGGCTGTGAGATTACCATGAAATTGTTCCATCTTGAAATTCTTTAAATTTTCCATTTATTCAATAGAAAATACTTTGGCATTAAATATCATGGGTAGGGATCTTAAGACCTTTTGAACAATCATATCTTCCTTGAATTCTTCACTAAGTCCTCTAATCATATTGGTTACTTCATCAATTCCAAGGAAGTATTCTAATATGTCGTCTTCTTCACTAATTTCAAGCTTTCAAACCTCATTATGAAGGTTTGAATTTAGGCATCCTTGACTTTGTCATCTCCTTCATGACTCTGATTGAGCTTCACCCACACTTCCTTGGCGGACTTACAATGCATAACCTTTACGAGTTCAAATTGACTAAGGCCAAAGAGAATGACATCCTTGGCTTTAGAATTATTTCCATACATTTTTTACCACCGGCATCAATGGGAGGGACATCAGGGACATCATAATCTACTAGTAAAGAGCTCCAAACATCTACTCCTAGAGACATAACATAGGCTTCCATCCAAACATTCCAGAAGGTATAGTTTGTCCCATCAAAGACTGGTATCTTGCTTCAGTAAGCATCTTGACTCTCTTGCCTAAACATAATTCCTTATGGATATACCTTCCGGTCGTTAGACTTTTCCTGAAGGAACTTGGATTTGATACCAATTGTTGGAATAAGGAATTACTGAGAGGGGGGGTGAATAAGTAATAGTGAAATTATTTCAATTTTAACTATAAGTATTTACTCTTTTCACTATGGTCATTTACTTGTGAGATCTTTCATACATAATAAATATGATCAACAAGATAAGGAATTCACATGTACATACAATCCATCACGTGAGCATCATACACATATTGGCACATGTATTTTTTACGTGGAAACCCAAAGGGAAAAAACACCAATTTGTTTGTTATTATGATGTAAATTAAGAACCTACTTAATTACATCAATTTTTTTGTGAGCATCTACTCATAAGAGGCACCGACCCCCTTAATATAGAAAAAATCTACTTTCTAAGAGGCACCGACCTCTTATGAATGTAGACTACCACCTACTCTAGCCATTGTTCTACCTTTCGTACAATTTTCAAATTAAAAACATGGGAAATTACATATACAGAGAAATACCAATCTAGTTCACTACAATTTCATACTTATGCTCTTGGTCCTCTACTATTCCGCAACCACTTTTAGCCTCACACAACAACACCCTATTCTCTACTCACTTTGCAATAGCACATTGTACTCATCCTTCTACTCTCAACCGCATATAATTTGCTCTTGGCCTTGTTTTGCACAGGCTCTCTACAACACTCTACTTCAGTTCAACACTTGGGCCAGTTTCTCAACTTTCGCACACTCTGCTCCACACTCTTAAGAAAATACACAAGAATACTATATCCCCCCTATTTCTCAATGGAAATCCTGAGTTTGTTTACCTATGCTGCACTGAAATAAATGTTGTCTCTGTCACCATCCACATTGCCCGAGAGTGTACTCTTGTCATGACACTTAATTCTTTTGTTGCGTCTTTTTTTCAAAAATTCTGTCGCTGCATTAAAACATGAGAATGGGCTTCGTTCACTTCACCAACTCCTTGGGTGATTATCCATGCTGAGAATTTAATCTCAGTCCACCTACACACTACAATGAGACTCCCCATTCTTATTCATGGCTCAACGATCTTGACTGTACTTCAACATGGCTTCTTTGTTCTTCATTTATTTCTATAAGGTGTGCATAAGAGATCAGATATGGATTTCTTTCAACATCAAGACAAGCCTGTCAATTATTTTATGAGAATCATGGTCTTCGTCACCTTGACCCAGTGACCTCTGCAGTCACCATTACTACTGCTACACCAACTCTTTTGCATGAATTTAATCTCTAACTGCCAACCCATTCATCCTTTAACTCTATATACTACAATATCGAAGCTTTAACATATATTAACTATATTAAATGAGACATTAAAATATCATAAAAATTCGATTCCTTTAGCCCCACTTATGTCGGCACTTAGCTCTTTTCTGCCATAGGACCGCTGCCTATGACCTGTGCTTCATACTCCTTTGTATTGGAATATAGGAGCTCTCACATCTCATAAATTTGATTAAAATGATGTTACGAAATTGTAAGACTCCTATCTGCCTTTGGACCCTTTTGCTTAGCCCCTTCTTATTTTTCCTCCATGGGACCAGGTGATGTGACCGAGGGCATAAAACTTAGGTGCTAAGGCCTCCAGGCTCCTATCGGGGGCCTATCTCCTCGTGTATTCACTCCTACCCTTGGTTCTTTTATGTATCCCATGACCATGTGCTAGTCACATTGGAGCTCCACACATCAGATCAAAGTTTTCCCATAAAACAATTAGACATGAGTTACGAAAACTCCATCCCCCAAAATTATGACCTTCGAGATGACATCATGTTGATGTCATCAAATCCACGTTGAGTCTCCTCAGTGGTGACATGTGTCACCTATATTTTTCCATTAGGCCACCCAATATTGTCGAATCTGGATACCACATGTCCTTTGTAAAACCACATCATGATGACATCATCTACCACATCAACTCCTGATGACCAATCAATTGTTTCCATGTGTCCTCTAGGAGGAGAGAGAAAGGGTCCCTGGTCCTTTGGTTTTTCAATGATTTCATTTGTAATTATTATTTCTCATAACCCTTGGCATTTTTAAAATAATTCCATTATTAAGAACTTATGAGATTCTAATATCTGAAGTTCCGAACCTTCGACGTTCTCTCCTACTATGATATTTGAACCTCTCTAATATTCAACCCTTTCGATATTGGCTTTCGATATTCGCTTGATCCGAGGTCCCGATGGTATCGACCTTCCAAGGTTCCAACCTGCTCCAATATTCATCATTATGAGAATCTGCCTATTGTCCTGGTTCTGAGGCCTCGAAATTTGGGGTTCAAAATTTGGCCATGCTGCCATGGTATTGGATCAAAACATTCTTAAAAGGTAATTTCATTGATTTTACGAATTTATGAGGTCTCGAGGTTCTGAGCCTTCTAAGGTTCTTAGGACATCAAGACCCTAAATTCATCAATGAATAACTTTTGATCCAGGAGGCCATTTTTGGACTTCCACACACTGTTGAAAATCATATTCAAAGTGTTTTCTGGTGGACAAGGTTTGATGTAGGCTTTGATCCCTTTTTCTACCTTAGAATTGGCTACAAAGTTTCTATGGTTGCTTGCACCTTGGCCCTTCTCTTGTGTCTAGAATCCTAGACGCACAAATTGTTGGAAAATGTAATTCCACTTGTCTCAGTTGTGACTTTCTATGTAAAGAGTCTGTTCCTATTCTATAGGAGTGGTTTCCCTAGTTTGGTGTGTGGTTGAGATATGCTCTCAACCAACAGATTGTATGTCCAAGATAGTTTTCCTATCTTGAGACAATACTCTTGTATATATGTAATATGATATTTTATTAATGAATGTCAGATAGTTTGCACTATCAGTTTCTATCATGGTATCAAAGCCCTGAGGGCCTTGCCCCTCGTGGGCTTGGTCCATCCTGGGCTGAGGAAGCTTGGCCCGTCTTGGGATGAGGGAAATAAAATTTTTGTGAATGTTTGTTTGACCATCACCCTCTATCGATTGGTCGGGGCAACGATAGTTGTGGTGATTCACCAGTCTGGTGAATTATGGATCGACTTGTTGGATGTAGAAAGAGCTACAGTTTGCTTTGCTATGCACTATGAACCAGACATGAAGAGTGGAAGCTGACTAGATTAGGAATATTATGAAGAATTCTCTAATATTTCTAGAAAAAAATTGTGGGTGGAGCGATCCTTGATTGATCTGTTGTTTTAGAGCATAGGTCAGCGTTGAGTCCTATCAAAAAGTGCAATCCCTGGGTGCGAGCAAACTAGCCAGCATCTCCGAGCTCATTTTACTGCGATCTGGTGTTTCATGTCTTGATTGAGCTCTTCGTCATCTTCCATAGATGAGAATCTGGTGTGAATCTACTTCTAATACCTGCGACTGTGTTGAGTGAGTTGGACTCGGCTCGGCTCAACTGAGATTGTCAGCTCAGCTCATTTGCTTATGAAGACGTTGACTAGTGTGTCAGGCCTCGGCCCTGGTCCAGTTCCAAAACCAACATTCCTCTCACATCAGGGATCTCATACGACACCAATTTTTTTGTGCGTGTTCATATTGGGGAGCCCCAAAAATGAGAAATCAAGATGAGTCTCGATACTACCAACGATGTGTCATGGTTATGGTGCAATTACAGAGGCGGATCCTCTTCTTTCAAGAATCTCACCTGCGATTCATGTGACAGTGAGGTCGAGGGTTTGTCCTGCAATCACAATTTGAAAGCCTGGATCTCTATTAGACGAAACTGATAGCATATCAAAGCTTTCTCCTAATCAAGGAGAGTATATCAATGTGCCTGTTGAGGTACCTTACAAGCCTGCTCACTACTGATACTGAAAAGATCTGAAATTTGGGATGGCAAGTGGATTTGCTCTACCAGGCAGTTGGAGGCTCGCCGTTGGGAAGTTGCAGTGCTTGCCATAAAACCGTTTGCTGCTCGCTGCCACTCTATACCCACTCTACGACGATAGTTTCATAGGCCTGCTTGATTTTCATGATAGAAAAGCTGTCTAGTCCTGGACAGATTCTGAGGTTCCCCAGATTGCAAGGGACGACAAGGTGGTTTTGGATGTAGTTTTCATGGAAGCCCGCAGTACTATTTGTGTGGTGAATCAGTATGACAATTTGGGGTTTATTGATATGGGAAGAGCACTAACCGGAGTGTCTAGTGGTCTCACCAAAACCGGCCTGGGAAGACGATTGAGGGCAAGGAGAGATGTTATTCAAAGCTTGCTACATAAGGTAATCAACTCTTCTCTTCTAGGACCCCTTCCTCGGGTGGTAGTAAAATGATTTTCTTTGTTGCAAAAACATTCCATTCTGCGAGAAGACTTCTTCAACTATCCCATGATGGCAACAAACTATACATGGATTTGGATAGTGAATCAATTTATTGTAGATTCCATGTTTTGATCGAAGAACTAGATCATATTCTAGATGGCATACCATATGATTTATTAGAGATTTAAGATGAAGTTAGAGAGCAATCACACGGTTCCTTGACTCTGATCTTGATTTTTTCAAGATGCATGTATTTCAGGTAAAAAATTCATTCATGTAAATTTGGTTCATAGAATGGGATGTATTGTTGTGACATTTAGTCTGGCCAATTGTTGTCAGTAGTTTAAGTCTATGTTGGAATTGGCCATTCCAACAATAGACAAATTTATTTACAGGAATGCTTAACAACTAGATATGACAGTGAAGATGGCATTAGAGGAGCTGCATCATAGATTGGAAGATGATGGATAATCGAGTTTGTGTGAATTAGTGTGATTTTGTGGAACAGATTCATGGTGTAGTATGAGTCACATATTGTAATTAGAACAAATCTACATGTCATATACTCTTTTTCAATGGTTATTTGTGGTCTTGAAATGTTTTATGTACCTGCTGTAAGACCCAGAGAGGCATGCATACCCTCTGTTATGTGTTCCCTCTATAAGAGAGTTTTAACACCCTGGAAGAGTGTTTCATGTGGGATGGATACATTTGGGTGGGCCATATTGGTTTTAGACTCCATGAGGTGAAATTTTATAGCTAGGGGGAGTTCATTGAGAGGTTGGATGAACCATGTCTGGCGGTTGCAGCGGTTGGGAACCCATGCATTCCGATAGATGGTTGTTCCTTTATATGGACATCAACCATTACATGGACAAGGTACAAGGTGTAATTACGAGACTGGACTAGATGTAGATCTTGCACATTGCTATAGAGACAAGTAGTCATTAAGGGGGAGTGTTGGAAAATGTAATTCCACTTGTCTCAATTGTGACTTTCTATGTAAAGAGTATGTTCCCATTCTATAGGAGTGGTTTACCTAGTTTGGTGTGTGGTTGAGATATTCTCTCAACCAACAAATTTTATGTCCAAGATAGTTTTTCTCTCTTGAGACAATACTCCTGTATATATGTAATATGATATTTGATTAATGAATGTTAGATAGTTTGCACTATCGGTGATAAAAAATGAATAAATTAAACTTTATTGATAAACTAGGTAGCTCTTAGGTGAGAGACTGCACCTAGAGACTGCCTTTGGTAGAACTCTCCACCCTTTCATCTTACAATAAAAAAAAAATAGATTTCACACAAGGAGGGAAGTTCAAACAACCTCCAAAGGAATAGGAACTAAATCTTAATCAAAGGCATATGCTCAACTAATGAACTAACTCCCTCCTAAAATATATTTCTCCATTAATTCTAACACAACTACCATAGTCATCATTTTATGGCTTCTCCAATAAGCCTGCTACTATGGTGATTCTCTACTAGAGACTGCAACAACCATAGGACTCCCCCTCATCTTGACACATTTAGCATATCAATGCTATCATCTACTGCCACAAACATCCATGTTGATCTAGGTGACATCAATGCCAACACACTTGCAGCCAATAGCCATCTAGACCATGCCAACTGTCCAACAATATCTTGGGGATTTTACTTAATACTTGAAGCTTGATGGGAGACACGTTTTTATGCATGGATCGTGAATATTTGTAAGACTGTTATGTGAATGTTTATTATTCATTTTTTCTTTCACCAGTACTAAAGTAGTTGAACTATTTCGATTATTTTAGTTCCTATCATATTGAGAATGTGTTGTAACGTTTGCAATGAATGTTGCATCCTCGTGGACTATTCTTTTGGATGTTAGACGGATCTTCCCTGTTCATGTGTGTCTCTGCTAGGGTGCTACTATTATCTCTCTCTTAGAGGCTCACTTTCTTTTCCCCTCCGCAATAGAAGAACCTTGACACACCTACAACCGAACACTCATTAGACACACTTACTTTCTTTTCACAAAGGTAAATACACGCTTCTCTCTCTTGGTGGATTCAAGCTAAAGCCAGGACAAATCTATAAGAACATATGGAAACTGGTCTGATATTTCAAATGAGGCTCCTATTCCAAATGGTGTGAGGTCTAATTGGGACTTCACATTGGGGAGAACGCCTTGGTTGACGAATTTCAATTACCCATCAACAAATGAGCACACAATAATTTTTCCACAGGATATATCTTTGATTGCAAAGAAGCTTCCACAATGTGTTGAACAACTTAATTTTATGACTATGAGAAGACGTGGTGTTCAATCGAAATATTATGAATACTATGTGAAGCGACAACATTTGATAGTTGCATTTCTTTACAAAGCGGATATGTATAAATATTACAGGGATGTTGAAATTGGTATGGATTTAGTTGTTTCTCTCCTAGAAAGACCTACCAACGTGTCTAGTAGGCTATAATATTTCAATAATGATCTTGATGAAATAGGGAGAGCGTATGAGGAGATTGAAAGGGAGGGGGCTAATTGTTTGTACTCTCATCCATCATCATTTATTTCTCACTTCTTAATGAATGTAGGGAAGTTGATCAAATAAGAATATTTATTGAAAATGTAGATTCTACACCCGATGAACCATTGGATTGGCTAGATATTGGTACATATCCCATTAATAAATATAATATTGAAGGGTAACTTGCTAAACATGGAATTACCCACCTTATTCCCCACAAGTGATAGTGATTGCTTGCAGGGTAAACATGTGAAGATGGTTTATACTTTTGTGAGAAACACCCCCAAAAAATTGATAATCACACTTTTTTGGCTGAACATTTTTTTTTCCTGCTGAATTAGTAAAATTATTTTTTCTGAACTATTATTGTCGTTTACATTAACACTAACCATTAAACTGATTTTTGGCCAAAGGTAGAAAAAACAAAAATAATTTTTTTCGGCCAAATTGTTCATTCGATCAAAATAAGAATTTGGCTGATATAATAATTCGGTTGAATCAATAATTTGGCTGAATTAATGTTTATATATATCACGACCTTGATGTTGCAAAAGGATTTTTTGTGCCATCAGTTTATCGTTATTATTCATTCATCGCTCGAGGAATTTTCTACGCTATCGGTGCACTGGAGTAATTGATTTTCCGACATCGTATCTGTTTGCATGGAGGTTATTTCAGTTTTTTTGGTTTTTACAGAAGTTTTTAATGTTGTTTATAATTTTTTAATGGTTTTTTTGCAGGATTGGTTGGTACCATTTGTCATCGTTTCTAGAGGAAGTATGCAACATCCTCTTCATCCAAACCAGGTATGCAATCTCCTGTTAATCCCCGTTCCAACAACTCACTGCATGTCCCTTTTCGATCTGTGTAGTGTGCTTGCAAACTAATGTTTAATTTTCAAGCTATTAAGGCAAGTTTTGAGTTTAATATGAGTCTGGAATCATATATGATTTTGGCATTTGATACCCTCTGCAACGCCCATCTCCATTGCTTTGTTTGAGTACTGTCGACCATTTCCCTTCCCACTACTTTGAGGAAGTCCTTGACACATACGGCACACAAACTTGCCCTGCTCCTTTTCTGGAAGATTTCTGTAAACATGTCGATTTCTGTAAATATGTTGAGCATGCATGCACCCTATTTTCATGTTCTTTTGCAAGTCAATCTGACGATCTAAATTCTAAATTGAAAAATATGCAAGAAACTTCTGAGTGCTCTTACTTTTTAAAATTTCTACTATATGAATGGAGGACTGGGAATTTGTTAGAAATGTAGTGTTGTAGTACTACAGTATTGGAAAATTTGTATGTAGAATCTTCTTTCAATGACCTGGTGAAAGAGTTCAGTGTGCTTCAAATTTTGATTTTGAGTTGGCGAAACTCATGGCATCATGGCGTTTAGTCATTTCAGCCAATAATATTTGGTTCATTATTGAATTTGTCGCCCCTTCCATCTTTGACTTGTTCCCATCAAGGCACTTCTTTCTCTATGATTGACGATGATAGAGAAAATAAATTCTAAAAAATCTCATTGATGAGTTGAATCTCCCTGTGGACTCCATTGATCGAGCAAATCAGTCACTTGCTTCCTTTCTTCCTCGGTACACCAATGGACACAACTCACTATATCCCTTCGATTCACATAAACTAGAGAGTTAGAAATCTCTCTCTTTCTGCTCTAAATGGGATGAATGATAAATACTCAAAGAAGAAACAAGGATTGGTTTAATCTATTGTTGTTTCTTGCAAATTAATAAAGAAAATGCAGAACACCTATATGGGATATTAGCTTATCAAAATCCATTGCTACTACATTTGGTTCTTGATGCATAGAAAATAAAGTACTATTCATCTATCTCTATCATTTTGGAAAAAGAGAACGAACTAATTTTCCAAACATACGGGTAATAAAGCGCCCTATTTCAAAATCTTGAGCCAACTCTCATTATGGATTTGATGATATTTTTCATCCTTGTGACGTGTCGGAAGTTCTTATTCATTCATGGTGATTTTTTTAGTTCCTTGTTGCATTTTGGATGTTCTTATTCATTCACGGTGATATTTTTGTTCTAATGTAAGCCATGAAAATTGCTAACCATGCTTGTGAGTTCATAATTCTTTTGTGATGGTGAATTTTATCCCATATTTTCAAATTCTTGTCCATCATTCTCTCCCATCTCTCCCATCCTAAATACATTGCTTGCCAGAGTTCTACATTCTTTTTTTCTTGCAATAGGATGTGCCCAATTTAAATTACCTCCCAAGACCAAAATCATAGCGTATGCCTGAAGCTTTTCTTAACAAAAACTATAGTGTTTATGATCTTAACGCTGGAACTTTCACAACTTTTGACGAGATGTTTCATTTTCTGAATATATTTTGACATTCTACTGATGTCATATTTTCTTCTTTAAGATTTCCTAAATGTGAATCTTAGTTTGATCCATAGTGCAGAAGCAGAAACTATGTTCTCTAGCATCAAAACACCATAGACAATTCAATCCATAAAGTATTGATGGAAACTCACTACATATAAGAGAACATTGATTTAATACATGACTGAAAAGAAAGATATGAAAATATTCCTGATATGCCATTTTCTAGTTGCTTCTTGTCTGTCACAAAAGGATTCCACAATCTACTCCTAAAGAATGCAAGAATCATAAAACCCAATGTTTAAATGATGTCTTCATAAAATCTGATTCCATTGTGTTTTTATGTTTATAATTTACTAAGATAAGTACATGACATAGCAACAGTGTGAATCTGATCATATGCCTGCAAAGCTCTTGCATTTGTCACCTCTATCAATCATACCACAAATATTTTCATTTCTAATAATCAAACAAGAGTGTTTGGAACAACGCAATTCATTAAAAAACATACACTGTTAATATAATGTGAATATATTTTCTTAAAAAAAATGGTATAAAATTATTATAATGAAAGGGGGTCTGAAGGGGCTGCTACGAGCGAGCATATCAATGTTGTTCAATTGTTGCTTGCATGTGGAGGATGCATGCATTATTGCAAAGGCTTCCTTCCTCTTATGTGCTTCTATGAGATGATTGTTCTATTATTTGGTTGGAACCGCTCTGAATGAAATCAAGAAATTTATCTACAAGCTTCACGTATAGACGTTCTCAAGACCTACTACTACAACTATTAATATAATAGTTCCAAATGACCCATCATTAAAAATTAGTGCTCCCACCAAACATAGAAAACAATTCCCCCAATACCAAGTCATACAAACTAATTAGCTCCCTAATTTGATTGCAACTTCCTGGAGAGGAGTTACATGATCCGAATAGAAAATGGCATCAACCCATGGTATTCATCCAGCCATGGAATTTACCCATGGTATCGTGAGTGGAATCCACCCATTGTATTTATCCACCCATGGTATTGTAAGTGACATCATTCACCCATGGTATTTTCCCATGGTATTGTGACATCCACTGATCCGAATTGGATCCATGAAGATTTTTCGCAGCACCTTGACTGTATCAAATCAAGACAAAACTTCGAATTCAAGAGCATAGAGAGATTAGGAAGACCTCTGAATAGTGGTAGTTGGCAGCCAACAAGGAATGACGAGGACCTCGGTCAAAGCATGCTAACCGAGGCCCATGGAGACCGCGTAGCAGGTGAAACTGGCACCTAGGAAGCCCAGATCAGGAAA
This sequence comes from Pinus tabuliformis, assembly GCA_031772625.1. Taxonomy (NCBI): domain Eukaryota; kingdom Viridiplantae; phylum Streptophyta; class Pinopsida; order Pinales; family Pinaceae; genus Pinus; species Pinus tabuliformis. The sequence goes on along the minus strand of CM062818.1, from coordinate 2,032,216,829 downwards.
AGGAGGCCATTTCTGATGCACGATTAGCACACTGGGAAAAACCCCTCGAGAAGGAAAGGCCTCAAGTGCTCGGTCACATGGAAGCCAGGAAAACCATGGGGAAAAGCGCTAAAGGCTAAAGTTGGACCCGCGCTCCAAAACCGGGAGTATATCGGGGGCACCCTTGGGCGGTAAGCAGATTTGGAGAAAAACGAGTGATTCCATTTAGTGCCCAACGAATGGAAGGCGGAGGAGAGAGAAGACCACCACTCATCACATGCTAATGGTCGAGCAAGTCAACCGCGCGAAATGAGCGAATGACGTCAGATCTAGGGGCTCCATATCTAACGGTTGAGATTGCGCCGATGGAGGAACCAGATTTAACAAGGGATTAAGCCACAATATATAAGGATTTGAGGTCTGATTTGACCACTGAGATGGCGGATGACTCATTCCACGAGGTCACCGAAAAACCGGACCGACGAGGAAGAGCTGGCACAGTTCGTAGGAGGACAAGTGGCCACTCCCTATGAGCCATTGATGATGACGCAGAGACAGGGAACTCCAAGCGAGCAGCAGCATGCAATCCGACGGGGGCGGAAGAGGAAGCAAGCAGTCATGAGATCGATTGGGTTAAAGTCATGAACAGAGGCAGAGAATAGGAGGACACCAAGAGGAAGAACCAAGAAGAGAAGAAGAGAACATAGACGGATAAAAGAAGAGACAGTGAAGTAAGAAGCAGAAGGACAGAGAGCCAAGCTGGCCTGCAGCATAATGTAGCATCGAGCCATCCCTGAGAGGATCTGTCAGGAAATGAGCACCACATTGGGCTCCTCCCATTGAAGACTAGAGAGGTCAAGAGCTGGTAAGGAAAATAGTCTGTGCACTCTAGTGGCTTGGGGAATCCAAGAACCACCCTACCGAGCAATTCTGTTTCAGGAGACTCAGATTGAGCTCCTCATTGTAAATCTCCACTTTAAATACACAATAAAACAAGGCCACCACTGAAAGTTGGACCGAAGACGTAGCCCTGGATATTAGGGTGAACTCCTTATTAATTGTTGTGTTCTTGTATTTGCTTACTATGTTTCTCTGCTGTTTTCCATATTTCCAGTGTCTGTGTATTTTGCAATCTGATCGATTTGTTGACTAAAATGCCATAGACACACACCAGAGCATGAGTCTGTAATACCTTCATTAATTAATTAATTAGCTGAGGTCACTCAAGGGTGATTTTCAGATCAAGTGGTATCAGAGCTTTAGGCTGTAAGGTTAGACAAGCTTGTGTTGGTTTAGCTGTTGAATGCTCACTAGATGAAAGCTCAAATTAGGAGAAGGAGTGTTTGTCGAAACTAATCCAGAAATTGGGAGAGTCTATCCTCAAAAGACAATGTTATAGGAAGGTTCTATGGGGCCAGACCCTCAATCCATAGAAAGTTTCCTATCCATAAAGTCCATGGTAGAAGAAATGTATAGGGACTTTAGAAAACACAAGGATGAAGATTCATTAGGCTCTAAACAAGAAAAAGGAGAAGATGAGTCTCACTTCCATGACCACTCAAAAGGAAAAGGGAAAGAGGAAAGCTTCTGTTATGAAACCAGCTCAAGAAAAGATAGAAAAGAAAGATCAACGCCTTAGAATTCAGCCTCTTCGAGGGGGCAACCTCCTTTACATTACATAAATGAATAATTCTTCGATGATACAAATGAAAATACCTCCTTTCTATATATAGGAGTCTAAGTGGTCCCAATACAATCAAAGCCTACATAACAATAATATTGTAGGGCACAACAATAACAATGGTGGGCTTCTATGTGGCATAATAGTAACAATATGGGCACTACATGGGTACATCAATATAATAAGTGGGTTATACTAATAACAATAAGGGGTTACACTATTAGTATAGGGGCCTAACATGCCCCTCTCCTTCCAAAAGCGTTGTCCTCAACGCTTGAGTAGTTCTTGATGCTTCTATATAAAATTCTTGTCCTCCCATGTGGAATATTCAGCGGGTAAGTTCCTCCACTTGATGAGATACTCTGAAATTGTTCGATTTCGTAGCTATCGGGTTCTTGTTTCTGTGACTGCTCCAGGTTCCAATATGATTTTTCCTTCCTCTTCAATTTCTGGCAATATTGCTTGAATTGGGATCTTTTGCAACTTTTGAATAAGTGGCCATACTTCTTCGTTCTTCTTCCATTCATCCGTTGCTTCGTTTATCCAATTTGGTTGGATAATATAAATAGCACAAAACAATGCTTCCACATCCTCATCCTTGAAGCATCTTCCCATTCGGTAAGGTCGCCATTTTTTAAGTGCATGTAGTATTGCCAACATTTCCTTCTCATAAATAGCTTGCTTGAGATGTAGCAGTAAAAATACCCAATCACTCACATCAAAACATTTTTCACTATGCTGTTGATCTACCTGTTGTTTCATTTGATTTTGCACCGAAGTGGCGTTATCCTTTAAAAGTTGGAGAACTTGCTGTTGATGCTCGATATGATCTTTCTCTACTTGAACCTTTTTCTTCTTGATATGTCCTTCTATCTTTTGAGGAGTGGTAATTTCTTCCAGTCCTTTACAAGATATGGTCGGATTCATTTCTTGATGCTCGATGTGATCTTTCACTTCTTGAACATTTTTCTTCTTGATGTGTCCTTCTATCTTGATAGTTTGAGGAGTGGTAATTTCATCCATTGAATTACAAGATATGGTTGGATTCATTTCTTCTTTCTCGATGTGATCTTTCACTTCTTGCACCTTTTTCTTCTTGATATGTCCTTCTATCTTGAGAGTTTGAGGAGTGGTAATTCTTGCCAATGCTTTACAAGATATGGTCTGATTCATTTCTTCTTTCTCTGGGGTGGTGTCCTGACGTATATCCTCTTCTTTTGATGTTTCTTGATCCTTTTCTTCCTCCTCTTCATATTCTACGTAAAATAATTTCTTCTCAGCACACCTATGACCTTTAGTGCATTTTCTATCACAATTGTAACAAAGCCCTTTTTCTCTTTTTTCTTCCAATTGTTGTGGTGTAACCCTTGTAGGTTGTGGAAGGCTGGGAGAAACAACACTTCCATCTTTATAGTTGTGAGGGGTATGCTTCCTGGTTTCCATAATTTTGCTTTCCATTATGTCACAAAGCCCTTTTACTCTTTCCAATTGTTGTGGTGTTGCTCTAAAGAAGGTGTTGCTCTTTATATCCTCATAATGTGCTATCATTTCCTCCATGAAAATTGACCACGTAACAAGTTTTTTACGAGAACAAAGCCCTCTGTACCATAAAAATTGATCTGGTTCTAAATATGAAGATGCAATACATACCTTTTGTAACAGTTGTACACCATGTATATCAAAATATTGCTCCATCTGAAGTATCCAATTTACCGGATCCTTGCCATCAAACTTCCTCATCTTGCTTTTTCTTGATTTTAGGAGCTCTACCTTGAAACAACTGTAGCTCTGTACTTTCAGATCTTTAAGTTCTGAACTTATGACCTGTAGTAGCCCTCTGTGTCCTCTTTCCAATGCCACAAGTTTGATCCAAATTGGATTCTCCAAGAAAAAGTTATGCACAATCTCCCGCAGTGACTTGATTATAGACTAGTTCAGTAGAGCGAACTTGTATGAAGTGCCACGTGTCACTGTTTCAACCTTTGACTATGAAAAATATATAAACAGAAACTAAAGTCCGTGCTCTTTCTGTACCTTCTTACGAAATTTCAATCCGATGCTCAGAAAGAAAGTTATGACGATTTTCCCCAGGTCACCTGTTTTGAATGTAATTCAGGAGTCTGCAAAAAGGCCAACTTCCTTAGATCATATCTCCGAATATATCGCGCGAAAATATCTGAAATTAGGACCCAAGGTTCAGCGCCAATTCTTCTCAAATGGGTTTTTTTTTAGACTTCTGAAACGTCACAGAAAAAATGTTATAGCAAAAATGCCACGATGACCTGTTTGGAGCAGCAAAACCCTAGAATCCAAAGCTCTGATACCAAATGTTATGAAACCAGCTCAAGAAAAGATAGAAAAGAAAGATCAACGCCTTAGAATTCAGCCTCTTCGAGGGGGCAACCTCCTTTACATTACATAAATGAATAATTCTTCGATGATACAAATGAAAATACCTCCTTTCTATATATAGGAGTCTAAGTGGTCCCAATACAATCAAAGCCTACATAACAATAATATTGTAGGGCACAACAGTAACAATGGTGGGCTTCTATGTGGCATAATAGTAACAATATGGGCACTACATGGGTACATAAATATAATAAGGGGTTATACTAATAACAATAAGGGGTTACACTATTAGTATAGGGGCCTAACAGCTTCCTCACACCTCCTAACAGCCCTAAACACAAAAAGAAAGCATCTTTGATCAAACTAGATGTTAAATTTGATCTACCTATATATGATGGAGAGTTAAATGCAGAAAAGTTGGACAATTGGATTAGACAAATTGATGTTTATTGCAGAGTATAGAACGTCGACTCAGACAAGAGAAAGATTCAGCTGGCAAGCCTACGCCTAGGAGGCATTGCCTTGGTTTGGTGGGAAGGTAGAACCCAAGTTGACATGAAAATACATGGTAAGGCTATCTCTACTTGGAGTGAATTTGTGTCTGCAATTAAAAAGAAGCTCTATTCATTGGCCTACATGTAACAAGCCATGATGAGTTGGCAAACTCTTCTGCAGTTGAAAGGGAAAATTGTGCAAGGGTACACTCAAGAATTTAGAAAGAGAGCATTTATTCTAGGAATCTCATTAGACTCACTAGAGACTCTGTTGAAGTACATTGGTGGTTTACACAGCTACATGAGGCATACCATCCTCATGTTTAATCGCACTAGTATAGATGAGGTATCTCTAGAAGCTAGAGGAAAGAATGGAAATCTAGAAGTTGGGGGACCATCCCAACCCACTGTAAGCAAGAGCAAGGAGAAAAGAAAACAGAAGTGGAAAGTAAGGAAGGCTAACACTGCATAGAAAAGAAAAGCTTCATGCATTCACTGTAAAAAGGATGGGCATGATGATGAGCATTGTTGGATTCTGCATCCAGAGCTGAGACCTAAGAAGTTTGAGGGCAAGAAGAAGAAGAATGTTGCAGCTATTCAGAAAGATTTGGGGTCAGACTTAGGAGATGAAACAACCATTGCATCCACAGGTATAAAAGGTAAGAATTCTGAAGCATCTACTAGTAATTCTGCACAATCTATTACTAATGAAGAAAATGAGAGAAAAAGGCATGAGCTTTTCCATATTCGAGTTATTTCCAAACAGCAAAATATTGATACTTTGTTTGATAGTGGCTCATAAGTAAATTTAATTTCTGAAGCAATTGTAAAGAAGTTGGGATTAGCAACTACACCTCATAAGAAACCATACCCATTAGGATGGTTGAATGATAAAGCACAACTACAAGTGACTAGACAGTGCAAAATCAAGTTTTCTTTTAGGTCAATAGTTGTAGATGAGGTTGAGTTAGACATAATTCCTTTGGATATATGTGGAATTGTTTTAGGACGTCCTTACTTGTATGATAGAAAAGATATTTTCTATAGAGATAAGAACAAGTATCTACTTGTTAAAGATGGAATCGAATACTTTGTAAGAGCTCATAAGCTCAAGAATAATTATACTCTCATAAACTCAGGGCAGATGAAAAGAATGATAAATTCATGCAAACAATTCTTATTGAAGGTTGTAAAGGAAAAGAAACCTAATAAAACCAATGTATTTTAGGGCTGTAATGCTAAACAACAAGCTGATTTAGAAAAGGTTGTTTCAGAGTACGATATCTTGTTTCAAGAAGCTAAAGGTCTACCACCCAAAAAGGAAATAGTACATGATATTATTTTGCAGCAATATGCTCCATTGCCTAACATTGGAATGTATAGGTTGTCTGCTTTAGAGAATGCTGAAATCAAGAAGCAGGTGCAGGAGTTGCTCGAGAAGGGGTTCATCAGGCCTAGCACATCACCATGTGGTCACCAATCATTTTGGTGAGAAAGAAAGATGGCTCGTGGAGAATATGCATTGATTATCGAGCACTGAATAAGATAACAATAAAAAATCTTTATCCCCTTCCTCGCATAGATGATATTTTAGATCAATTGAAGGAAGCTGTTTATTTCTCCAAGCTAGACTTGCACAGTGGATACCATCAGGTCAGAGTTGCAGAACAAGATGCATGGAAGACTGTTTTCAAAACAAAGCAGGGATTGTATGAGTGGTTGGTTATGCCTTTTGGCTTAACTAATGCTCTTGCTACTTTCATGAGATTAATGAATGATGTACTCAGACCTTTTCTAGATGATTTTGTTATTGTGTATCTAGTTGACATTCTGATTTTTAGTAAAACGTGGGAAGAACACGTAAAGCATGTTAAGTAGACATTAGATGTTTTGAAAAGAGAAACAATTCGTGTTAAGCTCTCAAATTGTGAATTTGGCAAAACATCTCTAAATTATTTGGGTCATATAGTAGGGGGTGGTGAATTGAAAATAGATCCCTCTAAGGTGGCAAGCATTGTAAACTGGCCTAAACCCAAGTCTGCTACAGAAGTGAGAAGCTTCTTAGGGGAAACACAGTATTTGAGGAAGTTCATTTCTAACTTTTCCTCAATTGCAGCTCCCTTACATGCTTTAACAGGATTGAACATGGTGTTTCAGTGGGGAGGCAAACATCAGAAAGCCTTTGACACCTTGAAAGAAAAGATTAGTACAACACTTGTACTACCACTGCCTGATCTGCAAAGACCATTTGAGATCCAAATAGATGCCAGTGACTATGCCATGGGAGCAGTGTTGACACAACATGATAAACCCATATGTTATCATTCTGAGACTTTTAATCCTGCAATAGTTAACTATCCTACATATGATAAAGAATCGTATGCATTAGTTCAGAGTGTGAAAAAGTGGAAACATTACTTAATGGGCAAAGAGATAGTAATACATACTGACCATCAACCACTTCAATATCTACACTCCCAAACTAAGTTGCAGCAATCAAGACATTACAGATGGATGGGTTTTCTACAACAGTTTCATTTAGTCATCAGATATAAAAAGGGCATACATAATAAAGTTGCAGAAATGTTATCTAGACCCATTATAAATGCATCTACTATACTTAAGCATAATTTTGTGCTACATGAAAGCCACATTGAACAATATGCTCAAGATATAGACTTTAAAGATGTATATGCAACTTTGAGTCAAGGAAAACGGGTAGAAGAATTGGATTACCATGTGAAGGGCCGACTCTTATACCATTGTGGGAAACTCTGCATTCCACAAACTGAGAGAGTAAAGACAATTAAAGAAGCACACACTTCTCTGATATCAGGTCACTTTGGAGTAAGTAAAACAGTTGCACAGCTACAAAGATTTTGTTATTGGTCAAAAATGAATGAAACAGTTTCTAGATATGTAAGAGGGTGTACTATGTGTGCTAAAAGCAAGTCCAACAATAGAAAACTAGGCTTGTACACTCCACTACCAGTTCCTTCTCATCCTTGGGAAAGCATTTCCATGGATTTTGTTGGAGGACTGCCTAAATCTAGGAAAGGTCATGATTATCTATATGCAGTTGTGGATAGGTTTAGAAAAATGTGTATTTTGATACCTTGTAATAAACAGATTATAGCTGAACAAATTGCAAAACTGTTCTTTGAACATGTATGGGTTCATTTTGGATTACCCACCTCCATTGTATCTTATCAAGACACTTGATTTGTGGGAAGTTTTGGTCAAGTCTATGGGAGCTGATGGACACCAAAATAAAGAAAAGCACAACTTTTCATCCACAAATTGATGGCCAGATAGTGATCCAGTTACTCAGAGGATATTGCAGCAAACATCCTAAGCTTTGGGATGAACATTTGTGTTATGTGCAACATGCTTACAATAGAGCAAAACATTCTTCCGCATAGAGATCTCCTTTTGAGACCTGTTTTGGTTTCACACCAAGGTCTCCTTTGGATTTTGTCTTTGGTAAAGATACCACAGTTGAGGGACACAATGATGTGGATAGGGCAACTAGGTTCATTGAACAAATCCAGGAGATCCACTAGGCAATACAGGAATAGTTGGAAAAGAGCCAAGCCAAATACAAGGCAAAGGCATGACAAGCATCAGATGGAGCATAGTTTCCAAGTTGGTGACCAAGTCTGGCTGTATATCAGCAAGGACAAGATGCAAGGTGAAGGTAAAAAGCTATAGTCTATCAGGTATGGACCTTTCAATACTTGAGAAGATTGGTGAGAATGCTTTTCGCCTTGATCTACCAGCTTACATGCACATCTACTCAGTCGTAAATGCATATTGCTTGAGATTGTTTGAACCCTCACTGATTGGGGATCCCGAAGAGCAGAGTCAATTGCCTTCTATTGATGACCTGCTACTTGAATATCTTAACGAATTGTAGGAAGACACAGTTTTAGACAGGAAGGGGAGGACGACGTGCAGGGGAGATGTTGAGTACCTCAGAATTGGACTCAAGGGTTCAAAGCTGAGCAGTGCAAAGTGGATAGAGATTGGACAAGTGAGACAATTGTACCCTCACTTAGTCGATGCTTGAAAACGAACTTTTGGTGGTCCAAAAGCTTTTCAGTGGGAAGGCCGTGATCCGAATTGGATCCATGAAGATTTTTCACAGCACCATGACTGTATCAAATCAGGACAAAAATTCGAATTCAAGAGCACAAAGCGATCAGGAAGACCTCTGAACAATGGCAATTGGCAGCCAGCGAGGAACGACGAGGAACTCAATTAAAACGCACTGACCGAGGCCCATGGAGACCGTGCAAGAGGCGAAACTGGCACACGGGAAGCCCAGATCGGGAAAAGGAGGCCATTTCTAATGCACGTTGGGCAAAACCCCTCCAAAAAGAAAGGCCCCAAGTGCTCAGTTGCATGGAAGCCAGGAAAACCGTGGGGAAAAGTGCTAAAGGCTAAAGGCGGGAGCCGCACTCCAAAACCGGCAGTATATCGGGGGTACCCTTGGGCGGTAAGCGGATTTGGAGAAAAACGAGTGATTACATTCAGCGCCCGACGTGTGGCAGGTGGAGGAGAGAGAAAACCCCCGCTCATCGCATGTTAACGGTCAAGCAAGTCAACCACACGAAATGAGCGAATGACGTCGGATCTGGGGGCTCCAGATCTAATGTCTGAGATCATGCCCGATGGAGGAACCGGATTTGATAGGGGATTGAGCCACGATATATAAGGATTTGAGGTCTGATTTGACCGATGAGATGGGAGATGACTCATTCCACGAGGTAACCGAAAAAATGAATTGACGAGGAAGAGCTGGCACAGTTCATAGGAGTACAAGTCGCCACTCCCTATGAGCCATTGATGATGACGCAGAGACAGGGAACTCCAAGCGAGCAGCAACAGGCAATCTGACGGGGGCGGAAGAGGAAATGAGCAGTCATGAGATCGATTGGCTTAAAGCCATGAGCAGAGGCAGAGAATAGGAGGACACCAAGAGGAAGAATTGAGAAGAGAAGAAGAGAATGCAAACAAAGAAAAGAAGAGACAGTGAAGAAAGAAGTAGAAGGACAGAGAGCCAAGCTGACCTGCAGCATAAGGCATCATCGAGCCATCCCTGAGAGGATCTATCGGGAACTGAGAACCACATTGGGCTCCTCCCATTGAAGACCAGAGAGGTTAAGAGCTGGTAAGGAAAAGATTCTGTGCACTCTAGTGGCTTGGGGAATCCAAGAACCATCCTTCCAAGCAATTCTATTTCAAGAGAGTCAAATTGAGCTCCTCATTGTAAATCTCTGCTTTAAAGACACAATAAAAGAAGGCCACCACTGAAATCTGGACCGGAGACGTAGCCTTGGAGATTATGGTGAACTCCTTTTTAATCATTGTGTTCTTGTATTTTCTTACTGTGCTTCTCTGTTGTTTTCCATATTTCCATTGTCTGTGTATTTTGCAATCTGATCGATCCGTTGCCTAAAATGCCATAGAAACACACCAACACATGTGTCTGTAATACCTTCATTCATTAATTAATTAGCTGAGGTCACTCAAGGGTGATTTTTAGATCATCCACCCATGGAATTGACATGTGGTATTATAACTAAAAAATACTATAAGTAACAAGTCAAATTTTGTAAAAGGACAAATTGTCCACCACAATGTAGCTTTCACAGTTATTCTTCGTTTTAATAAAAAAAAATTGCATTGTTTTGTTTATTGGGCATTCTCCTCTTTTTCTTCTAGAATTTCAATATTTTAGATCTTGGGGGCCTCCCCCCAAGATCTGGATCAATGGTATCAGAGTAGGTTATGATTCCATGGGAATGAAATTTTGATGCATATTTTAGTTTCAAATTTTGCAGAAATATTCAACAAAATTCAAGCATGTGCTACGTCCTCTGTTAGCACTCCAGGAAAATCTCCTAGGTTGTAGCTCGGAGATGCCTGGTAACATATAATCTTCAATATTGTTCTCTGAACTATTGGAATGGATGATGATTTGGAACAAGTGAGATGACCATTTTAGCTCTATTCTCACTCAAGACATGCATGAACACTCTTAACAACACAAGGCTTTAAACCACTAATGCTCAATAGTTTGCAGATTTAATGGATAGATGGAGAATGCTTAAATATACCAGCAGATTACATATATGACAACACATGTAAATAGATAGCTACAGGCAATAGAGAAGCTTGCAAATCTAGTATATCAAAGTAGAGATAAGATGGCAGTTATCTGGCCTTAGATACATAAATAACATGAACGGATTGTGCAAGTGCGAGCGTAGAACAGAAGAGGAATGGATGTTGAACGTATAACAACAAAAGAAGCATGTATTACTAAAGGATGCAGATGAGAAGCTCGAAGGAACATAGGAGGAACAATCTCCAAAATTTGAACCCTTCTTTCATCTCATTTTTAGCCATTTATAGCTCGTTTACAATGGTCCTGAGCCTTTTGAGGCTTCAGGTCTCTTAATCTATCCCTCTGTCTTGTTTAACCGTATGATTCCCTCAACAGGCAGCATGATTCGTAGGTTTCTTCTTCTGACAGAAGACTAACCATATTCAGATATTTTGGGAAGCTTGCTGTGAAGCATGGGAGCTCTCTCGTGCCAGAGATGCCCCATAATGTTTGTTAAGATGACTATTGCACTGGCCGGACCGTTGATACTCCATGAGCTCATTTGATTTAGGTTGCAGCGTGTTTTGGACCCTCTCTTTCCCTTTCCAGGATCTGTCCGTCGGCCATTGTATCTCGGCCGAATCCCTCTTCTGGCATGTAACATTTCTGCATGACACTTCTAAGGATGGTTGGCCACCTGATCTTGCAAATGGGGTGGCTATCGGGCCTATGAAATACCTTCAACAGTCCCTTTCAAATGATAACCAGGAATGTTTTTTTATTTCATACATAAAATGCTGCAACTGTGTAAATCCCGCCCTTCTCTATTCTTTTCGGACCTAAAAATTCCTTAAACATGGCCTATTCTCTCATCGGCTCCGCCCTCTGGGTCACCGTCGTCTATCACAGCCGACATGGTCCCTTTGTTCCCCTTGTATTTTGAAATACTTAAAAACATGGGAAATACATGAAAATTGGCCTCCCTCCAGACTTCAAATCTTATAGATTTCATTCCCAGACCCTTTCGGGTTCGAGACTTATCGCAATCGGCATTACCACCTGTATAGAGGCCCTACTCCTTCGCAATATTCCGATGCAATCTAATCACAATCGCATATCGCTCCAACCAACAATTTTCATATAACATGGTGTATGTTCCTGTCAATTGTGAACCTGCGATGCAATGTGGGCCCCGACCCTTGGTAATGTTCCGCTGCGATGTAGCGATGCGATCTAATCATAATTGTGGATCGCTCAACGTCGAGGCTTTATAGATTATGCCTTCCACCGTCGCGACTGCCAATGTGACTCACCAATTAACTATTCCTTCAGCTTGGCTGATTGTGATTTAGTGGGTTAGATCTATGCCGTGTATCGGCTAGTTCTAACGGCAGCTGTGCGTTGCTCTGTTCACGCCTACAATACTATGTTTTTTCACTGTTTTGGAGTATTTTAGACTCCCGATAGCGTATTTCCACCCTTCTAAGGGCTTTTGGCATATGATTGTTTCGATCTTGGGATGATTTTAAACAACTCTTGAAGACTTCAGGAGTGTTTTGGATCCATTTTTTGGGCCAAATGAAAACAAGGCTAACACTAGCTCCTTCTGGGGATGAAATCCTCCCTGTGAGATTTCAAGAATCATAGATCAATGCCTTTCCTGTAAAACAAAATTGAATCTTCCCCTAGTGTTCCATTGGGCATGGAGTCTTTTTATCATAGACATAGAAACTGAAAGAAAAACATATGTACAATAATAAGGCTTTAAGGCCTTAAATGAAATAGAGTTTCAGGAACTGCCCATTTATCAAGCTACCCGAAGTGTCTCCTCCTTCTATATTGTGCAGGATAAATGTATTGTTGTGCCGAACTTGAGCGATGACAAAAGGACCTATCCATAAGGAGTCAAGCTTGCCATGGTTACCTTTCTTTTCCTTCAATTCATCCTATTTGAGCACCCAATCACCAACTTGGAAATTGTCCACTTTTTCCCTCCTGTCAAAGGTTTCTTTGATTTTCTTCTAATGGACTTGTTCTTTCTCAACCAGTTGCTCTCTGAACTATTGTAGTTCAACTAGGTTATTCATTCTTCTTACCATGTCATTTTCTTCATCTTGTTCTTATTGCAAGAACTTAGCCACAGGGAGGATCAACTAGATAGGGAAAACAACATCAGCGCCATACACCAGTTTAAATGGAGAATTACCTATGGAATTTTTGATGGAAACTCTGTCGCCCATAGTGCAAACTTCAACTTGGAATCCCAGCTCTTTTTGTTGTCCTCTAATAGTTTTTTGATTATCCTTACCATACTCTTGTTAGATGATTCTGCCAGACAATTACCTTGAGGATAATATGAGGTAGAATGCATGACTTGAATGCCCATTGTTAGAAAATTATATATTACGGAGCAATGGAACACATAAAATATTGCAGAAATATAAACACAGAAAACGCACAAAAAAAGAGAGACACAGATATACGTGGTTCACCCAGTTTGGGCTACGTCCACCCCGAACAGCCAGTCCTTCCTTTTTATTATCCAGCAAAATGAAGAGACACAACCTACAGCAAATCCGCTGTAATATCCTGTGTTTTCTCTCACAGTCTCACCTCTCTGTTTCTCGCTCACAGAATACACATCTATCTCACAGCCTCAAATACAATACCCTCATACAAAGAGAGGGGTTGCCTTCTAGGGCAAAAAACCCTAAACTAAACATAAGTTCTACCATCAAATCATCCACCTAATGAACGGCCCAGATTGACTAGAAATGACTATACTTTTACAAGGCAATTTTACAGTTGTTTTTAGCTTCGGGGGCGCTGCCCCCGAAACCCCCCGCCAGGGGGGGGCTCCCAAAGGTCGCAGCAGCGAATATTTTATGGGTGGCGTTGCCACCCCCATTTCGAACTGGGGTCCTATGTGGCGATACCTTTGAATATAGAAGATAATCAGGCTCCACACCCAACAATCTCCCACTTGGAGACTGATTGTAGCAACTCCACCGCTGCTCCATTTGCTGGACAATGACTCCTCTTTGGACCTGGTTGTTTCTCATCTTCATCGTCATCCTTGAAGACCAACTAAAACTGAGCATATTCTCAGTTTCTCCCTGGTTGCAACTTTTGTTAGCATATCTGCAGGATTCTGGCTAGTGTGTATCTTTTCCAGCTTCAACTCTCCATCTTCCAACACTGATCGTATGAAATGGTACTTGAGCTGTATGTGTTTAGTCCTGGAATGAAATGCTGCGTTCTTTGCAAGATGAATGGCACTTTGGCTATCACTGTATAACGTGCCCATATCATGCTCCTTACCCAATTCACCCATAAACCTTTGTAACCAAATCATTTCTTTACTAGCCTCTGTAGCAACAACATACTCTGCTTCTGTTGTTGAAAGTGCAACAACACATTGGATTTTTGAAACCCAACTGACAGCTATTCCTCCAATAGTAAATACATATCCTGTAGTGCTCCTCCTGTTATCTCTGTCACTTGCCATATCTGCATCAACATATCCTTGTAGGGAGATGTTTGAACCACCAAAGCATAATGCTTGATTTGTGGTACCTTTCAAATATCTGAGAATCCATTTCACTGCCATCCAATGTTCCTTTCCTGGATTGTTCATGTACCTGCTTACAACTCCCACTGCATGTGCAATATCAAGCCTTGTGCAGACCATTGCATACATTAAGCTTCCAACTACTGATGCATATGGAACTTTAGACATATAATCCATGGCTTCTTGGGTCTTTGGGCACATTTCCTTGCTAAGTTTGAAATGGCTAGCAAAAGGTGTACTAACTGGTTTTGCATTGTGCATGTTAAATCTTTTCAACACCTTTTGTATGTACTCATTCTGAGACAATGTTAATTTACGATTTTTCCTGTCTCTAGTTATACTCATACCAAGGATTTGTTTCGCAACTCCCAAATCCTTCATTGCAAATGAATTTGCCAATTTTCTTTTGAGCACATTTATTTCCTGCATGTTAGATCCTGCAACAAGCATGTCATCTACATACAGTAACAATATAATATAGCTGCCATCATTTTGCTTTTTCAAATAAACACAGTGATCAGAGTGACATCTAGTATAACCTTGTTCAGACATAAACTTGTCAAATTTTAGATACCACTGCCTTGGAGCCTGTTTTAAGCCATACAAGCTCTTCTTCAACCTGCACACTAGTTTCTCCTTCCCTTTCACCTCATATCCTTGTGGCTGCTGCATATATATCTCTTCCTCCAAATCCCCATGGAGAAAGGCTGTCTTTACATCTAACTGCTCAAGATGCAAATCTTCAGCTGCTACAAGACTTAAAATAGTTCTGATTGAAGTCATTTTAACAACAGGAGAAAATATTTCATCAAAATCAATACCTTTCTTCTGTGCAAACCCCTTCACCACAAGTCTAGCTTTATACCTCTGTTTTCCTCCATCTTCTTCCTTCAGCCTCTAAACCCATTTATTCTTCAATGTAGTTTTTCCTACAGGCAACCTGACTAAATCCCAAGTCTGGTTATGCATTAAGGAGTCCATCTCTTCTTCCATGGCTACCTCCCACTTCTTTCTGCTTTCAACCTGCATTGATTCTTCATAACATTCGGGTTCACCGGAATCAGTCAACAATAAATAATATAATGAAGGAGAGTATCGTTCAGGGGGTCTACCTATCCTGGTAGATCTTCTAACACCACTTTCAGGTGTTTGGGGTGCCTGTTGCTGTTGTGGTGGTTGCTGTTGTTGTGGTTGTTGATTATTATTATTTTCAGGCACCTTTACTTTTTCAGTGATTTCATCAAGGACTGCGTATTCCTTGTTTTCCTTTTCCTGTTTCTTTTCCTTCAACTAATTCTTATACAAGACCTTTTCATTGAATATTACATCTCTACTCCTAATGATTTTGTGATTTTCGTAATCATATAAGCGATAACCAAAATCATTAACACCATATCCAATAAAGGTACATTTCTTTGACTTTGCCTCAACCTTTGTTCTATTTTCTTTATCAATATGGACAAAGGCCTCACAACCAAAAGGCTTTAAAATAGAGTAGTTTACCTTTTTACCTGTCCATGCTTCCTCTGGAACACCACCATCCAAGGAACTTGAAGGCCCTCTGTTTATTAGATAAACAGCAGTATCTACAGCATCTGCCCAAAACTGTAAAGGCAATCCTGCATGCAATCTCATGCACCTTGCACGCTCCATGATTTTTCTGTTCATCCTTTCTGACACACCATTTTCTTTTGGTGTTCTTGGAACTGTCTTCTCTCTGCGAATTCCATGCTCTGAACAGTACCTATCAAACTCTTTGCTGCAATATTCACCTCCATTATCTGATCTAAGACACTTCAATTTCTTTCCTGTCTCAATCTCAACCAAAGCTTTCCATTTCTTGAAAGTATCAAATACATCAGATTTATTCTTAATACAATAAATCCAAGTTTTTCTAGTTGCATCATCAATAAAAGTAACATAATAACGAGAGCCACCGAGAGATGATACCTGAGCAGGTCCCCATACGTCTGTATGCACAAGCTCTAATTTTTCGTTCTTCTTTTCTTTCCCAACTCTGAGAAATCCGACTCTCTTCTGTTTTCCATAAATGCAGTTCTCACAGAAGTCCAAATCAACATTATTCAAACCCGGCAACAAATTCCTTGAGTGAAGACTTCATCCCCTTTTCACTCATGTGTCCGAGCCTATGATGCCATAATGCTGCATCTGCTCCTCTGGAAAAAGCATTAACAGAGTTAGAAATACCATTGCATAAATACAATGTACCAACCTTTTCGCCTTTTGATATTACCAGGGCTCCTTTAGTGACCTTCCAAGCTTTATCTGTGAAAGTTGTCACACAACCTTCACCACCTAACTGCCCTGTTGAAATCAGATTTTTCTTTAGATCTGGAACATGCCTTACCTCCTTTAATAGCCATTGGTTTCCATTCTGCTGTTTTACAAGAACCTTACCCATTCCAATGATTTTACAGGGTTTATCATCACCTAGACGAACTTGTCCAAAATCTCCTTGAACATAGTCATGAAAGTATTTCTTATCAGGTGTGGCATGGAATGAAGCCCCTGAATCTACCACCCAGGAATCAGTAATATTCTCGAAAGAAAGAATCAAAGCATCTTGTAACACCTCACCTGTCACATTTGCTTCATGATTGTTTTCTTGCTATGCATCTCCTTCTTTTCCCTTCCGAGATCTACAGTCTTTCTTTAGGTGTCCTTTCTTTCCACATTTCCAGCACACTATCCCCGATCTGGACTTGGATCTGCCTTTCCTTGATTTACTGCGATATCCTGAGCTCTTTCCTCTTTCCATTTTTCTTCCTCTAGACTCTGCACTCAAAGCATTTCCCAATGTCTCACCGGAGCTTTTCCGTCGCATTTCCTCGCTAAGGATAGCACCGACAACATCATCAAACTTTAAAGTACTAGATCCAGAAACAGAGTTACTAATGGCCATTACCAAACCATTCCAACTTTCTGGTAATGAGCACAAGAATAACAAAGATCTAACTTCATCATCAAAGTTTACCCCTACAGAACTTAACTGACTTGTAACTGTATTAAAATCATTTAAATGGTTTGCAACAGATCCACCTTCCGACATATTCGTATTAAATAACTGTTTCATAAGAAATACCTTGTTTAAGGCCGAGGGTTTTTCATATAGTTTCAACAACGTCTGCATCAAACCTCTGTCGTGGTTTCCTTCGAAATGTTGAAGGCGACTGACGCAACAAGGCACAACCGTATTGTTCCGAGTGCCTTTCTATCGAGAAGGTTCCATTCTTCGTCTTTCATACCCGTCGGCATCTTTGTTTTTCCGCCCAATGGTAGGTATAGATCTTTCTGATACAGATAATCTTCCATCTGCATCTTCCACAGCGAGAAGTTTTGGCTGTTAAATTTCTCGACCCTAAACTTACCATCTTCCGCCATTGCTCCCACTCGAACCAGGAACCCTTCTTTCCTGCGAGTTTATAAGCCAAATAGACCTTCGGCTCTGATACCAGTTGTTAGAAAATTATATATTACGGAGCAATGGAACACATAAAATATTGCAGAAATATAAACACAGAAAACACACAAAACAAGAGAGACACAGATATACGTGGTTCACCCAGTTTGGGCTATGTCCACCCCGAACAGCCAGTCCTTCCTTTTTATTATCCAGCAAAATGAAGAGACACAACCTACAACAAATCCGCTGTAATATCCTCTGTTTTCTCTCATAGTCTCACCTCTCTATTTCTCGCTCACAGAATACACATCTGCCTCACAGCCTCAAATACAATACCCTCATACAAAGAGAGGGGTTGCCTTCTAGGGCAAAAAACCCTAAACTAAACATAAGTTCTACCGTCAGATCATCCACCTATTGAACGGCCCAGATTGACTAGAAATTACTATACTTTTACAAGGCAATTTTACAGCTGTTTTTAGCTTCGGCGGTGCTGCCCCCGAAACCCCCCGCCAGGGGGGGCTCCCAAAGGTCGCAGCAGCGAATATTTTACGGGCGGCGTTGCCGCCCCATTTCGAACTGGGGTCCTATGTGGCGATACCTTTGAATATAGAAGATAATCAAGCTCCACACCCAACAATCTCCCACTTGGATACTGATTGTAGCAACTCCACCGCTGCTCCATTTGATGGACAATGGCTCCTCTTTGGACCTGGCTGTTTCTCATCTTCATCGTCATCCTTGAAGACCAACTGAAATTGAGCATATTCTTAGTTTCTCCTTGGTTACAACTTTTGTTAGCATATCTGCAGGATTCTGGCTAGTGTGTATCTTTTCCAGCTTCAACTCTCCATCTTCCAACACTGATCATATGAAATGGTACTTGAGCTGTATGTGTTTAGTCCTGGAATGAAATGCTGAGTTCTTTGCAAGATGAATGGAACTTTGGCTATCACTGTATAACGTGTCCATATCATGCTCCTTACCCAATTCACCCATAAACCTTTGTAACCAAATCATTTCTTTACTAGCCTCTGTAGTGTTGGCATTATGAGACACGTGTTGTCCTTGATGGCAAACCACACTGATGACAAAACATAGTGCAGAAGGTCAGCAGCAAGGAATTGATGATCAGACTATAAGAAGAAGAGAAAATTGATATACGCAGGTTCATCAAGCCCAAGTCGCGTGTACATGCAGGTTGGCTTCAGTAAAAGCGCGTGTATGTGGAAAACTCATTTTTGGTCCGTGGCGGTTATTCCTTGGAAGTTGTGCCTATGGTTTTGGACCTTAGTGTCTCGACGGACGTGTTGATCCCTAGTTTTGAAGATGATGGTATTGGATCTCTATGGTTTTGGCTCTTGGTATTGAACAAGGCCTAAGGCTATATAAGGAGAAGGAAATCATTAGGCAAGTGTATCTTAAAAGTCTTGAATATCTGATGAAGTATTAGATCCAGTATGCAGGTTATTGGTTGATGAGGTATTGCTTGATCTAAGCTAAGGAGAGATCTCACTGGTTGATGGAGAACTAGATCTAAGGAGAGATCGGGATCAAATGGTGTGAAATGAACTATCTTTTGACTATGTGTATTTCTAGATCTGCATACTGACGCAATGTTATGTTCTGGGTATAACTGAAATCTAGTACAGCTGCAAGTTATGAAAAATTATTTTTAGATCTGTACGCAGGTTGTCTTCGGTAAAACCGCATGTATATGCGGGTTGCCTTCATTATAGTAGCGTATATCTTTTGGAGCTTGGGTTGCAGCTGGATCTGACTGTTATTGCAGAGTTCTGTAGTCTGCTCTGTGTTCTGGTGACTGGGTTTGACAGGGTTTCAGTGGTTCAGTGATTCAAAGATTGATGATGCTGGTTTTGGTTGTTTTATGATTTGTGAATGAATCATGGTCTTCAGATTGTAATGTTGTGCTTCAGGAGTATCCAGTCTGAAAATTGATGAAAAGTGGTACCTGAAGGAAAGAAGATTGTAGGCCAGCACCTACGTACTAGTATCTTAGCTATTACAAGAGCAAAGGGGGTTGGAGCTCCCTTCCAAGAAAGTTTGGAGAACGAGAGAAGGTTGAAGCCTTCTGCAGGTTGTAGCCTGCGTACTGGTATAACGCTGCACCAGTACAAAATATTGTAAACTGAAGTTCTTATTAAAGAAAGATAGAGACGACTTGCAGCAGGTGGTTTTCACCCACATTGGGTTTCCACCTTATATCATGGTGTTCATGTGTGTGGCTTTTGTGTGATGATCTGTTCTGCTATACTGCATCTGTTTACTCTTAATATGATGAATAATGTCCTGATGCATTTAACTGAAGATAAACTAACTAAATTATAAGATTTATGGTTATATGCTGGTTTCTTTAGACACAGTAGCGTGTACACGCTAGTTCACTTAACTGAAGTAGCGTATATGTTTCTGAGCATTGAAAAAGTTTTATTGATCTGATAATACTGATTCACCCCCCCTCTCAGTATTATTTCCAACAATTGGTATCAGAGCAGGTCCTTCAGAGAAGCTTGATCGCTTGAAGGTAGATCGTTCATCATGAGTAACTACGAGAGAGAAGCATCAATCAGGCCACCGGTTTTTGATGGGACAAACTTCAATTATTGGAAGGTAAGAGTTACTGCCTATCTTCAATCTCTTGGTACAGAAGTTTGGGACATCGTAGAAACAGGCTACGCTTTTCCTTCAGCTACTCCTACAGATGCAGCTGAGAAAAAGAAGTATGAAACAAATGCAAAAGCAGTCAGTACCCTATTAGGATGTATATCCCAAACGGAATTCATGAAGGTAATGCACTACAAATCTGCAAAAGAGATATGGGACAAAATTGTCACGAGCTATGAAGGATATGAACAGGTAAAGCGTGCTAAACTTCAAACTCTCAGGATTCAGTATGAGACTCTCAATATGTATAATGATGAAAGTGTGGCTAACTATTTTCTTCGGGTAGATGAGATTGTTAATTGTATGAAAATTTTGGGTGAAGAAATAAAAGAGGCTATAGTGGTTGAAAAGGTTTTAAGATCATTGTCCCCCAAGTTTGAATCTAAAGTATCTGCAATAGAAGAAAAGGAAAATCTACGAATTCTTACTATGTCTCAGCTGCATGGAATTCTAACTGCTTATGAAATGAGAAAGGGAGGTCCATCAGACAGAAGAGAAGCTGCTTTCAAGGCATCAGGCAAAGAAGATTATTATGAAGCAAGCCACGTCCCAGAAGAAGAGGAAGAAGAATCAAATTTTGTCAGAAATCTTCAAAGGAGTTCTGCAAGGTTCAGAGGTAAGTTACCTTTTAAATGCTTTGCTTGTGGAAGAGTAGGTCATTATGCTGCAAAATGTCCTTATAAGGATGAAGGAAAGGAACCTGCTAGATGGAACAAGAAACAGAGTGCAAATAAGAAAAGCTACTACACTCATGGAGATAGTGATGGTCTATCGAATAGTGATGAATATGAACGAGTTAATGAATATAAGTTGTTAATGGCATTTGAAGATGATGATTATATGGATGCTATAGATGTGGATAACCTTTATGATGAAATTACTAGACTCAAGAGATGTATAGAAGAAAAGAATATGATCATTGATACTCTACAATTTCAAATTGATGAAAAGGAAAAACATCTTGAAAAACTAGAAGGTGAAATTGTTGGTCTTAGAAAAGAGATTGAGAAAACAAAAGCTATTAATCTTAAATTTGTTAAAGGATCTGAAACCTTGGATGAGATTATCAATGTGCAGCGATCTCCTCTGATCAAGATAGGTCTCGGAAATAATGGAGAAACATCTCAAGCCTCTACCTCTAAAAGTTATCTTGATGCAGCAAGGAAAAGCGAACAAAGGCCAAATAAAAGTAATCAGGTGAATCAGGGACAGTTTACCTCAAGAACAAATAAAGACCATCAAGAAATTTGGGGACAAACTGCCTTAAGGACAAACAAAAGCTACAATCAGCCATAGGTAAAATCTTCCCAATTTGCTCCAAGAATAAATAGAAGCTACAATCGGTTGGATGATAGATCTGATTATCGCAGAAGTTTCTTTAATGGCGAATGCTTTTCTTGCCATAACTTCGGTCACAAAGCAGCTCAATGTGTTGCATATAAGACAATCATGACTAGAGAAGCTCAAAAGCAAGGGAGAATGACTGAAACCATGAAAAGGACTTATAACAACTTTTCGGTTCTTGAAAATGAAGTTGAATGCTCTATTTGTAATAACTTTGGTCATGAAGACTCTGAATGCAGGAGCAGGTTCCGGAAGACAATTCAGAAGGAGCAAAACTCAAATGTCAGAACATGGAGAATAAAGGAACCACAACCAGAAATATGTGGGATAGCCTTTTATGCAGAAGGTCAAGAAAGTCTATGGTACATTGACAGTGGATGTTCGAAGCATATGACAGGGGACAAAGAAAAGCTTGAGTCATATACCGCATTAGAAAAGGGGAAGAAAGTTTCTTTTGGAAACGATATCTCTGCAGCCATAAAAGGAAAAGGTGTGGCTCCATTGAAAGAGAAGGTCAAAGCTGGAAATGTTTTGTATGTTGATGGATTGAAGCATAATCTTCTGAGTGTCAGTCAGATGTGTGATCAAGGAACAGAGGTAATATTTAGATCAAATGGATGTTGTGTTCGTGATCTTGATACAGGTAAAACAGTGATCAAAGGAAGAAGGACTCCAAATAATCTATACATATTTGAAGAAGGACCACAACAATTCTATTTGAGCAAGGATGATGAACACTGGCTATGGCATCGAAGGTTGGGGCATCTAAGCTTTTCACAAATAAGGAAGGCATGCAAATATCAGGCAGTTCGTGGTCTTCCAGATATCAAAATTCCAGACAACACTATATGCAAATATTGTCAGTTTGGAAAGCAAACCAGAACTAACTTTCCAGAGAAGGAAGGATCAGCTAGCATGCCTCTTGAGCTAGTACATACAGATACATGTGGTCCATTCAGAAAAAAGAACACCTCGAGGAGAAGAATACTTGATATTATTCATTGACGATTTCTCCAGGTTTGTCTGGTTAGGACTTATGAAGCACAGAGATGAAGCATTCGAAAAATTCAAATCCTTCAAGGCCTTGGTCGAAAATGAATCAGGACACAAAATTAAGTGCCTCAGATCTGACAGAGGTGGGGAGTTTACCTCAAACGAATTTTTCGATTTCTGTGAAGAACATGGGATAAGAAGAGAATTCTCTACAGCTAGAACTCCTCAGCAAAATGGGGTGGTGGAAAGAATGAACAGAACAATCCAACAAATGGCTCGTGCTATGCTTGATGAATCAGGTACTCCCGCAACTTTCTGGGGTGAAGCTGCACATGCTGCGGTTATTATTCTTAACAAAACAAATGTCTGAGTAAACAGCACTCAAACACCTCATGAGCTCTGGAGTGGTGAGACTCCTTCGGTGAAGCACTTCAAAATATTTGGGAGCAAATGTTATATTAAGAATACTGATGAGCAACTTGGAAAACCTGAACCAAGAGCTGATGAAGGCATTCTTCTTGGTTATTCTCCATATAGCAAAGCATACAAGTGCTACAATAAAAGACTTGGCAGAATTGTTGACAGCATTGATGTAGTGGTTGATGAGAAGGGATATACTCCTAGGCAAGTTCATCATGAAGACATTGAAGAAGATGAAGGCTACACTCAAAGGCAGAATGATGAAGAAGAAGAACCTCAAGAAGAACCAGAGGAGCAGGCAAGAATAGAAGAGAAGACTCCATCCAGATATGTTCAAAAGAATCATCCAGAATCTCAGATTGTGGGGCAGAAAGAAGCAGGAATACAAACAAGAAGAAGAATTGCAGAAGCCTCAAGCTATTTGGCATTACTCTCTTCCACTGAACCACAAAATGTGAAAGAGGCGTGCAAAGATGAATGTTGGGTCAAAGCAATGGATGAAGAACTTGAGCAGATCGAAAAGAACAACACTTGGGAACTGGTTCCTAGACCAAAAGATAAGAATGTCATAGGGACAAAATGGGTCTTCAAGAATAAATTGAACGAAAATGGAGAAGTAATTAGAAACAAGGCTAGACTTGTTTGTAAAGGGTATGCGCAGCAAGAAGGGATAGATTTTGAAGAGACCTTTGCTCCTGTAGCAAGACTTGAGGCCATCCGAATGTTCCTTGCTCTCTCAAGCTTTCAAAACTTCAAAGTATTTCAAATGGACGTGAAATCAGCCTTTCTGAATGGAGACTTAGAAGAAGAAGTATATATTGAGCAGCCAGATGGTTTCATTCTTGGGAATGATCCAAACCTTGTATGCAAATTAAAAAAGGCTCTCTATGGTCTCAAACAAGCTCCAAGGGCTTGGTACTATCGATTGGACAAATATCTTCACCAACAAGGCTTTTCAAAAGGATCAGCAGATAGCAATCTCTATATAAAAATTGAAAATAACAAATTGCTAATACTTGTTGTGTATGTAGATGATATTATCTTTGGCAGCAATGAAGAGACTATGAGTCAAAACTTTGCCTTGGTTATGCAGAAAGAATTCGAAATGTCACTACTTGGAGAATTGACATACTTTCTTGGATTGCAAATCCAACAAAATGAAGGAGGCATCTTCTTGTCTCAAACCAAGTACCTCAAGCAGATCTTGAAGAAGTATGGCATGGAAGATTCAAAGCCAGTATGTACACCCATGGTTACAGGATGTAGCCTCAGTGCAAATGATGAATCAGCAGCAATTCATCAACCAACTTATAGATCCATGATTGGGAGTTTGCTTTATTTGACAGGTACCCGACTAGACATCATGCATGCAGTCGGAATAGTTGGGAGATTTCAGGCAATACCAAAGGAGACTCATCTTCAGGCAGTGAAGAGAATCTTCAAATATCTTCAAGGGACACAAAATTATGGATTATGGTATCCTAGAGATACAGATCTCACACTTCACGCTTATACAGATGCAGATTGGGCCGGAAGCGTAGATGACAGGAAGAGCACAAGTGGTGGTGCATTCTTTATGGGCTCCAGATTAGTATCTTGGTTCAGCAAGAAACAGAGTTCGATTGCCTTATCTACAGCTGAAGCAGAATATGTGGCTGCGGCATCTTGTTGCACACAACTTCTTTGGATGATGCAGACCCTGCAGGATTTTCAAATCACTTGCACTTCACCAGTCTCTATCTTATGTGATAATACAAGTGCAATCAGCATTTCAAAGAATCCAGTCATGCACTCAAAGACCAAGCACATACCAATCAAGTACCATTTTCTTCGGGAACAAGTGCTTGAGCAGAAGGTCAAGTTGGAGTATGTTCCTTCTAAGGAACAAGTTGCTGATATTCTCACGAAACCACTGCCCAGGGAAACTTTTGAATATCTCAGACAAAAGCTGGGAGTAGTTGATGCTTCATACTGTTGTTGAAGCTTGTCTGTTCTACAGAAAATTTGGTATACGCAAGTTACGTAAGGGATATCCGCGTATATACGCCGATTTATGCTGGGAAAGTCACGTGTATGGTGTACGCGTGTTGCAGAAAGAATATCCGCGTGCATACGTCGTTTTCTGCAGGAGAAGTCACGTATATGGAGTTCTGAACAACAAGGGCAGACTCCGGTCGGAGAAGGTCTGAGATGGGTATGCCAGAATTCTTCAGGTACAAGTTCAGAGGGAGCAGCAGGCACAGGTTCAGGAGGAGCAGATTAAAGTCTCATAAAGCATTGTTGGCATTTAGATGCTTTTGGTTCTAGTACACAACGGTTGTTGGTTTCAGGAGAAGGAGCTCAGAAGGAAATCTTGGTTGCTGATCTAAAAGATGTGTATCAGATGCTGCTTGTGACTTTCATAAGTCTTGGTTTAGATTTGTTGTCTCTATATCTCTTCTGTATCTCTTTTATGATGTCAAGGTCATGTAACGGCCTATGTTGGTTTCCCCACTATGCCTGGGATGAATGATGTAATATATTTGGTTGTTTCTGATGTATCCCCTCTTGGTTGGGAGTATGGATGTATGTATTGAGTCTTTTGGTAATAGGAAGGTCCCTTATGGTGTATAAGTCTTGGTTCGTTTGAAGAACATCTTTTGCAGATCTTGCCTACAGTCAGGGGGAGCATGTTCAGCTCAGCAGAGCAGAGAGATCAGCATGTACTCAGGGGGAGCACAGCCCTTTGCCCTTGATGACAAAGGGGGAGAATGATTCTAAGGATCTTGGGGTTGCCATCAAGTCCAAAGGGGGAGATTGTTGGCATTATGAGACATGTGTTTTCCTTGATGGCAAACCACACTGATGACAAAACATAGTGCAGAAGGTCAGCAACAAGGAATTGATGATCAGACTATAAGAAGAAGAGAAAATTCATATACGCAGGTTCATCAAGCCCAAGTCGCGTGTACACGCAGGTTGGCTTCAGTAAAAGCGCGTGTATGTGGAAAACTCATTTTTGGTCCGTGGCGGTTATTCCTTGGAAGTTGTGCCTATGGTTTTGGACCTTAGTGTCTCGACGGACGTGTTGATCCCTAGTTTTGAAGATGATGGTATTGGATCTCTATGGTTTTGGCTCTTGGTATTGAACAAGGCCTAAGGCTATATAAGGAGAAGGAAATCATTAGGCAAGTGTATCTGAAAAGTCTTGAATATCTGATGAAGTATTAGATCCAGTATGCAGGTTATTGGTTGATGAGGTATTGCTTGATCTAAGCTAAGGAGAGATCTCACCGGTTGATGGAGAACTAGATCTAAGGAGAGATCGGGATCAAATGGTGTGAAATGAACTATCTTTTTGACTATGCGTATTTCTAGATCTGCATACTGACGCAATGTTATGTTCTGGGTATAACTAAAATCTGGTACAGCTGCAAGTGATGAAAAATTATTTTTAGATCTGTACGCAGGTTGTCTTCGGTAAAACCGCGTGTATACGCGGGTTGCCTTCATTATAGTAGCGTATATCTTTTGGAGCTTGGGTTGCAGCTGGATCTGACTGTTATTGCAGAGTTCTGTAGTCTGCTCTGTGTTCTGGTGACTGGGTTTGACAGGGTTTCAGTGGTTCAGTGATTCAAAGATTGATGATGCTGGTTTTGGTTGTTTTATGATTTGTGAATGAATCATGGTCTTCAGATTGTAATGTTGTGCTTCAGGAGTATCCAGTCTGAAAATTGATGAAAAGTGGTACCTGAAGGAAAGAAGATTGTAGGCCAGCACCTACGTACTAGTATCTTAGCTAGTACAAGAGCAAAGGGGGTTGGAGCTCCCTTCCAAGAAAGTTTGGAGAACGAGAGAAGGTTGAAGCCTTCTGCAGGTTGTAGCCTATGTACTGGTATAAGGCTGCACCAGTACAAAATATTGTAAACTGAAGTTCTTATTAAAGAAAGATAAAGACGACTTGCAGCAGGGGGTTTTCACCCACATTGGGTTTCCACCTTATATCATGGTGTTCATGTGTGTGGCTTTTGTGTGATGATCTGTTCTGCTATAAATCTGTTTACTCTTAATATGATGAATAATGTCCTGATGCATTTAACTGAAGATAAACTAACTGAATTATAAGATTTATGGTTATACGCTGGTTTCTTTAGACACAGTAGCGTGTACACGCTGGTTCACTTAACTGAAGTAGCGTATATGTTTCTGAGCATTGAAAAAGTTTTATTGATCTGATAATACTGATTCACCCCCCCTCTCAGTATTATTTCCAACATGTAGCAGCAACATACTCTGCTTCTGTGTTGAAAGTGCAACAACACTTTGGATTTTTGAAACCCAACTGACAGCTGTTCCTCCAACAGTAAATACATATGTTGTAGTGCTCCTCCTGTTATCTCTGTCACCTGCCATATCTGCATCAACATATCCTTGTAGGGAGATGTTTGAACCACCAAAGCATAATGCTTGATTTGTGGTACTTTCAAATATCTGAGAATCCATTTCACTGCCATCCAATGTTCCTTTCCTGGATTGTTCATGTACCTGCTTACAACTCCCACTGCATGTGCAATATCAGGCCTTGTGCAGACCATTGCATACATTAAGCTTCCAACTACTGATGCATATGTAACTTTAGACATATAATCCATGTCTTCTTGGGTCTTTGGGCACATTTCCTTGCTAAGTTTGAAATGGCTAGCAAAAGGTGTACTAACTGGTTTTGCATTGTGCATGTTAAATCTTTTCAACACCTTTTGTATGTACTCATTCTGAGACAATGTTAATTTACGATTTTTCCTGTCTCTAGTTATTCTCATACCAAGGATTTGTTTCGCAACTCCCAATCCTTCATTGCAAATGAATTTGCCAATTTTCTTTTGAGCACATTTATTTCCTGCATGTTAGATCCTGCAACAAGCATGTCATCTACATACAGTAACAATATAATATAGCTGCCATCATTTTGCTTTTTCAAATAAACACAATGATCAGAGTGACATCTAGTATAACCTTGTTCAGACATAAACTTGTCAAATTTTAGATACCACTGCCTTGGAGCCTGTTTTAAGCCATACAAGCTCTTCTTCAACCTGCACACTAGTTTCTCCTTCCCTTTCACCTCATATCCTTGTGGCTGCTGCATATATATCTCTTCCTCCAAATCCCCATGGAGAAAGGCTGTCTTTACATCTAACTGCTCAAGATGCAAATCTTCAGCTGCTACAAGACTTAAAATAGTTCTGATTGAAGTCATTTTAACAACAGGAGAAAATATTTCATCAAAATCAATAACTTTCTTCTGTGCAAACCCCTTCACCACAAGTCTAGCTTTATACCTCTGTTTTCCTCCATCTTCTTCCTTCAGCCTGTAAACCCATTTATTCTTCAATGTAGTTTTTCCTACAGGCAACCTGACTAAATCCCAAGTTTGGTTATGCATTAAGGAGTCCATCTCTTCTTCCATGGCTACCTCCCACTTCTTTCTGCTTTCAACCTACATTGATTCTTCATAACATTCGGGTTCACCGGAATCAGTCAACAATAAATAATATAATGAAGGAGAGTATCGTTCAGGGGGTCTACTATCCTGGTAGATCTTCTAACACCACTTTCAGGTGTTTGGGGTGCCTGTTGCTGTTGTGGTGGTTGCTGTTGTTGTGGTTGTTGATTATTATTATTTTCAGGCACCTTTACTTTTTCAGTGATTTCATCAAGGACTGCGTATTCCTTGTTTTCCTTTTCCTGTTTCTTTTCCTTCAACTAATTCTTATACAAGACCTTTTCATTGAATATTACATCTCTTCTCCTAATGATTTTGTGATTTTCGTAATCATATAAGCGATAACCAAAATCATTAACACCATATCCAATAAAGGTACATTTCTTTGACTTTGCCTCAACCTTTGTTCTATTTTCTTTATCAATATGGACAAAGGCCTCACAACCAAAAGGCTTTAAAATAGAGTAGTTTACCTTTTTACCTGTCCATGCTTCCTCTGGAACACCACCATCCAAGGAACTTGAAGGCCCTCTGTTTATTAGATAAACAGCAGTATCTACAGCATCTGCCCAAAACTGTAAAGGCAATCTTGCATGCAATCTCATGCACCTTGCACGCTCCATGATTTTTCTGTTCATCCTTTCTGACACACCATTTTCTTGTGGTGTTCTTGGAACTGTCTTCTCTCTGCGAATTCCATGCTCTGAACAGTACCTATCAAACTCTTTGCTGCAATATTCACCTCCATTATCTGATCTAAGACACTTCAATTTCTTTCCTGTCTCAATCTCAAC
The DNA here is from genome assembly GCA_031772625.1 of Pinus tabuliformis. NCBI lineage: Eukaryota > Viridiplantae > Streptophyta > Pinopsida > Pinales > Pinaceae > Pinus > Pinus tabuliformis. Next base: position 2,032,187,498 of record CM062818.1, on the reverse strand, counting down.
CAAAGCTTTCCATTTCTTGAAAGTATCAAATACATCAGATTTATTCTTAATACAATAAATCCAAGTTTTTCTAGTTGCATCATCAATAAAAGTAACATAATAACGAGAGCCACCGAGAGATGATACCTGAGCAGGTCCCCATACGTCTGTATGCACAAGCTCTAATTTTTCGTTCTTCTTTTCTTTCCCAACTCTGAGAAATCCGACTCTCTTCTGTTTTCCATAAATGCAGTTCTCACAGAAGTCCAAATCAACATTATTCAAACTCGGCAACAAATTCCTTGAGTGAAGACTTCATCCCCTTTTCACTCATGTGTCCGAGCCTATGATGCCAAAATGCTGCATCTGCTCCTCTGGAAGTTAAAGCATTAACAGAGTTAGAAATACCATTGCATAAATACAATGTACCAACCTTTTCGCCTTTTGATATTACCAGGGCTCCTTTAGTGACCTTCCAAGCTTTATCTGTGAAAGTTGTCACACAACCTTCACCACCTAACTGCCCTGTTGAAATCAGATTTTTCTTTAGATCTGGAACATGCCTTACCTCCTTTAATAGCCATTGGTTTCCATTCTGCTGTTTTACAAGAACCTTACCCATTCCAACGATTTTACAGGGTTTATCATCACCTAGACGAACTTGTCCAAAATCTCCTTGAACATAGTCATGAAAGTATTTCTTATCAGGTGTGGCATGGAATGAAGCCCCTGAATCTACCACCCAGGAATCAGTAATATTCTCGAAAGAAAGAATCAAAGCATCTTGTAACACCTCACCTGTCACATTTGCTTCATGATTGTTTTCTTGCTATGCATCTCCTTCTTTTCCCTTCCGAGATCTACAGTCTTTCTTTAGGTGTCCTTTCTTTCCACATTTCCAGCACACTATCCCCGATCTGGACTTGGATCTGCCTTTCCTTGATTTACTGCGATATCCTGAGCTCTTTCCTCTTTCCATTTTTCTTCCTCTAGACTCTGCACTCAAAGCATTTCCAAATGTCTCACCGGAGCTTTTCCGTCGCATTTCCTCGCTAAGGATAGCATCGACAACATCATCAAACTTTAAAGTACTAGATCCAGAAACAGAGTTACTAATGGCCATTACCAAACCATTCCAACTTTCTGGTAATGAGCACAAGAATAACAAAGATCTAACTTCATCATCAAAGTTTACCCCTACAGAACTTAACTGACTTGTAACTGTATTAAAATCATTTAAATGGTTTGCAACAGATCCACCTTCCGACATATTCGTATTAAATAACTGTTTCATAAGAAATACCTTGTTTGAGGCCGAGGGTTTTTCATATAGTTTCAACAACGTCTGCATCAAACCCTCTGTCGTGGTTTCCTTCGAAATGTTGAAGGCCACTGATGCAACAAGGCACAACCGTATTGTTCCGAGTGCCTTTCTATCGAGAAGGTTCCATTCTTCGTCTTTCATACCCGTCGGCATCTTTGTTTTTCCGCCCAATGGTAGGTATAGATCTTTCTGATACAGATAATCTTCCATCTGCATCTTCCACAGCGAGAAGTTTTGGCTGTTAAATTTCTCGACCCTAAACTTACCATCTTCCGCCATTGCTCCCACTCGAACCAGGAACCCTTCTTTCCTGCGAGTTTATAAGCCAAATAGACCTTCGGCTCTGATACCAGTTGTTAGAAAATTATATATTACGGAGCAATGGAACACATAAAATATTGCAGAAATATAAACACAGAAAACGCACAAAACAAGAGAGACACAGATATACGTGGTTCACCCAGTTTGGGCTACGTCCACCCCGAACAGCCAGTCCTTCCTTTTTATTATCCAGCAAAATGAAGAGACACAACCTACAACAAATCCGCTGTAATATCCTCTGTTTTCTCTCACAGTCTCACCTCTCTGTTTCTCGCTCACAGAATACACATCTATCTCACAGCCTCAAATACAATACCCTCATACAAAGAGAGGGGTTGCCTTCTAGGGCAAAAAACCCTAAACTAAACATAAGTTCTACCGTCAGATCATCCACCTATTGAACGGCCCAGATTGACTAGAAATTACTATACTTTTACAAGGTAATTTTACAGATGTTTTTAGCTTCGGGGGCGCTGCCCCCGAAACCCCCCGCCAGGGGGGGGGGGTCCCAAAGGTCGCAGCAGCGAATATTTTACGGGCGGCGTTGCCGCCCCCATTTCGAACTGGGGTCCTGTTGTGGTCACCAACAACCCCCCCTCTTTGCTCGTTATTAGCAATAACATCGAGCAAAGGGGGGGACCCTGAAAGAAAAATCCCAAAAATATTTTTTAAAATTTTTGTATTTTTCTCCCTAAGGCTTAAATCGCATCGCAAGGGAAGGCTGAAGCATTACCCAAGCGCGGAAAACAAAACTGTGAAAGAGCGATGCGAAATTCATCGCATCGCATGCATCCCAAGCGCTCTCTAAAAAGAATACCTTCAAGAAATGCCGATCGCTGATATGCGACATCGCACATCGCAAACGTCGCACTAGGCGGCATAAACCATTGAATAAAATCTGTGATTAGCGATCTGCGATGACAGCGATCTGCGATTTGCGATATCGGCGAACCGCGATCTGCGATCTGCGATATGAAAAGACTCATCGCACGAATTCTCCGACATACCTGATAGACCGAAGATTAAGCGCGCGCCTTAAAGGAAATTAATGACCGCATGCTTGAGTATCAAGGAATGATTGCATCGCATTTTTTGAAGAGTCAAGTCATGATGAATGTCAGGATTATGCATTCATTAGAGTTTAATGCTTTCATGTCAATCTTTTCATTTCCCTTCTTCTTTGCGTAGACTGCAAGACACGCAACTAATATAAATCTATATGCAGGAAATATCTAAAGGAAAAGGGAAAGCGCCAATCAGACAGCAGAGAGAAGATGCCTCCAAAAATGGATGCCGCATGCAGCAGGACCGCGGATTCCAGACTATAAGCCAACCGGCACTGATGAAATTAGACTATCCAGGACTCAAAGTCAAAGGCGCACAAAAGCAGTGTGTTCACAAAAGATCCTGAAGCTCAGACTTGGTAAAGCAGAGGAAGAAGCGCATGAGAAGGAAGACGCTCCAGAAAAGCCTGGAACAAAGAGCGGAAACAATTCTCGAAACAGGGGATTGTCCATACAGCGCGACTCCTAACCCACTCAGTCATTCGCACGACCGGAAACCGGAATAGCAACAGCAAAATCAGTTCGAGAAGAACCTAAGTTGTGCTAAGTATATACGCGGCGAATACACCCAGCTAGAGAAAGGTTTTCGAAAATATCTTCTGGTCTGTCAGAAGGAAGTGCCAGCTCTTGTTATTTCCACTTTTATCTCCCGAGCGAAAGAAGAAGGCGGCCAACCGACTGTTCCCAGGAAAACGTTGCGCTGTTGACAGCACTAAAGAGAATATACAGAAACGGTCAGAAATTAGATTTAAAGTTTTAGAAATAAATTTGCTTTTAGTAAAGGGCGGTCATTTGAAGCTGATTCCCTAATTTCATGTAATTAAGATTAATTAGTTAGTAGTATTTAACCCTTCTCATGGCATTTGGAGAAGGGTCTGGAAATCTGTCAAAAAACTTGTCCTCAGAACATGCACTTCTGCACCCTCAGAGGAGGTTTTTGATGAATGGATGGATCGAGATTTATTTATGTTTGCATTTTAATGTCTGTTACTGATGTTGCACTTTTGTACTCTTAGTGGATATTAGAACAAGTACGAATAAATCATTATTGCTTGAAATTTATTAGTGAAATCAGTCATAAATGGTTTATCTCTTGACTAAATTCTGCTAGTATCCCTAAAGTAATAAACAGCTGAGTTATTTATATGTTACTGTATGAATGTCTGTATTACCATTTGGCACTTCTGTACGGTGGGGTCATTTATTTATGCTTGACATATAGAAAACTGATTATGCGATATGTTGTTCACAACTACTATGCCTAACTTCTTATGCAGAATGGTTTATCTTTATCGATTTATATTCTGATAATAGTTGAATGATCTTTATTACCAGCTGTTGTTTGAAATCTTTCTAGATGGCATAACAAAATAAAACACCTCGGGTTAGCTTGGACTAGATGTACTGTTTCTCTTCATTAGATTACATTAGCATAGAGTTAGTTTAGCAGTTAAGATTAAGACTAGTTTAGAGAAACCTTTAGATTAATACCATCAAACTCTACACACACACGCACACCCATCACATTGGGAAAATGGTCCCATTACCCCCAGTCGGACCCGCTACTCCAAACGGGCAAGGAGCCGCCAACCAGGTTCCGGACCGGATGGGTATCTCCCTTGTTGTCGACTCGACTTCGGGGCCCTCAACATTTCTGGCGCTAGAAGGAGGGCCGAGCTATGAATGGCGCATAATTCAAAATCCAAATACCATTCTGAGAGCAAATCACCCTCACCAACTTCCCCGACTTCCCTGGTACGACTAATCTCGGAACTAGAAGTCGCTTGGACATCCACCGCTGCTATACATACTGATACATCAGACCAACTTATTATCGATCCCCCTTAAGTTCAAACTTTGATCCGTAAACTCCAGGGATTCTCTATTTTTACCCAGAAGTCTGATAAATCTAAAGGCAGCCTGACTTCGCAGTACAATCCTGCTCATCCCCTGACCCGATTGAAGAGTGAAAATTTTGGCGTCCAGCCAACTGAAATCCCTCTCCCCGCTAGGAAAAGAGCAAGGAAAGCACTCCCAGAGTCTGACAGAGAGACTCTTTCATCCACTTCGTCCATTTCAACTCCCTCTCCGCGAAGTCAACCACCCACATCTCCACCTCAAGTCACTCATCCATCTTCCACAACCCTTCCTCCGCAATCGTCGAAGATCATAACATCTCCATCTTCTCAACATCAAAGACCATCTCCTACACTTTTGTTGACTAGTAACTCAGCGATGGCCCAATCTCCATGGAATAATCCTGGGGCGGTTTTATTGCCTCCACCCCTAAGTCCAATACCTGCCCATCCCGAGAAATGGCTACCAAAGTTCAATCCAGAAACAGGAATGCTAGTTGAAGAACATATCAATAATTTCATGCTTTCTGTTAATCTCAAAGGAGTTACCAACGAAGATGCCGTGGTCTGACTTTTCCCCTATACAATGCAAGGAACAGCCGGGTCATGGTACTTTTCGCTGCCCTCCAGATCTATCACCAGCTGGGACATTTTTCAAAATCAATTTCTCACCAAATTCGACGATGATAGATCGACAGTGACACCGATCAACGATTTATCCAATCTTAAAGCTGAGGATAGGGAACCCATTAAGGATTTTAACTTACGATTCAACAAGATCCTCAACAAAATCCCCGCTGCTTCTCAACCCAGCGAGGAAGTAAGATGTGAGTGGTACATCACGGCCTTACCTTCAAACTTGGCCATCTTCGTAGATAGGGTGAGCAAGACAACCTTAGTCGAAAATTTGGCTGAGGCGTTAGCAGTTGAAAGACGCGTAGTAGCCCTAGAAAAGAGATCTACAATCAAAGAGCGTAAATCTAAGAAAATCTCTTTCAAAGAAGACACCAAGAAGAAGCAAACGAAAGATCCTTTCGACATGGAAGGACTACAAAAGGTATTAAAGGCCATGTCTAATGAGATGATTGACATAAGAAAACAAGTAGCAGAATCGTCCCCAAGAAAGCCTTTTAGGAATTTCAAAAGAAACCCTCCCATGGAGACGAAGCCACCCAACGTGGTATCAAATGTGGAATCTGAAGAAGAAGAAGAGGAGAGCACCATCGAAACGCAGACCGACGATGAAGAAGTGGTGGAACTGCAAGGAATGTGGGATTTCATCCTCCCACAAGAGGAAGATCAAGAAGCACTTCCGGTTAGCACACGAAGCAGAAATCAACTTGATCCTCCCCAGAATACCCCAAAACGGAAGGGCGCAAGCCCTGCAGCAAAAGAAAAAGTTGCACCAAAGAAAACAATTGCTAAAATGACCTCATTTAGCCCAGTCCAATCAGAGCAATCACCTCCATCAAAGACACTAATAGTGTCGGATGAAATGGAGTATAACATCATCGATGACATGAAAAATACTAGGGCTAATATCACTTTGTACGAGTTGAGAAAATTGAAACACCAACAGAAAATCATGATGAAAGAGTTACACGCCGTACCTAATACACCTTTACCTACAGCTGTAGCTTCCCATAATATAGGAAGACCTCCAATCAACACGATCAATAAAATCGATCCAAATGACATCGCTCTGATTGGAGGGAGATCTAGATCTCATACTCCTCCTTTCCTCCTCACTTATGAAATCTTTAACAGAAACGTGCACAACTGCTTGGTCGATTCTGGTGCTTCAACCAATATTCTACCCAAGTCAATATGTGCCAAACTTAATGTTCAACTGCAAAAATCTGCAGTGCGCATAGTTCAACTTGATCGATCGCAAGTCGAAGTGATAGGCGAACTTAATCAAGTGACCATAAGACTGTCGTCTAACCCCAAGGTATGTCAGGTTATCGACATTCTAGTGGCTGACATCCCTGAATTTTATGGTCTGATTCTTAGCAGGGACTGGTCCGAGAAACTCCACGGATACTTGTCAACCGACTGGTCGCACATGTGGTTACCCTTCAACGGGAAACCAAATCAAATAAAGATTGAACGGGAATTGCACCAAAAATACATAGTGACGGATTTGGAAGGAGAGAACAAAGCCATAGCATACAACAACAGCATCATAGGCAACTACTCGGTAGACTCTTTCCTCGGAAACTTCAATGCTCACATATCACCATATTTAGAAAATTCAGTTTTGTCCCAAGTTGAAAACTTTTCCCAGACTGATGATTCAAAATGTGTTAGTTTCTTAGATAACCCTGTAAATACTTCTTTATTTTGGAAATTATATTTTGATGGCTCTAAATCCAACGAGGGAGCGGGAGCAGGATGCGTTTTGATCAGCCCAGACGGAAATAAGACCATGCTCACATGCAGACTGGAGTTCGATTGCACGAACAACACAGCGGAATACGAAGCCTTGGTGCAAGGCCTATACAAAGCAATCGGCTGCAACGTCAAATATCTTCAAGTCTTTGGAGATTCTGAGATCGTCGTCAAACAGGTACGTAACACCATACACTGCCTGTCTAATCATTTAAAGCACTATCAATCTTTAGTACAAGATCTCACTGCACATTTTACAGCGTTCAATATTTCGTCAATCTCGAGACTTCACAATGCAAACGCAGACCTGTTAGCTAACGTAGCCTCCAGACTCATCCCCTCCGAAGACTTTAGTCCAGATAGGTTTTCGATAGAATTGATTTTTAGACCATCTATCCCTGACAACATCACTAGCTGGAGAGTATTCAATGACGACCCATACATCGTAAGTTTCCTCACCTCTGAAGGATCCTACTCAAACCAGATAATCGACGAAGACTGTCATGATCACCAAATACAACAAAATAGCACTGATAATGCTATACCCAAATCGGTGGTCAAACTAGAAGACTTATACGACTTGAAAATTCGGTTCAAAAGGTCAGCTAACGCCAAACTCTATAGTTCAAATCTGAACTACGAATTAGTGAACCTAGGAACCGATGAGAAGCCGCAAAACGTTAATTTAGGTCAAGGCCTAGCTCCTGAAGAAAAATCAGCATATATCCGTCTTCTACGACAGTAAAAAAACGTCTTTGCCTAGAATTACGATGAGCTGAAGACTTACAACACTTCTATCATTCAACACACTATCCCTATGATTGACAACGAGAAACCTGTCCAACAGAAGCTCAGAAAAATCCACCCCAACTTGGAAAATCAGAGAAAAACTGAGCTGAATAAATTGTTGAGAGCCAGAATAATCTTCCCGGTCAGACATTCCAAATGGTTATCCAACATGGTACCTGTTAGGAAGAAAAACTGAGATATTAGAATCTGCACCGACTTCCGGAATCTCAACAAAGCCTGTCAGAAAGACAATTTTCCCCTCCCACCTATGGAGCAAATATTACAGGCAGTCGCAGTCTCAGAGTTAATGTCTTTCCTGGAAGGATTTTCAGGATATAATCAAGTGTTGGTACACCCAGATGATCAGTTAAAAACCACCTTCCGAACTAAATGGGGTACCTACGAATATCAGAAAATGTCGTTCGGTCTGATCAACGCCGGCGCCACTTTTCAGAGAGCCATGGACATTGCGTTTAAAGGTTTAGTCAATAAATCGGTAGTGATCTACCTGGATGATATAACTGTATACTCCAAGAACCGAAACGACCACCTCAAAGATTTGAAGCAAATCTTTCAAAGATGTTTAAGGTATGGGATCTCGCTTAACCCGAAGAAATCTTTTTTCGCGTTGAGTGAAGGAAAATTGCTAGGATTCATAGTGTCCAAATCTGGCATTCACATTGAACCTGACAGAATCAAAGAAATTTCCGAGATATCCATGCCTCATAACAAAAAGACCATGCAATCTTTCCTAGGACAGATCAATTTTGTGAAAAGATTTGTCCCAGATTTTTCACGTATTATTTCTCCTTTACAAAAAATGATAAAAAAGAATTCAAACTTTAAATGGGGTCTAGACGAGCACGAAGCATTTAACTTAATCAAACAAGCCATCATCAACGCTCCATCTCTAGCAACCCCAAATTTTTCAGAGCCCTTTGTCTTATACACGTTTGCCTCAGAGAATTCTTATGCTGCGATCTTGACTCAAGCGAATCAAGAAAAGGTAGAAGCTCCGATCGCATTCTTTAGCTCAAACTTACAAGGTGCTGAGCTGAAATATTCGGACGTAGAGAAACAGGCATACGCCGTTTTCAAAGCAATTAAATATTTCAGACCTTTCTTGCTAAAGGCCCATACCAAGGTCATAGTACCATTCCCAGCGGTAAGAAACCTCCTAATACAGAAAGATGTGGGCGAAAAGAGAGCGAATTGGATCACCGCCTTACAAGAATACGACCTGGAGATCAAGCCGGCACACATCGTAAGAGGCCAAGGCTTCTGCAAGATGTTAGCTGGAGCATCGCAAATCCCCGAAAAATCATCTGAAGAGGTACACGCATATGAGGTAAGCCTAAACGACGCAGAATCATTATATGCTGACACCATTTATTTCCTGAAAAACGGGAATGCTCCATTTCACCTGGATCACATCAAGAAGAGAGCCCTGAGATTAAAAGCTAAACAATACCAGCTCGTAAATGATGTCCTGTTTAAAAGGAATTATGATTCTGTGCTCCTTAGATGTCTTGAGAAAACTGAAGCCGAAAAGGTTTTGCAGGAACTCCACGATGGACCAACAGGTGGACACTATGCTGGAGAAGCCACCGCACACAAAATCTTACGTGTAGGAAACTACTGGCCCATGCTATTCAAAGACTCGTACCATCACGTAAGGAAATGCCAAGTCTGCCAAACTGCTGCAGGAAAACAAAAGAAGTCATCCATGCCACTACAACCGGTTAACATTGAACAGCCATTCAGCCAATGGGGCCTAGACATAATAGGTGAGATCGTTCCTCACTCCTCTAAACAGCATAGGTATATCCTCATGGCAACTGACTATTTTACTAAATGGGTAGAGCCAGTTCCTCTCAAGACAGCTAATTCTGAAAACATTATTGAATTCATAGATCAGTTTATCATTACTAGGTTTGGATTGCCAACGGCCTTAATATTTGATAATGCTTCATATTTTTCTGGAAATACCATGACTGAGTTCGCGCTCAAAAGAGGGTTCAAACTGAAGTATTCTGCCAACTACTATCCGCAAGGTAATGGGCTGGCTGAATCAACGAACAAGAACCTAATCAGGATTATCAAAAAGACAGTCGACCAAAACCAAAAGAATTGGCATAAAGCGCTGGTAAACACCTTATGGGCAGACAAAATTACAAAGAAAGCCTTTATCGGCACTTCTCCCTTTAATTTAGTTTACGGGAGAGAAGCAGTTCTTCCTACTCACTTAGTCATTCCCTCCTTGTCCTTAGTACAATACATTGATGAAGTATCTACTTCTCCCTTACAGCTAAGGCAAATGGAAATAATCAAGCTAGAAGAACAACGAGAACAGGCCAAGAAAACCCATGCTCACCACCAAGCGCTGATAAAATCCTCTTTTGATTCGAACATAATGACCAGAAAAAACTTTCAGATGGGAGATTTAGTTTTGAAATGGGATAAGGCTCACGAAGAAAAGGGCAAACATACGAAATTCCAGAAGCTATGGCTTGGTCCTTTTCAGATCGTAGAGGTCATAGGCCCGTCGAATTTTGTGTTGCAGGACTTGACAGGCAGGAGAGATTCTCTGCCTGTGAATGGACAAATCCTCAAAATGTATTTTCCATAGAAGGTCATCCTTCTATTTTTGTAGGATAATTTTAGTTTTATTTTTTTTTATTTTATTTTTTTAGTTTTTATTTCTTATAAATAAGGTTGGTTGTGAATGATCATAAACTATATTCATGAAGAAACATACCATTTCTCTATCAGATTTTGATTTCACTTGTATAAATAGTAAAACGTTTCGAAAAAAATCTGACTTTTATTATTGACAGATAGAGTTAACTTTAGCCTGAATATGATGTTAGTTTCAACTTCACAAAGAAATCTGGGATGAAAGTAACTTTTGGAAAAAAATTGTTTTATGCCAACGCAATGAAAAGTATCATCAATAGAAAAATAATTATTCTCTGCAAAACTGCTGTTCTTAAACTCTATTATTGTCGTCCAGAGCTTTCTTAAGGAAAAACAATGACTTCCTCCCTGTTAAGGAAATCGCAGCATCCAAAGAAACAATCCAAGAAAACACTATATCTCAAAGAATGAGAGGTCTCATCACGAGCCGGCTTATCATGATCACAGATATTATAACTTGCTGACTTTGCCACTACTGTCTACCAAAACAGGGCAACGACTCAAGATTGTTGCAATCAAAAGACAAGGGGTCTCATCACGAGCCAGCTTGTTCAGCAAAAGTGTAAATCAAGTGAATAATTGTGTCATAATTTGGCCATCAAACCAAGACACTGTTCTTTAGAGAATAAAAAAATCAAAAAAGAAAGAAAAAGTGTCAAAAGGATTTTTCTCTAGTATGTTGTAAATAACCTTAAACAGGAAAAAGGATCATTGTTGGATAACATGGTAACCCTGTCGAGGCTATGGACGCTTGCAGGCAGCAGAGGCTCTACCTACGACAAATGAGCATATTTTACAAAGCCAGTACGCAGAGAAGACCTTATTTTGTCTTTGAAAAGCACTGAGTAATGTCTAGGTGTGAATACAAGAAATAACCCAGAGGGAGCAAACAATCAGAATGAAATAAAAGTTGTGACGAAACATCATTGACGGGATAAGGGGTAATACTCTATCTGTCCATAACAAAATTTAGGCATAAGAAATTTTTTTCTGTTTTGGAAGTGAAAATGCAATAGAACAAGCAGAGATAACTGGTTCTTCACAGTGAATCACCATTGTTGTGGTCACCAACAACCCCCCCTCTTTGCTCGATATTAGCAATAACATCAAGCAAAGAGGGGGACCCTGAAAGAAAAATCCCAAAAATATTTTTTAAAATTTTTGTATTTTTCTCCCTAAGGCTTAAATCGCATCGCAAGGGAAGGCTGAAGCATTACCCAAGCGCGGAAAACAAAACTGCGAAAGAGCGATGCGAAATTCATCGCATCGCATGCATCCCAAGCGCTCTCTAAAAAGAAGACCTTCAAGAAATGCCGATCGCCGATATGCGACATCGCACATCGCAAACGTCGCACTAGGCGGCATAAACCGTTGAATAAAATCTGCGATCAGCGATCTGCGATGACAACGATCTGCGATTTGCGATATCAGCGAACCGCGATCTGCGATCTGCGATATGAAAAGACTCATTGCACGAATTCTCCGACATACCCGATAGACCCAAGATTAAGCGCGCGCCTTAAAGGAAATTAATGACCGCATGCTTGAGTATCAAGGAATGATTGCATCACATTTTTCGAAGAGTCAAGTCATGATGAATGTCAGGATTATGCATTCATTAGAGTTTAATGCTTTCATGTCAATCTTTTCATTTCCCTTCTTCTTTGCGTAGACTACAAGACACGCAACTAATATAAATCTATATGCAGGAAATATCTAAAGGAAAAGGGAAAGCGCCAATCAGACAGCAGAGAGAAGAGGCCTCCACAAATGGATGCCGCATGCAGCAGGACCGCAGATTCCAGACTATAAGCCAACCGGCACTGATGAAATTAGACTATCCAGGACTCAGAGTCAAAGGCGCACAAAAGCAGCGTGTTCACAAAAGATCCTGAAGCTCAGACTTGGTAAAGCAGAGGAAGAAGCGCATGAGAAGGAAGACGCTCCAGAAAATCCTGGAACAAAGAGCGGAAACAATTCTCGAAACAGGGGATTGTCCATACAACGCGACTCCTAACCCACTCAGTCATTCGCACGACCGGAAACCGGAATAGCAATAGCAAAATCAGTTCGAGAAGAACCTGGGTTGTGCTAAGTATACACGCGGCGAATACACCTAGCTAGAGAAAGGTTTTCGAAAATATCTTCTGGTCTGTCAAAAGGAAGTGCCAGCTCTTGTTATTTCCACTTTTATCTCCCGAGCGAAAGAAGAAGGCGGCCAACCGACTGTTCCCAGGAAAACGTTGCGTTGTTGACAGCACTAAAGAGAATATACAGAAACGGTCAAAAATTAGATTTAAAGTTTTAGAAATAAATTTTCTTTTAGTAAAGGGCGGTCATTTGAAGCCGATTCCCTAATTTCGTGTAATTAAGATTAATTAGTTAGTAGTATTTAACCCTTCTCATGGCATTTGGAGAAGGGTCCGGAAATCTGTCAAAAAACTTGTCCTCAGAACATGCACTTCTGCACCCTCAGAGGAGGTTTTTGATGAATGGATGGATCGAAATTTATTTATGTTTGCATTTTAATGTCTGTTACTGATGTTGCACTTCTGTACTCTTAGCAGATATTAGAACAAGTACGAATAAATCATTATTGCTTGAAGTTTATTCGTGAAATCAGTCATAAATGGTACTTTTATCTCTTGACTAAATTCTGCTAGTATCCCTAAAGTAATACACAGCTGAGTTCTTTATATGTTACTGTATGAATGTCTGTATTACCATTTGGCACTTCTGTACGGTGGGGTCATTTATTTATGCTTGACATATAGAAAACTAATTATGCGATATGCTGTTCACAACTACTTTGCCTAACTTCTTATGCAGAATGGTTTATCTTTATCGATTTATATTCTGATAACAGTTGAATGATCTTTATTACCAGCTGTTGTTTGAAATCTTTCTAGATCGCATAACAAAAGAAACACCCCGGGTTAGCGTAGACTAGATGTATTGTTTCTCTTCATTAGATTACATTAGCATAGAGTTAGTTTAGCAGTTAAGATTAAGACTAGTTTAGAGAAACCTTTAGATTAATACCATCAAACTCTACACACACACGCACACCCATCACATTGGGAAATTGTTCCCATTACCCCCAGTCGGACCCGCTACTCCAAACGGGCAAGGAGCCGCCAACCAGGTTCCGGACCGGTGGGTATCCCCCTTGTTGTCGACTCGACTTCGGGGCCCTCAACAGGTCCTATGTGGAGATACCTTTGAATATAGAAGATAATCATGCTCCACACCCAACACCCATGTTTTCAGTCATGTCCATCAATTCTTTTGCCTTAAAAGCTATTGCATTATCAGTAACTAGTTTGGTTGGGCAACCAAATCTGGTGAAAATATTCTCATTCAAGAACTTTATGACAACTTGATGATTGGCACTCTTAGTGGGTATAGCGTCAATCCACTTGGTGAAATAATCAGTGGCTACTAAGATCCATTTATGTTGGCTACTTGAATGTGGGTTAATCTCACCTATAAAGTCCAAACCCCACTGTTGGAAGGGACCATTGACATGTATTGGCTTCAAAGGCAGAGATTTTAGCTATTGTCTTCCTGCAAACCTCTGGCACTTGTCACAAGATTTTACAAAAGAAAACACATCAGAGAACAACGTAGGCAAATAATACCCAGCCCTCAAGATTTTGTGAGTTGTGGTTTTCCAATAATGATGCCCACCACAAATGCTAGAATGGAACTGGTGTATGACCTCTACAAATTTTTCTTTATCTAGATACCTCAAGAGGATTCTGGATGGGTCTTTCCAATAAAGCAGCTTTTTGTCAATGTAGAATTTGGCTGATTTGAGTCTAATGGTACGAGCTTGACTTGAGCTAAGCCCTGGGGAAACTTCCAGCTTCTGCAAGCAATGAATGATGCTAGAATACCATTTGCACGTGGCTAAATTTTTAGCCAAGGACTGATTTTTCTTTTGCTCTTCTGTTGCTCTCTTTGTTTGCTCATCATCTGCATTTAGACCCATGCAATTTATTTCTAACAAGCTGTAATTTTCTTCGGCCATGAGCTTAGCCAATCCCTGGCCTTTGACAAGCTTAGTGGGATTCACCTCTATGTCGAATTTTATGAATTTTGCAATCCATTTTTCCCTCTTTCCATCAATATCTGGCTGAGTTAAGACATCTTTCACTGAGGTTGAGGGCACATATGCAATTACTTTGGAAAGCAGAATATAAATCCTGAATGCTTTCAAAGAATTTATCAGAGCATAAGATTGCTTCTCAATAAGGTCATACCTTAGTTCAACATCCCTTAGAGTTTTGCTGGAAAATGCCACGAGGTGCTCTACGCCTTCATCATTTTTTTGTAACAGAACTGCTACCAGTGTCTCATAAGAGGAAAAAGAGAAGATACAAAACTCCCTAGTGTAATCTAGGATGATTAGAGTGGGAGCTTCCATGATAGCTTGCTTGATGGTTTCAAAAGAGCTACTTGAAGCAGATGTCCATTTTATCTCCGATCCTTTCTTCAGCATGGAAGTGATGTGCTTTACTAACTCTGCAAAGTTTGGAATGAACCTCCTTACAAAGTTGATTTTGCCTAGGAAGGATTGGATGCCCCTTTTCGACCTTGGGATGGACAGTGTCTGAATGGCTTGAACCCTTGCTGGATCAATCTTCACACCTTCAACAGAACAATATGTCCCAGAAGTTTGCCTTCTTCTGGAGCAAATTGTGACTTCTTTGGGTTTACTGAGATTCCGAACTGTCTCCACTTTAAGAAGACCTTCTTCAAATGTTGTAAATGGTCTTTGTGGCTATTGGAGAAGACTGTTATATCATCAAGATAAATAAGGACAAATTTTTCCTTCTCTCCCATGAAGGCTATGTCCATGGCCCTTTGAAATGTAGCCCCAACATTCATCAATATGAAAGGCATCTTGGAGTACATGAAAGTACCCCAAGGAGTAGTGAAGGCAGTCTTTTCCTGATCTCCAGGATGTACAAAAATATGATTGTAACCTGACAATCCATCTATGAAATACATGACTCTAGCCCCTAAAACTTTTTGTAACAAGTGTTCCATCTTGCGTAGGCGATAGTTATCTCTTTTAGAGCACTTGTTCAGATTTCTGAAGTCAATGCAAAGCTTGATTTCTCCATTTTTCTTCCTTACCACCACTAGGTTGGCTGTCCAATTCGAATACCTTAGGGGAGTTATGATTTTGGCATCCAACAACTTCTTGATTTCTTTCTCGATCAAAGGCAATAAGGAAGGGCTGATAGGTCTTAATTTCTGCTTAAAAGGGGTGGTGTTCTTTTCCAGTGGGATCTTATGTTGAATAACGTCCGGGTCATAGGTTTTAAGATCATTGTATTCCTAGGCAAAAATATCAGTGAATTGCTTCACGAGGAAGAAATATGCGGAATTCTGAGCAGAAGACAAATGAGTAGACAGATTGATGAATTTCGGATGGGCTGGGCTCCCTATATTATGTTTACAAATAGTGGACTCATTCTCTGTTTTGGCCGGCTTGTAGCGCACGTCATTATGATCGAAGAGATTATTTAGAGGCACCAATCCATTTGGTATGTGATTAATGGGCAGCTGGACAATGCTTTCTCGGCCGATTTCACTTTTTAGCTTGGACTGGCTGAATTCTTCCATGTTTTCATTTTCTTGGTCGATGTGCGTTTCAAAAAATTCCTCAACGACTTGTAAAAATATTTTAATTTCCTCATCGTCTTCAAAAACTCTCCAATATTTGACATTGTTTGGTAGGGACGGTCTGTAATTTACATGAACTTCATATGTCAGTTTAGGAGGCAAAGGAGGAACAAACTTGCTAGTAGAGACAGCAAGGGAGTTGGCAAGTTGGTTCTTCATTCTTGGAATATAAGAAATGCTGAAATCTTTGAAAGAATCTTTGAGCCTCCATACCTCATCCCTGTATGCTTTCAGCCTTGGATGCTTTTCTTGCAACGTTTTATTTACCTACTGAATGATGAGGTCTGCATCTCCAAACACTTGCAGGCCTTCGATACCCATTTCTTTAGCAGCGCCTAAGCCCAAAATCAAAGCTTCATACTCTGCTATGTTGTTTGTGACCTGAAAGGTTAATTTGAAAGACAAATGAATGTATTCCTGTGATGGGGACACAAGGACTACACTTTCCCCTGCAGCTTCTTTGGAGCAAGCCCCATCAAAGAACATACCCCAAATCTATGGGTTTCCATCCTGCGCGATCTGGCAAACCGGCTTTTTGAGTTGCGTGGAGGCCAACTGAGACTCTTCAATATGAAGAATACATGCTCCAAAATCGGTATCAACAACATAGATGGGATGATTAGTGGGGTTCTTCTCATTGCTGATGATGTAAGCCAACTGCGCCTCTCTATATAATCTCTTGCTCTCACCTCCAAAAACTAGGACAGTAGCATAGGACAGATCATTTTGTAATGATCCACCTAGTCTCCTGATCCAACCTCTAGAAAGTAACATGCCAAATTTGGGAGGTACATCTGCTACCACAATATCCATCATCATGCTTTTCATAGGCAGCTGAGATAAAGTGATGGCTAGGTCCTTGATTAATCCTAGACATTTCACTTTTCTAGAGTCAAAAGAAAATAGATCATGATAAGGCTTAGTGATGTCAAGAACCAACTCGTCCATGACAGCCTTGGGAATTAAGTTATGGCTAGCTCCAGTGTCCAAAAGACAGTTGTGGAGGATTTTATCATGAATGTTCAGAGAGACATAGAATGATGGGGAGATGTCCTCACCATTTTCAATCATTGGGTTGAGAATAACAGTTGGCTTGTCATCTTGTAGATTTACACAGTTGGTGGAGGCTTCGATGGCTTTAGGCTCAAGGGCCTTGAGGATGGATCTTTTGAAGGACTCACTTTTCACTAGTTCAATAAGAGGAATAGGCATTCTTAGCTTTTGAATTTTTGATTGAAAACTGAAAGGATAAGGGGACTTGTTAAGGCCTCTTACCTCATGAGCTAGAGCTTTGAGGATGATAGGATCAACTACTGGTTGCTTTTGCTTATTAGCTTATTGTACTGCAAGGTTAGCAGCCCTTTGAGTAGGGGTTTCCTTGGCATTATTCATCTTCGACTGTAGATTATATCTATGCTGATCTTCAGCTTGCAAAACAACTTCACCACCCCATTCTTGGTTAGTCTAGTCATTGCATAATGACTTTTCAAAGGCAGCTGGGTCAAAAAGGAAGCATTGCCTTTGTCTTCAAGGTAATGGATCTCATCATCTTCTTCAAACTTCTCTTCCTCCATGACTACATTCTGGAAAAGGGTCTTCACCCTTTGGTCTTCATTGGCATCTTTGCTTCTTTGCAATATCTGCAATTGTTCATTATCTCTTCTATATGGATTTGGATTTCTAGGAGCAAAGGTATTGGGAACTCTCCCTTTCCTAGGGTGCTACTCAACCTTTAACTTGGAAATTTCAGAGGCTAATGACTCGATCATTTTTGTCATTTTATCTATCTTAGGATCAGAGGATGATGAAGACTCGCCC
This sequence comes from Pinus tabuliformis, assembly GCA_031772625.1. Classification (NCBI taxonomy): domain Eukaryota; kingdom Viridiplantae; phylum Streptophyta; class Pinopsida; order Pinales; family Pinaceae; genus Pinus; species Pinus tabuliformis. Next base: position 2,032,169,562 of record CM062818.1, on the reverse strand, counting down.
CTTTGTCTTCTTCTATCAACATTTCCCTTGAGTTTTTCTATAGCCATGATGTTTGATTCTACTTCCAAGGCTTCATCCTGCATGTTAGTCAAAGTAGCACATCACCTCTTTCTCAACATTAGGCAGAAGTCAGAATCAAAAGCATTAGCATAGGTGAGTTTAGCAGAGGTAGTGGTAGGTTTTACTTCCACTGGTATCTTGTTGTACATGTGGCTAAATCTCTTATTAAAATCGGACAACAGCTCCCCTTTTTCCCTCTTCAAGTTTCCAAACTCAGTGTGGTAGCAGAGGAGATCCTTCTTATCCCCCCATTGTTTTAGGAATGCATCATTTAAAGCTTCAATATCTGCTATAGATCTTGGGGCTTGTTCTCTGAACCATTTTATAGACTCCCCATATAGGCTTTGAACAAAGACTCTCATCCACACATCATCTTCACTAATGTCCAGATTATCAGCATAGCTATAAAATGACTCAAGGTATTCTTCAACAGTAACACCTTCAGTCCTAGTGAACTTAGGCATATACTTCTGATATTCTCTAGTGGGCATAACATTCAAAGGAGTGGGTAGTATTAGAGGTCCATACCTAGCAACTATGATTCTTTCCATTTTGGTGGGTGCTTGTGGACCTGCCATAGTTGTGGTGACTAAAAGAGTACCAGGAGTCTGAATGAAAGAAGTCTGAGGAGTGACTGATGAGACCAAAGGAGTATGATGGATAGGAGGTGAGGTTTCCTTTGGGCTGACAACAAAAGGAGAAACTAAAGAATAAGGAGCTTTATGAATTTCTGAGAGTTTTTCTTCATTGCTAGTATTAGAATCTGTACTCTCAACATGTATTTGTTCTATTGCGGGATTTTCTTGAAGAGATATAGAATATTGTTTAGGTTTACCTGAACCTGATGCTCCTTTCTGCAACACTTTCTTCTCTTGTTATGGTCTTTTTAGGGTCACGTACTGGGTCAGCTTGTGATTTCTGAGGATTTCTCCGTGTATGCCTCAAAAACTGAGCCAGAATTATGAATTGGAGTTGCCAAGAGGTTCAGCCTCCAGTAGATTCACCAGATAGATGATTACAACCAAAAAAGTGCCCAGACTTTGTCTATCATCAAAGCCAAGTATGTGTCGTTTCCCAGGGAAGCTGAGCTTCAGTTTCCTCTCCCTGGCAGTGGCGCTAAATATGTTAGCACTCTAGGAAACTCTCCTAGGTTGTAGCTCGGAGATGACTGGTAACATATAATCTTCAATATTGTTCTCTGAACTATTGGAATGGATGATGATTTGGAACAAGTTAGATGACCATTTCAGCTCTGTTCTCACTCAAGACATGCATGAACACTCTTAACAAAACACGGCTTTAAACCACTAACACTCAATAGTTTGCAGATTTAATGGATAGATGGAGAATGCTTAACTATACCAGTAGATTACATATATGACAACACATGTAAATAGTTAGCTATAGGCAGCAAAGAAGCTTGCAAATCTAGTATATCAAAGCAGAGATAAGATGGCAGTTATCTGGCCTCAGATACACAGAGAACATGAACAGACTGTGCAAGTGCAAGCGTAGAATAGAAGAGGAATGGATATTGAATGTATAACAACAAAAGAAGCATGTATTACTAAAGGATGCAGATGAGAAGCTCGAAGGAACATAGGAGGAACAGTCTCCAAAAGTTGAACCCTTCTTTCATCTCATTTTCTGCTATTGATAGCTCGTCTACAATGGTCCTGAGACTTTTGAGGCTTCATTCAGGTCTCTTAATCTATCCCTCTATCTTGTTTAACCATATGATTCCCTCAACAGGCAGCATGATTCGTAGTTTTCTTCTTTTGACAGAAGACTAACCATATTAAAATATTTTGGGTAGCTTGCTATGAAGCCTGGGAGCTCTCACGTGCCAAAGATGCCCCATAATGTTTGTTAAGATGGTTGTTGTGATGGTTGGACCGTTGATGTTCCATGATCTCGTTTGATTCAGGTTGCAGCGTGTTGTGGCCCCTCTCTTTCCCTTTCCAGGATCCATTCGTCGGTTGTTATATCCTGGCTGAGTCCCTCTTCTGGCATGTAACATTTCTGCACGATGCTTCTAAGGATGGTTGGCCACCTGATCTTGCAAATGGAGTGGCTATCGGGCCTATGAAATCCCTGCAATAGTCCCTTTCGAATGATAACTAGGATTTTTTTCTATTTCATACATAAAATGTTGCAACTGTGTAAATCCTGCTCTTCTCTGTTCTTTTCGGACCTCAAAATTCCTTAAACATGACCTATTCATCGGTTCCGCCCTCTAGGTCATTGTCATCTATCGCAGCCGGCATGGTCCCTTTGTTGCCCTTGTATTTTGAAATACTTGAAAACACGGGAAATACATGAAAATTGGCCTCCCTCCAGACTTCAAATCTTATAGATTTCATTCTCGGACCCATTCGGGTCCGAGACTCATCGCAATCGGTGTTACCACCTGTATAGAGGCCCTGCTCCTTCGCAATATTCTGATGCGATCTAATCGCAATCGCATATTGCTCCAGCCAATGGTCTTCATATAGCACAGTGTATGTTCCTATCGATTGCGAACCTGTGATGCCATGTGGGCCTCGACCTTTGGTAATGTTCCACTACAATGTAGCTATGCGATCTAATCACAATCGCGGATTGCTCAACATCGGGGCTTTATAGATTATGCCCTCCACCACCGCAACTGCTGATGTGACTCACCAATTAACTGTCCCTTCAGCTTGGCTGATTGTGATTTAGCCAGTTAGATTTGGGCCGTGGATCAGCCAGTTCTAACAGCAGCTATGCGTTGCTCTGTTCGCGCTTTCAATACTCTGTTTTTTTCACTATTTTGGAGTATTTTAGCCTCCCGATAGCATATTTCCACCCTTCTAAGGGATTTTGGCATATGATTGTTTCGATCTTGGGATGATTTTAATCAACTCTTGAAAACTTTAGTAGTGTTTTGGATCCATTTTTTGGGCCAAATTCCAACAAGGCTAACATCCTCCACAGAGCATTTTCTTGGGCCAAGAGAGAAGAATTCTTATTTTTTCATTTTTTTTAGGAATTTTTTTGGGCGGCGAGTTTGTAGGTCAGATCTGAAATTTTTGGTGCGAAATTTACGAAAACAAATAATAGATCTAGATCACTTGCAAAAAAATACCAAAATTCAAAAAAACAATCTGTCGAATCGAAGTCCAGATGAGGGAGATATCGCTGATTTAAAATCAACTATGTTGTATAAATGTTTCTGACGATAATTTTTGGACGATGACTCTCCTATCTTTTTATTTTTTTGAAAGTTTTGTATAAAATATCAGAAATGTGATTGTATATCTGAGCTCCTCTCGAAAAATCACTCAAGTTAAAAAAAAAAATCGGTCGAATTGGAGTTTAGATGTGGGAGATATCGTTGATTTAAAATCACCTATTTTTTTAGAACTTTTGTGACGGCGGAAAAGTTGCAGCACATATATGAGATTCTAGATTGTCTAGATAAGGATTTCCAACACATGGGAAGATGAAGAATGGTCCTTCTATTTCCAAAGGCAGGTTATAATAAATATTTTGAGTTATATTGACCGAATTATGTCCATTTTAATTCTAGAACAACATTCGGAGTGGGTTCCCTTTGGAGACGTGCCCTCCCACCCCAGGCTATGAAGGCACTTGCTACTTCATCAACAACCAACATCACGGTTATGGGTCAACCACACAAAATCCTTGTCATCGAAGTCCATTTGCTAGGCCAAACATTGTTAGTATCACAATTGGTCACAAGCATAACAAGGTATCTCTATCCTCGAATTTTTGTTTTTCATGGTTGTGGGTCATCCACAAACCCGCACTTCATCGAAGTCCATTTTCTAGGCCGCACACTGTCAGTATCACGTTTGGTCATAAGCATTACAGGATATGTTTGTCCTCAGATCTTCTTTCATCATGGTTATGGGTTAACCACATAAAACCATTCTCTTCAGTAGCTCTTCATATTCAACAAAGTCTTCACAGGAGGGAACTCCACATAATGGAGACCATTGCTTAGAAGGGAAGAATGATCCAAATAGAAAATGGCATCAACCCATGGTATTCATCCAACCATGTTATTCATCCACCCATGGAATTTACCCATGGTATTGTAAGTGGCATCCACCTATGGTATAGTAAGTGACATCCACCCATGGTATTCGTTCACCCATGGTATTCTCCAATGGTATTGTGACATACACCCATGGTATTCATTCACCCATGGAATTGACTCTGGGTATTGTAACTAAAATATACTATAAGTAACAAGTCACATTTTGTAAAAGAACAAATTGTCCACCACAATGTAGCTTTCACAGTTATTCTCCATTTTAATAAAAAAATTCTTTGTGGTTTTGTTTATTGGACATTTTCATCTCTTTCTTCTAGCATTTCAATCTTTTAGATATTGGGGACCTCCACCCAAGATCTGGATCATTACAACTGAATGAACCTCCAATAGATCACCAAAATTTTTATTGCAACCTAAGGGACCCAGGTGGTCCAAACGTATAATGATATTACAAGGTATCTATTCCTCCATGATGAAAATAATCTCCAATGAGGGGAGAGCAAGGGATTAATTACCACCAATACTAGACATAAGCACTCAAGCTGTAAGGGATGCATAGGTAAAGCCAAAACCAATCAACCCCATAGATCCACAAGAAATAGTAGTTTTAGCTGACTAATTTTATCCAGTTCTATTTGCATTTCCATATGTTGATAATAGTGAAATAAAAATGATATTGTTATTCTATATTATATAGTTATTCCATGCACTAAGTTCCATTTCAAGCCTTAAGCCTTACCTTAAGCCTTAAGAATTCAAGCCTTAAATTGAATTTTTTTTACTTTCCCAACTAAACCTTTCAAGTAAATTTGGCTATCGCACTTAATCTCTAGATAATTTGGTTACTGGATTCCCTTTACAATTTATTCATAAATCCTTGTAGTATTCCATTATTCAATCACAATAGGTATTTATTTATTATCATTCTCCCAGAAAGCAAGGTATTTGCAATAAATAGATATATTAAATTTATGTTCTTGAATTTGTTTTTACAGGGATCAGAAAACCCAATAAACATGGTTGAAAAATGGACATTATGTATAGAATAGGGATCAGAAAACCCATCCTATGCAATATTGTTACGAACAAATTCCTCCAAAGGAAAAGGAATGTATCTTGAAGAACAACAAACAATGAAGCATATTATATTACATTGATAGAAGGCTTAGGAATAACTAGGGAGTATGGATCCAATGGAACTTTAGTGTTCACCAATTCTGAACTTGTGTGCAACTAGATAAAAGGCGTGTAACAAGTTAAAAAGGAGACGTTAAAACAACTACATGGAGAAGAAAAAAATATTGTTAGTCAATTTCAATAATTTAGCATAAGACATTGTACAAATGTTAATAGGATGTCTAGTGATCTATTGTATGGGGCAATGCCACTTCAAGATTTTTGTGTGAAAGATGAATTAGTGTTAAGAAGCTCTCCATCAAAATTTATTAATGGACATTGTAAGATATCTTTGATATGTATGTGTTTTTTAGTTATAAATGTGTTGTTTTTAATGACCATGTTGGTTTTTTTTTTTGTTACCAAGTGTGTCCCCACTATGTAATCACAACTTGGTGAACTTGAAATGTTTTACAAAATTTTATATTTAATTTTCAAAATGTATCTTATTCAACGTTTGTGTTTTTAGCCTTGAGTATATTTTAAATTAAGAGCTTTGGATAGCAACATTAATTTTCTAAATTCTTTCAATGTTTTTAAATAACAATTTTAGGACCTTAAAATGCATGATGTAATTTCAAGGGTTGCATCAATTAAATGCGTGAGGTAATTTCAAGGGTTACATCAATTTTCTGAAGTCTTAATCCTTTTAAATAGAAATTTCAAGATTTTTAAATGCATGAGGTAACTTCAAGGGTCACAACAACTTTCTGAATTATTGATCTTTTTAAATAGAAATTTTGCAAAGAATTGTAAATTCATGAGGTAACTTTTTAAATATAATGTATCTATATATCTATAGATACCCATAGCATGGATGAGAATTTTCCACATGATTCTTCAAGGCGATCATCAATCGAGTCTCATGGGTCTACTAAAAGGGGAGGCCATGGATCAAAGAGAATATCAAATGAATCGTGGGAGGTCCATCATGATCGTGGTATATATATGTTTATGTGTAAGTTTTTAGATGATATTTGAATATAATCATATGTAATTTTTTTTTTTAATCGATTTAGCTTTAAATTAAATTATGATAAAATTCTTTTTTTTGGAGCATCTCAAACTAGGTCGAAAAGAGTATCTGCTCAATCAATGGTGGCCCATCGTTCACACCATCATGGTATGATATATATATATATGTGTGTGTGTGTGTGTGTGTGATGCAGGAGCATCCAGCTGAGGGCACCATGACAAGGTGTTGGTCTTCGCCAAGGTGGAAAATATTTATCAGTGTTTGGTTTCTTTATGTTTAATTAGTCAAAGTAGAATGTAGAGACTTGTTTTTTTTTTTAAATTTCATGATTAGTTAGGGAACAGTATATTTAGTTAGGGTTACTGTCACAATTGTCTGTCTTTTAGTGAATAATTGTCTTATAACTATTTCTTCCATTTAGAACAAAAAAAAAGACATCCATGTCAATTGTAAAATCTTGCAGCAAGAAGAACCGAATGAATTAACAGTTATGTAACTGATAAAAGAAACAACTGAAGCGTAACTGTGCACAGTTCAAGTAACTGTGGGAAAACAATACAAATATTAAATGTAAATCATTCTAAGGGGGTTCAGCATATGAGAGCAGTAATAGAATACAGAGAATAATTTTCTTTCATTTGAGTCCAACTGTAACAAGTTGTTGTAATATTTATCTACTTTTCCTTAAGCATTGAATAAACCAAAATAAGCAGATATTGTGCATGCCTATTTTCTCTCCTAAAGAACAGAAAGCAGACAACAAGAATTGCACGCGAGTTTCCAGTACGAAGGCTGGCAATCAACAAATAGAGACCACGACCGAAAGAGCCAAGCGCATTACAAACAATTTGAGCAAGAGCGAGTATATAAACACTAAGTAACAAAACCCAGGACAGAGGTAACAAGTATAACCCAATACATTGTGATTTATTTTCATTCCAAGGAAAAAAATATATATTTGTATACACATGACAGTCCAGGGATAACCCATCAAATAGTGAAAAAAAACCAATGAACCAGCAAAATCCTGGACGAGGGTTTTGGGATGGCCACCCTTCAATACAGTCTTACAATTACAAAACTGCAGAATACAAACAAGGGTTGTATCAAGTTAACCCAGGTCGCATAACAATGGCAGAGGAGTATAAGCGAACAAGTACTGGGACTCAGTCCAACAAAACTGACAGAAACTAATAATAAACACAAGTTGATAATAGTGGCAGAGCCTACCGAGAAAGGGCCATGGCGCTCACACCAACCATGTCAAGAAGCAAACCCCTGACCTGCGAAATCAGAGCAGGGCAATACTGTTAGCCCAACTGTCAACAGAGAAAAGCAAACGGAAGGTAATGAACCATATACACAGTGAGAAAAAAAAATTACCTGGAGGTTTACTCGCGCAGGAAGAATGCAAACCCACTGAGCCATAATCCACGGTGACAACCTGAGACCAAGGAGAATTCATTGTTAGAACCGGAGAAAGATGAGGAGAAAAATAAATCATGGAGAGATAGCTTACCTGAAGAGAAATTGCAAGCAGAAGGAAGCCACCGCGACTGTGACCTATAGCATGCAAAAAAACCAATAGTCAAATTTAACAAGCAAGGGAACCACAACCAAAATGAGAACAACGGAACAAATACCAGTTGAGTAACCAAACATACAAATACAGTGTTCATTTCCTTACACGAACGATAAAACCGACATTCTGTCCCCAAGGAGCTGAGCAAACAAGTCACCAAGACAAGCGACAGAGCCACACCAGCAAGTAGCACAGGCCATAGCCGGTGCAGGCAGAGCCTATGGCTCATTTCCGTCCATCCACAGCACAAAAACTCACTTCCAGACCAAACCCTCAGCGCAGCAAAGTTGCAAGTGCGAAAATGAACAAATGACATGGTAAGCAGGGTTTTGGCATAGAGCAAAGAGCAAGAAACGATAACCAAGGCACGTACTGCCAGCACTACAGTAATAAAGTCCAACATAAATGCCAACCAATGTAAATCTAGAACCATCTCACGATTAACCTCTAATCACCAGAGTTAAAACCCAAATCATCGTTTAATTATATAATTGTTGATTAAGCAATCATATTATTGTTAACTATCAAAGTGTGGAATTGCGGGCTAGTCCCATCATAGTGGTATCAGAGCAGGATTTAGAATTGGCCTTAGAAATGGAGGTAGGAAGATGAGGTCGTGGAAGAGGTGCTCAGAGGTAAGCAGAGGAAGGATTGCGGGAGGAGATCAGGATCCTTACTGCCCGTTTGGAGGCAGTTGAATCAGGAAGGAGAAGGGATCCAGAGGTAGGTGATGACAGTGAAGAAGAAGCCATAGTGACGACAGATGGATTGGATGAAGAAGGGCCGGAAATGAGACTGTTGAGGTCGGTCCTATTGGCGAGTAGTAAACCTAAACCAGAAATCCCAAATTATGACGACAGCTTATCCACAAAGGTTCTGTTCGACTAGATCAGTGAGCTGGATAAATATTTCGAGTGTGAAGAGATCAGTGAAGACCAAAGAGTTAAGTTTGTTGCAACAAAGTTGAAGGGACACATAGCCCTATGGTGGGACAGTGTCCAAGCAGAGAGAAGGAGGATGAACAAGTTGCTAATCAAGAAATGGTCAAGGATGGTGGCCAAGTTGAAAGGCAAATTTTTGCCTAAGGATTACCAGGTTGCACTACATCGGTAAGTGCAGAATATGAAACAGAAAGGGATGATAGTAAGAGAATACACTGAAGAATTCTACCGGGTGAATTTAAGATCTGGTTATATGGAGGACACCCTAAAGATATGTGAATGGTTTAAGGTTAGAAATATTAGATGAAATCAACATTCTTTCCCTGAAAAACATATAAGAAGCATATTAGAGTGCTATGAAAGTAGAGGAGAAGATCACCAGGAAAAAAAATGCTAGGAGAGGACGGGGAACCGACAAAGGAAGAGGACAATATTATGGCAGAGGATGAACTGCCAGCAGTAATGAAGAAGGCAGCAGTTCCAAAGCTTCTGGGACAGCAGAAAAAGGTGACAGCACGAGAGGTGGCAGGCCATATTAGTGAGGAAGGGGAAATGGCCAAGGCAGAGGAGCTAATTATCAATCTTACAGGTGCCACAAGTGGGGGCATAGATCTTTTGAGTGTCATGAGGTGGAACAAACAGGACAGATGAGTGCGTATGTCACACAGCTAGAGGAAGCAGAGGCACCTCCCAAAGAAGCAGAAAATGTGCCGGAAACAGGGGAAGCCTTAGTTTTGAACAAGGTGTTGCTGAAACTAGCCAAAGAAATAGCTAAACAAACTCAAAGGAAAGCTTTGTTCCGGACAGTTTGTAAGTCACATGGTAAGTGTTGTAAGCTGATTATCGATAGTGGGAGCACAGACAATCTAGTTGCCACAGAGATGGTGGAGAAGTTGGGGTTGAAGTGATTGAATCACCCCACTCCTTACAAGGTATCATGGCTGCAAAAAAGCCATCAGCTGTTGGTAGATGAGCAATGTGAACTGGAATTCCATATCGGAAAATATAAGGATAAGGTCATTTGTGACATAATGCCAATGGATGTATGTCACATACTACTAGGCAGGCCATGGCAGTATGATAGGAAGGTAGTACATGACGGGAAGACAAATTGTTATAAGTTTGTCAAAGATGGAATCAAGCACACGGTTGTTCCCATCAAGGAGGAAGAGACAACAGAAAGAAGTGGGACGAGAGTGTTATTAATGGGCGGAAAACAATTTTTAAAGCAAATTGAAGACAGTTAAGTAATGCTATTGTAAGAAGAGCAAAGACAGTGCTGCTACACACAGAGGTGTCATATTTGCCCACAGAAATTCAGCAGATGCTACAGGAGTTTAGTGATATAGTAGTGGTTGACTTGCCAGATAAATTGCCCCCTAAAAGAAGTATAAGTCAACATATTGACTTTATACTGGGAGCAACTTTTCTGAATAATGCAACATATCAAATGAGCCCTAAAGACAATGAAGAGATCATAAAACAAGTGTAGGAATTGCTAGATAAAGGGCCGATAAGGGAGAGTTTGAGCCCCTGTGCAGTTCTAATAGTTCTCGCTCCCAAGAAAGGAGGAGAATGGCGAATGTGCATAGATTCGAGGGCCATCAACAAGATCACCATCTGGTATAGATTTCCACTGCCACGGATGGACGACATGATGGACTGCCTGAGTGGGGTAGCATATTTTTCAAAAATTGATTTAAAGAGTGGGTATCATCATATTCGAATCCAAGAAGGGGATGAGTGGAAGACAACCTTCAGTACTAATGAAGGACTGTACGAGTGGCTGGTAATGCCATTCGGACTGAGCAATGTACCCAATACCTTTATGCGATTAATGAATGAACTACTGAAAGAATACATTGGGAAGTTTGTAATAGTGTACCTAGACGATATATTAATTTTCAGCAAGACAAGAGAAGAACACTTTCGACATGTTCGAAAAGTGTTGGAAAAATTGCAGCAGAATAAGCTGCTGATAAATCTGAAAAAGTGTACTTTTCTGAAAAAAGAATTAGTTTATCTGGGTTTTGTGATTGCAGAAAATGAGTTGAAGATGGACCCAGAGAAGATTGCAGCAATTGTCAATTGGCCATACCCGAAAAGTCTGTTTGAGGTACGTAGTTTTCATGGACTGGCAGGTTTTTACTGAAAATTTATAAGAAATTTCAGTGAAATCTACGCACCTATGTTGGACACTATAAAGAAGGCAAGTCAGCCTTTTTGTTGGGCCGAGGCAACAGAAAGGAGTTTTCAACTACTGAAGAAGAAGATCACAGAGAGATAGATCCTGAGATTGCCAGATTTTAAAAAGATTTTTCAGGTTCACTGTGATGCAAGCAGTATGGCCATTGGAGTTGTACTTAGCCAAGAAGACAAACCTGTTGCGTTTTTCAGCTAGAAGTTGAATGAAAGTAGGCTGAAGTATTCATCTTATGACAAGGAATTCTATGCTATTGTCCAAGCACTGAAGCATTGGAGACACTATCTCCTGGGGAATGATTTTGTTTTATTCTCGGATAATTCTGCACTATAGTATGTGATGCAACAGCACAAGCTGAATCACAAACATGCTAAATGGGTTGAATATTTGCAGAGTTTCTCTTTTGTGTTGAAACACATCAGTGGGCAGGCCAACAAGGTCTCTGATGCATTGAGCAGAGAGCCCTACTCTTGCAGGAGAGTACTATACAAGTGCTGGGCTTTGAGCACTTGAAAGACTTGTATCAGACTGACACAGATTTCAAGGAGCCTTACAAAGAGTGTCAGAATCCTTTGGTGAGAGACAATAGTCCGTGGTTGGATTATAATTTGTAGGAGAAGCTATTGTTTATAGGGGGACGGTTATGCATCCCCAACTTCTCAATGAGAGAGAATACCATTTAGGAGAAGCACAATGGAGGTCTAGCCAGACATTTTGGCATAGACAAGACATTAGAGCAGCTCAACCATTTTTATTATTGGCCAAAAATGCGAAGGGATGTGCAGAGATTTGTGACCAAATGTAAGTGTGTCAGTTGGCAAAAGGACACAGCCAAAATACAGGACTTTACATGCCATTGCCCATTCCAAGTAGACCGTGGGACTCACTCAGCTTGGACTTCGTCTTGGGTCTACCAAGGACACAGCGGGGTTATTATTTGGTGATGGTAGTAGTGGACTGGTTTTTGAAGATGGCGCATTTCATCCCTTGCAAAAAAACCAGCAATTCCACTCACGTGGCCCACTTGTTCTTTACAAAGATTGTTAGACTACATGGTCTACCTAAGTCCATTCTCTCTGACAGGGACGTGAAGTTTACAGGGCACTTTTGGCACACCCTATGGAAGAAGATGGACACACAGTTAATTTTTAGCTCTCCTTATCACTTGTGGACTGACGGGCAAATAGAGGTGGTAAACAGAAGTCTGGGGAACCTGCTACGAAGTTTGATTGGCGAAAATTCACGAATGTGGGATCACGTACTTGCCCAGGCGGGGTTCGCTTACAATGACTCGCCCAACCGCAGCACGGGTTACAGTCCTTTCCAAATCTTGTATGGCATGCATCCTCATAGAGTGCATGAGTTGCGAGATCTAGGATAGCAGGAAAGATGGAGTGTTGATGGGGGAGATTTCACTAAGGCGATGAATGATTTACACGAGCAGGTGAAAATAAAATTGTAGGACAGCAGTCAAAAATATAAGCAATGAGCAGATTTGAAACGGAGAGAAGTGCAATTTAATGTGGTGGATGAAGTCCTCGCGCATTTGCACAAGGAGCGTTTTTTGAGAGGCACATATAACAAGATAAAGTACAAAAAGATAGGTCCCTGCAAAGTTCTCCAGAAATTTTCAGTGAATGCTTATGAAATACAGCTACCACCAGGAATAGGCATTTCACCCATCTTTAATGTGGCAGACCTATTTCCATACACTACTGATCCAGAGGAACAATACAGCACAGCCTATATGAGACACCCAAGATGGAAGTGAGACTTGGATGAGATGAATGCCTTACGTTCAGGCTCCCGAGATCAAGAGGATCCTCGACACTCAGGTGGCCGAGCGAACTTGGCGGAAAGAGTATCTGTAATATCTGGTCAAGTGGAAGAACCATCGTATTGAGGACAGTTCGTGGCTTGACGCCAGGTAGATAGAGCAAGAGGGTTATTCAGTCAAGAAGCTCATGGACTGGAGTCATGATTTCTTCTTACCTCGGGAGCCTGATGCAGGAGCATCCAACTAAGGGCACCATGACCGAGTGTTCGTCTCCGCCAAGGTGGAAAAGATTTATCAGTGTTTGGTTTCTTTATATTTAATTAGTCAAAGCAGAATGTAGGGACTTGTTTTTTTTTTTAATTTCATGATTAGTTAGGGAACAATATAGTTAGTTAGGGTTACTGTCACAATTGTCTGTCTTTTGGTGAATAATTGTCTTATAACTGTTTCTTCCATTTAGAACAAAAAAAAAGACATCCATGTCAATTGTAAAATCTTGTAGCAAGAAGAACCGAATGAATTAACAGTTATGTAACTGATAAAAGAAACAATTGAATCGTAATTGTGCACAGTTCAATTAACTGTGGGAAAAAAATACAAATATGAAATGTAAATCATTTTGAAAGGGTTCAACATATGAGAGCAGTAATAGAATACAGAGAATAATTTTCTTTCATTCAAGTCCATCTGTAACAGTTCTTGTAATATTTATCTACTTCTCCTTAAGCATTTGAATAAACCAAAATAAGAAAATATTATGCATGCCTATTTTCTCTCCTAAAGAATAGAAAGCAGACAACAAGAATTGCATGCGAGTTTCCAGTACGAAGGCTGGCAATCAACAAATAGAGACCATGACTGAAAGAGCCAAGTGCATTACAAACAGTTTGAGCAAGAGCGAGTTTATAAACGCTAAGTAACAAGACCCAGGATAGAGGTAACAAGTATAACCCAATAGAATGTGATTTCTTTTCATTCCACTGAAAAAAACATATATTTGTATACACATGACAGTCCGGGGATAACCCATCAAATAGTGAAAAAAAACCAACGAACCAGAAAAACCCTAGACGAGGGTTTTGGGACGACCACCCTTCAATACAGTCTTATAAGTACAAAACTGCGGAATACAAACAAAGGTTGTATCAAGTTAACCCAGGTCGCATAGTGACGACAGAGGAGCATAAGCGAACTAGTACTGGGATTTAGTCCAACAAAACCAATAGAAACTAATAATAAACACAAGTTGATAACAGTGGCAGAGCCTACCAGGAAAGGGCCGTGGTGCTCACACCAACCACGTCAAGGAGCAAACCCCTGACCTGCGAAATCAGAGCAGGGCAATACTATCAGCCCAACTGTCAACCGAGAAAAGCAAACGGAAGGTAATGAACCATATACACAATGAGAAAAAAAATTTACCCGGAGGTTTAGCAGCGCGGGAAGAATGCAAACCCACTGAGCCACAATCCACGGTGACAACCTGAGACCGAGGAGTAATCGTTGTTAGAACTGGAGAAAGACGAGGAGAAAAATATATCATGGAGAGATAGCTTACCTAAAGAGAAATTGCGAACAGAAGGAGGCCACCGTGACTGTGACCTGTAGCATGCAAAAAAAACATTAGTCAAATTTATCAAGCAGGGGAACCACAACCAAAACAAGAACAGTGGAACAAATACCAGTTGAGTAACCAAACAGATAAATACAGTGGTCATTTCCTTACACGAACGAGCAAACCGACATTCTTTGCCCAAGGAGTTGAGCAAACAAGTCACCAAGACAAGCGACAGAGCCACACCAGCAAGTAGCATAGCCCATAGCCAGTGCAGGCCGAGCCTGTGGCTCATTTTCGTCCATCTACAACACAAAAACTCACTTCCAGACCAAACCCTCAGCGCAGCAAAGTTGCAAGTGTGAAAATGAACAAATGACATGGTAAACACGGTTTTGGCATAGAGCAAAGAGTAGGAAATGATAACCGAGGCACATACTGCCAGCACTACAGTAATAAAGTCCAACATAAATTCCAACCAATGTAAATCCAGAACCATGTCATGATTAACCTCTAATCACCAGAGTTAAAACCCAAATCATGGTTTAATTATATAATTGTCGATTAAGCAATCATATTATTGTTAACTATCAAAGTGTGGAATTGCGGGCTAGTCCCATCAGTGTGTGTGTGTGAATTTACTTAAATGATAAATAGGTAGAATCATATGTATGTATACATATATATTGAATTGATTTTCTATTTTTTTTAGAAGCTTTGCTCACTATATCGTCACGTGAGGGTGGTAATCATTCTCTCGGTGCTCAATCATCTCTAGGTGGTCATCAATATCAATCGGATCATCATTATCCTCATCATTTTGGTTAATTATATATAAAACATTATGTTAAAAAAAATTGTACATCTAAATGAATTATATGTACATATGTGTGTACATGTCTATGTTGCATGTGTATGAATACATTGTTCACATGTTTTTATATTTATGTAATTTTATATACTTATGCATACGGTGAAAATGTTGCTCCAAGTAGACGTAAGTGAAGCTGGGAAATTGAAGAAGAAGGCCATACAACAACTACCAATTGTTTTTATAGCACCATTTACTACTCTTGGTAGATCTGATGCTCTGATTATGGCTTAGGGCAACCCTTCCTTCCAGACTTGGTCCAAAATCTAAAAAATGGTGTTTTATTCCCTATACGCTACTTTTCCTTGTGATAAAAGTGCATACACGTGGGTCAACATATATCCAACCCACGTACATATGTTAAAACACTTTAAAAAATTAAATTTCCTTAATTTCAGGTGGAGTTCATAAGTTTTACCTATTACTCACCTCCTATTGCCTGTGGCCCAACTATTTCCCAACTGAAAAAACTAATTTGGAGAAGTAAAAATAAACCTCCATGGGAAGGCCTTAAGCCTGGAGAAAGTATGAGATATTGATACTATAGTGAGATTACCCTTATTGAGTCTGAAGAATCCATGTGCCTCTTGCACTCCCCAAAGCTTTAGGAAACCCTTGTTTCCTTGATTATAGATATCCCCCATCTTGCTTGAGATATCCTTGTATTGGTGATGGAGGAAGATTGCTGAAATTCGGGAAATGATGGATTTGGATGACGGTTCTGCTTGGAGCCGGAGAAGGACTCAAGTCGTATTTCTCCACCTTATTTGTAGCTTACTTCAATAAAAGGAATGTTGTTCTATTTCCGATATGAAATGTGTTTATGCATCAAATTATGTTGTAATTCATTTATGAATCTTATATTGATGTATAAATAGTAATTCATTTATATGATTTAAAGTTAATATCATGAATATGCTTTATGTTTCTACTATCATGTATGTTCCATTTGAATAATTTTCAGGTTTCAAGAACATGAGGAGAATTTGAGGATTTGCACCCTATGGGATCTACCCAAACAAAGGACATCTGGGTAAGGACACTCCTACACGATTTAGTAGAATAAGAATTTTTGTTGATTGCTTGAGAATTTCTTGTTATGGTTTGCCCTCTACTCTATTGGGGTTTTCACCCCAAAGCCCTAGGGTGGTTTCATCCGTAACACTTATCCATCTGATATTCCTGGTGAGCTTCATTGGGAAACAAACCTCCAACAATGTACATTAAAAAGGTGCAAAATTCTTTATTCAAAATTGAGGAAAGATCTTGGGAGTTTGGAGCTCCTTGTAGAGAGTCAAGAAATCTTAGAAATAGCTGTGCACTCTCCAAGATCATTTCTTGATATTTACGAGAAGCTTGTGCCAACCACATATTTCTTTAGAGATATGATAAGACGTAAAAAGGAAGCAGTAATGGGTCTCGATAAATGGGACAAGATTAGTAAAAGGGTTACAAAAGGAAATGCAAAATTTATGTTTAATTTCAAAGAAGGGTCGAAAACAAAGGTGCTCAAGGTGTAATATTTCAAGCACCTTGATATAGCCAACCATTTGTATGATAGGTTCCTTGCAACATGTGGAAATATTCCATGGAATGATGAGGTTCCAATTTATTTTGAAAAAATATTTTATGCAAAATTCTTTTTGGGTATGAAACCTGATTATAATGAGCTTCCATCTAAATATTATGGTACTGGGAGAGGTTGCTAAAATTTCGTCGCCCTCTGTCACCTTTGGTACGCCAACCTCCTCGTCTAATAACTTTACATTCAGAGATGGATGTCACTTCTCAAATGGGTTGAGAAGGAAGGAATGCCACTACAGACAACATCCATAATTCATTCACTAGAATTGAGATCCATCTAAATCGACAAAGAGCAGAAGCTAATGCATGTGCTAATTTTGTATATAAAACAAATGAAGAGATAGATAATAAGAATATTTATGAGCATAAAGCATATGCAAAGGGTTGTCGTAATGGTTGGAAAGACCTAATTGTTCATGAGGAAGAGGGTGTGGGATCGTTATGTGTTAATGGTTAGGGTGGATATTTTAATGTAATTTGTAATGTATCTGTTAATGTCGATTCACATACCTTTTTTTTTTTTTTTTTTCATATATAATATAACATAAATGTATCATATGTTCACCATTTGCAATTAACTCGTTTTTTGAACAAAATTTTTAATAATATCAGCGTCCCAGGTTCAGGTTCCAATCAAGATATTTTGAGAGATGTTAGTTTTTTCGAAGAGTTCATGTTGATACATTTATTATTCTACTTTTATTATATCGGTATTTTTAGGACATATTTTTAAAATAAATAATTATGTATATATAATTAAATGTTAGCAGTTTCTGATTTCGTCCAATGTTTTCAACATAGCGCCACCCTCTTCCTTCCTACTACGATATGTATCAAATAATTGAATGTCACAAGTATTGAATATTTCACTTATGTTTTGTAAATTGAAGTGCAAGTTTCATTAAAAAATGAGATAGATTTATCTTACAGTTTTAAATTTTTTGAATTTTAGGTTTGTGGATACGATTTCCATTCTCGAGGGACTTTGGAAATGGAGTTGACAATGGGGATAGGATTATCTAAACAATTTAAAAAAGTTGTGTAACAATTTTTTTAATGTTGCGAGTTTATGCATTTTCATGTGCAATTTTAATTTTTAATATATACATGTACATGTATTGTACAACGCATCTAGGTGTGAGAAATGCAAGGGGAACACCATGAGGTATTACATGGAATTTGAAACTTTAGTCGGTAACATGGATTAAATCATCTAGACAATTTGAAAATGTTGATACTTGATTTTTTTTAATATTGATCTAGTTTATGCATTTTCATGTGCAATTTTAAAATTTTATATATATATATATATATATATATATACACACACACACACATACATGCACATGTATTATACAGTTTACGCAATGCATGGCAAACACCACAAGGGCACAATGCATGGCGAACACCACAAGGGCACAATGGAGGGGGAACAACATGAGGTATTACATGGAATTTGAAACTTTTTTATAATTTTGTTTTGATGATTACATTTTCGTTTAATTTTAAAGTACATAATCTTATGCATATATGTAGTTACACATGTTGTGAAGGGCACCCGTGATTCAGATGAGAGCACGAGGATGATGATAGATCATATATTTCAGCGAGACTCTCTAAATTGATGCAAATTTTTATTTGATAATCTTTTTATGTTATATTTAATTTTATCTTGATATATATTTTGGACATATTTAAAGTGAAACTATTTATTATGAATTGATGCATGTTTTTATTTGACAACTTTTTATTATATATTTACTTTTATAATGATATAAATGTTGGACATATTTTAAATCTAGAACTCTCTATTATGATTTAATACATGCTAATTTTGGAGTTTATGTACATTTTGCATGGTACAATTTGCATGATGCATGGTTTGATGCTTAAAACTTGGTTTTACATATTTAAGTTCATGAATATGTAGCAATGAAAGTAAATTTGCATTTAGTTGGTACATTTTTCATAATAATTGTTATAATGTTAGTAGATGATTCTTAGGTTTTTTTTAAAGTTGTTTTGTCACTTGTTATTAAAAATGAATCTATTAAAATTTCAAATTACAAAACATGGTACATTTTGCATTTGGATGAATATTATAATTAGGCATCTTTGTCTAAAATAATCATAAAAATTGCATTATAAAATATGGCATTTGCATTCATGTATAGAAAGGCTACTATGGATGTCATTTGACAGTTAACTTTTAATATAAAGTTGTTCATGCACAAACATACTATAATATTTCATTATAAAACATGGTACAATTTGCATGATGCATAGTTTGATGCTTAAAGGTTTTACATATTTAAGTTCATGAAAATGTAGCAATGAAAGTAAATTTGCATTTACTTGGTACATTTTGCATGATCATTCTTATAATGTTTTTAGATGATTCTTAGGTTTTGTTTAAAGTTGTTTTGCCAATCTATTTAAAATGAATCTAGTAAAATTGCAAATTACAAAACATGGTACATTTTGCATTTGAATGAATGTTATAATTTGGTGTAGATGTCTAGAACAATCATAAATTAAAATTGCATTCTAAAATATGATATGTACATTTTGCATTCATGTATAGAATGGCTACTATGGATATCGGTTGATAGTTAACTTTAGTATAAAGTTGTTTGAATGCACAAACATACTAGATAAAATTGAATTATAAAACCATGGCCCACAATTTGCATGATGCATGGTTTGATGCTTTTAAATTTTTTACATATTTAAGGTCATGAATATGTAGCAATGAAAGTAAATTTGCATTTAGTTAGTACATTTTGCATTCAATCATTCTTATAATGTTAGTAGATGATTCTTAGGTTTTGTTTAAAGTTGTTTTGTCAATTTATTTAAAATGAATCTAGTAAAAGTGCAAAATACAAAACATGGTACATTTTGCATTTGAATGAATCTTATAATTTGTTGTAGATGTTTAGAACAATCATAACTTGAAATTACAATGTAAAATATGGTACATGTACATTAAATTGCATTCATGTATAGAAAGGCTAATACATTTTGCATTCAAGTATGAAATCATTTAGGACCAGAGAATGTATACATATAAATTATTTGTCGTGCATGCAAAAATAATATCAGTAGCATCAAATACTCAATACACTTAGATAACGGGAAATATACATATAAATTTCTAACTCAAGACATGACCCAATGAGCTTTGCTTTCACATCATCACATTCTTAATAATGTACAACTTAAGAGTGCACAAAAATCAAGGATAACAATGTACTTGAACTCCAAGTTCTCAAAGATGAATCCAAGGAGAAGAAATTGTTGGGCAGTTCAATTAAAACAATTCTAATGGAATTCCATCCTCAATGATCCTTTCATGGTTAGCTTTTGACATTCTCCATCTTTTAACTTTCAGTTTTTTTTTTTTTGAAGTTTTATCAACTTTATAGGCACTGCACACACCAAGTGACTATATTGACAGCTTATGACATCAAGTTGATAGCCTTGAAAGTAAACATTGCTCTCACTTTGATGAGTTTTTTGGGAAAAATAAATTTTAAGTATAATAGACCCTCTTTCATATATAAAATCATTATCATCATAGTCTTCTAATAACTTCATCTTTTGTTTAGTGCACCGCATCAAATAATACTTGAAATTTTCTATATTGTTAATGGGTGCAACTATAAAAAAAACATCTCCTACACAATAAAAGAAGTGTAATTTCATATCATAATTAACATGAAATTAACTTTATCATCATGGATTTTATTTTATTATCTATTTCTAAATCTCTATATTTTAACTATTATCTAAATATCTATACACAATTATTTTAAAAACATAAAACACATATATATCCTTTGAAAGAAATTGAAATGTTACCTTCTTTAACAATATTATAAACTCGATCACCTTCAGATGATACTATAGGCTCCTCTAATTCCATCTCTTCGAAGCTTGAAATTGACATTTTACCCTTTGTATTTAGTTTTGTATGTTGCCAAGCTTTTACATACATATTGTTTTCACAAACATCATTGAATTATGTCCTCTATGCAAACTGGACAAAAATAAGAATGCTTTCTTTTATCAAATGCAAACGCATTTCGGTAATCCTTTGTTTTAATTTAATGCAATTTTCGAGTCCCTTTTACTATTTCAGCTTCATATGTACTCGATCTATATACATATTGGACTCAAATATATCAAAAAACTATAGTAAATTAAAACAAGCATTTAAATATGTTATTTAAAATATAATTTATATATCAAAGATAATCATCGTGATATTCTTTAAACTATATAATTTATAAATGTTTAAAATTAGAAAATTAATAAAAATTATTATATATTAAAACTCTATACAAGTTAATTTGTATATATGTACATACCTTCGTATCTACCTTGATGGGTTAGTCTGATGGCTTAGTGTAGCAACACACCATTGAACAAATTGTTCAGCTGATACAAGTCAGTTTGAAAAGTGTTCCGTTTGATATCTTCAAAGTGCTCATTTTATACATGCCCCTGCAACATCATGTTCTCCTTTTCCATGAACTGTCTCAAAGAAATTCCAACAATGTTTAATGTGGGTTTTCTTATGAAGACGACACAGCCAAAGGAATGATATTGAAGATTTGAATTGAATTGCACATCCATCTGGCCATATCCAATGTTCAATGAATTTTATTCCATGGCCTTTCAATGAGTCATAAATCTTATCAAAACAATGTTGTACAAAATTTATATCATGTGTATGATCATCGTTGATATTATTTAAGAATGTGCTCATTCTCACTGGTGCTTTCTATATGACCAACATCTTGTTCAACATTTCTATATAGAATATGGACAAGCATAGAGACTTGGTCAGAATGATAATATTCACTTTGTATTTCATTTTGTGCAACAAATGTGTAATTCTCTACAAAATCAACTATTGACAAAATGGTCCCCGGTGGAAAAATTTCACGGGATTTTTTGAATTGCAGGTCCTACCATCAAGCTCTATGAGAATGCTTGGTGTACTTATAAATTTTTGTCTCAAATTTCTTCAAAAACTCTATCACAAAAATTTCTTCTTCTTGTATATCGATCCTTTAGAACTTGTACTATTAATTGAACTAATTGATATATGAATATATTAAGATCTCTTCCATTTCACTTTTAGGTTAGACAATGATTGATCAATTTTATCAATAGGATATTTGTTGTGAAATAAAGTCAAATTTCCACAACGATCACATTTTTTACCACCAACACATTTCATTTGGTAAAATAATTCATAACTTTCTCTTGCACATATAATTTTGGATATGAAATCATGGATAATGGAAAGAGGAGATGATTTTTTCCAAAATGTTTTACCAAAATTAAGGAAGGTGTCATAATATAATTGAAATTCCACATAATAACGACAACAACAAGTGTCATGTACAGTGATAGGTTTAACATACCATGGTTTTTTTTGCCCAAAAGTATTGATTGAGACATTAACTCCACGATTATCTTCTATGAACTTATTGAACAAATCTATTTGAGTGGTGCCCAAGATATGTTTTGCACGTTCTTCATACTGATTTTGTGCTATTCTTCACCGCATCACATCCCTTGCTTTTGGTGAAACACGCGAATTTTTCATCCAATATTCATATGTTATTTTTTTAATATCTTCTCCTAGTCTATCTTTGTATGATTTCCTACAAATAACTATCCAACAAGTGAGCTCATCATTTACATATATTTGCAATAAAAATTTCCTATGTTTGTGCAATGTTTTTCGTGAGGTCCCTAATGCTTTTGCCATAGATTTTACCAAACGATTTTCTTTAGTACTTGATGAAACCACTGCCATTTGTATTTCTCTACGTGCATCTATATCATTTTTCTTTCTAGATATTCCAATTGATTTTAAAGCACTATTTATATTTTGAATCACATTTTCCTTCACCTTTTTATCTTTCGTTGATTTTCGAATACCCAATAGAGTTGTAGCTTCTTTTAATTTCTTTGATGTTAAGAGACCTCTCAAAATTTGAGCTTGAACTATCACATTTTCATCTTTGAATAACTTATCAATAATGAGCTTAACATGATATCGTATAACATGGTCAGATTTTTTATCTCCAAATGTGTCAGTGTCAACATTTTCTAACATCTCATCATCGATATTGATTCCATTTGTACACATGAGAATTAAATGTAAATGAGTATAAATATTCATTAAATAATTATAGAGTTTGAATGAAAATTGAAATTAATAAATATGTATAATTTGAATAATACACATGACATATATATACATACCTAATGGTGATTCAACTTCTTCACTTGAATCTCTTTCAACGTCTTCAACAACATCATCAATCATTGGTTCATTATCTTTTTCACTTTGTCTTTCAACATTTTCAATCTCATCATCAATGTTATGAGGAATATCTCTCTCTGTTTACATTGCAAAATATTTTTCAAATTAGTTCATCAAATAAAAATTAAATTTCACAATACACTAGTTAAATTTTAAATATCATTTATAATATTTACATTTACATACCTACTTCAACTTCTAGTTGAGATTGATTTTTCCTTTCAATATTTAAGTATTCTTCCTTCTTTCTTTTGTAATAGTTTCTCGAGTATTCTCTATGAGCCTTGATGCTTCTTATTCGATCATATTTTCTCTTGCAATTTCTTTGATTTCCCATGATAATTTAATTTATGTAGGTTTTTAAAATCCAAACCAAAGAAATCAATTTCAAAATAATGCAAAAGAAACTCACTTTCAAAATTTAGACCAAAAAACTCACTTTAAAAATTCAGCACAAAAGACTTACTTTAAAAAAACTCACTTTAAAAATTCAGCCAAAAAGATTTACTTTAAAAAAAACTCACTTTAAAAATTCAACCCAAAAAACTCACTTTAAAAATTCAGCCCAGACGACTTACTTTAAAAATTAAGCCCAAAAAACTCACTTTAAAAATTTAGCGCAAAAAAATTCATTTAAAAATTCAGCCCAAAAAAATTCATTTAAAAATTCAGCCCAAAAGATTTAGTTTAAACGTTCAGTTCAAATGAAGAAAGAGTGAGAAAATAATGTTTCAGCTATGTTTATTTATATCGTTCGTGTAGGTTTTAACCCCATACAGAAATTACTTGCATACGAATTCTAAAAACATAGAAAATAAACAATGCGAGAGCATACACATAAAACACATATACACAGAGATTTTCCCTTGGATCCCAAAACTGGGACTACTAGCTTTATTTTTCATTATTTTCCTTTCAATTTTACAATACATATTTATACATGTTGAAGCATCCAATACCATGGACCGAAAACCATCGCCTCTAAAACCATGGACCAAAAACCATCGCGTCCAAAACCATGTGCGAAAACCATGCACAAAACCATATGTAGGTCCGCCCAACCTAATATAGGGTCCAAAAACAAAATTTTCCCTACCTACACCCCTCAAACCCCCTGTGACCCCCCCTGCTATGCAATCGGCGCAACGAAGAGGGGGGGGGACTCCGCCCCCCCTCTAACCCCCCAAATAACTATGTGGGCTAGTCGTGGAAACAATATAACACAACCCGACATTCTCCCACTTGTTGTTTTCTTTCCACAAGGGGCCACAAGAGAGCTTAGTCATTTATCGAGCCCTGCAATGCCCATTGTTTCTCTACACCAAGAGAACTTCTCAGAGCTCACAAATTTTGTCAATGCATCTGCAGTATTCTTCAAAGTGTCCACCTTTACCAGCAACACCTTTTTTTCTTCGATCATATCCCTCACAAAATGATATTGAACATCAATGTGCTTTGTCTTTGAATGATATGCGAGGTTCTTTGCCAAAAAAATTGCACTTTGGCTGTCACAGTCTATCCTTATAGATCCCTATACTAACCCCATACTTGAACATAATCGGTACAACCAAACTGCTTCCTTGTGCATGAGTGGCTGCCATGTATTCTTCTTTTGTAGTTGATAGTGCCATTACAGATTATTTCTTACTCATCCAACAGACTGCACCTCCAAATAGGTTAAACACATACCCACTTGTAGATCTTCTCTGATCCAGATCTACAACTCAGTCTGCATCAACAAAACCATGAATATCCAACACGTTTTCCAATCCTAATCTTTCTTGGTAGCACAAACCATAATCACTAGTGCCATGCAAATACCTAAAAACCCACTTCATTGTTGTCCAGTGCTCCTTCCCTGGTTTTGACATAAACTTGCTCAATACTCCCACTGCATGTGTAATGTCTAGTCTAGTATAGACCATTGCATACATCAGGCTACCGACTGCACTTGCATATGGAACACAAGACATGTCCTCTTCCTCTTCTTGTGTCTTGGGACACTGTTTAGCAGATAACCTCACACCTACAGGAATAGGAACCTTCACTGGTTTACTATCCTGCATATTAAACCTCTGCAGTATTGTCTCGACATACTTCCTTTGGTTTAACCAAAGCTTCCTCTTTTCTTGGTCTCTTTTAATTTCCATGCCCAAAATATAGTTTGCAGCACCAAGATCTTTCATGTCGAATTTGGAGGACAATCGGGTCTTCAAATCCTAGTTAATTTCATTATAATTTCCAACCAGTAACATATCATCTACATACAAGACCAGATAAATAACACGGTCACCAATTAATTTAAAATACACAGAGTGATCTGTTTTGCATCTGGTGAAGCCAAGTCCCCATATAAATGTATCAAATTTCTGATACCACATCCTTGGTGACTGTTTTAACCCATACAGAGACTTCTTTTACTTGCATACCATTTCTTTCTTACCCTTCACCACAAAACCTTCAGGTTTCTTCATGTAGATCTCTTCTTCCAAATCCCCGTGAAGAAATTTTGTCTTCACATCCATCTGTTCTATCTCAAAATCAAAAGTAGCAACAATAGATAAAAGTAATCTAATAGCAGCTGCCTTGGCAACAAGAGAAAAAATATCACCAAAATCAATTCCCTGCACCTGGGAATAACCTTTTTCTACCAACCGAGCTTTGTATTTCTCCACCTTTCCTTCTGCATTTGTTTTCATTTTGAACACCCATTTTCTTCCAATGGGTTTCCTTCCAGCCCACAACTCCACCAGATTCCAAGCCTCATTTTTGTGCAAAGATGTCATTTCATCAACCACGGCCTCTTGCCAGAGTTTTCCATCCTCTGAATCTACTACTTCCTTCACAGTTTTGGGATCATCATCAGTAACAGATAAGGAAAAGTTTGAACAGAAAGCAAATGGACTATACCTTTCCGGTTTCCTTCTTTGTCGAACTGATCTTCTCACACCTGAATTTTGTGGCTCTTCATCTTTTGATTCCTCCTCTGTTGTAGAGTCTGATTCTTACTCAAGCTCAAACTCTATCTTCTCAGGTTCCTTTGGTTGGACTTCATGTTTAATAACATCTTTCACCTCTCTGAACACCACATCTCAGTTGTAGACAACCTTACTTGTTACTAGGTTCCAAAGATTATAACCATTTAAACCTTCCTTATACCCAATAAATATGCACTTTTTAGATTTACTATCCAACTTGGTTCTTTTCTCCTTTGGAACATGTACATATGCATCACATCCAAATACCCTCAGATGTGAAAGAGAGGGTTTCTTACCAGTCCATACCTCTTGTGGAGTCTTATCCTCCAATGCTGATGAAGGTGATTTGTTGACCAGGTAACATGCGTCTCCACCACCTCTGCCCAAAATCCTTGTCCTAACACGGCACCACTGAAAATCCTTCTTTCCCTTTCCATCAACATCTTGTTCATTTTTTCTGCAACTCCATTTTGCTCAGGTGTGTATGGAGTAGTCTTCCTTCGTGCTATACCACACTTCTTACATAATTCTTCAAATTTCTTGCTGCAAAACTCTCCACCATTATCTGACCTCAACACCGTTATCTTCTTCTCTATTTGGTTTTCCACCAGAGCCTTAAATTCTTTAAATCTGTCAAAGACTTCAGATTTCTTCTTAAGGAAATATATCCATGTATTCGTTGAGGATTCATATATAAATGATACATAGTACACAGACTTACCCAGTGATGGAACCTTCACAGGTCCAAACACATCACTGTGCACAAGCTCTAATATTTGTTTCGCCCTCTTGCCACTAGAGGGGAAACTCACCCGATTCTGCTTCTCATATACACAATTTTCACAGAAATCAAAATCCAGAGAGCTATTATTCATACCTTCTACCATACCTTTACCATGAAGTATTCGAAGGCCCTTCTCTCCAATATTTCCAAGCCTTTGATGCCACAGCATGGTCTTCTCTCTAGAGACCACTATATTTTCTACTCCACTTTCAGGAACCACAGAACTATTGCACCCATCAACAACAGCGCTACCTTGTAGCTTGTACAGAGTTCCAATTTGAACTCCCCACATCAATACCAGTTCTCCCTGAACCATATTGCAAGTATCCTTCTTGAACATTGTTTTTACAACTGCATCATCCAACTTGCTTACAGAAATCAGATTTCTGGCTAATGCAGGAATAAGCAGAACACCCGAAAGTGTTCTAACCCTTCCACCTTGCAACTTCAACTTTACTTTTTCGCGACCAATGATTCTAGCCTTCCTTTCATCCCCCAAGAAGATATCACCACCATCATATTTCTCATACTCGCAGAACCACTCTCTATGGGGAATGAAGTGAAAGGATGCACCTGAGTCAATCAACCATGCCTCATGATCTACATGTGTACTTGAAGAAGCCAGGTACACATCCCCATTTTCATCTCAGGTGGTTTTCGCCTCTGCAGAAGGAGCATCATCATATCCATTTCCTTTGTCAGGAGCTTTAGATTTACAATCCTTTTTGTAATGCCCTTCCTTTCCGCAATCCCAGCACACCACCTTGACAGGCTTTTTTTAGAGATTTAGATCTCCCTATAGATTTATATCTCCCACTTGATGACTTATTTTTGTTTTTGTTTTGGGACCGTCCTCATACAGACAAAGCATCACCATTCTAGCTCTCCATATTTTTCTGTCTCATCTCCTCTATAAGAAAGGATGAGACTATTTCATCAAAATGCAAGGCAGTTGCATTGCTACCTATTGCAATAACCAGAATATCCCATGAATCTGGTAGAGAACACAAAAAACTGATGCACTTATCTTCATGTGAAATTTTAATATCAACAGATAATAACTGACTTACCACAGTATTAAATGTTGGGTTGTGTTATATTCTTTCCACGACTAACCTACGTAGAATAGACTGTGACAGCCAAAGTGCAATTTTCTTGGCAAAGAACCCTGCTTATCATTCAAAGACAAAGCACATTGATGTTCAGTATCACTTTGTGAGGGATATGATAGAAGACAAAAAGGTGTTGCTGGTAAAGGTGGACACTTTGAAGAATACTGCAGATGCATTGACAAAATCTGTGAGCTTTGAGAAGTTCTCTTGGTGTAGAGAAAAAATGGGTGTTTCAGGGCTGGAAAAATGACTAAGCTCTCCTGTGGCCCCTTGTGGAAAGAAAACAACAAGTGGGAGATTGTTGGGTTGTGTTATATTTTTGGACCCTATATTAGGTTGGGTGAACCTACCTATGGTTTGGTGCATGATTTTCGCACATGGTATTGGACGCGATGGTTTTTCGGTCCATGGTATTGGACGCGATGGTTTTTCGGTCCATGGTATTGGATGCTTCGGCATGTATAAATATGTATTGTAACATTGAAAGGAACATAATGAAAAATCAAGCTGGTAGTCCCGGTTTTGGGATCCAGGGAAAAATCTTTGTGCATATGTGTTTTATGGGTTATGCTCTCGCATTGTTTATTTTCTTTGTTTAAGAATTCGTATGCAGGTAATTTCTGTACAGGGTTAAAACCTACATTAAATGCGTTCAGATGTTCTGTCACCGAGTCTCCATCTTTCATCCTCAGGATATACAACTTTTTCTGTAGGAACAGTTTATTCACCAGAGACTTAGATTGGTACAAAGTCCCTAACTTGTCCCAAAAAACCTTCGTCGTAGCTTACCCTGATACATTCAGCAATACTGAATCTGAGACACAATCGTATTGTGCTCTTAGCCTTTCGATCCAACTTCTTCCATTCTTTGTTGGACACTCTCGTTGGTTTAGTACCTGGATCTACCGCGACCCACTAATCTTTATCCACCAACAGTTCCTCCATCTTGAGTTCCCATAAATCAAAACTCTGACCATCGAATTTCTCGATCTCTATCTTTCCACTACTCGCCATCTTCTTTGACCATCAGAATCGATCTCGTAGATCTCCCACTGAACAGGGTCTACCATAGGCCTGAGCGAAACCCCTCAGCAACAAAGGCGTCTCCTTGAATCCAAAACAGCTCTAATACCAAATGTAGGTTTTAACCCCGTACAGAAATTACCTGCATAAGAATTCTAAAAACACAGAAAATAAACAATGCGAGAGCATAACACATAAAACACATATACACAAAAATTTTCCCCTAGATCCCAAAACCGGGACTACCATCTTGATTTTTCATTATTTTCCTTTCAATGTTACAATACATATTTATACATGCCGAAGCATCCAATACCATGGACCGAAAACCATTGTGTCCAAAACCCCGGTTAACTACATGGGCTAGTCGTGGAAAGAATATAACACAACCCAATAGTTCGGGAGAAACTTTTTTTTCCGGAGGGTACATTGTTCAATCAAAAAAAAAAATTGGAGGGTCTCATCGTTTCATTTTTTAGGCCGAAATTTTAAAAAAATTCGACCGAACTTTTAAATTTATTTGGCCGAATTAATTTTCCGTTTATTTTAACGAGCGTTGACAACAAACACAAATTTGACTGAATGTGTTTTTCATTTGGTCGAACTACTTTAACCTGCAATTCTACAACAACTCAGCCCTAGTCACCTTTATCCAACTTCAGAATGGTTAAAATTCATTAAATTTTGTGAATTTACTTTCAAAACAAATACCAACATTTGCAGAATTGAGTCTACTTTTAGCAGATGTAAATTTTATGGAATTTCATAGATATTTTCTAATAAAATGTGTGCAATTTTTTTTGAAGTTCATTATGATACAGTGAAATCAAAATTATGTATCTTCCAAAATACACTATAAAAAAATATGAAAAATTTATGGTCATTACATTGGTTTGTCTTCTGTAATGGGTAGTTTTTAGATTTTTAGTTTTTAACTAATATGTTAAGAAACTTGATGTTATGCTAAACATCTTCAAAATATGTAGTTTTTTCATATTGGTTCAATTAAAAAAATTCTAGTAATTATGATGTGCATCAGTTGGTTTCGTAAATATAATGATATCGAAGTAGAGTCTGTCTAGATTGTTGCAACACATTTTTTTTCAAAAACGCCAAGTTAACAAAGAATACACTAGTGCCAAAAAACATGACTTTTTATGAATCCCTTGATTTTTAAAGAACACACAGTCAAACAATTGCTAAGTTGACATATCAAATGTGAATAAAAAATTCCAAAATATAAGTAATAGTGGTGGACATTGGATAAAACAGGGGTCCCCATTTTTTTCACGACATGTTCTTAACAGCCTCTTGTGGATTCGTTAACTGGCAATGCATCCATTTACTAACACCTATGAGTTTTGGTATAATGGAAATTGTGATTCCAACAAGTGGTATCAGATCCAAAGGTCTTGAGTTCGAATCACACCTGACTCACGCTAGGGGGGAGATTGTTGGACATTGGATAAACCAACACTCCCCATATGTTTCGCAACATGTGTTTAACCGCCTCTCGTGGATCCGTTAACTCTAACGATGCGTCTGTTTACTAACACCTCCAGGTTTTGGTATAATGGCAATCACGATTCCAACAAATAGAAAGCTAATAAAATTTCTAACAAATTTTCCTTTGATTGTAAAATGAAATTCTAAATAGAAAAATTTCTTTGGCTTGTCGAAAGTTGAAGAACTTCTAAAAATGATATTTTTTTCTCAAAAAAGGGCAAAAATTATAACCCAACTTCACATTTTCACCCTACATCCATATATTTGTAATGTTGAAATACACGACTATGGTTAACATCTACTTAGATATTATGATCAAAGATTTGGAAGCCATCCTTGGTTTTGATATTTCCTGTTGAATATGATTATGCACCATCATAACCAAGGAACAACTTCTTTCTTTTTGAAGAATAACATTCATGAAAAATGCACCTGTAACTATTCAAGAGTTGCATCAACAACTATGTGATATGCCTGATAATAAATTAGCTGAGAAATTAATGCATTTTGGTTCTTCTCTTAGGGGTACAAGGGAATATTAGACAAAGTGTCATTCTGAACTCACTAGCATGATTACCCAGTTGGGTTTCCCTACTTTATTTTTTACATTGAGTGCAGCTAACACAAAGTGGCTTGACTTGCATAGTCTTATGCCTTCAAACAAACATTGTCATTAACAAAATGAGCTTGCAAAAAAAATTGAGAATGTTATTCAGTATCCACATATATTTTCTATGTATATGCACCATAGATTCAATATATTCCGTGAGTTAGTTCTACAAAAATATCTTGGTGCTAAATAATTTTGGTATAGGTTTGTTCTCGTTCCTTTTGGTGTTTTGTTTAAGGATTTGGAAAAAAATCATTGTTGTTATGGTTGTTTATTTATGTTAAATGCATCATAATTTTTTTAGGTATGAGTGGTTGTATAGAGGTTAGCGCACATCCAAGGTTTCCTATGGTCGTTAGGAGCTTTGAATATGGAAACAT
The DNA here is from genome assembly GCA_031772625.1 of Pinus tabuliformis. Taxonomy (NCBI): domain Eukaryota; kingdom Viridiplantae; phylum Streptophyta; class Pinopsida; order Pinales; family Pinaceae; genus Pinus; species Pinus tabuliformis. The sequence goes on along the minus strand of CM062818.1, from coordinate 2,032,138,050 downwards.
TGGATTGGTCCAACCCTTTCAATATCCATGCAGAAAAGCGCTACTTTGATAAATATGTAACAACCTGAAATCCACGTGAATAACATCTTCAAAATGCCCTGATCCCTCGAAGTCTGAACGATGATCCATGCCTTTTAAATACTCAACAATTTTTTTCTTGTAATCCTGAAGAAGATTATGAGAATTTGGTGAACATAGTCCAAAGACATATGGAATGTAGTGTGGGTTCATGTTTATGAAAAAAGGGGTATATCCTTTCATGCTGCTATGATGCTCCATGGCAGGTTCATGCTGATTCAACATTGTTCAAAGATGAAAAAGGGAAAATTAAATATGAACCAAGATGAAACAATGATTGTTTAAATGTTTATAATGTAGATATTTTAACAATGTGGCGGGCAAATGTTGATTGTCAGCAAGTTGTCTTTCGACATGTAGTTTTGAAATATATTACGAAATATGCTACAAAGGTAGAAAGAAGATGAAAAATTTATTACAAAATGTTGACAAGAGTTGCTAGTATAAGTGGATGTGAGGCTCTTGCGTTATCTATGTATAGAAGATTCATTGCTAAAATGCTTGTTGAGCGTGACATTGGAGCTCAAGAAACCTGCCATATGTTGCTAAGGCTACATCTTATTTTGTGTAGTCATAATTTTCTTCCATTGAACGTTGGGAAGAAAATATACCAAAAAATATTACTACATTCTGATGAAATTTCATGCGAAAACAATTATGTTCATGTTTATCAAACCTGACCCCTTTTTTTGGAACATTTTTGTTTGATAGAAACAACAAGAGCAAGGAGTTTTGATGCCAACCATAAGAAGGATCCATGGAGAGAATGATATATCCATGAATTTTTTTATGCCTAGTCACAATTTTATGATGTTCCTAATGACAAGTCAAAAGCGTTTGAAACATTTTGTTGGACTGAGTTTCTTTTGTACTAGCCATTTCGTGACATTGCTTCAGATATAGGGCTTTCACGTGAAACTATCATTGAAATTGAAGGGATTTAAGATATTGGTCGTGGCATGTTAATCGAGCTCCTTTGCCGAATGAAATCAATGAAGAATATGTTAAGTTCCTTGTTTATGAATAAAACATTGAACATGATTATGAAGTGGCAACTTTTTTTGCGAATAATTCCTCCAAACAACGTAAACATTTTCGACCTTGAAAATCTTGGTAGAAGGCACTTTGATATTCATTATAATTGGCAGGAAAAAATGGTGTCAAATGATATTGCAGAATATGCTATCCATTTTATAAAAGATGCACAGTCTATGGGTGTTGTTAATGGAAACTCAGTTAGGGAGACAATTTTGTCACCTTCCTCTTTATCAGAGAAACGGGTTGTTTTGAAATTATTTTTTGACACTTTTTTAATGGTGGAAATTATGATCCTTTGAAAATTATTATTCAAGGAACCATTGGAACTGAAAAGTCTTCTCCTATTCATTGTATTTCTCATGTTATTTCTGCTTCAACAATAGAAGACAAAAGTCCATTGTTATTTCTTGCTCCAACTAGTATAGTTTCTTTTAATATACATGGGAGAACAATGCACTTTACTTTGAAAATTCATATAAAAGATATGAAACCGTTGAATGGCAAGGCTTTAGAAATATTTCAAGAAGAAATGAGGAACATTTGTTGTATCTTATGATTGATGAAATTATATTTATAGGTCCAAGGTTATTCATACAAATATATTCTTGTTTATGAGAAGCCTTTCCTGAAAACACAAATTATCCTTTTAGTGCCAGGTCCATGATTCTTGTGGGTGACCTTGGGAAGCTACCTCCTGTTAAGGATAAACTCGTGTATGCAAGTAAAAAAACAAGGAAAGTGTCGTGGAAAATATTCAACATTGTTGTAACTTTGGATAAAAAAATTATGCAACAAGGAGATGATTTGAGACAAGCATCTTTTATCAATCTTTTAACCAATATTAGAAATGCAAAGCCTTTTTTGGATGATTGAGATCTTCTTATGACACGTGTCTATAGTTGCTTACATCCATAGGAAATGAGTTTATTCGATTCTTCAGTTCACTTGTTTGAAACGAATAATCTCATTAATTTTCACTATCATAAAATGCTAAAACCATTAAATTGTCCAATTTTAGGATGTGTTGCAGAATGTACTAGAAGAACAAAAATAGTTGACAATGATAATGATGTCTTAGAGCATGAAGTGTTACTATTTTGTGGAGAATGTGTCATTATAATGTGTAACTTGTGGGTTGAAGCTGGGTTGGTTAATGGTGCACTTGGATAAATTGAATATATCTTCTATGTGTTTGGTTCAAAGTCGCCACAACTTCCACAATTCGCTACATTTATCTTTGAAAAGTGCATTGGTGTTGAATTTGACATGGATTGTCCAAACATTGTGCCCATAATACCTGTTGTTAGATGGAATCTTAAACATATGCCTTTGAAAATGGAATGGACCCTCACTATACACAAATCACATGGGATGAGCGATTGTAGATATTGGAGATAAAGAGGTAGGGTTTGACATTTACAACTATATCAAGAGTGAAATCCATTGATGGTTTATGGATTTCACCACCCTTTTCTTTTCAACGTTATGAAAAAATGAAAAACAATGCATATGTTACACTCAGGAAGAAAGGGGAGGAATGATTGAAGTCGATATCATTTTGAGGTATTTATCTTGAATAGAGTTTAGTGCTTTGGCATAGCTTTGAATCTAGTATGAACACTTTTTTATATTTATTGTTGTAACTTGCAATAAATTGTATGGACATCAATAAGTTAATTGTTCTGCTTCTTGATAATTTGAATAGATTTTTTAATAATTAAAGTTAATTGATTAAATAAATAGCAAAATTTACTTGAGTAAATAATTTGTTATGGTGTTTGATGTTTAATCGGTTAAATTGTAGCTATTTTTTCTTTTTGTTGTCCTTGTTTTCAATCATATTAAATTTATGTCACTTTATTTTTTTTAGTGAATTCCTGTTTGATATTTTATTTTCCAATTATATGTGTGTGTGTGTGTGTGTGTGTACCAATTTTAATATTTTCCTTTTCTCATTGAAATGTAGATATGGAAAATAATGATGTCTTATATTGCACCTCAGTGGTTCATGCTATTGTTGAAGAAATCAATTTTCTTGTGTATATTCAAAAAAGTCTTGATAGAAAAATTAGGTTTCATCCTAGTTTTGTTTATGAACATGTTCGTGTCTTAGATGAAATGAAATCATATGTGAAATACTTTTTTCATGTGAACCAAAGCGAATATGGAAGGAAAACAAGAAGGGGCTGGTTGGAAAGGCAGAAAGGTCGCGATCATTACACTGTTAATTTGAATTGGTGTTGTTTTCGTCATCGATCTAACTGTGTTGTGAAAGAGGCTATTTAATAAATGCCTTCTAATGAATTATTTAAAGTTCAATTTCCTAGTAGAATTCTTTGATATAAATACAGAAAAAAATAATAATAATAAATAAATAAATAAATAAATAAAAATTAAATAAATAAATAAATAAATTTCTTAATTTAAATTCTCTTTTTTTTTGTTTTGTTTCAATATTAGTAAAATTGATTATTTGCCACTGATGTTGTTGTGTAAAAAATTGTATATCAATACTCTTCAAATTTAGTGTGGTGTTGTTTTTCTTAGATTCCATTGTTTTCAATTCATATGTGTTTTTTTTCTTTCATGTTGCGACGTTGTTGTTGGGTTGTGTTATATTCTTTCCACAACTAGCCCACGTAGTTAACCGGGAGGTTAGAAGGGGGGTGGAGCCTCCCCTTCATTGTGCCAATTGCGTAGTAGGGGGAGTCACAGGGGGTTTGAGGGGTTCCTGTAACCCCACTCTATGGGGTCCAGGGTAGCACCCCAGAAAATTTTGGTTTTGGACCCTATGTTAGGTTGGGCGGACCTACCTATGGTTTTGTGCATGATTTTCGCACATGGTTTTGAACGCGATGGTTTTTGGCCCATGGTTTGGACACGATGGTTTTCGGTCCATGGTATTGGATGCTTTGGCATGTATAAATATGTATTGTAACATTTAAAGGAACATAATGAAAAATCAAGCTGGTAGTCCCGGTTTTGGGATCCAGGGGAAAATCTGTGTGTATATGTGTTATATTTGTTATGCTCTCACATTGTTTATTTTCTGTGTTTTAGTATTCATATGCAGGTAATTTCTGTACAGGCTTAAAATCTACATTCGGTATTAGAGTTGTTTTGACTTCAAGGGGACGCCTTTGTTGTTGAGGGGTTTCGCTCGGGCCTGTGGTAGACCGTGTTCAGTGGGAGATATGCGAGATCGATTCTGGTGGTGAAAGAAGATGGAAAGCAGTGGAAAGATAGAGATAGAGAAATTTAATGGTTAGAGTTTTGAGTTGTGGAAACTCAAGATGGAGGATCTGTTGGTGGATAAAGATCAGTGGATCGCGGTAGATCCAGGTACTAAACCAACGGGAGTGTCCGATGAAGAATGGAAGAAGTTAGATCAGAAGGCAAAGAGCACAATACGATTGTGTGTCTCAGATTCAGTATTCTTGAATGTATTAGGGGAAGCTATGGCTAAGGCTTTGTGGAACAAGTTAGGGACTTTGTACCAATCTAAGTCTCTGGTGAATAAACTGTTCCTCCAGAAAAATTTGTATAACCTGAGGATAAAAGATGGAGACTCAGTGACAGAGCATTTGAATGCATTTAATACTATGGTAAGTCAGTTTTTATCTATTGATATTAAAATTTCAGATGAAGATAAGTGCATCAGTTTTTTGTGTTCTCTACCAAATTCATGGGATAGTCTGGTTATTGCAATTGGTAGCAATACAATTGCCTTGCAGTTTGATGAAATAGTCTCATCCTTGCTGACGGAGGAGATGAGACAGAAAAATATGGAGAGCCAGAATGGTGATGCCTTGTGTGTACAAGGATGGTCCCAGAATAGAAACATAAATCAGTCATCGAGTGGGAGATCTAAATCTAGAGGGAGATCTAAATCTCCAAGAGAACCTATAAAGGTGGTGTGATGGAAATGTGGAAACGAAGGGCACTACAAAAGGGACTATAAATCTAAAGCTCCTAATAAAGGAAAGGGATCTGATGATGCTCCTTCTACAAAGGCGAAAACCACCTTAGATGAAGGTGGGGATGTGTACTTGGCTTCTTCAAGTACACATGTAGATCATGAGGCATGGTTGATTGACTCAGGTGCATCCTTTCACTTCACTCCCCATAGAGAGTGGTTCTGCGAGTATGAGAAATATGATGGTGGTGATGTCTTCTTCGGGGATGACAGGAAGGCTATAATCGTTGGTCGTGGAAAAGTAAAATTGAAGTTGCAAGGTGGAAGGGTTAGAACACTTCCTGGTGTTCTGCATATTTCTGCATTAGCTAGAAATCTGATTTCTGTAAGCAAGTTGGATGATGCAGGTGTAAAAACAGTGTTCGAGAAGGATCCCTGCAAGATGGTTTAGGGAGCACTAGTATTCATGCAGGGAGTTCGGATTGGAACTCTGTATAAGCTACAAGGTAGCACTGTTGTTGATGGGTGCAACAGTTCTGTGGTTCCTGAAAGTGAAGCAGAAAAACTAGTGGTCTTTGGAGAGAAGACCATGTTGTGGCATCAAAGGCTTGGACATACTGGAGAGAAAACCATGTTGTGGCATCAAAGGCTTGGACATATTGGAGAGAAGGGCCTTCGAATACTTCGTGGTAAAGGTATGGTATAAGGTATGAGTAATAGCTCTCTAGATTTTGATTTCTGTGAAAATTGTGTATATGGGAAGCAGAATCGGGTGAGTTTCCCCTTTGGTGGTAAGAGGGCAAAACAGATAATAGAGCTTGTGCACAGTGATGTGTTTAGACCTGTGAAGGTTCCGTCACTAGGTAAGTCTATGTACTATGTATCATTTATAGATGACTTCTCAAGGAATACATGGATATATTTCCTTAAGAAGAAATCTGAAGTCTTTCAGAGGTTTAAAGAATTTAAGGCTCTGGTGTAAAACCAGACAGAGAAGACGAAAAAGATGTTAAGGACAGATAACAGTGGAGAGTTTTGCAATAAGGAATTTGAAGAATTCTGTAAGAAGTGTGGTATAGCACGACAAAAGACTACTCTATATACACCTCTACAAAATGGAGTTGCAGAAAGAATGAACAAGACATTGATGGAAAGGGCAAGAAGCATGCTTAGTGGTGTCGGGTTAGCACATGAATTTTGGGCAGAGGCGGTAGAGACAGCAGGTTACCTGGTCAACAGATCACCTTCATCAGCGTTGGAGGATCAGGCTCCACAAGAGGTATGGACTGGTAAGAAACCCTCTCTTTCACATATAAGGGTATTTGGACGTGATGCATATGTACATGTTCCAAAGGAGAAACGAACCAAGTTGGATAGTAAATTTGAAAAGTGCATCTTTATTGGGTATAAGGATGGTTTAAAGGGTTATATGCTGTGGAACCCAGTAACAAGGAAGGTTGTGTACAACCGAGATTTGGTGTTCAGAGAGGTGAAAGATGTTATTAAACATGAAGTCCAACCAAAGGAACCTGAGAAGATAGAGTTTGATCTAAAGGAGGAAGAATCAGAGTCTACAGCAGAGGAGGAATCAGAATATGAAGAGCCACAAACTCCGGGTGTGAGAAGATCAGCTCAAGAAAGAAGGTAGCCAGAAAGGTATAGTCCATATGCTTTCTGTTCAAATTTTGCTTTATCTATTACTGATGATGATTCTAGAATTGTGAAGGAAGCAGTAAATTCAGAGGATGGAAAACTCGGGAAAGAGGCCATGGTTGATGAAATGGCATCTTTGCACAAAAATGAGGCTTAGGATTTGGTGGAGTTGTCAGCATGAAGGAAACCCATTGGCAGCAAATGGGTGTTCAAGAAGAAGAAAAATGCAGAAGGAAAGGTGGAGAAATACAAAGCTCAGTTGGTAGCAAAAGGTTATTCCCAAGTGTTGGGAATTGATTTTGGTGATATTTTTTCTCCTGTTTCCAAGGTAACTTCTTTTAGATTGCTTTTATCTGTTGCTGCTGCTTTTGATTTTGAGGTAGAATAGATGGATGTGAAGACATCATTTCTTCACTGGGATCTAGAAGAGGAGATCTACATGAAGCAACTTGAAGGCTTTGTGGTGAAGGGTAAGAAAGAACAGGTGTGCAAGTTAAAGAAGTCTCTGTATGGGTTAAAAAAAGTCACCAAGGATATGGTATCAGAAATTTGATACATTTATACAGGGACTTGGCTTCACCAAAAGCAAAGTAGATCACTGTGTGTATTTTAAATTAATTGGTGATCATGTTATTTATTTAGTCTTGTATGTGGATGATATGTTGCTGGATGGAAATGACAAAGAAATTATCCAGGAATTGAAGACCCATTTGTCCTCCAAATTCGACATGAAAGATCTTGGTGCTGCAAACTATATTTTGGGCATGGAAATTAAAAGAGATTAGACAAAGAGGAAGCTTTGGTTAAACCAGAGGAAGTATGTCGATACAATATTGTAGAGGTTTAATATGCAGGATAGTAAATCGGTGAAGTTTCCTATTCCTGTAGGTGTGAGGTTATCTGCTGAACCGTGTCCCAAGACACAAGAAGAGGAAGAGGACATGTCCCGTGTTTCATATGCAAGTGTAGTCGGTAGCTTTATGTATGCGATGGTTTGTAATAGACTAGACATTGCACAAGCAATAGGAGTATTGAGCAGGTTTATGTCAAAACCAGGGAAGGAGCACTAGATAGCAGTGAAGGGGGTTTTCAGGTATTTGTGTGGCACTAGTGATTATGGTTTGTGCTACCAAGAAAGACTAGGATTGGACAGAGTTTTGGATATTCGTGGATTTGTTGATGTAGACTAGGCTGGAGATCTGGATCAAAGAAGATCTACAAGTGGGTATGTGTTTAACCTATTTGGAGGTGCAGTCAGTTGGATGAGTAAGAAACAATCTGTAGTGGCACTATCAACTACAGAGGCAGAATACATGGCAGCTACTCATGCAAGCAAGGAAGCAGTTTGGTTGCAGAGATTGTGTTCAAATATGGGGTTAGTACAGGGAGCTATAAGGATAGACAGTGACAGCCAAAGTGCAATTTTCTTGGCAAAGAACCCTACATATCATTCAAAGACAAAGCACATTGATGTTTAGTATCACTTTGTGAGTGATATGATAGAAGACAAAAAGGTGTTGCTGGTAAAGGTGGACACATTGAAGAATACTGCAGATGCATTGACAAAATCTGTGAGCTCTGAGAATTTCTCTTGGTGTAGAGAAACAATGGGCATTGCAGGGTTGGATGACTAAGCTCTCTTGTGGCCCTCTGTGGAAAGAAAACAACAAGTGGGAGAATGTTGGGTTGTGTTATATTCTTTCCATGACTAGCCCATGTAGTTAACCGGGGGGTTAGAAGGGGGGCGTAGCCTCCCCTTCGTTGCGCCGATTGCGTAGCAAGGGGAGTCACAAGGGGTTTGAGGGGTGCAGGTAACACCACTCTATGGGGTTCGGGGCAGCGCCTCGGAAAATTTTGGTTTTGGACCCTATTTTAGGTTGGATGGAACTACCTGTTAACACCCAGGTTGTTCCCTATGACTCCCAAGGGAATACGGCCGGGGTAACCACTAACCAATCTTTGGATTACAGTTTCTAGCCAAACTGTAATCAGAGAGGGCTCTCTCTTTATGATTTGTCTCTGTTATGATAGTATTTTAGGCTAGCTATTATGCTCAGGTTTTTGTTTATGTTTTGGTTGAAGGATGTCTTTCAATACCTAAGATGTAATGTTTAGACAGTTGTATTTCATTGGGCAATGGAGTCTAGAGCTGTGAAATGTTTGATATGCTTCAGTGGGAATGTTCAGACTGCAGGGCCTATTGGGTATCCCAACAAACAAAACTTAAAGCTTAAGTGATGATGTATGATGATGCATGTTTAGCCAATGAAAAGCAATTAAGAATTCTCCATTAAGCTAATGCTGTGAAAGTGAAATATATTGCTCAGGAGCAAACTTGAATTCCTGAAACAAAGGTCACTGTGAAAGATATATTCTGAAAGTGTAGCAATTAAGAATTACACTTATCAAGATTATAACTGAGGAAAACATTCATTAACAACATAGATTGAGCCCAGGGTATTCCATGAATAAATCCTGAAGGCTATTCTTTTTCTTTGCTGCTAAATACTAAGAACTTAGAAACATTTATGGGTTGTAAAAGATTGAAACACAAAACGAAGAGAGTTACAGAAAACTTATTGTATATGAGATGCACAGGGATCCTGCAAACTTCAACAAAACACCATGAACGCATTCAAATAACTCAGAACTTTAGAAATTCCATCACTTCTGTTATTAAACTCTGCCAAGATTACAACATAGAAAACTTCTTCAAAAGAAATCAACAACAACCCCTGCAAGCTTATGCGAGGGGCAAATATATACAAACGGTAATACAAAATATCTAAGGCGTTGAGTCATCTGAGAAATAAATATTTCACCAACTTTGTACAGAACAGCAGATAAAAAGTAATTGCTGCCTTTAATACAACATAAATGCTCATTTCTATCAGTCATAAGATATTTTGGCCTTTGGAGGCCACTGAGTCGGTTGGAATGATCTGCTTTAAATGCTGGAAAATGCGCTTATGTGGATGCTCTGCTGTAACTTTTCGGCCCTGTCACCTGTAGCTGTCCATCTTGACCTACTGGCCGAAAGTTCTGCTGAGTTGGCTCAGCTTTCACCTTTTATGCATGTTGATTTTATTAACTTTTCCTGTGCATGCCACCTTGTATTTTGATGAAAAAACTTAGTGAATGGCTTCCTGGTCTATAAGATCATCTGTATTGCCTTTGTCCACCATTCCTGTGTGGGCAGTTGATGCCTAAGAATTGCATCCATAGTCTCATCTGCCTCTGTGTATTTATATAAGTTAGGAGGCACTTCAAACAGGTGTGTAATTTCATTCATTATAAAGAATAGATTCTCCACTCTGTTGTAGAGACTTTGCCCTGTAGCTGGCCCTGTTTCCTCTGAGGTGCTGGGCCTTTTAGTGATCTGACTTGTGGCGAATGTATTGACCCTCTTGGCATACTGCTCATGGGTAAGCAGTCTTCCTGCCCTGTTCAGTAAGCCAGGGAGACCTCTGTTCTGTAATACCACAAATTTGTCCATAAATCTGTTCACCTCGGTCTGCATGTCTTGGGTCCTTCTCTCTAATGTCTGCACTAAGCTTCTCAGTGTAAGGACCCTCTTTATCAACAAAATAGTCTCAGTCCTGTTAGAAATTCCCATAGTTGCTAACTGAGCACTTGTTCTATTATTGAGCACATTGATCATCCTAGTGGCAATTTCAGGCATATTGCCTAGAGCTGCCCTTGATCTCTGAATTTCCTTCTGTGCTTTTGCAATGAGCTCCAACTGCTCATGGATTGTCTCAATATACTTCCATTGGTCAGTAATAGACTGGCCAATATTGGCCCATAGCACTGTCTTGATCACAGTCACTACTTTATCTAGTTGGAGCTCCTTCTTTAGCTCCTTTATCCTGTCTTTGAGGGCTTTTATTTCCCTGCCCTTTTCTGCCACAGTCTGCTTGGATTTGTCATATATTTCATTTACCTTGGCTAATTTCTCCCTGGCCTCATTTAGTTCTGTCATTTGTGCTTCCAAGGCCTGAATCTCATTTCTCAGCTTTTGCATGTCCAGGCTTGGGGCCTGCTCTGTTGTTGGTGGTGGTGCTGAGGTGGATGGTGTTGCCTGTTCTGTTTGTTGAGGAGGAGGAATAGTAGTTGGAGCAGTTTCCTCAAGGTTAATTATTTCAGGAGAAGGCTGGGAGGTCTGACCTTCTTCTTTTTGCTTCAAAGCTGCCTGTAATGCTGCCTGTGCAGCCTCTGATTCTCCCAGCTTTTCTTGAGTCTGGATTAGCTGCTTATATAGAGACACCAGCAAAGTTGTGGCATCCTGATCATGCCTCTGCTGGGCAACTTCATCTGTTTGAGGGTGAATTGTGGCTGGAATTTTGATCTTTCTCCTCAAAGCTACCATGTCTGCATCCCTCAACTTCAATATTTCTTGTATGCCCTTGATATCCTTGGGATCATGCCCAATCATTATGATTATATCTTCTAAGGAACTAATTTTGTTGTCCTTTGCTTGAGAGGATTCTCTCTCCAACTCAAGTTGGGCAGCTGTATTATTAAGGCTATTTTCTAGCCTATAATTATCCAATGTCTTGTATTCCAAGGAGGCATACACCATCTCACCCGTTTGCTTATGTAGTTCAATTTTGTCCATTGGGTGGATGTCCTTGGCAAGGACCTCAAGATTGGTCCTTATATAATCTGCATGGGACTGGGGCTGTGCTACAGCTGGCATAAAATGACTCATGATCATTTTTCCCTCCTGTACATCATAGGCAGACATCAGTCTTTGCTGGTTGGTAGGAGCCATTTTCAGCAGATGATTGTAGAGCTGTATTTTAAGTGGCTCATTTTTCCTTTTAATATCAATAAACTGTTGTTTGATTCCTCCTTCAGCTTCTCTTTGGTGGCTTGAGGAGCTGACTTCTCCTCCTATTGTTCTGTCTTGTCCCTGCTGGAAGGAGCTAGCAGATGCTTCTCTACTAGGTGGGCCCATGCCCAGAGACTGCCCTATTGGCATTTCCTCCTCAGAGAAGGGATTCATTCTGTGCCTTTTCTCACCATGACTTATTGATGTGGTTAAGGGAGTCTCTCTGTCCCTTTTCCTGCTTATATCCTCCTTTTGTGGAGTTTGGAGGACTGAGGCTTCGGTAGTAACTTCTTGCCTAGGAGGCACCGTGTTTTGTGCCTGCTGCTCAGTGAAAATTGGGGCCTCAACTGCCCCTTCTTGCTGTGGGGGCTGCTCTTTGTCATGCTGCCCTTCTTCTTGCTGTAATTCCTGTTGTTGTTGTTGTTCTACCTGCTGCTGTTGTTGCTGCACCTTCTCATGAGGTGGTTGTTCGGTCTCCATTTCCTTTTCCTGGCCTTTGCTAGATATATTCTCAGTGGCTTTGGCTGCTTGCTGATTTGCAGTCGAGGAGGATTCAACTGCTCCCACTTGTGTGCTTGGAAGGGAAAACACCTGTGAACAAAGTTCAAGGTCAGCCATCTTCTTTAGATTCCTCACCGCTCTTTGATTCAGCTCTTCTTGTGTAACAGGCTCTTCTAAGGTTCCTCTCCTCCATTTTACTTGGTTTGCATATTTTTCAATGTGAGGAATCTTTACATGATCATAGCCAGACAGCTTATATTTGAGCCTTCTCAAAGTTATGAAGTGATTGGGGTCATAAGGTTTCCAAATGAAACTGGTTTGAAGGCCAAGGGACTCAAGCATCCTGTCTGCTTCTTTCCAACCTTCTTCCCTCTTGTTATAGATAAAGTGGCCAAGTTGGTTCCTGACCTTCAACTGTGCTTTCTTGCCTCTGCCTGAAAAGTGAAGCACATCAACATTTCCAAACTGCCTAAAGTATTCTAGGGAAAACAACCTCGTAGGCACATATCTGGGTAGTCTGTAGGGAGGCAATTCACACCCATATATCCTGATGACAGCGTGGTTCTGGTAAAAGTACCAGTCCCCAATGCTGTATGATTTGGATAACTGAAGGATCCTTTGCATGTCATCAGTGAGCCTTGGAGGAGGTGAGCTCATCAACATAGACATAGCTGGGTGGATGAAGAGATCTATGAACTCACAATAAGTATAAGGAGACTCGGATCTACAGTGGAAAACAGAGGACCAATAGACCACTGATCTTGGATTGCCTTGGGCATCCACTCTTTTGATTGGAAAAGAGAACTTCTGATGTTGATGATATAAGATTAAGTGGTAAATGTAAGAGGTGTATCTGAACACCCTTTCTCTTGCCAGGTTCATTAATTGCTCATGTATTTTGTCTGATATATAGGTGGCATAGTCATAGCAGATAGGAGACTTGCCAGGGGCAAGCATAAGCATCATTACCAGCACAGTTTCATCAACAAACTAAATTGAATTGTAGCCCAAAGTGGGACTAATCATGTCTGCAAGATCTCTGCCCAATTGGTTGAGGTATACTTGATTAATAAGAGGATACTTCACAGAGTCAGAGTCAATGTACAGCTGATTTAATTTGGTGACCTGAGCATCTGTCAATCTGGCTCCTTGATTTATCAAGTCTATGAGTGATAGAGAGACCAATTTCTTCTCAGTCCTGAAGCAGAGCATCACTTTGATAGCTTCTGGGGTGATATAGAACACAGCTGAGCTTGAAGGGTCAAGAACTGCCCTCTGAGTAGGGTCATAGTTTTCAGCACATAGGTGGATCAAATCAGGGAACTGATTGACCTGAGGAAGCTTGAATATAGGGAGAAAAGAGTCCCATATGCCCAGCACATCTGTTCCAGTCTCATGTTTGGCCTTCAATTCATTGAGCAGGTGGATGTGGAACTTGGTTCTCATTAGCATTTCCTCTGAGATTTGATAGTCCATGTCTGCCAGAGGTTGCCACTCCAATTCTCTCTGAGGGGCATTCAATGGAGCAATGTTCAACGCTACAGGAGCTACTGGTGGATCCATGGTTTCTCCTAGGATTATAGATGGGTGTTGCTATGCAGAGCAACACAAAGGAGTTTTCTTTAACAGAGAAATGTGAATTATTCAGGGATAAAGGATAAATGATCAGCTGCAGCAATTGAAATACTGCTTTAAAGTGCGGATAAGACTAATGTCTGGTATTAATCTCTCTTTTATAGCAAGTAGGTACAGTTTGAGTAACCAGTTCGCGATTGCGTGAACAGAGTGCAGTTTTTTGGTGAAATTTTAGGCAAACAAGGCTCAGCTGATGATTTTCGACCTTTCAGTTGCAAATGGGGACTAGGCACAGGGATTTTGCCGGCGAATTGCAAGTTTCTTTGTCTCTTAAGCTTTTTTGAGGGAATTTACAGACAAATCAGGTGTATGAAGGATTTACGAGGATAAATACCTGGTATATAGCGAGCAACAGTCACGAATGCATGTAGAAATGACGCGCCGAAGGTCTCCAGGTCGAATTCAGCAAGGTGGTGCACGTTTGAACGTAAAAACCATGCAGAGAAAGCAACAACGTTTTGGCAAAAAAGTATAAAAAACGCGAAAATTCGGCCAAAATATGGATTTTTTGGGACATTGGCGCCTTTTTTGGATGATGTCAGCATGACGTCATCGGGTGGGGTCAAGGCCGGATGACGTCAGCATGACGTCATCGGGTGATGTGGCAAGCTGTGATTGGTCCACGGGGATAATGAGGTGGCAGGCATATTAGCGCAGGGGCGGACAAGGGTGCTGACGCGACGGCGGGGTGGCACTGACGTGGTGATGACGTTGGCCGGGTGGATCAACCGAAACCGGAAGTGGTTAGCGGTTTCTCATCGCACCGCTTTTGATACGGAAGCAGAATTGTCAGGCGTACCTCCGATACGCTGTGGGGGTGACGCGTGGCAGAGGCCTGACGTCACCCTCTGACAGATATCAGAAGGTATCTGTCGGACGTCGGGGCCGGTCCGATATGGATGAGGGTCGTCGGATCAAAGGGGTCCGATCCGACGGTTGACGGATCAGTGAGGTGATCGGACAATACGGAAGGGGGGCGGGATTAAATTAATATTTCTTTCGGGATTTGTGCTCGGCGGAAACCTTTGGGATGTGGCGGATTGTAATGGTTTTTTAATGCATTTTCAAATAAAAACAATATGGCGCCGATACTTTGGATAAGTCAAAAAAGTGGGTTTTTATGTGCTTTTTGCAGATGAAGCGGGTTATGGGTAAAAGGGGTTGTTCATAGGGTTTTCTTAGCCAATAAAGGGTTTAATGGGTCAAATAGATTCAGAAGGGAGAAGGGGGGTAAGGCTTAGGTTTCTCAAGCTGACCAGATGTCAATTTGATCCCTGACAGAGAACATATGGCTATAATGCCAAGGGGAGGGATATTTATACCATGTTTGGGGTTTATACACCATGGTGTTATAATAGTAGGGAAAGGGTAACATAGGGGAATTATATAATAGATGTTAGGGGTTAATATAGATGAAAAGGGTGGATGGGGAGTGATAACACTAAGTTTATTTGAAAATCACTTAGCTTAGGGAGTAGATCAAAATGAAAAGAATTTTAGACAAGAAATGTGGCTTTTAAAGGACTAAGAACCACCATAAAACCACCAATTCTTCCATGAATCTCAACTGATGAGGGGATGTTAGTAATGAATGGAAAAGGGGAAAATTGGGAAGTTAGACATGCTTCTTTGCTTTGCTGCAACCTGATAGAGAAGAAGACCTTCTCAATCCATTGATTTTGCTTTGTGAAATAGGTTAGCACACCTTCAATTGTAAGGAATGACACTTCTGCAACCCCATCTGCCTACCCATCTATTTGCCTAGCATTTTTTGTTTCTTCTTGGAGGGTGCACTTAGACTTGCAGACCCTTATTTGCCTTTTCTTTTCTCTGGCTTTTTCCTTTTGATTTTCTATCTAATGCTACCCTTATTGCTTCCAAGGTCCCAGATTAAGCAGTTGGGAGCCTTACTTCTCTACCTAAGCTACTTGTCTGCCAAGATTAAACAGTTTGGACAGACTTCTTTCTCTATTCTACAACTGAAAATTTAAAACATGGCATGATCCAGATTAGGCTATTGGGTCACCCACAAAAATGAGTCAACAAAGAACTATGTACATACATTGTTTTCTCTAGGAAATATGGGATCTTTGCATCACCAAAGCAGAGCATATTTGGAACTTTCCTTGCCAATCATGAAATATGAAACCTATTGGTATAGGTAGCTAACACTACCTATGGTTTTGTGCATGATTTTCGCACATGGTTTTGGATGCGATGGTTTTCAGTCCATGGTTTGTGACACGATGGTTTTCGGTCCATGGTATTGGATGCTTCAGCATGTATAAATATGTATTGTAACATTGAAAGGAACATAATGAAAAATCAAGCTGGTAGTCTCGGTTTTGGGATCCAGGGGAAAATCTCTGTGTATATGTGTTTTATGTGTTATGCTCTCGCATTTTTTATTTTCTGTGTTTTAGAATTCGTATGCAGGTAATTTCTGTACGGGGTTAAAATCTACAGTTGTGTTGTGTAACAATACAAATTGTTCAATTTTTCCAATTGTGTTCCTATGATTTAATAACAATGCTTCAATTTAATGTTATTCTTTTGAGTTTGTAATTGCTTGGGTTTTTAGTATCAACCCCTTGGGTTTATTGATGCCTTTGGCTTATAAAAATATTCTTGAGGTTTATAGTATTAATGTTAGGGCTTAATGTTTATTTACCAGTTCACAATATTTATCTTTCGCTTTATATGGTTTGGGTTTAAAATATTAATGTCATGGGTTTGTGACTATTATTGAAAAACAACCATGGTGAACCATGCTTGATCATGGTCATACATGTTGATAGTCAACCTTGGTCAACCATGGTGAATCATGGTGGTGAATGGTTGAGCATGGATTTCTAATGAAGATTGTTCCAATATGGAAAACATTTGTGGAAAAGCATCCATGATTACGATGGTTAATCATGGTTAGCCTCATTTATAGTTGTGGTGTTACATGGCCAACCATGGTCAATAACTATGCTCCAATGTCACTTTGTGACAAGGTTTGTCTCAATATGAAAATCAGCCATGGTCAACCATTTTTGTATTAGGTTTTGTAATATTTATCTTTGGGTTTATAATATTAATCCCCTGGGTTTAATATTGTTTTGTTGGGTTCATAATTCCTTGGGGTTTTAGTATTAATCCCTTAGTTTTTTTATTGCCTTGGATTTATGGTATCAATCCCTTCGGTTTATTAAAGTCAGGGTTCAAACATGGTTAAGCATGGTTCAAAATCACATTGGGACAAAGATTGTACCAAAATCAAAATCAGCCATGGAGAAACTTGGACATACATGTTTATTAGATGGTTTATAATATTTATCTTAGGGTATATATACATTGGGTTTATGTTATTTGTTTGGGTTTAATATTATTCCCTTGGGTTAAATATTTTTCCCTTGGGTTTATAATTCCTTGGGTTTCTAGTATTAACTCCTTGGGTTTATAATATCAATCATCGTCGACCATGATCAATAATGGTCAACTAAGGCCAACCATGGTTGACCATGGTCAACCATTGTCAACCATGGTCAACCAAGCTTTATGTAATCAATCATGGCCAACCAAGGACAATTGTGGTAAGCCATGGTCTAATGTCACATTGTGTCAAACATTGTCTCAATATGAAAATGAAGGATGGTCAACAATGGTCCAACGTCGCATTGTGACAAAGATTATCTCGATATGAAAATGAATCATGATCAAGCATGGTCAAGCATGATCCAATGTCATTTTGTGACAAGCATTGTCTCAAAATGAAAATGTACCATGGACAACCATGGTCAACCATGTTTATTTAGGGTTTATAATATTTATGTTAGGGTTTACACACCTTGGGTTTGTAATATTAATCCCTTCGACCATGGTTGAGCATGGTGCAACGTCGCGTTGCGACAAATATTATGTCATTATGGAAATAAACAATGGCCAAAGATGGTCAAGCATGTTTATTTAATTGTTTATAATATTTATATTGGGGTTTATATACCTTGGATTTATATTATTCGTTTGGGTTACATATTTTCCCCTTGGGTTGATAATCCCTTGGGTTTTTAGTATTAATTCGTTGGGGTTTATATTATTCATTTGGGTTAAATATTGTTCCGTTGGGTTATATATTCTTCCCTTGGGTTTATAATCCCTTCGGTTTTTAGAATTAATTCCTCGGGTTTATTATTCCCTTGGGTTTATAATGTCAATAATGGTCGACTGTGATAAAAAATGGGCAACGAAGGCCAACCATGGTTGACCATGGTGAACCATTGTCAGTCATGATCAACTATGCTTTTTATCATAAATCATGGTCAACCATGGTACACTTTCTTGTTGTGACAAAGATTATCTCAATATGAAAATCAACCATGGTCAACGAAGGTTCAACATTACATTGTGAGAAAGATTGTTTGGATATGAAAATAAATCATGATCAAGCATGGCGAGTCATGCTCCGACATTGCATTGTGATAAGGATTGTGTCAATATAGAAATCATCCATTGCTAACCATTGTAAACCATGTTTATTCTAGGGTTTATAATTTTTATGTTGGGGTTTACATACCTTGGGTTTATAATATTAATCCCTTTGAACATGGTCGAGTATGGTCGAGCATGGTCCAACATCGCATTGTGAAAAAGATTGTATGAATATGAAAAACACCCATGGCCAAACATGGAAAAGCATGTTTATTTAAGGGTTTATAATATTTATCTTTGGGTTTATATTATTCCTTTTGGGTTTAATATTATTATCTTGGGTTTAGTATTTTTCCCTTGGGTTTTTGTTATTAATTCCTTTGGTTTATTATTCCCTTGGGTTAGTAATATCAATCATGGTCGACCATGATAAATCATGGTGAACCAAGGTCAAGCATGGAAAAATATGGACAACCATTGTCAACCATGCTTTATATAATCAATCATGATCAAGAAATGACAGTCATGGTCAACCATGGTCCAATGTTGCATTGTGACAAAGATTGTCTCAATATGAAAATAAATCATGGTCAATGATGGTACAACGTTGTACTGTGACAAACATTGTCTCCATATGAAAATCAATCATGATAAAACATGGTCACGAATGGTCCAACATCGCATTGTGACAAGTATTGTCTCAATATGGAAATAAATCTTGGTCAACCATGTTTATTTAAGGGTTTATAATATTTATGCTAGGGTTTACATACTTTCGGTTTATAATATTAATCCATTGGGTTTAATATAATTTCATTTGGTTAAATATTATTATGATAATTATTATAGCAATATCATGATTATTATTTCCATGATTTTCTTTGGGTTTATATACCTTGGCTTTAAAAGATTAATCTAGTGGGTTGAATATTATTGCCTAGGGTTCAAAATATCTTGGGGTTTTAATATTGATCCCTTGGGTTTATTGTTATGTTTGTTTTATAATATCAATCAGTTGGGTTTATTAATCTAAGGGTTCAACTATGATCAAGCATGGTCCAACGTCGTATTGTGACAAAGATTATATGAGTATGAAAATCGGCCATCGCGAACGATGGTCAACCATGTTTATTTAAGGGTTTATAATATCTATCTTAGGGTTTATATAACTTGGTTTTATATTATTCCCTTAGGTTTAATAGTATTTCGCTGGCCTTAATATTATTCCCCCTGAGTTTAATTTTCTCCCTAGGGTTTATAGTTGCTTGGGTTTTTAGTATTAATCCCTTGGGTTTTATTATTCACTACCATTTATAATACTGAGCATGCACAACCATGATTAGTAATAGTCAACCCTGGACATTTATGGTCAACCATGGTCAATTATGGTCAACCATGTTTTATAAAATCGATCTATCTATGCCATGGACAATCATGGTCAACCAAGGTGCAATGTCGCATTTTGACAAGGATTGTCTCAATATGAAAATCAACCATGGCCAACCATGGTCCAACTTTCGCATTGTAACAAAGAATGTTTCGATATGAAAATCAATCATGATCAAGCATGATGAAAATCAACCATGGTCATCCAAGTTTATTTTAGGGTCTATAATATTTCTGTTAGGATTTATTTACCTTGGGTCTATATTATTTGCTTGGGTTTAATATTATTCCCTTTATTTTATAATCTCTTTGGTTTTTAGTATTAATCTCTTTGGTTAATTATTTTCTTGGGTTCATATTATCAATCATGGTCAACCATTGTCAATCATGGTAAACCATATGCAACCATGTCTCATTAAATCAATAATGGTCAACCATGGTGTAGTGTTGTATTTTCACAAAGATTGTCTCCATATGGAAATCAACCATGGCCAATCATGGTCCAACGTCGCATAGTGACAAATATTGTCTCAATATCAAAATCAATCATGGCCAAGCAAGGTAAGATATGGTCTAACGCAGCATTGTGAGAAGGGCTGTCTCGCTATGAAAATTTAGCGTGGTCAACCATGGTCCAATGTCACATTGAGACAAAGATTGTCTCAATATAAAACCTTTCGGTTTATTTGTGACTTGGGTTTATAATAATAATCCCACTGGTTTATAATGTTAATCCTCTGTGTTTAATATTTTTTCTTGGAGTTTATATTATTATTATTATCATCCAATTTTAAGGTCACGACGAAGCTAGACACCACATTGGTGTATGAGACCCCCTTGTTTGTGGGACAAGGGACCCACCTCCGTGCAGTGATTTGACTGCTAAGCCTATGAAGGCATACATACTCTACCCCCTCTTGTTTTAAACTTGTGACCTCTTAGGAAGAAACACATGCTCTTAACCATTAGGCCCACTCAAGCTATAAAAAGTTTATAATATTAATATTAATAAAATTTAATATTATGAATATTCTACCACACCCACATTTAATATTCCCTACATAAATCATTGCCTAGAGATGGAAACCTTAAATGTTGAAGTTCTGACATCGTTAGAGGAGATTGAAACAAAGAGATGTGGGGAGATCAGGAGCATACATGGAGAGGCAGCTAGAACGGTTGAAATATCTCTGCATTTCAACAAATAGTGATGTTATGTGGAATGACACTTGTAATTTTTTTGGTTAGGATCCTTCATAACATAGAATATTAATTCATATAGATTATTTACATATTTTTTGTGCTAACTAAGAAACTTGGCAATATCTAATCGTGCTCTGGTTTATCTATGAGGTGCTTTACTGGGTGTGTAATATTATTTTTAATTTACCATATAACTGTGGTGAGTTTAATGATAGTTTTCCTTAATGGATTTGGGAAATGTGTGCAGACATCGACCTCTCATCGAAAGATATTAACGAATTTTACTGGAAATTCAACTATTAGTTATGAGGACAAAGAGATGGGTGTTTAATTTTCTAAGAAAGAAAATGTATTCATTCCAGAAACAACAATTGTGTGGAGGTTTTCCGTTACACGAAAACCCGCAGGTGTTGGTAAACATTCCAAACCACCCTAGGGTGGAAATTATGGATTCCATAGAGGTGTGATGATTCTTCCAGTGCCCCCTTCAAACACAACTCAGGGGAATCGAACCTGGGTCTAAGCTCTGATACCATGTAAATGTGTTAGAAAAACTGCACAAATGAATCTAGCTAGTAAAGGTTGAACACACAGCTTTGCAGAACAAAAACACTAAAAGAATTGAAAGAACAAAAAGAATGATTGATTCAGAAAATAGGTTACAATGCTCATGATATAGCATTACTGGGTGAAGATCCCAAGGTAATGCGCCATAGTGGTGATCAATGAGTGGACTCAACACCTACAGCCAGAGAGAACTAGCTAGTTGCGGAGTGAAAGGAGGAGCAAATAGTAAATCATGCAGATGAACTAGCCAGTTGCAGAATAAAAGAAGGAGCAAATCAGGTAGTGAATCATGCAGAAAGGATCTTGCATGTAGTCCCATGCTCTAACTAAGTGCCCGCATGTGCCCGTAATGAAGGTCCTAGGTGTGTAGTACCTCCAACAAATTGAATTTTAACTTTTATCCATTGAGATGAATTTAGATGAATTTATCAATTGAATAACATACCATTACGTGGAAGTTTAACGTAACAGTGGTGGATGTTTTCTTTGCTGGATACTCATCTGAGTTTCATACGAAGATGGGAGAATTCTAATCGTGCGGTGGTCTGTTGATGTGCTTTCTGACCTTTCCTTCTCCTGTCACTTCCAGAAAGAATCTTGAGTTTCGTGTAATATTTGAAGCCAGTAACGATGGTGGGTCATTTGATGAATCCAAAATCCTCATTGCATACCACTAGATCGAATTCGTAGTGGTGGATTATATCTTCATGGATTTATGTGGACTCAAGACAGTAATTTGCTTAAAGATTACAAATGATATAACAACATCAGAGTATCTTGTAACTTTAACCCCGACAATGTGGGAAGGGGATGGGTTATGATGGTCGATAAGGACACAAATGTTTCACAAGTTCGCAAAAAAATCATAATTGCATTCTCATAAAAATACCTATTGTTTTGGTACCGGAAAGGATGGTATTTCCAGTGAACTGGTTATAATGTTATAATAGGTCTTCTCATGAGGGTTCGTAAATATCTTGCAATAGTTTTAGTTTGCCAATTTTAAAATCAATTTTCCCCATTTTCAGATTACTCCTAATTAGTTTCCCGTTTGCCTCCCTCTCAGATCACTACGATTTTTTCCTTTTTATTGAGTAGTAGTCTACCCAGGCGGAAAATTAGCCTGGGAACTGTCGCCACCAGGAAATAAATCCGTTCTTGAGAACGGTAAGGCAATGGTTGGTGAAAAATGTGTTTCAGGCCACTAGGGATGACTGCCTATGTGGGGAATTAATTATTTACCTTTTCTGCAGTATGTCGTTGCACAAAGCGTGAACCCACGTCATTCATTAATTTGGATTTGGAATTTGAATTGATTTCCCGTGCCAGTATTTTCATTTTAATTTGTAGTCAATATCTGGTGAATGGATCAAGATTGGATTGTTTTGTTACCATTTTATAGTCACAAGATAAGGTTGTTGTGAAGGCCATGGAATCAAATCGGTTTGGGCTGCCATGGAAAAAATATCTATGGGCCCTTGGTCCTCTTCTTCCGCTATAGAGCGTGCCAATTACACAAATGTACTTTTCTTGGAATTTCCCCACAGGACGTTTATTTCCCTGGAATTTCTTGTTTCATATGACGTTCTTCTGGGTTTCCCATGTTCAATGTTTCGTGGACTTTCACACACTTTAGAATAATGGTTTAAGTTGCGACACATATAACGAAAATTATTGCACTTGTGACAATAATGATTTTTTAGACTCTATCACTGTATTCTAGTTTCTCATTCAAATTGTTAAAAAATTACTCAAATTTGATATTACAATCATTAGATTTTATATTAGAATTAGTAGCTTTCCTTTCAATATTTTTGCGGAGGTCTCTATCTAGTTTCTTTATACAATCTAGTTGATAGTTTAGTTTAATAGAAATGAAATTGAATGAAATGAGAGGTCGTTAATCTTGATAATCAACACAATTAGATGTGTGTAACATATTTATTTTTTTATTATCTAATTTGAGTTTGATAGTGTGATTAAAATTTTATTTTCAAGTGAAGAAATACTTGGAGCAGTTCTTAGACATATATAGTCTTATTTGGAGTACAACCTTATCTAAGAGTGTACCACAAATTCTATGGAGACCAAACTTCCCACCTAACAATTAGACCTGGCCAAACTTTTATTTATAGTCACCAGAAATGACTAGGGAAGGTTTTCATCAATATGCCAAATATTTTATGTACAGTTGTTGGGCGTTAGTTGTTGGACTTGGTTCCTTTTGTGTTCGGACTCTGTTCATTTCTGAAGCTAGCAGTGTAATGACAATTTAGAGGTTTGTTCAGCTTAAAGTGAAGTACATACATGTATTCTCAGCTTGGCCCAAGTATAGCAGACCCAAGTGGTCCAGAGATAGAGATTTAAGTATTGTTCTCTATCTTTATCTTTATCTCTCACTTAACCTCATGTCATCATGTGTGAAACCTCTATCTTGACTAGTCTTTATATTTTCAGTTAAAATTATAATCTACCAAAACTCTACTATCTTAATGGAATCTACTATCTTAGTTTTCACATTTTCCACTAAATAATTACATAATAGAATTAGTTTTCGAAAGATTTTAATTACTTTTAAATCATGTGCAGAGTTTTCATCTTAGCTAATTTTACACTTAGTGAAAATATTATTATTATTATTATTTAAATTTTAACTATTTTCCTTATAAAAATGAACTTTGAATAAAGACATGTACACTCATGAATGTGAACAATAATACTCAGATCTGGTTAGAAAATCTACTTAACATGATTCTTGTTTGTCCATACATCCATATTATATCCTTCCAAATATTATCGATAACAAAAACTATATAAACAATAGCAAACAAATAATATTTATTAATAATGTAGTTTAAAGTTTAAACTTTACAAATGGATTAACTTCAATTTTTAATAACATGAGAAAGAAAATCTATATTTTTAATTGAAAATTTATATTAAATAACAAAAGCCATATAAACCATAGCAAACAAAATAATATTTATTAATAATATAGTTTAAACTTTGGATTTATTTCAATTTTTTTGCTAACATTGAAAGAAAAATCTATATATTTTTATTGAAAAATTATATTAAATATTAATATTATATAATTAAATACTAATAAAACTTTTTAAAACTATATATATTTTTAAATTAATAATTAATTAAATAAATAAAAATTAAATCCAACGAAATGAAGTTAAATAAGAAAGAGATCTCTGCAAAAATATTGGCAGGAAGTAAAATCTGATGATTGTAATATCAAATTTGAGTGTAATTTTTAAACAATCTGAATGGGAAACTACACTATAGTGGAAGAGTCTGCGAAAAATCATTGTCACAAGTGCAACAATGTGAAAAATCATTGTCACAAGTGCAACAATTTGCATTGTATGTGTACCACAACTTAAACAATTAACTATAAAGTGTGTGACGGTCATCCCCGGCAGCCCGAAACACATTCTCCGAGCGACCATTGCCTCACCATTCTCCATTGTCGGAAACGGATTTTTTCCCGAGTGGCAACGGTTCCAGGAGAATTTGCCGCCTAGGTAGACTACTCTTTTTATTAGGCCTGTTTTTAGTAGATATTATGTATTTGGTTTTGAGTTTACTATCTATTATTTTAGTTAAATTTATTAAATAATTTTTAATTTTGTAAAGTAAAATTTTATGATTTATTTTTTTATTTATTACAATATTTTTTATTACTATTTATTTGTAATATTATTGGCTGAAATTTTGAACATCTTATATAGTAAACGGATAATA
Organism: Pinus tabuliformis; assembly: GCA_031772625.1. Lineage (NCBI taxonomy): Eukaryota > Viridiplantae > Streptophyta > Pinopsida > Pinales > Pinaceae > Pinus > Pinus tabuliformis. Next base: position 2,032,113,070 of record CM062818.1, on the reverse strand, counting down.
CGATGATATGATTTGAATATTAATGCCTGCTATCGGCATTGCACATCGGTCTACGTAACCAGTAGTACGATAATATGATTTGAATATTAATACCTACTATCGACATTGCACATCGGTCTACGTAATCAGACTACATAAATATATATGCACAATCCTATTGGATCAAAAACTCAGAGTTGATGACGGATGTCCTCTCTCAATTTCCATATTTTTCTTACATATGCTTTTTTCCCTCACATCTCCTTTTTTTTATCCTTGGAAAAGCAGTGAAAGGTGAAGCAGTCCAGCAGTGGAAGGATTTCAGATCTATATTATTGCTAAGAATCTGTGGACAATGAAGTGGTGAATGGAATTGAATGTAGTATAACAAATGCATTTGACATTTGTTTTAACTTTTTACGGTTCGAACATCGACTTATTAATGTCAATTTCAATTTTACCAGGCGCTCTTAAAAAAAAGAGCTGGAAATTGTGGATATGTTGGCGGCTTACCTAATTGAAAGCGTATTTTTTAAGGAGAAGGAATCCCCTGTCTACGTGGGCTAAATTTCATAGCATTTGGCTGAATTTCTTTCGCTAGACTTTAGTGGCAGGTGGCATTATTTTAGCGGTTTAGGCTATTACTTTTGGTAGGAAATGTGAATTTGGAAAAATACATGCTTCACATGCACTACGAGTTTGGATCGCGCTGGGATTATTTTACTTCACATGCATCACGAGTTTGGATCGCGCTGGGATTATTTTACTTCACATGCATCACGAGTTTGGATCGGGTTGGCGTTTTAAGTTTGAGCTTTGGTAATATGGATTTGAGAAAAATACAGCCTTGAAAAGTTTGTAACGCCTTGCCCGTTCAATCCAAAAAAGACTTCTGGATTGTTGTCCTTTTGGCTTTTATATTTAACCCGGTGATAATATCTTCCTATATAAGTCAGCATGTACTTGTATGCAAATTTTGTCATAATAGAACACAGACCTGACCCATGGCAGCGATGAGGACCACATTATGAAATGGAAATAGAAATTTCGGAGTAAATTAAGATTCAATCTATCTAATTCTGGATCTATCATACACACTGCCAAAAATATCAAATCTCTCTGATTGCAATTTTTTCCAAAAATATTAAATCTATTAATATTAAGATATATTAATATTAATGTTATATTTAATAATAATAATAATAATATGAATATTAGATTTAATGATTTTTTTTTACATGGTATGATAATAAAGTTACATCAAATTAATATTTTCAAATATTACAACATAATATTGGAAATATTTATGTATTTTAATATATTCATAAGATATGGTTTTTCCTCTCAAATATTTATTTTACAAATATTTAATTAAAAGAAATATTAAAAGATTATGGAGCAAGATTTTAATCTGAGGATGCACCATATTAGTTGGTTTGAAACGTAGACCAAATTTTGATAATGTGATTAATCTGAAAGACATCTAATATACATTATGGATGACAAAAGCCTTACATCTAATTGTATTGTAGTTTTTTAATCTATATGGTTACTTTCATTTTTGTTTTGGGTCTATATTAAACTTAAGAACTATAACTATCATGGCCATAAAATAAACAAAACAATCAAACTTAAAAAATATAGCTATCATGCCCATAAAACAAACCAAACAAAATTCAACAAGAAACAAAGAAACCTAGAAATTACCTGGAAGCCTATGGATATCATGGCAAAAAAAAAAAAAAAACATTACTCAACCAAAGAAAGGAGAACTGAAACCCACTATTTCGAGCATCAAATTAAGAAAGTTTGAGCATGTAGAGGTTTGAAACCCTCATTGGAAATACAGAGTAACTGAAGTAACATTAATTACACCGAAAATGTCCCTTTTTGAAATTGGTCAGAATATGCATTAGTCCACCCTTTTCATTTGTTCCTTTGTTGTTTTTCCTATTAAATGACAATTGTTCAAATTAAATAACATCTGTTCAAATTAAATAACAATTGTCAAAAATTTGCGGGCATTCTCCACTACTAAAAAAACCATGCAATTATCCAGTAAGTTTTCTGATACTCACAGGGATTTCCAAAGGGAGAAGATTGCACCAGCTGAAATTGATCACCAAGAAACACAATACGAAAACGAAATCAAAGAAGAGAATTATAGCGAGAAAAGAGAGGAGGAAAAATAAATTCAAGAAGATGTGCAGCAGAAATCGAAATATCCCCCGCGGAATGAAAAGCCCTCTCTCTCACGGAGAACATGGAAGTCCTCTCATGTGACACCCGACAAAGCTAGTTCTGTTGGAAAGGCAGAGAAGCTAAAACACACAATTCACCCAAAACACACGAACTGCAGCTCTTTTATTGATCACACAAAACTTGATTCTTACAATGAACCTAGTGAAGGATATTTAACTTTTTCGACTAGCGACTCGCCTAAAATATCTTGACATACAACCACATGCAATCACACACTAAAAGTCGTCTATCACTTAACTCGACTTAACTCAACACTCCAATATTCAATCACTCAACACTCAGTTAATTGACTCTCTAAGTTTTGCCAACTCCTCATGCAAGACTAATTAGCTTATTTTAAGAAGACCATATTCTCTAAAAAGAAGAGTTGGCATACTAATTTGTCTAATGCACTATGGGTTGATCGTTTTACTCCCAAACCTTCCCTAAAGACCTTGCCATACTTTCTCGTATATGGTAAAGAAGTTTTCTTGCCTCCGAACCTGTACCTCCTATCCTTACAAATCTCCTAGGAGTCACATGGTAAGCCTTGCCTACTAGTTCAGAATAGGATAGACACTTTACTAAAACTCGAGGAAGAACGTCTCAAAGCCAAGGACAGATTTGATATTCATCATAACTGTATAAAGTCTTGGTTTGATAGAAAACTTGCAAGGACGAAGAGCTTTGATGTGGCCAACCTAGTCCTGAGATGGGATAAACCCCATGAGGAAAAAGGTAAACATACAAGGTTCTAGACAATATGGATTGGACCATTCACCATTGAAGAGAAACTCAACCACAACGCTTTCAAGCTCAGATCCTTGGACAAGAGGATTGACCCCCTACCTGTAAATGGTCGAGACCTAAAACATTATTTTCATTAGTAGCTACGAGTTGTACTTTCTATAAATATTTTTTTGCATGTCCTTTTCTTTTTTCTGAGTCAGTTGTATGTATGTTGTCCATTCATGTTGTTTCGTGTCTCAGTGATGGTCATTTTATATAATCAAGACTTGTGTGGAAAATTCTTGGCCCAAAGACTTTGTAGTATAATCAAAGAGAAGTGTGATAACTGCAACACTTGGATTTCTAATTATTCTCCTTCTTTGGGAAAGTGTCGTAGGTTGAGGTAAGTCTAGATGGAAAAAATGATTTGTCCAATAGGAACACCTTGGGGGAACTTATGAGATCTGTGCTTATGCTAGCACTATAACTACTCAACTTGGTCTATGTATACTTGTGTGTCAATGCTTTTCCAATCTAGTAGATAAGGGATAAGGGGAAATCTAAAGCGAGCAAACCTAAATCAGAGGTCTTAAAAATACTTCTTTGAACGGGAAACCTCATCTTCTCTTGAATAGTTGGAATCCCTCTTCCGCCTATTGAAAATAATAAGTGCCAATGCACATTTCTACTAAAATAAATAAATAAAGGGGTGAAAGAAGAGAAAGGCTTCCTACACAGGGAGGTGAATCAAGCGACTCATCGAGGTACTGTCCAGGCTCGCTGGTAGTGAAGCAATGCTTGTGCTCCTGAAGTGACTCCGTTGGGTACTATCTAGGCTTGTTGGCAGTGCAGCAACACCAGTGATGAAACTCTATACTCTGACTATCCTAAAATCATTGTGCACATTAGCCTTTCCTGAATTGAACTAATTGTGATATGGTATATCTTTGTGTGAGTTCAACCAAGTAGAGAATTGAGAAGATGTTATGTGTGAAACCGGGTCAAAAAGGGGAACTTGGGGCAATCAATATTTCTAGAAGGTATGACCCTTAACTAAAATATAATTCCTAGAAAGAGAAGTTGAAGTTCACCCATTGTGTCGCCAAGTGTTGTCGCTGCCACAACACCCTCCAAAATTTCACTACATTCAAATTTTGGATCCTACTTCATGGTCACATCATGTGTCACCTTTGTTGTCAAGTGTCATTTTTATTAATTGATATGTCTTAAGTGTTCTTGAGTCTTCTCAAATGTCGTCGCATCAATTAAAACATCTATATATGATACAAAACTTCGGGGGAGGCCCCCAAGATATAAAAAATTGAAATGGATCTTGGAGAATACAGAATAACAAAACCACATAAAATATTTTGTATTAAAACATATAATAACTGTAAAGGCTACATTGTGGTGGATAGTCTTTCCTTTTACAAAATGTGACTTCTTACTTATAGCCTTTTTTTGTTACAATACCACAAGTAAATTCCATGGGTGGGTAAATACCATGGGTGAATGAATACCATGTGTTGATGTCACTTATAATACCATGGGTGGATGCCACATACAATACCATATGTAAATTCCATGGGTGGATGAATACCATGGGTAGATGCCATTTTCCATTCAGATCATTCCTCCCTCCTTAAGAAGCAATGGTCCCCATTGCATGAATTTACCTCCTTAGAAACATGCGTTGAATATGAAGAGCCACTAAAGAGAAGGATTTTTTGTAGTTAACCCATAACCGTGATGAAGGAAGATCTGAGGATAGAGATACCCTGTAATGCTTGTGATCAACTATGATACTGATAGTGTGCGGCCTAGCAAATGGACTTCAATGAAGTGTGGGTTGTTGGATGACCCATAACCATGACAAACAAAAATATGAGGATAAAGATACCCTGTAATGTTTGTGACCAACTATGACACTGACAGTGTGCGGCTTGGAAAATTGACTTCGATGAAGTGTGTATTTTTGGATGACCCATTACCATGACAAACAAAGATCCGAGGATAGAGATAACATGTAATGCTTATGACTAACTGTAATACTAATAGTGTGTGTCCTAGCAAATGGACTTCGATAGCAAGGATTTTGTGCGATTGACCCATAACCATGATGTTGATTGTTGATGAAGTAGCAGGTGCCTACATAGCCTAGGGTGGGAGGGCACATCTCCAAAAAACCCAAGCTAGATGCTAATGTGTTGAAACTGATGAATGTGAAGCAAGTGCCTACTAAAGCGGGGTGGGAGGGCACGTCTCCAAAGGGAACCCGCTCTGAATGTTGCTCTAGATTTAAATGGACATAATTCGGTTAATATAACTCAAAATATTTATTATATCCTATTTTTGGAAACAGAATGACCATTCTACTTCTTCCCATGTGTTTGAAATCTCTATCTGGACATTTTGGAAACTCAGTTTCACGTTGCAATTATTTTGTCATCACAAAAGTAATGAAAAAATAACTGATTTTAAATCATCGATATCTCCTTCATCCGAACTTTGTTTTGACCAAAATGTTTTTTTTAATTGGGTGATTTTTCGAGCGGAGCTCAAATCTATAATATTTTTTTTGAAATTATGCACAAAATTTGCAAAAAATGATAGGAGAGTTGTCATCCATGAATTGTCGTCAATAACATTTCTTCAATATAGATGATTTTAAATCAACGGTATCTCCCTCATCCGAACTTTGAATCGACCGATTGGTTTTTGGAATTTGGCTATTTTTTCTCAAGGAATCCACATCTGCTACTTTTTTTGTAATTTTTTCACCAAAAGTTTCATATCTGATCTGCAAACTCGCTGCCCAAAAATAATCCTACAAAAAAATGGAAAAAGAAAAATTATTCTCACTTGGCCCAAGGAAGTGCTCTGTGGAGATCGTAGCACGTGCCCGAAATTTGTTAAATATTGCTGCAAATTTTTGAAACTTAAATATGCATCAAAACCTCATTCCCATGGAATCGTAACCTGGCTCTAATACCACTGATCTTGAACTTGGGGGGAGGCCCCCAAGATCTGAAAATTTGAAATGCCAGAAGAAAATAGGAGAATACACAATAAAAAACCACAATTTGTTTTATTAAAACAGATAATAACTGTAAAGGCTAGATTGTGGTTGACAATCTGTCCTTTTACAAAATGTGACTTGTTACTTATAGCCTTTTTTGGTTACAATACCATAGGTAAGTTCCATGGGTGGGTAAATACCATGGGTGAAAGAATACCATGGGTAAATTCCATGGGTGGATGAATATCATGGGTAGATGCCATTTTCCATTCAGATCAATATTTGTGTTTCATGGTCACAACATCTTTCTTGTTTTAAAATGACACTTTTGGGTTGTAGTTCATTGTTTATATCTGGGGAATATGCAAAAAGTGGTGTTTTCATAAATACTCATTATTTATTAAGTTTTTTCGATTTTTTTTCTTGATGAGTTAGTATGTGATGTGTGTGGTTTTGTGTCCAAAACACATTTTGGACAATCCTCAATCAATCATCCAGACTTAGACAAATTTCTATTTCAAATGAGATCATCAAGGCCAAGAGTGCATGGGCACACTCTGAAGCCTTGATGGGAGACCCTTCGCTATTCAAAAGTGCGTCCTATGCCCTCCCATGGAGCTGGGCACACTCCAAAATCATGAAGCCCCTTCCCTTCTTCGAACTGTGCCCTCAATTCACTAAGTCTTCCTTGCGTGCAGTCCTTCAACTCAAAGAAGTGCACCCTCCTTTAGCTAACTAGCGCATCTTGAAGACACGAAGCTTAGCATTTCAACCTTCCCCTATGCGTGCCCCTATGCACCATGCGCTCTCCTGAACTAATTAAGCACACTATTAGACCCTGAAGGCACAAATCCCCAACTTTCAGCCTTCAAGAATGCACCATGCACCCTTCATGAGACCTCCTTGGTGCGTGAGTGCACCCCAAAGAGACGAAGCCTCAACCTTCAGCCTTCAGGAATGTACTTTGTGCCTTCCCCCTCTCCCTTAGGCACATGGCACACTTGGGAAGCTCAAAGTCTTCCCCTTCATCCTTCAAACTTGCGACATGTGCCCTACCATGATTACTTTCTTCTTTAGGGCGCATGAGCACATCTTGAAGCCTCGACGCTCCTCCTCCTCCATCCTCCATCCTTTCAGAGTGTGCCCTTGTGCCCTGAAACTTTGTTGACCATTTTAATCACATTGAAAGGGTGTGAACAAGAAAATATGCATGAAACATGGTGGATTAGGATATTTTCAGACTAAGAGTCGCTCGTCATGAGTGATTCAAGAAATAGGTATTCTATGAACCTTATGCAAGAAGAACAAAGAACACACTTGAAGGCTGATGATCAAAGCACCATGAAGGCTCCAAAATTTGAACACCATTTGGAGGGAGGAATCACCTTGAGAAGATGATCATAAAGAACAAACACAGTGGCAACCATGTCACCACTGAAGCAGATCCATGTCATCGGTCACTGTCATCTCCCAATCATCCAACATAGTGGCATGTCTAGTTTCATCATATGATGATATGGAAGACAAAGATGTATTATTGTAATCATTGTAGAAGACAAATAGGTAGAATTCCAAGAGTCATGTGTGATCTGAAGAGTCATGGAAGTCCAAAGGAAATGTAATACCAAGAGTCAAATGAAATTCCAAAATTCGTTTGGAAATTCAATGGTTGTAGTAGTCCAAAGGTCACTAGAAGTTAGAAAGTCAAGAGTCGTGAGGATATGAAAGGTCACTCCTCAATTTATAAATAAATCTTCATTTATCATGTAAAGGAACTTTAGGCTTGGATTTTCCCATAATGCATAAGAGAGATAAGTTATTACTTTTTGGGAATAGGTAGTGGCTCCAATGCTCCATTATTGGAGAAAGTGATGTTCATTGTATTCATGCATCTTGGGACTTTTACTGTTAGGGTCCCACCCTAACCCCCTTATTTATGTAATGGGATCACGTCATAGTCAAGAGTCAATAAAGCCCATATTAATAATTGTAAGTGGTTAACCCGCAATTAATGACGGGACCACAGTTAGTTGCAAATGGGCCGTAGTATTAGATAGATGGTATTAATAAAACCCACGGTATTGGTCCGTGGTATTGCATGTATGAGTCATATATAAAGGATAGAGACTCCCTGCGAGGAGCATCGTGTCTTATTTTGTAATCGAGCTCTGCTCTATCGGAGGTTGCCCCCTCGAAGAGGCAAGTGAACATTACTCTCTGAATAATAAAATCATTGTTGTTCTGTGTTCTGGGTATCTTCTCTTCGCATATTCTGTATTTGGGTATCGTTTTGCAGGTTAAGAGCATAACAAGTGGTATCAGAGCACTTTCCAGGGCCGGTGGGATCTCCATTTCTTAGCAAAAACATTTTTGGCTAGAGACGTGTTCCAGCGTCTTTAAACCACAGGATCTGTCGTTGAGCGCATAAACCTGTGGATTTGGGGAGGCATGCACACAGGAAATACAAGAGGTGGTCACGTCTGTTGGACTCCCTTGTAACCCCTGTGGGTACCCCTTCGAGTAGTAGCGCATTAGACAGAACCGCGCACGGACTGTCTTCCACCTATCCTCTGGGTATATCGGAAGCCCCCTAGGCTCCCCTAAAACCTTGCCATAGATAAACCGTCGGCCGTCTTGCGGCTACAGTACACCGAGAACAACACTCAGAGAGATTACTCGCCCGTACAGTAGGGTAGTCTGGTTGTACGGCTAAGGGTACGGTCGATCCTCCTTAGTTAGAGCCCTGAAACATTAGGCTGAGTACTACTGCCAGACCCTTATGTATATTGCGATCTGTAGCACCTGACACTCCTCAAGACCATAGTTCCCTTTTCTATCAGGGGATCACACATCATCTATTCCAGATCCGCTTGTGCCAAGGGGTGCAGCAGCAACAGACATCAGTCCCGCAGTCTCGAGTTCGCAGATCAGCCATTCCGATCTATTAGATCCATCAGATCAACATCAGCAGTCTGTTCCGCCGCCCAGAGCTATCCAATCCGCCATTCAGATATCTCAGATCCACCAGATCGGAATCTTTGTGAAGGGTTCCTATACCGGGGTATAATTTTCACAGGACTTTTGGCCGCATTGACATTTTGAGGAATTGGCAACTACAGTATTGATAAGGAAGGATTAAAACTCCGTTAGGAGTTTTCAAAAAAAAAAAAAAGTCTGAGATCTTCCAGGGTGCTTATTGGTGATCTAGCCCATCAGAATCAGGACGACGAGCTGAGCACAGTGGTACCATTCCATTCTTAGTGAAAATTTTTTAGGCGGTCCCAACTTTAAAAAAAAAATCAGGTTGGTGTATGGTAGAAACTAGAGCTCAAGCGATGGCCAATGAAAGGATGGACAAACTTGAAGAATCCATGCAAACCGTCCACGTTCAGCTTAACTGACTAAATAGCTTGGTCGAGGGCATGATCCAGAAGGGCAAGGAGCAAGCCCACGAGGAGGTGTATAATGGCAATGGACATAATGAGGGTGAGTCTAGCCACTCTCCTCACGTTTGGCACACCCACCAACAACCCCGTCAGCGACCTCCCAAGTTGGATATGCATAAATTTGATGGTTCTCACCCATCGGCATGGATAGCCCAAATGGAGCAGTATTTCAATCTGAATCTCATCTTAGATGATGAGACTCAGCTTATGGTGGGGAGCATGTACTTGGACATTGAAAGGTGGCAATGGTGGGAATGGCATCAACGTTGCAATGGACCTTTTAGGACTTGGACCAAATTCACAAAAGCTCTTCAAGACCGCTTTGACTAGGAATCTTCTTTTTTGGGTCGTCTTACTAAGCTCCGACAGACTGGTACAGTGAATGAATATATTACAGTTTTTGAAGCCTTAGCCTTCCGCACTTGGGGTCTCTCAGATGTGTTCTACATGGAATGTTTTATCAGCGGTCTTAAAGAAGCTATCAAAGCCCAAGTCCTACTGCACCACCCTCCCACATGGACGGAGGCTTGTAAGGTAGCTCGTGACGTGGAACGTGCATTAGCAGCCCAATACAGTCGCCCAAATTTCTCTACTAAAGGTCGCCCCCCACAAGCTCACAACACGACTCAAACACTTAAGGTCCAAAAGGTGTCACCTGCGGAAATGGCCGAAAGAAGAAAGCAAGGCCTATGTTACTACTGTGATGAAAAATAGTCCCCAGGTCATAATGCAAGGAGCCCAAATTTTTTCAAATTGATGCCACTGACTACAGCTCAACAGAGGAAGATCCACCACTTGAGGAACATGAGCCGCTATAAGAAGACAACCAAAAGGACAATGTCTTTGACGAACCAGTTATTTCGTTGCATGCTTTGGCAGGGATTTCTTCCCCTCAAACTCTCAAAATCAGAGGTTTTATTAAACATCGCCCAGTAGTAGTCTTGATTGATAGTGGAAGTACACATAATTTCATCCATCAAAAAGTCGCAGAAGCAGTGCATTGTTTTGTACGAGCAGTTTATAACTTCCAAGTCCAAATTGCGGATGGAGGCACAATGAAATGTGAAGGCCGCTGTGAAAATGTCAAACTTCAAATGGGGGATTATCAGTTGAAAACCCACATGTTTTCCATACACATGGGGGGTTACGACATTGTCCTCGGCGCTGAATGGCTCCGCACTCTTGGGCCAATCACAATGGATTTCCAGGAGTTATATATGAGTTTTAAGCAGAACAACTACACACATACCCTCCGTGGACTCCAGGCGGGAGCCCCCTCTATCATCAGCTCGCATAGGATGGAAAAATTGTTAAAAAAGGGCAATCACGGAGTTGTAGCTCAATTTAATGCCATCCAGGCAGTCGAAACCAAGTCTCTGCCAATTCATCCTGAGATACAACAGATTTTAAATAACCATCTGCCGGTCTTTGACAAGCCTCATGAGCTTCCACCCTCGCGAGGGGAACATGATCATAGCATCACCTTGGTTCCAGGGGCCCAACCCCCAAATGTGCGCCCATACAGATATCCGTTCACCCAAAAGAATGAAATAGAAAAAATAATCAAGGAACTTTTGGAAGCAGGTGTCATTCGTCCCAGCATTAGTCCTTATTCATCCCCAGTGGTCATGGTGCTCAAGAAAGATGGGGAGCGGCGGATGTGTCCCGACTTCAGGGCCCTCAATAAGTTGACAGTCAAAGATAAATTTCCCATCCCGGTGGTTGACGATTTGCTGGATGAACTCAATGGGGCTCAATTCTTCACTAAGCTGGATCTTCGCTCAGGCTACCACCAAATTCGCATGAAGGAAGTCGACATTCCCAAGACTGATTTCAGAACTCATGAAGGCCATTATGAGTTCCTAGTCATGCCATTTGGTCTTTGTAATGCCCCCTCTACTTTTCAGAGCCTTGTGAACCACATTCTCAAACCATATCTCAGGAAATTTGTCCTTGTCTTCTTCGATGACATCCTCGTCTATAGTTGCACTTGGGCCGCACATCTTCAGCGTGTAGATCAACTCTTGCAACTGCTCCGCAAGCATAAATTATTTGTCAAGATGTCCAAGTGTTCGTTTGGCATGGCAGAAGTTGAGTATTTGGGACACATTGTGGGGCGTGAAGGTGTCAAGGTGGACCCCAACAAGATCCTGGCAATGCAGGAATGGCTTCAACCTAAGACCTTGAAGAGCTTGAGAGGATTTTTGGGTCTCACAGGCTATTATCGTGAATTTGTCCGCAACTATGGTCGCATAGCGAAGCCCCTCACCCAACTCCTAAAGAAAAATTCATTCTTCTGGAATGAGGAAGCACAACAGGCCTTTACAGCTCTAAAAAATGCCACGTGTTCCACTCCAGTCTTAGCACTACCTGACTTCACCAAATCTTTTGTCATTGAATGTGATGCTTCAGGTACAGGTATTGGGGCGGCCTTAATGCAGGAAGGGCGACCTTTGGCCTTCACAAGCCAACAACTAAGTGGGAGGAATCTGGCCAATCTACCTACGAGAAGGAAATGATGGCCATCTTACATGCAGTCGAGACCTGGCGACCTTACTTATTGGGGTGACGTTTCCAAATCCGCACAGATCATCACAGTCTTAAATATTTTTTGGAGCAACGCCTATCCTCCCCACAACAAAATAAATGGCTCGCCAAAATGCTGGGATATGATTATGAGATCATTTACAAGAAAGGGAAAGACAATAGTGTAGCAGATGCATTATCTCGCCAATTTGAGGAGGAAAGTACTCTGCTAGCAATTTCCCTCCCCATTCCAGAATGGATTGAAGAGGCTTGCAGGGAATGGTTTTCACACCCCGGGCTCTCCCAACTCATTTCTCAATTGCAGGTAGATCCAAATTCCACCAAGGGCTACTCGTGGCAGGATGATATTCTTCGCTACAGGGACAGAGTCGTAATATCACCAACATCCACCCTCAAAAGTCGCATTTTGGCAGAATTGCACTCATCTCCCATTTCAGGACATTCGGGCTTTCAGAAGACGTATGCTCGCACCAGAAGATCATTTTTTTGGACAGGCATGAAAAAGGACATCCTTACTTTCGTAGCAGAATGTGATGTCTGTCAATGCCACAAAGGGGAAACTGTCAACACACCAGGCACATTACAACCATTGCCCATTTCGGCATCAATTTGGACGGAGGTTTCTATGGATTTCATTACAGGTCTTCCAAATTCAGGGAACAAGTCAGTCATCATGGTGGTTGTGGACCGACTGTTGAAGTATGCTCATTTCTGCGCCCTACCCCACCCGTTTACACCAACTTTGGTCACTCAATCTTTCATGGATCAGATCTTCAAATTGCATGGCATGCCCACTTCTATTGTGTCCGACCACGACCCGATCTTCACCAGTAATTTTTGGCAGGAACTCTTCAGGACACAAGGCACTCAACTAAAACTCAGTACTTCCTATCATCCGCAAACAGATGGTCAAACTGAAGCTGTCAACAAATGTCTAGAAACCTACCTTAGGTGGTTCACTTCATAAAAGCAACACCTTTGGGTACAGTGGTTACCTCTGGCTGAATGGTGGTATAACACCAACTATCATGCCACCACCAAAATGACTCCCTATGAAGCAGTATATGGTCAACTTCCGCCTTCACCTACTTCGTATCTCAAGGGGTGCTCAAAAGTACAAGCAGTGGATCAACTCCTACAACACCGCTCAACCATGCTCGCCCATCTTCGAGAGAATCTTCATCAAGCTCAGAACCACATGAAGCAACAGGTAGACCAGCATCGCTCAGAGCACCAATTTCAAGAAGGGGATCAGGTCTTTTTACGGCTACAACCATATAAGCAAACATCACTCAAAGACAAGGGGTGTCAGAAACTATCTCCCAAATTCTACGGACCATATCAAGTACTTCAGCGCATTGGAGAAGTGGCTTACAAGTTGGCCTTGCCACCTACTGCAAAAACCCATCCAGTTTTCCATGTCTCATGCCTCAAGAAAGTGATTGGGAACAATTGCAGAATTCAGACCAGTCTACCTGAATTGGACGAAGAAGGGTCCATCTGGCTTCAACTCGAACAGGTCCTAGACACACGAGACAAGCAACTGCGCGGCCGCATGATTAAGGAAGTCCTCGTCAAATGGAAAGACACCTCTCCAGAAGATGCAACTTGGGAACCAACCACTATTCTTCAGCAGTTTCCGCAACTTCAGCCTTGAGGACAAGGCTAGTCTTAAGGGGGAGGGCATGTTAGGGTCCCACCCTAACCCCCTTATTTATGTAATGGGATCACGTCATAGTCAAGAGTCAATAAAGCCCATATTAATAATTGTAAGTGGTTAACCTGCAATTAATGACGGGACCACAGTTAGTTGCAAATGGGTCGTAGTATTAGATAGATGGTATTAATAAAACCCACGGTATTGGTCCATGGAATTGCATGTATGAGTCATATATAAAAGGATAGAGACTCCCTGCGAGGAGCATCGTGTCTTATTTTGTAATCGAGCTCTGCTCTATCGGAGGTTGCCCCCTCGAAGAGGCAAGTGAACATTACTCTCTGAATAATAAAATCATTGATGTTCTGTGTTCTGGGTATCTTCTCTTCGCATATTCTGTATTTGGGCATCGTTTTGCAGGTTAAGAGCATAACATTTACTTAATAATTGAAGCCTGACGACCAAAAATTTTCATACATGGATTGTGAATGTTTATAAGACTATTTCGTGAATGTTTATGGTTCATGTTTGCTTTTACCAATACTAATATAGTTGAACTATTTCGATTTTTTTAGTGCTTAACTTATTGAGAACTTGGTGTAATGCTTGTAACAATCATCGCATCTTTGTGGAATATTCCGTTGGATGTTTGATGAAGAATTTTTTTCATGTGTGTATTTATTAGGGTGGTAGTATTACCTCTCTTTTAGAGTATCACTTTTTCTCCTCTCTGCAGTAGAAGAACCTTGATGTACTTGCAACTGAACATTCACCAGGCACACTATCTTGCTTTTCAAAGGCACACATGTGATTCTCTCTCTTGATAATAGTTAAAGCCAAGGAATATCTTTAAGTAAATGGAATTCGGGTTGTATCCCGGATGGGATTCCTATCCAAAATGGTGTGAGGTCTAGTTGGGACCGCATATTGGGGATACCCCCTTGAATGTTGGTAGGTCCAACACTTCCAACATTTTTGGTGCTAGAAGGAGGGTAGCCAGATGATAACTCCACCCACCCACATCATACTTCTTTCGGATAAGGAAACAACATCCCCAATACTTCTCTGACTCACATTCTTGAAGCAGGCGGATCTTCTCACCCCGACCCTGAACAAAGTTGAGATATTTCTTTAGAGCACATCCGGGAAATTCGACCCATAACATGTAAGTTCACAAAGGCTATTAGATTGATTCCTGGAGCACATAATCTTATGTATTTTCCAAAAAGGAAAGAATCAATCCTACCGAGGTAGTGGTCTCTACAGTTGAAGATTTGGTCTTTTCTACCCTCGAAGAGTTGGAAGAATCTGCAAAAAATATAGAAAAAGTAGAGCACCCTCCGTCTTTTAATGGGGGTGATGGGGATAACATTGTGCTCTCGGAAGACACTTTCCATGGGTTAGGTGGACATGAATAAGAGGAAGAAGATCCTTCAGATTATAAATAAGAGGAGGAGGATACAAATGAGTACATGCCAGACCAGTTCTGGAGTGGATGAGTTAGGATCCACTTTCCCTTCCAGGTATTTTACGTAAGATTCCAAGACACCCTAATTGTTAACAAAATATGACCCTAAAAAGGCACTCAAAGTGGAATACTATTTAGATAATCTCTATCTACACTTGTAGACGTTCCAGGTACATTATTATGATGTTGCATGTAGACTCTTTCCTTGTACCTTATATGGAAGAGCAGTTGCTTGGTACCATTGTCTTCTTGCGAATTCAATTCAGAATTGGAGGGGGTTTAAAAAGTTGTTCCTTGAAAAGTTTGTGAATGAAAGAACCCGAACCATGTTATTAAAAGAGTTAGGGAATATGAAGATGGAGGGAAAATAAAAGGTGAAGTACTTTAATTAAAGGCTCAATTTGATATTGAACCAATTCCCTCCAGATACGGCACCTCATGCCTCTATCACAATTGATTACTATACTTTTCCTTGCTAGTAAGCATTTCACAATTTGTAAAGACAACAATGAAAGAAACTTTGGCTCATAATTTCGAAGAAGCCATTGCTATTGAGAAGGAATTTCTTGCAATTGGAGTCATCATTGGCAATGAATCATCTAAATACTGCAAGGAGATAGGAAAAAGGTCTCAGACGTCTTTGAGAAAGGCCAAGGATAAAGAGGATACTAATCTAGAAAGTGTGACCCATATAATAAAGAATTTGTCCAATGAATTGGAAGAACTAAAACAAAGGAAAAATGAGACCATTGTTAGCAACAAGCCCCTGAAGATCAACATCTTGAAGAGTTTTAGTAACAACAACAACAACAATAGTCAACTGACCAAGTCTACACAAAGCTCAAATGTCGTGTTGAATGTCGAAAGTATGGGCATGGATAAACATTATTATTTTCATCAAGAATATCATTTAGAAAATACATATCCATAATGGAGTTACAACATGAATGATTTAGCTGCTCATATCATTGACTCGGTACCTTTAGACGAGAAGACTAAAAAAACAGAATAAATGTTAGAAAATTATATATTACAGAGCAATGGAACATATAAAATATATTGCAGAAATATAAACACAGAAAACACATAAAACAAGAGAGACACAGATATACGTGGTTCACCCAATTTGGGCTACATCCACGGAGAAAGAACCAATCCTTCCTTTTATATTATCCATCAAATTGAAGAGATACAACCTATAGTATATCCATTCTAATTCCCTCTTCGCTCTCACACAATCTCCTCTCTCTTTTACACTCAGAATACTGATCTACATAGACGTAATACAATTCCCTCATATATAGCGAGGGGTTGTCTTCTAGGGCAAAAAACCCTAAATTAAACAGCACTTCTACCTTCAGATCTCCGCCTAATGAATGGCCCAGATTGACTACGAATTACAACATTTTACAAGGCAAATTTACACCTATTTTTAGCTTCGAGGGTGTTTCCCCCGAGCCCCCGCCATGGGGAAGCACCAAATAATCGCCATCACCCCCCCGGACCCCCATGGAGGAATACATTTTACGGGTGGTTTTTCCCCCACATTACTAAATGGGGTCCAATGTGGCGATACCTATGAATAAAGAAGATAATCAGGCTCCACACTCAACAATCTCCCACTTGAACACTGATTATAGCAACTCCACTGCTGCTTAATTTGTTGGAAAATGACTCCACTTTGGACTTGGTTGTTTCTCATCTTCTTCATCATACTTGAATACCAATTGAAACTGAGCAGAATCTCAGTTTCTCCCTGGTTACAACTTTTGTTAACATATCTGTAAGATTCTGTCTAGTGTGTATCTTTTCCAGCTTCAATTGTCCATCTTCCAACGCTGACCATATGAAATGGTACTTGAGTTGTATATGTTAGTCTTGGCATGAAATGAAGATTTATTTTCAAGATGTATGGCCCTTTGGCTACCACTATATAACCTGCCCAACTCATGCTTCTTACCCAATTCATCCAGAAATCTTTGTAACCAAATAATTTCTTTACTAGCCTCTGTAGCAGAAACATACTCTGATTCTGTTGTTGAGAGTGCAACAACACTTTGCAATTTTGAAACTCAACTGACATTTTTTCCACCTATAGTAAACACATACCCTATGGTGCTCCTCCTATTATCTCTATCACCCGCCATATCTGCATCAACATATCCCTATAGAGAAATGTTTGAACCACCAAAGCATAATGCTTGATTTGTGGTACCTATCAAATACTTGAGAATCCACTTCACTGCCATCCAATGTTCTTTTCCTGGATTGTTCATGTACCTTCTTACAACTCCCCTGCATGTGCAATATCAGGCCTTGTGCAGACCATTGCATACATTAAGCTTCCAACTACTGATGCATATGGAACTTTAGACATATAAGCCATTTCTTCCTGAGTCTTGGGACACACCTCCTTACTTAGTTTGAAATGGCTAGCCAAAGGTATATTAACTGGTTTTTCATTTTTCATATTAAATCTTTTCAACACCTTTTCTATGTACTCACTCTGAGACAATGATAATTTTCAATTCTTCCTGTCTCTAGTTATTCTCATACCAAGGATTTGTTTTGCAGCACCCAAATCCTTCATTGCAAATGAGTTTGGAAATTTTCTTTTGAGCACATTTATTTCCTGCATGTTACAACCTGCAACAAGCATGTCATCTACATACAATAACAATATAATATAGCTGCCATCATGTTTCCTCTTGAGATAAACACAATGATCAGAGTGACATCTAGTATAACCTTGTTGAGACGTAAACCTGTCAAATTTTAGATACCACTGCCTTGGAGCCTGTTTTAAGCCATACAAGCTCTTCTTCAACCTACACACTAGTGTCTCCTTCCCTTTTACCTCATATCCTTGTGGCTACTGCATGTATATTCTTCCTCCAAATCCCCATGGAGAAAGGTCGTATTTACATCTAACTACTCAAGATGCAAATCTTCAGCTTCTACTAGACTTAAAATAGTTCTTATTGAAGTCATTTTAACAACAGGAGAAAATATCTCATCAAATTCTATACCATTTTTCTGTGCAAACCCCTTCACCACAAGTCTAGCTTTATACCTTTTTCTACCTTTGTCTTCTTTCTTCAACCTGTAAACCCATTTATTTTGCAATGATTTTTTTACCTGCAGGCAACCTGACTAAGTCCTAAGTTTGGTTATGTGCTAAGGAGTCCATCTCTTCTTTCATGGCTTGCTCCTACTTCTTCCTGGTTCTACCTGCACTGCTTCTTCATAACATTCTGGTTCACCAGAATCAATCAACAATACATAATATAATGAAGGAGATTATCGTTAAGGGGGTCTACTTATCCTAGTAGATCCTCTATTGTCGTTTCCTTTGAAATATTAAGCCGTATTGTTCCAATTGCCTTTCTGTCGAGAATATCCCATTCTGTGTCTGTCATACTCGTCGACTTCTTTGTTTTTCCGCTCAATGGTAGGTAGATCTTTCTGATATGGATAATCTTCCATCTGCATCTTCCACAACTGGTAGTTTTGGCCGTTAAATTTTTTGACCCTAAACCTACCATCTTCTGCCATTTCTCCCACTCGAACTACGAACCCTTCTCTCCCATGAGTTTATCAGCCAAATAGACCTTCAGCTCTAATACTAGATGTTAGAAAATTATATATTATAGAGCAATGTAACACATAAAATATATTGCAGAAATATAAACACATAAAACAAGAGAGACACAGATATACATGGTTCACACAATTTGTGCTACGTCCACAGAGAAACATCCAATCCTTCGTTTTATATTATCCAACAAACTGAAGAGATACAACCTACAGAAGATCTGTTGTAATTCCCTCTTCGCTCTCACACAATCTCCTATCTCTTTCGCACTCAGAATACGGATATACATAGACGCAATAAAATTCCCTCATATATAGTGAGGGGTTGCCTTCTAAGGAAAAAAAAAACCTAAATTAAACATAACTTCTACCGTCAGATCTCTGCCTAATGAACAACCCATATTGACTACGAAATTACAACATTTTACAAGGAAATTTTACATCTATTTTTAGCTTCGGGGGCGTTGCCCCCAATGCCTCGCCGGGGGGGCTCCAAATAATCGTCATCACGCCCCCTGGACCCCCCTGGCGGTGTACATTTTATGGGCAGTGTTGCCGCCACATTACTAAATGGGGTCCAATGTGGTGATACCTATGAATAAAGAAGATAATCAGGCAACACACCCAACAAGAAAAGGATGAATCTAAGGTGACTGAAGAGATTGCAAGTGTCGAACACGCAGTCATTACCTTCGGTTGTGTGTTCAACACTGGAAATAAAAACACCTAAGAACCACCACTAAATGAGGCCTTGACTTAGAAGAAAAATAGTCGATATAAACTAAGAATCCAATGGCTTGTTCTTGAACAAGAGCTGACGAGGCAAAAGTTGAAAGAACATCTGTTAAGAAAACTTACTCCACCTGCCATCCAAGCTTCGAACAAGTTTGGAGTCGCTACCTCAACAAGGAGTAATTCTGCCAACAACAAAAGTAAGACCATCACTTCAAAAGTTCCAAACACACTCACTCCTTCAGACACTTCAGCAATGCTCGCGACACTCGAATACAACATAATCGAGGATATGAAGAAAGCACTCACAAATATTTCAATTAGTGGGAACTTCTTGTCTGAGCCCTTGATCAGCTCTCATCAGAAGGTAATGCATCTTCTTCCTAGAAGGTATCTGGTAAGTGTTCTGGTCCCCTGGAGTTGGTTGTTAACACTACAACATTAGAAGCTAATACTCTTTTCCCTCCATTTCTATTGACTTTCGAAATTTTCAATTATAATGTTCACAATTGTTTAGTGGATTTTGGTGCATTCGTAAATGTAATTCCATTATTTGTTGCAAAGAAAATGAATGCCAAATGGGATAAAATTGATGCACATATTATTCAGTTCGATAGATCTTTGGTCCAGGCTATTGTTGAACTTAGGAATGTGCTTATCATATTATCTAAAGATTATCGATTTCACCAATATATAAATATCATAATTGTGGACATACTAGAAGCATATGATTTACTCCTTAGTAGAGACTGGTCAAATGAACTACAGGGGTATTTTGCAACTGACTAGTTACATATGTGGCTTCAATACATGGGCAAGAAGAATCAGATCCAGGTGGAAACAAAATCTTACATGAAATACATTGTTACATCCCTCGAAGGGAAAAATGAGTCACTTGCTTTCACTGATCTAATTTTCGGTAATTTCTTTTTGGAAACGGATCTTAGGTGTTATCTTGCATAGCCATGACTGATCCCAACAGATACACAACTGCAACTCCTTCTTTTCTCTCTGACTCATGCAAATGAGTTATGTAATATAGATGTACATAATATTACCACTAATAATAGTAGTAATTGTATAGGAAATAGCTTGGTAGCTTGTAAATTTTGGACACTTTACTTTGATGTTTCTAAGACGCAAGACAGTTCTCGAGCCTGTTGTGTTTGTTGATCTAGATTGTCATTAATGTCAATATGAAGCCAAGGAGAAGCAAGGCATACTTGTGAAGAATAGGAGCAAAGCCACTGGAAAGAGGATCGCATCAGCAAAGGTACATAAACAGAGTCATCGGAAGTCACAGAGAGATATGTCCAAGGGAAACCACTATTGGAAGAATAAAGAGCAACAAAGCATCAAAGGAGTTAACTGAGGAGTTAACAAAAGAGCAACAGAAATCAAGACAATGCAGAATATCAAAATAGAGAATATCGGAAGTCATAGGAGTTATCAGAGCAGAGCTATCAAAGCAGAGAAGAGAAGAAAATGTAAGAGTGGAAGATTGAGGAGGAGCCACATCGGAGGAGCCATATTGGGAGTATCACGTGTAATGTATGCCCAAAAAGTGAGAGGAAGAGTCCATCAAAAGCCCTCAAAGAAGCAGGTTACGAAGCAAGAGAAGCATAGAGGAAGAGTCATTTGAAACCACGAGAAGCAAAGAGCAGAGGAGTATATATATTATATAGATGTGATACAATACATGGGCCCGAGGATTCCATTGTAATACACTTTAAAGTTACATCGCATCTGCCATATCGCAAGGCTCTTGTAAAGCCTTGCCACATTGAAAGCGTCGATTGCGATAATAACACGAACCCGAACAGGTTATAGAAACAATCCTTAATATGACATCGCGTCCCCCCATCGGAACCCTCATATCGCACGTTATAAAGGGCTGTCACCCCTGAAACCTCCGATTGCGATAATATATGCGGACCGCAGCTCCATTATAAACCGCCCTAATGTAATATCGCATCTGTTATGTCGCTAGTCTCTAAGGGATGTCAATCCACCGATTGCGATAAGGTTGTGGACCCGAAGGACTTATTAAAAGAAATCTAATATAAAATCGCATCCGGTAGGGGCAATCGAGCATCGGCAATGTTATGGGCGTGACTTATAAAAGACCTCTGGAAGCCGTGATTGCGATTAAAGGAATGCGATGTCTGTGAACAATTAATGTATATTGTATGAATATTAAAAAAGGGCATCTCTGATATTTTTTAATATGCAACACTATTGTAATTCGGCCTCTCTTCCGAATTAACGTATCCTGTGAGTAGTGGAACACTTGAATAGACACAGGAAGGCAAGGATCAGGAAGCCGAAGAATCAAGTGAGCGTAGAGGAAGCTAAAGCGACCAGAGGAGGGAAGCGAGAAGGTAAAGCGAGCATTGAGGAAGTCGAAGCTCAAGCGAGCAAGGAGGAAGCCAAACGTCAGGTGCATCAGACATATAAAACAGAGAACAAGGAAAGTTTAGGTGGCTGGCAAACTGTAAGAAATAGAGGAAGCCGAAGTAGTCACAGGTCCAGCAGCGTTGGGAGCAGAGAATTACAACCAAACAGATCAAGACAGTCTACAGCAGAGGGTTGGAGCCCTTGAGGTTAGTGCCTCAAAACTGGAAGGATTGGTGTCTTGGGAGTTGGTGCTCCTAAATCCAAGGTTGGTGCCTTGACAAGACAGAGTTGGTGCTCTGGAGGTTGGAGCCTCACAAAAAGTCCAAGTTGGTGCTTGGCAACAGATTGAAGCCATATATATATATATATATATATATATATATATATATATATATATATATATATATATATATATATATATATATATATATATATATATATATATATTGTACTTGATTTATTGCAAAGATTACATTAATAAAAACATTTATTCCTATTATCTACTTTTGTGTTCCAATTATAAATGTTTTGACTGGTAAGAATAACAATTAAAAAGAAATATTGATTCACCCCCCCCACCCCCTCTCAGTATTTCCAACAGTGTCCTGACAAATCCACAAAACAAGAAACATGTACTTTCATTTTGTTCGGAGTTCTAGTGCACTAATAATATTGCATAATATGAAGCACTCGTACCTAAATTAAAGAAATCTGTAGACCCAAAGGTAGAATTTATGAAGGTAATCCGTGACTCAGAGGTAGTCTCTCATCAGGTGTGAGATACTATACATTGTGTTTCACCTCATCTCAAAAACTACCAATAGGAGGTATGGCATTTGATTTATCATTTTAAATCTTTCAATATTGTTTTTGTTCCAAGAGTTAGAAACACATCGACAAATACATTAGCAAATGTTGTTGCTAGGATGTTGCCATTGAAAAATGGTTTTTATATTGAAATTATGTATAAACCATCTTTACCTTCAATGTCACAAAATTACGTGTTTTAATGATGATCATCATATATTATACTTTATGGATAATTTTGGTGTGTTCAAAGATGCCACCATAAAGGAGGATGAGCATGAGTAGGCTCTGTAGGAAACATCTCAAGCATCAAAATGAAACACTATGCCAAAATGTGTGGTGTCCCTGGAGAAACTATATGACTTGCAAAACCAATTTAGAGGGCCAACAAACACAAAGACTTAGAGTTCAAAGATGGCATCAGAACAAGTTAATTTGGGAACCCCACAAGATTCGAAGTATGTTAATCTCGGTACATGTTGTTCGCCGCAGCAGCGGCAAACATTTATTTGTTTATTCAAGCAATATCGAGATGTGTTCACTTGGACATATGATGATTTAAAAAATTATGATACCCAAATCATATAGAATGTGATTCATATAAAAGAAGGGGTGAAACCTTTCCAGCTGAAGCTACGAAATTAAGTTCATTCGACACTAGAGCCCCTTATTCAGAAGGAATGGAGAAAATTTTTGGATGCCCGGATCATTTTCAAAGTTAGACATTCCATGTGGGTGTCCAAATTGGTCCCAGTAAGAAAGAAGTCTGGTGAAATATTCCTATTTGTTGATTTCCGAAGCCTTAATCAGGCTTCTAATAAAGACAACTATCTAGTTCCATCCATGGAGCAGATACTCCAGATAGTATTTGGTCTAAAATGTTTTTGCTACTAGATGGATTTTCAACCTATAATCAAGTGCTAATAGTAGAGCCGAATAGGTTGAAAAATACATTATGGAATAAATGGGGAACGTTTGCATTCAAAATAATGTTGTTTGGGCTAATCAATGTTGGTGCAACCTTTCAAAGAGCGATAGGCACCACCTTTCATAGACTTATAGGTTAGAGTGTTGTTCTCTACTTGTACGATGTATTGTATTTTCAAAGAAAAGGTTGGATCATGTATGTCATCTAAAGTAGATATTCGAGCGGAGTCGGAAGTACGAGATTTCTCTCAATCCTAAGAAGAGCATCTTTAGGGTTTCTAAAGGAATTTTGTTAGGGTGCATCATAGCAAAGAGCGGTATCAAGATTGACCCCGAGAGGGTCAAGGCTATCACACAGATATTGTTCCCAGTGAATAAGAAATCCATGTATTCTTTCTTAGGGAAAATTAATTTGCTCAGAAAAATCATTTCAGAATACACACAAATAGTCAAACATATATAGGAGATGCTTAAGAAAAATTCAGTTTATAAGTGGGAAAAACGGAAGATTGAGACTTTTTCTCATATTAAAAAGGATATTGTTGATGCACCCACACTTTTCAGTCCATATTACAACAAAGATTTCCTTCTTTATACATTTTCTTCTGATTTATCAATTGTCGTTGGGTTAACTCGAAAGGATGATGAAGGAAATGAGCATCCTATTTCTTTTACGAGTGTTAGTCTACATGGACCAGAATTAAATTACCCTACCATTAATAAACAAGCATATGAAGTGTACAAGGTAGTGAAGTATTTCAGGCCCTACTTATTGAAATCTCACACCACTATCTTCGTACCTCACCCAGCAATAAGAATGTTGCTTGTGCAACAAGAACGAGGTCAGAAAAGAGCTAACTGGGTAACCTGCCTTCAAGAATATGATCTAGAATTCAAACCAATTCATACTATAAAGGGTCATAGACTATGCAGATTGGAAGCTGAAGCAAGGGATGCTTTTGAACATGATCCATTAGGATGGGAGTAGGAAATTGAAATGTACAATATTGATCACATTCCTCAATCCACATCCACAACACCTTGGTATGAAGAGATATGACATTTTTTGGAACATGGCACCTTGCCCTCGCACTTATCAAGTAAACAAAAGATGGAAATCTGGTTAAAAGGTACATGGAGTGCTTTTTCAGAAGCACCACAATGGATTTTTTCTAAGGTTCTTTAAGCCGTAAGATGTAGAGTAGGTTTTGAAGGATTTACACGATGGACAAGAAAGTCGCCACTATGCAAGAAACACCAAAACACACGAATTCATGAGGGTTGGTTATTAATGGCCCACTCTTTTTAAGGATGTTCATGCCCATTTCCACAAGTTCCAAGCTTGTTATAAATGCATCGATCGCGATCAAAGGTCACCTACCTGTTGCTCCTAGTAGCAGTCGAAGAACCTTTCCAATTGTGCCGCTTTGATGTTATCAGAGAATTTCTCCCACATTCGTCAAAGAAGCACCGTTATATCCACACAGCTACATATTTTTTCACTTGGTGTTCAGAAACAATTCCACTTAGACAAGTAAATGACCAATAAGTCATTCACTTTATACAATAGAATGTCATCACCAGGTTTTGCGTTCCTATGTCACCTGTCTTTGATAAGCAAATTACTTTTAATCATTAAAACTTTATGAGTTTCATTGGAAAATGGGATTGTGCTCAAGCATGCATCTAATTATTATCCCCAAGGAAATGGTCCAGGGGAATCCACCAATAAAAATCTTATTTGAATTATCAAGAAGACCATCTTCTATGAAAAGAAGAGCTGGCATACTACTTTGAATAATGCACTATGGGCCAACTCTATTACCCCCAAACCTTCCCTGAAGACCTTAGCATACTTTCTGGTGTATGGTAAAGAAGTTATCTTTCCTCTGAACCTATACCTCCCAGCCTTGCAACTCTCTCAAGAGTCACAAGCTCAACCTTCCAACTAGTTCAAAACAAGATAGACACTTTACTAAAACTCGAGGAAGAGCAGCTCAAAGCTAAGGATAGATTTTTCGTTCATTAGAACCATATAGAGCATTGGCTTGATAGAAAATCCACAAGGAAGAAGAGCTTTAATGTGGGCGGCTTTGATGTGGGCGACCTAGTCCTGAGATGGGATAAACCCCATGAAGAAAAAGGTAAACATACAAAGTTCCAACCACTATGGATTGAATCATTCATCGTTGAAGAGAAACTCAGGCACAACACTTTAAAGCTCAAATCCTTGGATGGGAGGATTGACCCCATACCTGTAAATGGCCGAGACCTAAAACATTATTTTCAGTAGTAGCTACGAGTTGCATTTCCTGTACATATTTTTTTTCATTCCTTCTTCTTTTGTTTGAGTCAATTGTATGTATGTTGTCCATTCATGTTGTGTTGTGTCTTAGTGTCGACAATTGTATATAAATAAGACCTGTATGGAAAATGCATGGCCCAAAGTCTTTGTAGTGTAATCAAAGAGAAGTGTGACAACTACAAGGCTTGGATTTTTTATTAGTCTCCTTCTTTGTTTGGGAAAGTGTCGTAGGTTGAGGTAAGTCGAGATGGAAAATAAAATTTGTTTGATAGGAGAACCTACTATTTCCGTACTTATGGTAGCACCAGAACTGCTCAAATTTGTCTATGTCTACTTGTGTGTCAACACTTGTTCAATCTAGTAGAGAAGGGATAATGGGAAAATCTAAAGCGAGCAAACCTAAATCAGAGGTCTTAAAAATACTTCTCTGAAGGGGAAACTTCTTCTACTCTCAATAAGTCAAGATCCCTCTTTTTCCCATTGAAAATAATAAGTGGCAATGCACATTTCTACTAAAATAAATAAATAAAGGGGTGAAGGAAGAGAAAGTCTTCCTACGCAAGGAGGTGAAGCAAGTGACTTCACCGGGGTACTGTCCAGACTTGTTGGTAATGAAGAAACGTTTGTTCTTCTAAAGTGATTCTATCGAGTACTTTCCAGGCCTACTTGCAGTGGAAAAACACTAGAGATGAAACTCTATACTTTAAATATCCTAAACTCGCCATGCACGTTACCCTTTCCTGAATTGAAATGATTGTGATACAGTGTATCTTTGTGTGAGTTCAACCAAGTAGAGAATTGAGAAGATGATATGTGTGAAACCGGGTCCAAAAGGGGAACTTGGGGAATTGAATACTTCCTAAAGGCCTGACCCTTAACCCAAAGCTAATTCCCAAATAAAGAAGATGAAGTTCTTCCAGTGTGTCGCCAAGTCTTGTCATTGCCACAACACCCTCCAAAATTTCACTACATTCAAATTTTGGAGCCTACTTCATGTTCACATCATGTGTCATCTTTGTCATCAAGTGTCGTTTTATATTAATTGATATGTCTTAAGTGTTCTTGAGTCTTCCTAAGTATTTTTACATCAATTAGAACATCTTTATATGTGTTTCATGGTCATAACATCTTTCTTATTGTAAAATGACACTTTTGGGTTGCAGTGGCATACACTTCATTGCTCATAGTTGGGGAATGTGCAAAAAGTGGTGTTTTCATGAATATTCATTGTTGGTTAAGTTTTCTAATATTTCTTAATGAGTTAGTATGTGTCACACATGGTTTTGTGTTGGGACTCATCTTGGACACCCCTTGATCAATCATCTAAACTTGGAAAAATTTCGGTTTCAAATGAGCTCATGAAGGCTAAGAGTGCATGAGCGCACTCTGAATACTTGATGGGAGACCCTTCATTGTTCAGAATTGCACCCTGCTCCCTCCCACAAAGCTAGGTGCACTCTAAAATCATGAAGCGCCTTCCCTACTTCGAACTGCACCCTCAATTCACTAAGTCTTCCTTGAGCACACTCCTTCGACTCGAAGAAGTTTTCCCTCCTTCAGCGTGTTGGCACATACTGAAGACCTAAAGCTTAGCTTTTCAGCCTTCCCCTGTGCAACTTTGACGTAAGAGGTTGACGAAATAAGGCTAAAGTATGTTAATAGACCACTGGTTAACTTAATAACCAATCAAATGCATTTAAACAAATTCTTTACGTGGCTTTCTTTTCCTTTGAGGGTCCCACTATCCACCGTCAACGTCGGTCCCGCTTGACTTTTCCACTGAAGCGAGCGCTTCATTCTCTACCATCAATTTTCTCTGTCTGATCCAATGGTTTATGTTTCACCCGATCAACAAACAGTCCATAGGTTTTCTATTGTCGATCTTATCCCATCTGATCCAATGGTCGACAATGATACCGGGTGGACCCCTTGCACGATGATTACTCGCCCGATAAAGTGGTTTTTCTCTCTCCTCTTGTTGCTACGTGTCGAACGTTAAGACTAATTGCTTAGACTCGGCTATTACCACTTACCATTTTTTGATCGCCCGATACACCACTTTCCGCTCATCAAAACAACCCACGTGCTTAAATCTTAACTTTAAGAAAGACACTTAAATGATGGTTTAATGCTCTAAACCCAGTATTTACCTTAATCACGAATTGGCAACGATTAACGGTAAATCAAATAAACATTGAGATTTATATTTAAAATCTGAAAATAGAGAAATACCCGCGAAGGGTCTGGAACGCCGATACACAGATGTAAGTGAAATTTTGCACCAAGATTAACACCCAACACCACAAATCCATTCAATTACTCAAAAACATGGAAATTACAGAGTCTTGCCCTCTTGGCTCAATTACAATAGTTTATTTTACCTCTATCTCAATTTCAAACCCTATCTCTATCACATCTCTCGCTCACTCACTCAATTCCTTATCATCTCAGGGAATCCCCCTCTATTGCATTTTTTTCCTTTTATGCACCAAATCCTAGCCTAACTGTATTGACAACTCGATCCCTATTTTAATCAGTTTAACAACTAAATCTCTATTATCAAGCTCTGTTACACACCTACACTAATAACTTATCTCTTAATCTAAAAATAATACAATATTCCAATTATTACAATCACTGAATACTGAGACAAATTCGAGGGATCCAATTCTCTCTACTAAAACTGATTTTTGACCATGAGGTTAATGAAATTCATCACTTTTAGCCACAAGATGTGAACATACAATCACATTGTTGGCTAAGTATGGATGCTCCTGCATCAGACTCCCGGGGAAGAAATGAATCAATCTTCAGACTTCCAGGGCTTACTCCATACTTCTGCAACTCTGCTGTTGTCAACCAACTAGCATCCTCCACTGGTTGTCCCTTCCATTTGATCAGATACTGAAAATAAATATGTCATCTTGTTCTTTTGGATACTCTTTTCTCCAAAACAACTTCTACCTCTTTCTTGGTTGTCTTTGGCATTTGTTCTTCCCAGTTCAAAGTTTGAAATTCATCTTCTGTAGCGTCCTTCTGTAGCTATGTCTCTTTCTCTTTGTATGGATACAAATCTGCAACATTGAAGATAGGTGATATTCCAATCCCTTGTGGCAATTCAATTTCATAAGCATTAGTGGAAAACTTCCTCACAATTCTACATGGTCCTATATTTTTCATCTTTAGTTTATTATAAGTCTTAGCAGGAAATCTTTCTTTTCTTAGGTATACCATCACTAAATCTCCCACTTGGAATTCTTTTTCTTTCTTCTTCATATCAACTCTCTGTTTGTATTTGCCACTGCTTTCCTGCAATCTTCCCTTAACATCTTTTTGTAGTCTCTGCATCTGCTCTGCAAACTCTTCAGATTTTGCACTTCTTATCTTCTGTTTACCCAAATTCCTGAGCTCATACACACCTCTTGGATTCATCCCAAATACAATCTGAAATGGACTCATTCTAGTAATTTGGTTTGGAGTGTCATTATAAGCAAACTCTGCTTGAGCAAGTGCTAAATCCCACTGTTTAGGATTTTGATACACTAAGCTTCTCAATATGTTTCCCAAGCTTCTGTTTACCATTGCGGTCTGTCCATCTGTTTGAGGATGGTATGATGAACTGAAACTAAGGTTAGCACCTATTTTCTTCCAAAGAGTTCTACAAAAATGTCCAACAAACTTTGTATCTCTATCAGACACAATACTTACAGGAAACCCATGTAACCTTACAACTTCTGAAAAAAACAGATTAGCAATATGTGTTTCATCACTAGTCTTTTTACATGCAACGAAGTGTGCCATTTTGGAAAATCTATCTACCACAACATAAATAGAGTCATTCCCTCTTTGGGTTTTAGGTAATACCAAAATAAAGTCCATACTAACTGCCTCCCATGGTCGGCTTGGTATTGGCAATGGCCGATACAATCTTGTATTTTGGCTTCTTCCTTTTGCATGTTGACATATCTTGCACTTGTCAACAAATCTCTTAACATCAGTTTGCATCTTTGGACAGTAGTAAAAAGCATTTACTTGAGAAAAGGTTTTGTTTTACTCAAAGTGCCCAGATAATCCCCCACTATGTTTTTCCTTGATTATGTTTTCCCTCATAGAACATTTGGGAATGCACAATTTGTTACCTTTAAATAGTAAACCTCCTTGGATAAGATAATCTAACCACTGGCTTCTATTATGAACTATTGGATTTTGTACAGCTACATAAATATCTTTGAAATCTGCATCATCTTTATACATATCAACCATTTCTTCAAATCCTACAACACTGACTCTCAATTCTTACACAATGAGACTTACCCTGCTTAAAGCATCAACAACTTTGTTCAACTTACCACTTGTGTGTTTTATCACAAAAGTAAAGCTCTGTAAAAACTCTACCCACTTGGCATGTTTCTGGTTAAATTTTGGCTGGTTGTTTATGAACTGCAATGCATGATTGTCAGAATACAATATAAACTCTTTTGGTAGCAAATAATGTCTCCATTTATTTAATGATTGCACAATAGCATAAAATTCTTTATCATAAGAAGAATACTTCTTCTTAGCTTGATTTAGTTTCTCACTAAAGTATGTTATTGGTCTCTGTTCCTGACTCAAAACTGCTCCAATTGCAACTCCACTAGCATCTGTTTCAACTTGAAATACCTTTCCAAAATCAGGTAAAGCCAAAACTGGTTCCTCTGTAATTTTCCTCTTCAACAACTTAAAATTTATGTCTGTTGCTTCTGTCCACTTGAATGGCTGATTAGTCTCCTTAATTGTTTCAATAATTGGTGCATAAATCTGACTAAAACCTATGATAAATTTCCTATAGAAACTTGCAAGACCATGAAAGCTTCTTACCTCAAATACGTTCCTTGGAATAAGCCAGTTCCAAATTGCTTGGACTTTCTCTGGATTCATTTTCAAACCTTCTTTAGAAACTACAAATCCAAATAGATCAATTCTTCTTTCATGAAACTACATTTCTTCAGATTTATCAACATCTTCTCTTTCTGCAGAGTTCTTAAAACCAACTTAAGATGCTCCAGATGTTCTTCTTTGCTTCTACTGAAAACTAAAATATCATCAAGATAAACAATGACAAACTTGCCTGCATATTCCTTCAAGATTTTATTCATCAATCTCATGAAAGTTCTAGGTTCATTACTGAGTCCAAAAGGCATCACTAACCACTCATACAACCCACTATTTGTTTTAAATGCAGTCTTCCACTCATCTCCCTATCTAATTCTTATTTGATGATATCCACTCTTTAGATCTATTTTAGTGAAATACTTTGACCCACTCAAACAATCCATCAAATCATCCATGCATGGTAAAGGAAATCTATACCTCATTGTGATCTTGTTTATGGCTCAAGAATCAGTACACATACACCATTCACCTCCTTTCTTTGGACTCAGTACTGTTGGTACAACATATGGACTAAGACTCTCTCTGAATAGTCCTTTATCCATCAGTTCTTGCATTTGTCTTCCAACTTCTACGTTCTCTTGAGGAGTTAATCTGTATGATGCTTTGTTTGGCAAAATTGCTCCTGGTATTAGATCAATATGATGACTAATACTCCTTATTCGTGGCAATGCATTTAGCAACTCATCCACAATAATATCAACAAAATCATTCAACGGATTTTTGATTTCTTCAGGTAAATCATCTAAGTTTGTGGAAGTCAAAATTACCTTAGGTCTCCATATGACAGCAAAATGTATTTCTTTACATTTTCCAACCTCTTGCAACAGCTCCTTTCCACTCATCAGCATAATATTGTTTCCAGGAATTTCTTTGTCAGCTTCATCCTTCAATGGCAGCAGTGTATGTTTATTTCCATCCTTCTCCAAAGTGTAAGCATTTCTTCTCCCATTATGAATAGCTTTTCTATCAAACTACCAAGGTCTTCCCAACAACACATGGCATACATCCATTAGCATCACATCACACAATATCACATCCCTATAAATACCAATCTATATCTCTACCTTGCATTGTTTTGTCACTACAATCTGATGTCCTTTTTGCAACCATGATACTTTGTAAGGAATAGGGTGTACTGTCTTCACTAATCCCAACTTGTCCACCATTTCTGTAGAAACAAGGTTATTAGTGCTTCCACTGTCAATTATTTCTTTACAACATTTAGCTTTAGATTTACATGTAGTTCTGAATAAACTCTTCCTCTGAACTGGTTCTCTAATCTCTTTCTCTGCCTTAAGCAATACCCTCTTCAACAACAGGGATTCTCCTACTTTAGGGGGTTCTTCCTTGTCTGCAATTTGAGGTTTTTCTTCCTTTGCCTCAGCCACATTCACATTCCTCTGACTTGTTGTTTTATTATAAGGACAATCCCATGATCCATGTCCCTACTCTCCACATGTATAACATTGAAAGTCTCTTCCTCGGCCTCTTCCTCTGGGTGCAAATCTTCCTCTATTAAAGTCTCCCCTCTGTGGTGGTCTACTACTTGAACTTTTTGTTTCACTCTGAGGGTGCTGAAATCTTGGTCTGGTAGTTCCTCTACCTCTTACCGAACTTCTTCCTCTATTCCTCTGGTTTTGTTTCCTCAACATCTTATCTTCTGCCTTCAAACCTACTTGATAGGCATCTTCAATTATCTTCAGACTTAGCAAGTTGATCTTATCCTGTATATCATATCTCAATATATTGATGTATCTGGATACCTTCTCCATGTCATCTTCTACATGTCTTGCTCTAATACTCAGCCTATAAAACTGTTCTATATATTCTTTAACAATCATTCATTTTTGCCTTAAGTTCTGTAACTGTTTGAAAAGATTTAACTGATAATATTTTGGCATAAATTTAGCTTTCATTTTACTTACCATTTTATCCCATTGCTTGATCTTGGACTTTCCTTTTCTTACTCTGGACGTTTGTAGTTCATCCCACCAGATAGCTGCATGACCCTTCAATCTGGTAACTACAAATTTCACCTTCTTTTTATCATCAACCTGCTCATAGTCAAAATATTTGTCCACTGATATGATCTAGTACATCAATTCTTCTACATTGAGACTCCCTTCATAAAAAGGAATTTCCACCTTTGGTTTTCCTCCTACTTTAGCCAACATCTTCATAACTTTGGTAGTTTCAGTTTCCTCCTCTTCTTCTTCCTTAGAAGATTCTTCTGTAGCACTGACAATTCCTTCATCAGGTGCCCTCCTCTGAGCAGTCTCCATTGTGTCCATTCTTGTACACAGACTCCGGATCTCATCCAGCAGAACTGCATTTTCTTCAGGTCTTCCTCGACCTATGCCAGCTCCTCTCCTCGGTGGCATGTTTACTACAACAAACTCAATCTCTGGGCTCTGATACCAAAAATGACGCAGGAGGTTGACGAAATAAGGTTAAAGTCTGATAATAGACTACTAGTTAACTTAATAACCAATCAAATGCATTTAAACGGATTCTGTACATGGCTTTCTTTTCCTTTGAGGGTCCCACTATCCATTGTCAATGCCGGTCCCACTTGACTTTTCCACTAAAGCGAGCGCTTCATTCTCTACCGTCGATTTGTTCCATCTGATCCAACAGTTTATCTTTCACCCGATCAACAAACAGTCCGTAGGTTTTCTACTGTCGATCTTATCCCATCCGATCCAATGGTCGACAATGATATCAGGTGGACCACTTGCATGGTGATTACCCGCCCGATAAAGCGGTTTTTCTCTCTCCTCCTATTGCTACGTGTTGAATGTTAAGACTAATCGCTCGGACTCAGCTATTACCACTTACCATTTTTTGGTCGCCTGATACACCGCTTTCCGCTTATCAAAACAACCCACGTGCTTAAATCTTAACTTTAATAAAGACACTTAAACAATGGTTTAATGCTATAAACCCAGTATTTACCTTAATCTCGAATCGACAACGATTAACGATAAATCAAATAAACACTAAGATTTATATTTAAAATCTGAAAACAGAGAAATACATGTGAAGGGTCTGGAACGCCGATACATAGATGTCAGTGAAATTCTGCACTAGGATTAACACCCAACACCACGAATCCATTCAATTACTCAACAACATGGAAATTACAGAGTCTTGCCCTCTTGGCTCAATTACAACAATTTATTTGACCTCTGTCTCAATTTCAAACCCTATCTCTATCACATCTCTCGCTCACTCACTCAATTCCTTATCATCTCAGCTAATCCCCCTCTATTACATTTTTTTCCTTTTATGAACCAAATCCTAGCCTCACTATATTGATAACTCGATCCCTATTTTAATCATTCTAACAACTAAATCTCTATTCTCAAGCTCTGTTACACACCTACACTAATAACTTATCTCTTAATCTAAAAATAATACAATATTCCAATTATTACAATAATTGAATACTAAGACAAATTCGAGGGATCCAATCCTCTCTACTAAAACTGATTTTTGACCATCAAGTCAATTAAATTCATCAAATTCATCACTTTTAGCCACAACATGTGAGCATGCAATCACATTGCTGGCTAAGTCCCGATGCTCCTGCATCAGACTTTCACCATCCTCAACTGATTGAGCACATTGTCGCACCCTGAAGGAATGAATCCACAACCTTCAGCCTTCAAGAGTGCGCCCTGCACCCTTCCTAAGGCCTCCTAGGTGCATGAGTGCACCCAAAAGACACGAAGCCTCAACCTTCAGGAGTGCACACTGCGCCCTCCCTCTCTCCCTTGGGCGCATAGCGCACTTGGGAAGCCCGAAGTCTTCCCCTTCATCCTTCGGACTTACAACATGTGCCCTACTTTGATTTCCTTCTTATTTAGGGCACATGAGCGCATCCTAGAGGCTCAAAGATCCTCCTCCTCCATCCTTCATCCTTTCAGTGTGTGCCCTTGTGCCTTGATGATCCGTTGACCATTTTAAGCACATTGAAAGGGCATGAACAAGAAAATATGCATAAAACATGGTAGAGTAGGAGATTTTCAGACTGATAGTTTC
Organism: Pinus tabuliformis; assembly: GCA_031772625.1. Lineage (NCBI taxonomy): Eukaryota > Viridiplantae > Streptophyta > Pinopsida > Pinales > Pinaceae > Pinus > Pinus tabuliformis. The sequence goes on along the minus strand of CM062818.1, from coordinate 2,032,078,243 downwards.
TTATCATGAGTGATTGTAAAAACATGTATTCCAGGAACCTTATGGCAGGCACACATAAGGAAAATCAAGGAAATAGGATGAACAAAAGAAAGGAAAGAAGAACGAAGAACACACCTGAAGCTTGATGATGAAAGCACCATGAATACTCCAAATGTTGAAGACCCTTAAGATGGTAGAAGCATCTTGAGCATATGATGATAAAGAACAGACATAATAGCAGCCATGTCACCACTGAAGTAGGTCCATGTCATCAGTCATTGTCCTGTTCCAATCATCCAAGATAGTGGCATGTCTAGTTTAATCATATGATGATATGGAAGACAAAGATGTATTATTGTAATCATTGTAAAATACAAACAAGTAAAATTCCAAGAGTCATGTGTGAAATGAAGAGTCATGGAAGTCCAAAGGTCATGTAATACCAAGATTCAAACGTAATTCCAAAAGTCATTTGGAACTTCAAATATTGTAGAAGTCCAAAGGTCACTAGAAGTTATAAAGTCATGAGGATATGAAAGGTTACTCCTCAAGTTATAAATAGATCCTCATTTCTCATGTAAAATACTTTTAGCCTTGGATTCTCCCATAAGGAATAAGAGAGATAAGTTAGTACTTTTGGGGAGCAGGTAGTGGCTCCAACGCTCCACTATTTGAGCATGTTCGTTGTATTCATGCAACTTGGGACTTTTACTTAATAAACGAAGTCTAATAGACAGAAATTTTCATACATGGATTATGAATTTTTATAAGACTATTCTATGAATGTTTATGATTCATGTTTTTTTTCATCATCACTAATATAGTTGAACTATTTTTGCTATTTTAGTGCTTATCTATTTGAGAACGTGTTGTAATTCTTGTATCGGTCGTCACGTCTTTGTAGACTATTCCGCTGGATGTTTGATGAAACATTCTTATTCATGTGCGTCTTTATTAGGGTGGTACTATTACCTCTCTTTTAGAGGCTCACTTTCTCAACAGTCTATTGTAGAAGAACTGTGATGTACTTGCAACCAAACATTCACCACAAACGCGAGCTTTCTTTTTGAAGGCAAACATGTTATTCTCTCTCTTGCTGATAGCTAAAGCCAAGGAAAATATTTAAGTAAACCATTGTCGGGTCATATTCTGGATAGGGTTCCTATCCTAAATGGTGTGAGGTCTAGTTGGGATCGCATATCAGGGAGACCCCTTGAATGTTGGCAGGTTTAGCACTAAAAATAGGTTCTGTTCCCATGTTACTCAGGTTAACATTCACAACAATATACAAGTCGAACACCGCACAATCTTTACTCAATCACATTCCACTTCTATGCTCTCTCTCTCTCTCTCTCACACACACACACACACACACACAACTTCCATTTACTTGTCTAACGCCATGCACTCTACTAGAATGAGAATTCGAGTCCCCTCCCTGGATTGCATGGTCAGTCCAAATTCTCTCAAACGGTAACATAGCCCATACCTATGAAGTAATTCGGTACCACTTCCATTACTTCTCATTATTATTGTTAGTTAGGTAGTTCAACTACCAAACCATAAAATCAGAACATTTAATTCAAGTAAGTTAGGAAACTTCCCAAACCCCCTTACAACTTACCTCTCAAGCATTGGGATCCATTTTTGCTACTCTCTTCTTTATTATTTGGAAATATATATAAATAAAATGCATATTACAATTGTTTCGAGTCTTTTGACTGACTTACATTTACTTGCCCATATGAACATCATGAACATAATTAATTGCAATTAAAATATATATATGGGACTAAAGACTGGGGTGTTACAACATTGACATTATGAAAGAAATAATACTTTAATTTAAAAAAATTACATGCCAAATTGTTCTCACAAATGTCTGATTATAATTTTTGTTGGAGGTGTCAGGAAATAGATTTGCAATCACTACTACAAAAAATGTGCCTTCAAATTTTCTTAATAGAAACCACCCAATTAATGGCTAGATCAATCTTTAAATTCCTCTGACATTTTTCTTTGAGGTGTTTTAGATATATTCATGGTAGGAATGCAACAACAGTTGTTATTGGAAGTGAAAATGACTTTGATTTCAGTGTTGATTCAATTTAGGGTAAAAAAAATTTCGAACTTCAATGAAATAATACTAACCAACATAATGACCCAAAATGGATCATATTAAAGTTCTTCATATTTTGCTATTTCTTGGATGGAAAAATTATAGTTGTTTGCTTGTGTGGCCCATTTTAGGCTAAGGTTCCACTTTCGAGAATTAGGGTCTAAAACCTTTTGGATCTTGTCTTAGGCCTTAGAAAACCAATTATGGGATCAAAAATCTACAAGCCTAGCTTCCAACTCTTGATGATTTCCCATAATTTGAGAGCTTTCCAGTGGCATGGAAATAAAATCATTAGATCGTATATGTGGAAGTTATGCCTCCCACAAGTTGACCTTTCTTGTTGATCAATGGTGCCAAGGGGATGCCACATTAGCTTTCATTACTCACACATGTGGAGCTAGTCATATGCGGAGTTCAAGAGTATAATAGATGGTTCAACACCCCAACATTAATTGGGGGTCAAGGCATTCAAAAACATTTACCCTAACATTAACCCTAGAAAGCTATTAAGTGATATTAAATATTGGGTAGTTAGGGAAGGAAGTGTTTCCATTCTTATTATATTGTGTATTGTTCCATAGGAGAGCATGGTATTTAGAGTGGGATATTAAAGCAAATCAAAGCAAATAAAAGATCTTGTATAAACCATATTGGCTACAGTGTCCACGACATCTCCATAGCGAGTTCCCTTTTCTTTGTATTTGCATTTTTATAACTAAGAAGAAAAGAGTACAACATAGGCCTCACATTCTAGGTAGGTATTTTTCCCTATTGGGTTTTCGAGGGTACATCTTGTGTTCATTGTGTGGTTGGTGTGTTGTTGTTTGTCTCTTTCATTTCAATTTCAACTTATTTTAGTAAATTCTATGTTAAACTAGTAATATTAAGGTTTTAATCTATAGTAAAGCACGACATAGTAAAAGGTTTTGTAATATTTTAAGATCTATTATGTCAAACTATTTCAGTGGAATATCCATGATAGCTTAAGATCAAATAACGACCTTTCACAAAAGAGCTTGAGGAAAAGCAAATGGAGTTGCTAACATAATATAATCCTATTATACATAAAATGAAAGGAAAAGCAAACTACTAGGCTAATCAACAAGGAAAACATTACATTTTAACAATTATAAGATTTTCTTATAGTTTTGGGTGTGGAATGCACACAATTTTCTCAACCTTATGAGTTTTGTCTTAAGATTATTTATTTCATTGTATTTACTATAGCGATGCTACACATAATGATAGATTTTAGAATATTTAACAACATGATGATGATGTGTCTCGTATTGGAAATGTCAATTGTGCCAAAAAAGTGATGTATTTAGAAACTGTAAAGGGACAAAGTCACTTTATTGGGAAATCAACTAAAAAATCAAACATAAAAATAGTTGAAAATGAGTTATATAGTATATTTTGGAAAACAAAAGATATGTTAAAGAATAGAAATTCAACATATTCAAATGAATCACAAACTAAAAATAAAATATACAACATATTTTTAATCTCACTCATAAATTCTAGCATATGGAATTATACAAAAGTAAGAAATGAATGTTATTGATCAAATATTTCACTCACATTTATTAGAAAGTCTTACTACAATGATCATACTTAAATTGATAAGAAGGTATTTTTGTTTTTGTTTTAGGATCATATTGTGACCTTATAAATCAGAACCATACACTTCCATAAGGGATAGAGGCTAATATGTTGCCACTTGATTTAGCTATAATGACAAAAGTCTGAAAAGTTTCATTTTGTGGAAAGGACTCCACAATAGAGAGGAGTTAATGCCACACTTAGAGAGTATATAATTTCTATCTAAGTGGCAATTAGATTTCCAGACATTGTGGAAATTTTTTTTTATGACATGCATGGAAAATATATTATAGACAATGAATCTCTTTGTAATGTATCCCTACAGATTAATGCCAAGTTAAGAACAACATTGGAAATGAAGCTCAAGATACCCAAAATGATGATGGATGTGGATCCTTTAGTCCTAATCATGTTAATGAATGCATTAATACCATTTAAAAATCTAGGAACCTCATATAGAATTTAGAAAGAGATGGACCAAAGGCTTTGTGAAATCTACATGGAGATAGATAATTGGTTCTCAAATTAATGTATAGATCTGCTAAACAATATTTTTTTTTACAAACCTTATAGGGTTTTGGTGGTGGTTTTTGAATTATCCCTAATGAAACTTTTAGGGTTGGTCTTTTTCCATCACTGCAAATGGAACTTGGTGTAGTTTTTGAAAACCCGTTACCAAAAGAATCAATGTTCAAAAAAATAATTTTAACAAGGATTTAAGGGAGGCTGGGGGGTGGGGGAGAGTGCGCTTTAAACTACCCTCGTAAGTTCCTATTAGGGGAGTTCCAAATAGTCCCCATAACTGGCTATCATGGGGTTTTCAAAAGCTTCCAAAAAGTCTCTCTAAAGACAACTCAAAAAAGAAATAAATAACTATACAAAACATTTAAATAATGTGTACTCATAAAAAAATTTGTAAGTGAAAAAATTAGATCCCTCTTGCCTCATATTAAATCCTTATTTAATATGGGTCTATACTAATAATAAATAATAATAATGAATATTAATTTTAGAATGTAATATTATAGAGATTATCGTCGGCATAATATAAATATCTTATATAAAAATAATATACATGTAAAATAAAAATAATGTTAGTATATAAATAAAATATATATATAATGATTTTGAAAATAGTATTTTTTCATATTTATATTCCTTCAAATTTAATAAAATAAAATAAAATTATAACTCCTATATAATTATTTTAAAAATAATTATATAATATAGAATTTGTAAAAAAATCAATTTCTTGAAAACTTCAATTAACATAATGACAATGCAGTTATAATTTGTTTGCAAACTTGGGAGACGTCCATATGCTTATGGATCATCAGAATCCATCCCTTTTTCACATCCACCGATGTAAATAATCGCGTCGGCTGAAAAGAGACAGTGATGCTGTTATACCCTCTCTCATCTCTAAACACGTCACATTTTTCCGTCCACATAAGCACATGTACCTTTACTCCACGCGCTGTCTCTCCCACACGGAATTCGTATTCCTCCGCTGACCCTTCATCATTACTCCCTTCAAATCTTACGCGAAACACATCGACTTCCCCACGATCATCAGTATCCAGATCGAGTGTATCCAGGAGTCTATCCAGATCGACTGTAGTATCGGTGAGAAAGCACATCAATATACCACCGTACGATTGCAAATCCTCCATCTTCGTATTAAAATCCAACGGAATTACAGAAAAGAAGTCTACAGGTGCAGGAAAGACAACATCCACCACTTTCAGGTTAAACTGCCCCGTAATTTCTTGCATGACCTGCACGATTTACAGAAATCCATTTCAAATTCTGATAAAATTAAAATTCTAATTATTATTTCTTGAAAGATTATGTCTGCTTTTCAGCCATATTAAACACCCACCATCTCTGTGTCCCGATAAGTAATCCTTGACTTTCCAGTAAAGAAGGCAGTTGATAGCTTTTCATGAGAGGTCGATGTCTGCACAGATTTCCCAAATCCATTGAGATCAAGTATAATCTAGTCTCATTAAACTCACCGCAGTTAACATTAAATTAAAAAATAAGATTGCACAGCCACCTATGCACCTCTCAGATCAAACAGAGCACGATTAGATAGTCTCAGGTTTCTTAATTAGCACACAGAATTTATATATAGTTTATATGAATTAATATGCTGTGTTAGGAAGGATACTAACCAAAAAACTGCAAATGTGATTCCACATAACATCAGTGTCTGTTGAAATGCGGATATATTTCAACCCTTCCCGCTGACTAAGTCCATGTATGCTTTTGAGCTTTATACATTCCTCCGCTTGAATTTCCTCCAGCGATGTTAGACCTTCAACCTTCAAGGTTTCCAGCGCCATGCAATCATTTATGCAGAGGAATTTGAGATTTACCAGATTTGAAAGGTTTATTAATTCCTTCAATTGCTCGCACCGTTGCAGGTTTAGCCTTACTAATGTTGATGGCAAGTATTTAACCTGCTTTAGCCATCTATTTTCTGAAAGATCAAAAGTCTCAAGGCTGGGTAGAACACCTTCTGGAATACATATCTCAGATATGTGTGTCTTAGTCAAAGTGAAATCTATTAAAGCACCCATGGCAACATGCATGGTCTCCTGCACCTCAAAATTAAGCATATCTATTGGACAATTCCTTATAACCAAAACTTTCATATTTGGCCCTGCAATTTCCTCCCATAAGATGCAGTCCGCACCGCTGAAATCAATCAAAATCAACTCTTTTAACTGCCTCAAATCGCCCAGAGACTGCCGTAACTTTGTCCCCTCTACTAGCTCTACTTGTGTTTCTTGTACATGCTTTCGTATCCATCCCATTGAACAAAATTTATTGAAAGCTTTCATTGTGTTAAAAGTCGATTGCAGTTTCCCCAAATATTTGAGAATTGGAGGAACCCGACCATGGAATCCGCAAGGTTGGACAGAGTGGTCGGAATGCAAAATCCTTGGGAAATTTCCTAATCGTAGTCCTTCTAACTTTTCCGGTAGTTTGACATTCAAGGGCCATTTTAAATCAGTAGATAGTAAATTCAGGTATCTTAAAGACCTTTGATTTGCCATTCCCGCGGGCAAGTATTGCAATTTACTACAACCTTCGAAATCTACGTACTCAAGTGACGAGATATTTCCCAAAATATCCAATGGGATGGAGAGATTGCGGCAATGTCGCAAAACTAGGAAATGGAGATGCGTCAATTCAGAGAAAGCTTCGGGCAGTTGGGTTAGCAAAGTGCAGCCTGATAGATCTAAATGCCGGAGGCTTTTGAGTTCCCCAAAACCACCAGGGAAAAATTCTAGAGATGTGATATTCTTCAACACAATCTTGTCCAGAAATTTTATGCTCGTTCCCATCCGTTCCAGAAAACGGAAAAAATAAGGTTCCGTGAAGCTTTGCCGGACGCTATCTGAGATTACCTCAAAATAAGGTGCCGTGAAGCCTTGCTGGACGCTATCTGAGATTGCTGGATAAAGGCCGCTGGTGCTGCGGGGATTCGCTTCTGAATCAACCTTTTTAAGCAATCGGCGCGTCCGAACCCATTTTGGCAATTGGGGCATCCAATCCCTTTTGAGCAATCGGCGCGTCCAAACCCTTTTTGGCCATTGGGGCATCCGATCCCTTTGGGGCAATCGGCGCATCCCATGAGAGCCGTTTAAGTCAATATTTAACACATTCAAGTGCAAAGGAGGCTGCTGCAAATTGCAATGCACACAATCTGTTCAATACAAAGTGGGACGAATTTCACCTAAAAAATACTCAGCAAACTGTAGCTGTACTTACCATATTAAATCTTTGGAAGAACTGGTCGAGGTCCCCAGGACCCTCAAGTTCCAAAACTCTCAGGTTTCCCAGTGAAATGGTCTCCGGAAAATTGATGGATCTGAAACTGCGCAGGCGAAGCCAAACCAAATCTCCCGACACATTCCACAAACCAAAAGGCGACGACAAATCTGTGGGAATTTCAACAACAAAAATGCGTACACCCACAGCCTTAATGTAATTCGTGCAATCTGGAAGATTCTCACCTTTTCGAGTTCGAATCCCTCGTATCAAATAATGTGCTCCACCCTGCCAAACGCACTCCACGAAGTTAAATTAAATACCAGTGTTAAATGGATTATTGAATAAAATAGGCAAAAAATTAAATACCAGTGTTAAATGGATTATTGAATAAAATAGGCAATTCATGGGGACGAAATACGCTTACTTGCAGCTTCAACATTGATTCCTCTATATCATCTGAGCAGCTAAGCCGTAGTGGCTTAAGGGACGGGAGCACACCAAACTCTTCTCTAGCGATATGTCTGGCCAACTGCTTAATATGCTCATGCATGGCTATTTTCTGTGTCTTTGGCAGGTAGAGATAATCGTAGTTACCGTCTGGATCTTGAATGTATAATAAGAGTCCATATGGATCATTACTCTTTTGGCATAAAACCCATAAAATTGAGAAATAATTCTTACCTTTTCTTTATTATCGGATTGCAGGTCATCCTGATACTCAAGAAGGCATTTTTGACGGAGATTTTCAAGACAGTCACAGACGTCTCTGTAACCTAATCCCTCCAATACACGAACTGCCAGTTCTTTGTCCTCTCTGACGAAGAAACAACCGACATCTAAAAATATCTCCTTCTCTTCAGCATTCAAAGCCTCGTAACTCACTTTTAAGGTGTCCACTATATCGTCTGGCAGTCTTCTCGACAGCTTTTGCAACTGCCGCTTCCAATACTCTTCCTCGCGCCGGCCAAGAAACTGTTCCCCTAACACTCGTAAGGATAAGGGCAGCCCACCACAAATTTTCAAAACCTCCTCAACCAAACATTCGAATCCTTCATCTGGTTCAGATTGGTGGAATGCATGCCGGCAGAAAAGCTCCTGGGCATGCTTTATTTGCAATGGTTTTACATCACATACTACAGTTTTTGGAGAAGAGCGTCTGAGTAAATCTTGATCACGAGACGTGATCAAAATCAAACTACGCGATCCCACAACATCGGTCATTAGTAGACTATTTATTTGGTCGATATGATCCACGTCATCCAAAACAATCAGAACTTGGAGCCCTGAGAGACGCTTGCGAAAAATACCCTTTCCTTGTCTGGCATCTGCAATATGAAAATCACAACCTAGCAGGTCCCGAAGGAGCTTCCGCTGCAAAGATGGTAAATCTTTTTTTCTGATCTTGATCTCAGACAGAAAACAAGACCTACTGAAATCCGAACGTTTCAAGTTGTAGAGATATGTAGCCAGAGTTGACTTGCCTACTCCGGCCATTCCTGCAATCCCCACAACCGCTGTGCCATTTAACTCGGTTTGTTTCTTAATTTCATCCTCTATTTCCTTCACGGCTGGATCTAGGCCAACTAGGTATGTAGGCAGCTCGAATGGTTCCCACTCTACCCCTTTTAACACAGCTTTGACTATCTCCTCCAAAACCTCGCCATGGTCACTGCAAAACAACAAACACGTACATGCGGTCATAATAATCAGAATTACAGGAAGGAAGAAACGACTTTGAGAAATCAAAGATTCGTAATAAATTTGATTGTATTCACCTTTCATTGGTTTTGAAGAGTAGGCCGGAAATCTCTGAGGCTTTGTTTAGGGCCGTCTTCCATTTCTCGATGTCTTCCATGCCGACTCTGCCTTTCAGTTGGTGTTCTTCAAAGGCTTTTCTATAACATCCCCTCTCGTTGTCAATGTAACGAAGGTCTGTGGGCTCAACGTCATAAAACACAGGGATGATCTTCGTGTTGCATCTCAAGATCCAGCACAATTCATCCAAACACCAACGCGATTCAGCATAGCGCTTGCTGAAAATGGCAATATGTACTGACGCACTCTTAATGGCTCCGAGAATTGCAGGGGACAGAGCGTCTCCGGTGTGGAGTTCATTTTCATCGAGAAAAACGCGGAGGCCATGACAATTTGTGAGACGATGGTAGATGAAGCTGGCCAGAGTCCTTTTGACATCAGGACCCCTGTGATTTATAAAAACGTGGTATGTCCCTGACACTGGTTCTGTGGCAGCCGAGGCCATAGCGACTGCGTCTTACAAATGGGAATGGATGGGATTAAATGGAAACGAGGATGAATTGAATTGAACCAACGAGAGAATTCACCGAAGGAAGATGGGAAGGGATGGCATCAAATGGAATCGAAGTTGAGTTGAACCAACGAGAGAATCCACCGAAGGAAGATGAGATGAATGTAAAATGATCACGACGAGAAGCATGCGAGAAGATATTTGATGCGGATAATTAGAAAAGCTTTCGGAATTGTGTAAGGGTAGGGTCGTACCATGCTGTCTCATAACTGACGGAGTATGATGCTCCGCCCCAGTTGACAGCGATCATTGCTTCCTCGACAAAGTACTCAGGATTAATATTCAAAACTGTGGATTATTCTCCGAATCAAACAACAATATTAACCACAAAAGTCTTCACACCTAAATCATGACAAAGTCCTCATGACGGATATTCAAAACTGTGGATTATTCTCCGAATCAAACAACAATATTAACAAAAGTCTTCAAACCTAAATCATTTCCCTGCACGGAACGGCCGAAAATAATCAGCCTGTCAAGGGAAACCTAAATCATTTCACATCACTAAAGGAAACGGCGAAAATAATCAGCCTCCCAAGGGAAACCTAGATAGTGATTTGTTGAAAAATTTGTTAAAAAAAGCGAATTATTCTCGTAAGAGGAGTTAGTTAAAATTAGATAGTCACTGAAGTAGTTAAAATTAGATAGTCAGAGTGTACTAATTGTTGAGAGTTGGAGTTGGAGTGTTACTTAATTTTAGTTAAGTGATAGACAATTTTTAATGTGTTGTTGTATGTTAAGATATTTTAAATTGTTGGAATATTAATTCCAACTGCACAACGGTTTTGAAAAACCGGCCCGATTTCCCCGCAAAAACCGGCCCGGTCTCCCCGCATCGTCTTTGGCAGAAGGCTGTACCCGCAGAGGAGGCCCCGACACAATCAGGACGCGCCACGCGTCCCGTGTACAAACAAGAAACCGCCTGCTCCCCGGCCGCTAAAGGTCGTTTCATTTGCCCGAGGTTGGCTTGCGAACCTCGTCGGATCAGCTGGGCGCGCGATCTCCGCCGTTGATCTCCTGAAGGTGCACGGGCCTGCGTCAATTCAAATTTTGCGTGCAGTGAAAGACTTTTTCCCGTTGACCGCCGTAGGTGAAAGAGTCATGGAATTTAATGTTACTACGTAGATTTAGGTGGCCCTTTTAATATGGGTATGGGCACGTTTTAATATATGTTTTTTTATATATGTTTTATATATGATGTAGTAAAGAGACTACGTGAGGTAGTCTTCATGGTTGTTGTGCTTGCGCGCGGTAAAGAAAAAAGGTTTATGGGTATGGTGCCTGCGCACGGTGGAAGTGCGTGTTTTGTTTTGGTATGTATGTTCTATATAAAACATAGTGTTGAGCTTGTGCGCATATGTTGTTCATAGAAATGAATAGAACGCACAGCAGTGCGAAAAGAGTTTAAGAACAGGGATATAATGTTTTTATTTTGCCATTGTAAAATAGAGAAACATCATGAAATTGTTTTTTGTAATATCCACAGCAGTGGAAAATCTGTGAGGGCAACAGAGTTTGTTTTGTAAATCCCTCTCTGCACAGAGGATGAAATATGTATCAGTCTTTTTGTTTTAAAGCAATAGAAAATGTTTTTATGACTGTGTAATGGACTGTTCTCAGTAAATTTGTTTTAATAGCTTCGCTGTGCAAAGGTCCTGGAAGAAATGGAACAGAGCATTGGCTTTGTGGTATTTGCTTGATTGGTTTTGGTATTTTCCCATTCAAAAATACCCAACATAAATGAGTTGTTATTTGGAAAAAGTTAAATACTTTTCACAAAGTTCATTGTAAAAATCAAGTTTTGTGTCATCATTTATAAATAAATTTGTGTTTTATCTCTTTTATTTTTCCAACAAATTGATATCAAAACAAAGTTACAAAGAACAAAAAAAAAAACAAACAAATTAATATCAGACCAAAATTACAAAAAGCTAAAAAAAATTAATTAACAACAATGCGTGTGAGATGAGAAAAAATTATATTTTCCCATAATTAATACTATAACACATATTATAAGTTATATACAGGGCGTTATAACGCACCAAGGCTCAGCGGAGAGTCGTGAACACTAGTTGTGTGTTAAGACTTAAAAGTCAACCACTTAAACCATTCAAAAGGCTTTATGTTACGTGGAGTTGTTAAGTGGGCCTTTTAATTTTATGGTGAAGTATAGAAGGTTTTTTTGAATTGATTTTATAAAAGTGGCTTCACAATAAAAGTATGTTTTAATGTATTAAAGTTTTTCAAAAGGGTTTTCGAAAAAGAATTTTTTTAAGTTTTTTCTATATATAAAATAAAAATTTAGAGTTTTTATTGAAAGGAGTATTTTTGAAAAAGTTTATTAGAGGAGAAATTTAAGGTTTTTTTGAAGAGATTTTTTTTAAGAAATATGATTTTTTTAAATTTTCAGCCCCACTTACCATCGTTTACATGGAAGGAATAGATGTGTCGACTATTAAGATGCAAGGCAACCACGTTGCAGGCACATGATGTCTGGGATTATGTCCAGCTTAGGTTTTCAGAAACTAAGGATGAAGCAGCAAAACGAGCTCTCGACAATACAGAAAGGGAACAATGGAAGAAAGACAAGAAGAAGAATGCACAAGCGTTGCAGCTTATTCAGCAGGGAGTGGACCGAGCAGTGTTCCAGAAGATTATGATTACGTATGCATAGGATACTTTGGCGACAAAATATAAAGGTATGGCCAAAGTCAATATTGTTAAGTTGCAGAATATTACGAGAGATTTTGAAAGTCTACAGATGAAGGAGACAGAGGACATCGATTCTTTCATGAATCAGATCATAATTGTCGTAAATCAGTTAAAGATTTATGGTGAAGAAATTAAAGATCAAACAGTGGTTGAGAAGGTCCTCAGATCTTTGTCTACCAAATTTGATGTTGTGGTACCATCCATAGAAGAAGCCAAGGATTTGACATCATTAATAGTTGATGAGTTGATGGGATCACTTCTATCGCATGAGGCAAGGACAGATAGAAATAAGGATTCCACTTTAGAGATTGTTTTCGAAAGCCAGGTTTTTATTTCAAGGGACAGAGGTCGAGGCAAAAGTATATCAAGAGGTATAGTGGTTAGAGAGATGGCCAAGAAGAGAATGTACATGAAAGTGGAAGAAACTACAAAAGCTTCAACAATAATCAAAGAGTTGACAAATCAAAGGTGAGATGTTATTATTGCACTAAATTTGGTCGCTATGCTCGTGATTGCAGGAAAAAGATAGTTGATCAAGGGAACCAAAAAGCTAATGTCACTACAGAGAGTACTAACTCCATGTTCGTAGCTTCCCATACCATGTATGAACCTTCTGCTAGTGTGTGGCTATTAGACAATGGTTGCAGTAACCACATGACAGACAACAAGAATTTGGTTGTAAATTTCGTTCAACCTGTGAAAATAGAGGTAAAGTTGGGCACTGACAAGGATGTGGAAGTAGATGGCAAAGGAGTGGTCAACATTCTAACCAAGCAGGGGGAGTCGGAGACAATCTCAGAGGTATATTATGTTCCTAGTCTCAAACATAATTTGATAAGTGTTGGTCAATTGACATAGAAATGATACATAGTTATCTTTCAAGGTCAAGAATGTGTTATATATGACAAACCCCCAAGTAAGCAGTTGATAGCGAAGGTGCAGATGACGAGTAACAAACTCTTTCCTTTAATTATGAACTACAGTGATCAGGTCAGTGCTTTCACAGTTGCATGTTCTGATGATTATTGGTTATGACACTTTCGATTTGGACACTTGCACTTTTTTGGTTTAAGATTATTGCAGCATAAATAGATGGTCAGAGGATTACCTCCCATCAAATAATTTGCTAGTACTTGTGAATGTTGCATCTTGGGAAAGAAACACCGTGAAATCTTTCTAAAGGGTGTTGCATACAGAGGAAAGCAATCTCTTGAGCTAGTGCATACAGACTTGTGTGGACCTATGAGGACACAGTCAATTGGCGGAAGTTGTTACTTCCTCACTTTCATTTATGATTATAGTAGAAAAAATTAGGTTTACTTCTTGAAGCATAAGTATGAAACTTTTGCAAAGTTCAAGGAATTCAAAGCCTTAGTAAAGAACCAAAGTGATCGAAAGATCAAGGTATTGAGGTCAGATCGTGGTGGAGAATATGACTCAAAAACATTCCATGATTATTGCAAACAACATGGAATCATAAGACAATTTACAACTAGGTACACACTGTAGCAGAATGGTGTAGCAGAGAGAAAGAACATGACAATTATGAATATGGTAAGAAGCATGTTGAAAGGAATAAACTTGTCTAATGAGTATTGGGCGGAATAAACTTGTCTAATGAGTATTGGGCAGAAGAAGTTCCATGTGCTATTTATGTGGTCAACAAATCCCCTACAAAGAGTGTGATGAACAGAGTACCAGAAAAAGCATGGTCAGGGATATCTTGCAGTGTATCTTATCTCAGGGTATTTGGATGTGTAGCTTATGCACATGTGACTAAAGAGCGAAGAGGAAAATTTGATGATAAAAGTGAAAAATGCATATTTACTGGCTATAGTGAGCAATCAAAAGCTTACAAATTGTATAACCCTATCACAAAGAAGACCATAATTAGAAGAGATGTCGTGTTCAAAGAATAAGAGTCATGAAATGGAACTATATACAAAATAGTTGATTCACAAGTGTCACTGATGGAAGAAGATGATGTAGCAGAAAATGAGCAGCAAGAATCACAAGTGAAAACACCAAACAGAGACACGCCAACAAGGGCTCCAAAATTTTCAGAGAAGCATGGATCCTCAAGCAAATCAATAGATCGATCTTCTCCCAGCAATCAATCAGGTGATGAATCAAGCAATGGTAAGAGAAAGATGAGAAGTCTGAAAGATATTTAGGATGATTTGGATGTTAGTTCAAATTTTGCATTGTTGTCATTCCAACCTTCTTCGTTTGAAGAAGCAGACAGAGATGAAAACTGGGTGCAAACCATGGATGAAGAAATTGAAGCTATTGAAAAGAATGATACATGAGATTTGGTTGATTTGCCAAAGGATAAAAATATCACTAGTGTGAAATGGGTGTACAAGACAAAGTTGAATGAGAAAGGTGAAATTGACAGATTTAAAGCAAGACTTGTAGCAAAACGATTCTCGCAGCAACCGAGAATAAATTTTGGAGAAATGTTTGCTCCGATAGCCATATTGGATACTGTAAGAGTAGTTCTAGCCACAACAACTCAAAACAAGTGGAAAGTATATCAGATGGATGTGAAATCAACCTTCTTGAATGGAATTCTAGAAGAAGAAATTTATGTGCAACAACCTCCAAGATATGACGTTGAGAGTAACGAAGAGAGTTTACAGGTTGAATAAAGCACTCTATGGACTGAAGCAAACGCATAGAGCTTGGTATAGCAGAATTGACAACTACATGATCAAGAATGGATTTTGCAGAAGTAACATTGAACCTACCTTGTACACAAAGGTAAATGAGCATGGACAAATTTTTATTATTTGCTTATATGTTGATGACATGATTTTTACAGGTGATTTTGAGATAGATGAATTTAAAGCAACCATGATGAAAGAATTTTAGATGACAGATCTTGGTCTCATGAAATATTTTCTTGACATAGAATTTGAGCAATCTAAAAAATGGATTTTTATTTGTCAAAATAAATATGCCAAAGATTTGTTGTATATTCAGGATGGAAAATTGCAAACTTGTCTTTACACTAGTTGCAATAGGTACAAAGTTAAGCAAGGAAGATGAAGGATCAGATGCCAATCCAACTCTATTCAAAAGATTGGTTGACAGCCTCATGTATCTCACAACTACAAGATTGGATATCATGCAAGGAGTGAATTTGATTTCCAAATTTATGGAGACTCTAAAAGACACATATTAGCGTGCAAGAAAAAGAATTTTGGGATACATAGTAAGAACTAGAGATTGTGGCATAGTGTATGCAACCACATAAAAGAAGGATTTGATTGGATACACAGAAAGTGATTTTGCAGGCAGTTTGGATGATAGGAAGAGCACTTATGGTTATGTGTTTCATCTTGGTTCAGGTGTGATTTCATGGACATCTAAGAAGCAACCCATTGTGTCACTTTCATCGGCAGAAACAGAATATGCAGCAACAACATCAACAACATGTCAAGTAGTGTGGTTAAGAAGAGTATTTGATGGACTCAAGCAGAAACAACAAGGATCAACAACAATATATTGTAACAACACCTCAACGATTGCACTATCCAAAAATAGTGTGTTTCATCAGAAGAGAAAGCATATTGATATTAGATACCACTTTATTAGAAAACTTGTGAGCAATGGAGAAGTTCACTTGAAGTCTTGTAAATCTAATGATCAATTGAATAATATATTTACTAAGTCATTAGCAAAAGATGTGTTTGAGTTTCATAGAATAAAATTTGATGTTGTAAGCCTAGCTGAGACATAGACCAGCACACACGTTTGAGTTTTCATGAGTCATGTTTTAGTTTAGTGGTCATAATTAAGGGGGAGTGTTAAAATAAGCTAATTACTCCCGCATGAGGAGTTGGCTAAAACTAGAGAGTCAGTTAACTAATTGTTGAGGGTTGAGTGTTGGAGTGTTGAGTTAAGTCGAGTTAAGTGATAGACAATTTTTAGTGTGTGGTTGCATGTCAAGATATTTTAAGCGAGTTGCCACTTGGAAAAAGTTAAATACCCTTCACGAGGTTCATTGTAAGAATCAAGTTTTGTGTGATCAATAGAAGAATCGCAACTGGTGTGTTTTGTAAATGAATTTATGTTTTGTCTCCTGTATTTTTCCAACAAAACTATGAATTAAGTATTAGTGATTTGTTGAAAAACTATAGATTAATATCTAGAGCCGGAGACCACTATGTTATTCCTCCCTCTGCCACCATACGCCATAGAATTCACAACAATAGGCATCCTAGGCTGGTGTTTGGTAGACTGAACTGCTCAATTATCAGCAAAATTACGTGTACATGTATTGTCTTGGACCACCTTTCGTTGAATGTTCTCTTAGCTCATTTAAATCTGAGTAATAAAATTCACCCTCACACTGGATGACCATTGATGCTCTTAAAGCAGAAGGAGGCTCAACAGCCAGGAATAGGCAATCGAAAAAGTTCGATAACTTTTGAGGAGAAATAATACCTTGAACAATGAGAAACCGATAAATGAAGAAAACAACATCTCATCCTTATGCCCGGGAAACATGGGTTAGCTTAGCGATAGCATGATTAACTATGAAGCTATTAATGCTAGTTTAAATAGCAGCAATACTTGGTTCGGCATCAGCAAGGTCGGTGATGGTAATCAAAGCTTGGACAACAACGCAATGGAGTAAGAGGCGGCGGGGTAAAAACGGTGATAAAGCCAATAATGTCGCAGATGCAAAGGAAAATTAAATTTTACACCAGAGGGTGGAACAAAATATATATATTAATTTGATGCCGTAACGTAAGGGTGGGGTCGTTCAATGCACCGCCCATGTGACAGCCAGCCTTGCTTCCTTTAAAATAAAATTCAACCACAACGGTGGCCTGCCAGATAATATAAACATGACGTGATTCCATGGACGTCGTTTAGTGGGATATATATCTTATTTTCAGCGTGTGGAGTCGTACCATGCTGTCTCTCAATGCACCGTCCCCTGTGATGCAGGAGCATCAAGACCTTTTTCTCCATCTGTAAATATGGGGTGTGATAATGTTAATTTGTAAATATGGGGTGTGATGATTTTTAATATTTTATTAATTAATTTGAATTAAATAGGAGAAGGTGAGGATTTATGTAAATATCCTTTTATTAATAAAAGGATATGAGGAAATTTAATGAATTGAAGGATTTTAGGGATAAAAACCTATCCTTTAGAGATGTTGAGAGATTTAGGGGTTGTTGAGGATTTTAAGAGATTGAGCATTTAATTTAATAATTTTTAAATAGGAAGGGGTTTGGAGAGAAAAGGAGAGAGTAAGTGAGAGTAAGATAGAGTGTGAGATCACTGGTTGGAAGCTTTCGGGCAAATTCTAAAGGCCATGAACATTGAAGATCTGGCCAAGAAGAACTTTGTAAATAATGGTTTTATTTTAAATCTCATATATATAGATTAGATGACTGTGAAATCTCTGAGCTTGTCTTGTGATTCCGTCATTTCCATGATTGAGGAAGGTCGCTTAAAATTATGAACCGCTCTGTGTATGGTGAAACGGATGTATCGTTGTGTTATAAAGTCTGCATTTAACCACAGTAGAATCACTGTGTTTTGTTTCTATGGCATGGACAGCGGGACTGTATTGTGGGATGGTATCGACAACACCCGTGGACAGCGAAACGTGGCTCAAGCCTGTGCATAAATGTGTTGGCGCATACCATAAACACATTTGAAGGCTAGAATATGTAATTGTGTATCAAAGTTTAAGGTAGCGTGTTCCTTCCTGCAGGTGAAAGACAATTGCTCACGGATTTCGATCGTAAGTTCGAAGGCGTGTTATAAGCGTGGAAGGACGGCATTCATATTATATTTCAGCATTTGAAACAACCTCGTATTGATTCTGGCTACAAGGAGAGGTGAATCGCGGTGAAATGCATGTAAGTGTTACATGCATTTACTGTGTATGACTACCGTGGGCGATGAGGTAATAAGCTCTCTATAATGGAAAATTTAAAGACGACCAATTCCTAAGCAAGCGCCATTAATGGAACTGTTTTGATTGTTTGGTTCTAAATCATGAAAAGCCTTTATATAGTTTGTGCAGTTCCGGGTTTTTATGTGGGCAGAAGCGTTTGTGTTCAGGGTTGATGACCGGTTCAAACCATAGCCTGTCTGCGGCAGCGGGGTTATTACCTTATGAATGGTGTGATCGCATCCTAGTGTCCATCTAGATTTAAACACGCTGCACTATAAATTCAATAGCATTGATTTGGAAATGTTACATGGCTTGAGTTGCGTGTTTATTAATAAGTTGTGTGCTGTATGAGCGTGCCTTCAAGAGTTCCGTGCACCCAATCGCTGTGTGTTTTTCTATTGCGTGGACGCCGGAGTCGGAACTATCTGTGCATATTAAAAAGGCTGTGGATGCATAGATAAACCTGCGTATTAATATAGTTGCCTGTATGTCCATATTTTTATCACAATTGTAATTTTAAAGAACCAGAATTTAAAGTGTGATGTGCGCATGGCAATATATAAAATCCTGCAGCTTAATTCGGTTAGAGGAACGCGTGGTTCCTTCACCTTTGTTTAATTGTGCGCCTGGCTCAATTCATATAGAATTTGGAGAGTTTAGATCCTGGCATATCGTGGATATCCATAGAATGGCAGTTTTGTTGAATATGTGTTGCGGATCTATGCAATAATATTGAGCCAAGCACAGCTAGAATGATTGTTTGTTTTGGGAATTGGAAGTCAGTAGGAGGATCCTGGTAATGGCAGGTTTGCCCTGCATCAAGTGGTATCAGAGCCTGGCTCTGTGGAATGTTTATTTTGAAAGTTCTGTTGAATTGAAAATGTTTATTTTCTGAATGAGGACGAGAAGGTTTTTATTGAAAACTGAAATTTATTTTTGACTGTATGAATGTTGGTTTTATGTAAATACGAGTATGATGAATAAAGTTTTGTATGTAAGTTTATTGAGAAGTGGATTAAATGAAGTCCACACGTGAACAGATGCAGTTCACACAGGAGGGGAAGATGACTGCTGATAGTCATTTCAGAGGTTCTGGAAAAGACCTCAACAGAGGAAGGAAGAGGGAAAATGCCAAGGTAAGTGGCATATGTGAACAGTTGACGGATGAAGAGTACGAGCGGGAGAAAGTCGAAATAACAATTCACCTTGAATTGTTAATGGAGTTGTTGCAGGAAAATGTGAGAAACCAGACGCATGGTTGGACCATGAGAAAGAAGGTAAAGTGGCAGAAGTTGCATGCAAGAAGAGAAAAGCAGGTAAACATACAGTTGATGGAGGAGCTGAGGAAGCTCGAGCAGATGTTGAGTTGTAGAGAACTCAGAGAGGCTGAGTTGAAAATGGATGTTTCCATTTGTGGCCCGGAACATGGCGAAATTCTGGGTGAAGAGATCAATGAGGAAGATCTCATGAACTATTGGGATAGTTCAGAAGCATCTGAAGAGGTAATGATGAGAGAAACAGGTAAGGCTATGAAGCCTTGTAAATTTTCTCATAATTCATGTATGTTTGCAGGATGTGCGATAGATGGTGAGCAGTCTGATGGAACTGTCACAAAGGACAATGAAATTCTTGAGGTAAAGTCTGGTAGAGGATTCCTTTCAGAGAAGGAATGTGATGATTGGTCAACAGAAAATGAAGGTATGGAAAGTTGTGTAAAATTTCCGAGTTCTATTCCAGGTGAGATTGTGCAGTTGTATCTGAAGTTAGATCTTCAGAAGAGAGAGTTGGAAAAGGTTCAGGAAAAGTTGCTGAAAGACACAGAACAGGGGAAGATTTTCCAAACAGATGATGGGGAAAGGGGACTAACTGATAGTCTCACAGAGGAATTGAATCAGCATACTGAGATCCTGGCAGAGGGAAGTAAGGCACTGATGCCTTGTGATTTTTGTTTTGTGAATGCAGGAATTGTCGCCGGTGCTGAGAAACATTTAACTCAGCAGAACAGTCAGTTAAAGAGAAAAGAAGTTCTCTGTTCCAGAAAACAAGAGGGGGTGGATGATCGGGTGGCAGTCAGAACAGAGAGCAGCATAGAGGCAAGAAATCAACAGCCGGGAGATTATTTGGACCGAGAGATTGAAAGCATCAGAAGACTGATGATGAAAGTATCCCGGAAGAGGCCAGCCGCAATGAAACAAAGAAGCATCAGCAAAAGAAAGACAACAAAAGTTTGCAAGAGCAGAGCAAGTGGAGCACTACAGCACAAAATATGGAAACCGGGAAGACAACAGCAGATGACAACAGCAGTGAAGCAATCCACAAGCACGAAAGGATTACAAAATAAAATTTGGGATCCAGGAGGAGATATCTAGACTTATGACCAGGTGGTCATGAATTTTTTTTACATGGGGAGTCTGATGCAGGAGCATCAAGACCTTTTTCTCCATCTGTAAATATGGGGTGTGATAATGTTAATTTGTAAATATGGGGTGTGATGATTTTTAATATTTTATTAATTAATTTGAATTAAATAGGAGAAGGTGAGGATTTATGTAAATATCCTTTTATTAATAAAAGGATATGAGGAAATTTAATGAATTGAAGGATTTTAGGGATAAAAACCTATCCTTTAGAGATGTTGAGAGATTTAGGGGTTGTTGAGGATTTTAAGAGATTGAGCATTTAATTTAATAATTTTTAAATAGGAAGGGGTTTGGAGAGAAAAGGAGAGAGTAAGTGAGAGTAAGATAGAGTGTGAGATCACTGGTTGGAAGCTTTCGGGCAAATTCTAAAGGCCATGAACATTGAAGATCTGGCCAAGAAGAACTTTGTAAATAATGGTTTTATTTTAAATCTCATATATATAGATTAGATGACTGTGAAATCTCTGAGCTTGTCTTGTGATTCCGTCATTTCCATGATTGAGGAAGGTCGCTTAAAATTATGAACCGCTCTGTGTATGGTGAAACGGATGTATCGTTGTGTTATAAAGTCTGCATTTAACCACAGTAGAATCACTGTGTTTTGTTTCTATGGCATGGACAGCGGGACTGTATTGTGGGATGGTATCGACAACACCCGTGGACAGCGAAACGTGGCTCAAGCCTGTGCATAAATGTGTTGGCGCATACCATAAACACATTTGAAGGCTAGAATATGTAATTGTGTATCAAAGTTTAAGGTAGCGTGTTCCTTCCTGCAGGTGAAAGACAATTGCTCATGGATTTCGATCGTAAGTTCGAAGGCGTGTTATAAGCGTGGAAGGACGGCATTCATATTATATTTCAGCATTTGAAACAACCTCGTATTGATTCTGGCTACAAGGAGAGGTGAATCGCGGTGAAATGCATGTAAGTGTTACATGCATTTACTGTATATGACTACCGTGGGCGATGACGTAATAAGCTCTCTATAATGGAAAATTTAAAGACGACCAATTCCTAAGCAAGCGCCATTAATGGAACTGTTTTGATTGTTTGGTTCTAAATCATGAAAAGCCTTTATATAGTTTGTGCAGTTCCGGGTTTTTATGTGGGCAGAAGCGTTTGTGTTCAGGGTTGATGACCGGTTCAAACCATAGCCTGTCTGCGGCAGCGGGGTTATTACCTTATGAATGGTGTGATCGCATCCTAGTGTCCATCTAGATTTAAACACGCTGCACTATAAATTCAATAGCATTGATTTGGAAATGTTACATGGCTTGAGTTGCGTGTTTATTAATAAGTTGTGTGCTGTATGAGCGTGCCTTCAAGAGTTCCGTGCACCCAATCGCTGTGTGTCTTTTCTATTGCGTGGACGCCGGAGTCGGAACTATCTGTGCGTATTAATATAGTTGCCTGTGTGCCCATATTTTTATCACAATTGTAATTTTAAAGAACCAGAATTTAAAGTGTGATGTGCGCATGGCAATATATAAAATCCTGCAGCTTAATTCGGTCAGAGGAACGCGTGGTTCCTTCACCTTTGTTTAATTGTGCGCCTGGCTCAATTCATATAGAATTTGGAGAGTTCAGATCCTGGCATATCGTGGATATCCACAGAATGGCAGTTTTGTTGAATATGTGTTGCGGATCTATGCAATAATATTGAGCCAAGCACAGCTAGAATGATTGTTTGTTTTGGGAATTGGAAGTCAGTAGGAGGATCCTGGTAATGGCAGGTTTGCCCTGCATCACCCTGTGACAGCCAACATTACTTCATTTAAAATATAATTCAACCACAACAGCAGCCTGCGAGACAATATAAACATGACGTGATTACATGGACGTCGTTTAGTGGGATAAACCCCACGCGGAATCGGATTGAGTGGTTGAGTGTGGTGATGTTTCCGGATTTTCTGTTGAATTAGTAAAATATTTGAGATGGGGTGGTTCAGTGACATGATTTTTTTGGCGTTTTGAATTGGTAGTATAATTTGGACGTCGTTTAGTGGGATAAACCCCATGCGGAATCGGATTGAGTGGTTGAGTGTGGTGATGTTTCTGGCTTTTCTGTTGAATTAGTAAAATATTTCAGAGGGGGTGGTTCAGTGACATGATGTTTTTGGCATTTTGAATTGGTAGTATAATTTGGACGTCGTTTAGTGGGATAAACCCCACGCGGAATCAGATTGAGTGGTTGAGTGTGGCGATGTTTCTGGCTTTTCTGTTGAATTAGTAAAATATTTCAGAGGGGGTGGTTCAGTGACATGATGTTTTTGGCGTTTTGAATTGGTAGTATAATTTGGACGTCGTTTGGTGGGATAAACCCCACGCGGAATCGGATTGAGTGGTTGAGTGTGGTGATGTTTCTGGCTTTTCTGTTGAATTAGTAAAATATTTCAGATGGGGTGGTTCAGTGACATGATGTTTTTGACGTTTTGAATTGGCAGTATAATTTGGACGTCGTTTGGTGGGATAAACCCCACGCGGAATCGGATTGAGTGGTTGAGTGTGGTGATGTTTCTGGCTTTTCTGTTGAATTAGTAAAATATTTCAGATGGGGTGGTTCAGTGACATGATGTTTTTGGCGTTTTGAATGGGTAGTATAATTTTTGTTTTTTTACGAAATCGTAATGTTTTATTATTTATTCAAATTGTATTTTTGGATATAAAAATGAATTTAGTAATTTTAAAATTGTAATTGAATTTTTCTTAATGATTATATGGTTCATTAATTGTGTGTGAGTGTGGAGTAAGATTAGGTTAGGAGTTGTTTTTAGTGAGATTTTTTGGAAGCTTTTTTTGTCAGTTTTTTTGGTCTAATTTATTTAAAGTTTAAGAGGAATTTATTGAAATCACAAGTTTGATGGGTAATCCCTGTGCCCTAGGGGTTTTTCAGGCTGTTGAATCCATCTATACAGTCAAAAAACCAATTTAAATAAAAACCAGTTTAAATAACACTTTAAATAAAAACTAGTTTAAATAACACAAATCAATATTTCACTTCAAAATTTTCAGCCCAAAAGTCCAAAAAGTCACACTAAAGACAACTCCATTATGTTATCTCATAATAAATTTAATAATTTAAAAGTATTTTTTTAAAGTTTTAATTGAATTTATAATATAATGGATTGAAAAATTATTTAAAAAGGTTCAGAGTGTGGAGTAATACTATGTTATCCCAAAGGGAATCTAGACTTGGTCAAGTCTTATACAATCATAGTGACAACATCCTGCTATTGAGCATATCATTCTCCCATCCAACATGTGGCTTAATCTAGCCTAGATACAACTTAGAAATGAAAAAAATAGAAAAATAGTTTACCAACATATATGGCTAACAAGACAATGTTAACATAAGATCTAATCCCTTGTATATTGGAATATATAACGTTTGTTTACAAAGAAACCTAATGAATGTAATATAAAGTTAGACAATGTTGGCATAAGATATAATCATGTGTATATTGGAATATATAAGGTTTATTTAGAAGGAAACTTAATGAATGTAATATAATGTTTACATATGATGCAGGAGCATTTTATGATTATCTTAAAAGCATAATTTTTTAAGTCTAAGAAGTTTCTAGAAATTCTAGATTATGTAAAAATTCTAGAAATATGTGTAATGAAATTGTTTGCATTTTAACATGTAGTTAAGATAGGTTCCTATGTTTGAAAAGATTCTTCTAAAATTCCTGCAAATTTATAAAAGAGTGATTAAATCTTGAAATCTCCAAATCTTTCATCTAAAAGGAACACATGAGCGGAGTGACACCACAAGCTAGAAAGCAGAATAGTCTGCAATCCAAAGTGACGGGTTATACGAACAACATGTTTGCAACAAGATTCATACAATTGCATACAAAATAGTTCATACACAAATGCGTAAGTTAAATAACATACATTTCAAAAGCAACCAGAATAGTCCAACTACAATAACAACATATGCATGAAAATGTGTTGGCCCTGTTATATATTATTAAGTGAAAGTTCCATCCATACATACACCATTGACAACCACTAGCCCCAATAGTGGAACATTATAGTCAACATCACTTGCTCCTCCAAAGAGATGTACTCGCTCTGCACTGTGGAGAGGCCAAGGCTCGTCACAATACTCTCCAAGCCTTCTCTAAGTAATGCCTAGCCAAAACCTTGGCTCCCAAAACCCCCTACTACGAGATATGAGGTTCTATATATAACAAAGGGTGGTGTGACCCTTGACATTCCCCTTTGACTCTTGGACTATCCTCATGACTCTTCACATTACATAATGACTGTTCACATTCCACTAATGACACTTGGAATTTCACTTATAGTATATTTACAGTAATACAATTTCCACATATACCCATGTGGGACAAAAATAGGCTTGAGTCAACCTGACAAGACAAACAACATCACTCGAGGTCTTGGGGAAATACCAAATTAGTAACCTCCTCATGATGGTCTTCGGTGAAGTACTGATACCAAGCTTGGTACTGCACTATTGTTTCCTCATACTGTTTGGTGACGTCTTTGTCGAAGCGAACACTTGCTTCCATGGCTTCTGGGTATATGGTTCTGAAGCCTTTGTCCATCTCATCTTGAAGCATGTGCAACACTGTCCTGAGTGTGCCTAGACCACCGATGTACTTCTACATGTTCTCTATGCTGAGCTGCAAGTCATCACTGGTGGCTTTGCGCATCAACTTCTCTATGTACTTGTCAACATCTAGCGTGACTTGGTTCTTCCTCATGGCCTAAGTGAGGGTTCCAATGTACGGATCTTATGTGTTCACATTATGACATCTAGACTCCTGAACAACTGTGCATAGGAAGCCTCAATGCTAGTGATGAGTAGAGGGAGTTGCTCATAGTTTCATATCAACATATGAATCCATGCTTTGTCTAGCTCAGCCTTTGGCTTCATCCTCTTCTGAAAGTAAAGTGGGGATCCCTTGTACCTCATTGTCTATTCGTGCGCAATAGCAATGTGAATGTCTTTGAGAGTTTTTGATGCCTGCGCACATTGTTTCTTAAATATGTATAGATGGACAACCGCTTTGTGCACGGTGACAAATCTGCTATACATTCCCTGCTTGGTGGCCTCCAAAGTTGATATCTCTGCCATTATTGCTTTCTTCATCTTTGCCATAGTGGATCCTGTGGATTTCTCTGTTCTTTCCCTGGCCTCTTACAAGTCCTTCACCATCTGATCATTCTCTGTTATCAAGAAGTTGACTGCTGAAGTCATGGCTTCTGCATAATCCTTAGAAGCCTTGTCCATGGCAACTGGATGTTTTCTAACATTTGGTACAATCACCCTTTATTTTGTGTGCACGGGTGATGTATGATCATCCGAGAGCTTATTTCTTTGTGCCTGTACAATCCTCTGTTGTGACTCGTCAAATGCCAGATTGTACACATCCATCTCCGAATCATCATCAAGGAGAACAACTTCTCCTTACTCTCCCAGGACTAGTTGTGATTCTGGAGGTCGCGGAGACTATGGTGCGACCTCGAATTCCCTTGACATGAGATTGATGTCTTGGTCATGTAGCTCATGTTCCTTCTCCATGCCTATTGCCTCAACCAATTGCTCAACCCGCTGAGCAAGTTCCCGAACCTACACTTGCTTACCCTCTTCTTCATATGTTGACTACTCTGCTTATTCAACCTGTATTTGCGCAATTTTCTCTGTCAGTGTGCCTTGTCCTTCTTCCTATTCCTATTTCTGGATTTCTTACCTTTCTCTCCTCCTGCGCTCTTTTTGTTCTTTCAACTTCTTCTCAGTCTCCTGCAATCTCCTCTCAATATCTTCCAACCTTTACTTCTCTCTCTTCTTCCACTCTACTCTCCTTTCGCAATGTCGCCTCTTCGCATCGATCTCCAAAGCTACTCTCTCAACAAGTGGATCTTCTTTTAACTTGTAGCTTTACTCAACCTCTGCGCTCTCAAAAATATTCCTCTTACCTTTGTCTTGCACCGGTTTGTTTCTCACTACTGCTATTGTCATTGCTTCATGTGGTGTTGCTGCCTGTAATGCTTCTTTCCATTCTAGCAATATGATGACTGGTTCACTAAATCTAGAGGAGTTGTAACAATAACTCCAAGTATCTTCCTCTAGCTAATGACATGCCCCGTGGATCCATGGGTAGTACACCATTGCACAATGGTTTTTTAATTTGTAGTGGGGATCATACAGATTGAAACTCTTGGTGTCGAACCCAAACTTATTCAAGTCCTCGGCCTCGGCATCCACATCTTTCAAAGTACGGATCTCGTACAAACCAATCCGCAAAGGAAGAGTAGGCCATGGTGCCTTCTTCCTCCTGTGTAGTCCTACTAATAACCCTGTGGAGATGTGGTATGAAACCTCTTGCATGACTAACTTGTCCATGGAAAACCTCGGTAGCTCATGCGAAGGCTTCTCCGCACCAAACATCCTGATGAAGGTGCCACTAGGTGAGGCATACCAATTTGCAATGTTAAGCAATGCCTGCATCACTTCTTGGGGCATGCAAGGTGGATCCCGTTCAAATATCATCCTGTACAGTGGGGCGATGAAGTGGTCAGACATCCTCGCCATGACTCTTTGGTAGTTGCATTTAGAGAAAACTTACAATAGACGTTCACAACATCCTCTGATGGTGTCCATGTCCAACCCATGTTAGGGAACTGTTGTTGGGCACAGATTGTATCAAGAAGGTACGTGGACATAAATAATCTTGCCTGTCCATCCTTAGGTGGATTCCATGCATTAGACACATGCACTTTCATCTGAAGAGCCAACATGCCCGACCAGTTGAATGACCTTCCTTCATTTTCCAACTAATCTAACATAACAACCCAGCCTTGCAGGAAGTTCTTCGTCCTCTCTTGACCATACAAGCGACATGTGAAGATGACCAGGAGTTAGTAAGCCTTCCTGAGTGACTTTGTCTTGTAGACCTAGTTGGGTGTCATCCTAAACTTTGATGGCTCTTTTACCCAACGCTTCATGATATCTCTAGTGTTTACATTGTTGTTGGGAGTGAAGAACATTGCATCCATGTAGTTCATTGACTACAGAAAGTGATACATCTGATGGTAGTTTTCTGACCTAAAGTTGACGACTTGTGTCCCATTAGTATTTCTCAATATCAACATCTCGGGATCGGTATGTGAGACAACCCAGTGAATGATATACACACACAGGAAGACGGGTACCTTCATGCAACCCTGTACAAGCCTGACTTGTGAATGTTGACATAGACTTTCGATCTTCCAGATCTTCCTTGAAACTGCCTGCAAATATGTCCTTTATTTCTTACCATGTGATCTTCATGTCCTTCTCTACGAACAACTGTGTGTCTGCATAGATGAGCATGTTCATTGGCACCTATTCAACCACATCTCCAGTGCTACTCTCTACAGTCTCCTTTGATCTAGGTTTCTTGGAAACCATGATGCCTATACTGTTGAAATATTTCTCAACAACTAATGTACTTGGAGACAGAGCGGACACTCGCAACAAGAAAATGTTAGATTTAAAACACAAATAACTTCAAGGATCGATCATGCAGCAAAATGGGTGACTTTTGGGCAAGATTGTGTAGTAGTGACTCTTAGAGGCGGGGAGACTGTCAGTTGGAACTACGCGTTGCGCAGTCCCAACTACCAGTGAGATGTGTTGCTTACTGGAACTATGCAGAGCATAGCCCACTGAGGCTGGTTGTGAACTGGAATTGTGCAATGCATAGTTCTATCTAGCTTGATTGTTAACTAGGACTTTGCATTGCGCAATCCGAGTGGGCAAGGCTGGGCACTGTCTACCAGAACTGCGCAGAGCATAGCTAGAGGCCAGTGACAAGCAACTTCTACGCAATTCTTGGAGCCAAGGAAAAATCTTGAGATCCAAGAATGCGCAGTGCATGATGGCAAAATCTAGATCTGAGCCAAGGTAGCTCATATTTGCCTAAGAGAAAGTTTAAAATGAGTACCAAGGATCCAAGGAGCGAACCATATCCACTGCTCCAGTGGTCCCTGGCACCAAACTAGTCGAATTTGCACTGCTCTGCCCTACAATGGCTTGCAGTTGAGTAGTTTGGGTCTATTGCTCGCGCAGACCTGTCTGAATGGCCACAAAGGCTTGCTTCTGCTATTACTCGAACCGCTGCAACAGTTCCATGATCGCATCCCTGACCTTATCCCCAATGTCATCTAAGTTACCTTTTGTCAAGGTGATCAAGTCGAGCGAAAACTTAGTAGCCTTGGTCTTCTTCCACGACCCTTCTTTCTCCTGCTCTCGATTATGCTTCACCTGGAAGGGGGTGCTCTCTTTGTCTCCAACACCCTATTCAAATTGATCCTCTTCCTCCGTCTGAGGTGAAGGAAACTTTTGACTTCTGTCAAAGTCACGCTCTTCCTCCTATTCCTTCGCGATGTGCTCTGCTTCTTCTCTTGCTTTTTCCTCAGTCTCCTTTTTTCGTTTTTCAGCCAACTGTTGCATTTTCGGCCGAGCCTCTTTCTTCTTCTACTTTCATGCGGACTTACTAGACCCGGCTGATAAATATGATTCTGTGCTCCACTCGACTAGCCAACGATCAAGGACTGCTGCTATTGCATCATCCGTCGCAAGGTATGGGATATCATACCATTTCTGTTCTAGGTCCTTCCGCACCTAGATGGAGGTATAGTGGAAGTCCGCTTTGTACTCCGCGTATCCCAACAACTGCTCAAAGACAATTGATTACAGTCTTGGCTTGCGGTTGATGGCCATATTGATTCTCATCTACATCAAAATCCAGAAGAAATTACTCTCATGGACCCGCTCAACGTCCTTCGCGGCCCATACAAAGCAAACTTCACTGCTTCTGGCAAATCTATCGCGATCAGAGGAAACTGACTGTCCTCCGGCAACTTCCATGCAACCAACACAATCGAAAACAACAGCCATTAGTAATGAAATGTTTTGCTATGGTCCTGTGCCTCCCTGTCGTTCACAAGGAACTCGCTGCACAGGTAGTGCGCCCAATTGAATTGTACGCCCTCTGCGCACTGGGATACTAATGAAACAACTGGTACCGACACCTCATCTGGGCAACACTTCCTCATTACTTTCCCA
Organism: Pinus tabuliformis; assembly: GCA_031772625.1. NCBI lineage: Eukaryota > Viridiplantae > Streptophyta > Pinopsida > Pinales > Pinaceae > Pinus > Pinus tabuliformis. Next base: position 2,032,048,284 of record CM062818.1, on the reverse strand, counting down.
GCCAATATATGGGTGGCTACCTTCACCGCGGGGTCAATAATGCTTGAAATTGAATATTCGCACAACTTCTTGACAAGCTTAAACTTGTCCTTCATTCTCTTGGTGAGGTCGCGCTTGCCCACCTTTCTGCCAAATGCTTTGGCCGGATTTAGTCCTGAATGGTGTAGTAGGGTGATCCTATGGATCAACATATCAATTATAGGGATTGGCTCCTCCAACCAAAGGCACCCATCATGCACCAGGCACAGCAACTGTTTGATAACTATCAAATTTATGGGCGTGCGGTGGTAATGCAGCACGCATAGTAGGTTCAACAATCTTGCCTTCTCCATCCCACGAATCCACTTCACCAGCTCTAGCGCGGTGACACCCGAATCCTTATAGAATACCCTATACATGAAATTATCAGTAGCCACATGGGGAAACCGCTCCATTTCTGCCAAGTCCCAATCTTCAAGTTTTAGGTGGGGGATGCGTGCCAAGCGCAGTCCTTCAAACATGATCTTTTCCAGCAGCAGGGGTGTATTAAGCATAAACTTTCCCTCGTCTGGGTCCTTTGGGATCTTCACCTTACCTCGACGTGGAGGGATGTATTCTGGTAGCTTTGAGATATGGTCTACACACTCAATGTCAATGTCCTTGGCACCCATACCAGTTTCTTCGACACCCTCATCAGATTCTAGGTTTACCACCCTGCCTTTCTCTGACACGGTGGGCTTCTCTTTCTTATGGTGATTCCTTGGGACTCGCACACCAACTGTGTCACCTTTTGTTTGTCTTTCTTTGTCTTGAAAGCCTCTCCTGCCTGTGTAGGATTTGGCCCAGGCGACCTCGGTGATTTGGGCATAGCGACGAGCATCTCCACACTTACAACCTCGGGGGCAACTCCCTCAGAGGCCATAGATCCACCAGCACTTGCAGTTTCTACGGGCGCCGACATGAGGCTATTTAGGAGCTCTTGGATTTCCTTAGGCAACTTTTCAAACACTGAACTGGCCACCAAATCCTCAAAAATCGCAGGATTCATGCACACTCGATAGCACGACATAGAAGCTCTCAACATGAAAAGTGTTTTTCATTGGGCGGCCATCTATAATTTATAGGCAAATTCGAATTCAATTTAGACCATTCCCCCCAAAATCCGTTCATAAATGCTATATTTGCAACAGATTTTCAAAGATCCCACATTTAAATTCCACCTTAAATGTCGCCCCCCATCTCCTCTTAGTCGTTTTCTTACTATCAAATCATGAACAATGATCATGATGGTCACTTTTTGGCTACCCTACATGGTCTCTCCTTCTATAGCGTAGCTCCCTTTGCACTTCTGCTGATGTTGTGACATTCTTCCATCCCACACAGTCCCCCAGTCGTGTAGCTCTACAAGCCAGGCAGTGTAGTTTATAGTCCTGCATCTCCTTTCAGCTGCCTAGAGCACTAAGACTGTGCTTCCATCATATGATCATCCAGTCGGATCCCCGGTGTATGGATTCAATCAGCTAGCATTTACCTTTCCAGGAAATGGATCTCCATTCAATTTTACCAGTTGAATTGCTCCACCGTCGGTAATCTCTTTGATGACATATGGCCCCAGCCAATGCATCTGGAATTTTCCTAGAAATTTATCAAACTCGCTGTCATATAATAGAACCAAATCGTTTACCATGAAGGTGCATAGTTTGATGTGTCAATCATGCCATGCCTTTTCGCGCTCCTCCTGAACTTGCTGATGGAATCCATCCAAAAACATATCTTCTTCAAGCTCTGTCAGTTGCGCGAGCATGATAATCCATCCCTTGGAAAGTGGCATCGTGTCACTATATATACCGATGGTGTCATACCCTTTGTGATCTGTAAACAGGCCACACTCTTCCGTCCACATAAACACATGTAGCTTTTGTCATATCTCCAATCGTGACCGCATATGATTGTGTATTCATTAGCTGAGGTACCATCATTATTGGCTTCAAATCTTACACCAAACACATCACGTCCACGACTAATAGTGAGAAAACACATCAATATACCACCGTATGTTTGGAAATCTTCCATCTTCGCTTGAAACTGAAATGAACCCTCATTAAAGGTAGATGGAGTTGCTGGAAAGACAAAATCTACCACTTTCACTTTAAACTTTTCCATAATGGATTGTCGCACCACCTGCACAGATTTCATAATCCATTTCAAATTTGATAAGATATGAAATTCATTTATTTTTCTGAGAAAGATTTCTCTGCTTTCCCGGAAAATTAAACACCCACCATATCTGTATCATAGTAAGTGATCGTTGACGCTCCAGTAAAGAAGGCACTTGCTAACTATTCATGAGAGGTTGATGTCTGCACAAATTTCCCAAATCCATTGAGCACAAAAGTATACTTTAGTCTTGATAAACTCACAGTAAATCTAGAAATAGGATTACACACCGATGCACCTCAGAGATCAACCAATCCACGATTTTTTCGTAGGTTGATACTATATTACATATGATTATAGGTTTCAATAGTTGCAGGTTTCTTCCTCAGCATAGAAAATATATAAATAGTTTATATGAATTAATATGTTGTGTTAAGAAGGATACGAACCAAAAAATTGCAAATGTCATTCCACATAACATCAGTGTTTGATGAAAGGAAGATGCATCCAGCTGACTAAGTCCCTGTATTCTTTTTAGCTTCTTACATGCCTCCACTCGAATTTCCTCAAGCGATGTCAGACCTTCAACATTCAAGGCTTCCAGCTGGTGGCAGCGATTTATGAGGAGGAATTTGAGATGTACCAGATTTGAAAGGTTTATTAATGTTTTGAGCTGCGTACACCCTTCCGCTTGAATTTCCTCAAGCGATGTCAGACCTTTAACATTCAAGGTTTCCAGCTGGTAGCAACCATTTATGCAGAGGAATTTGAGATTTACCAGATTTGAAAGGTTTATTAATTCCTTCAATCGGTAGCACCATTGCAAGTTTAGCCTTACTAATGTTGATGGCAAGTCCTTAACCTGCATTAGCGCACTATTTTCTGAAAGATCAAGATTTTCAAGGCTGGCTAAAACACCTCCTGGAATACATATCTCAGATATGCGTGTGGCTGCCAAAGTGAAATCTATTAAAGTACCCATCGCAACAAGCATGGTCTCCTACACTTTAAAATTAAGGATATCTATTGGACAATTCTTTATAACCAAAACTTTCATATTTGACCCGGCAATTTCCTCCCATAAGATGCCATCCACACCGCTGAAATCAATCAAAAGCAACTCTTTCAACTCTTTTAACCGCCTCAAATCACCTAGAGACTATCGTAATTTTGCCCCTGCTCTACTAGCTTTTTTGCTGGTTGAAAAGAATTACTCTCTGCTGTCTTCTTTCCTAGATGAAAATACGCTGACGCTTCTGCCTTGTTTTCTTCTGTCATTTTGTTCGGATAAAAATACGCTGGTGGCTCTGACTTTTTTTCTTCTTTCTTTCGGGCAGCTGACTTTCTTTCTAGATGAGAATACAACACAAGTGGTGGGAAGGCTCTACTCTGTGAATTCCCTATTCTTAGTCATTGTAACTTTTCCGGTAGTTTGACATTCAAGGGCCATTTTAAATCAGAAGATAGTAAATTCAGGTATCTTAAAGACCTTTGATTTGCCATCCCCACTGGCAAGTATTGCAATTTACGACAACCATTGAAATCGGCATACTCAAGTGACGATATATTTCCCAAAATGGGATGGACAGATTGATGTAGTCTCGCAGAACTAGAAATTGGATATGCATCAGTTCAGATAAGGATTCAGGAAGTTGGGTTAGATTAGTGTAGCTGGATAGATCTAGATGTCTAAGGCGTTTGATTTCACCAAAACCAATAGGGAGTGATTCTAGAAATGTGATATTTTTCAACACTATATTGCCTAGAATTGTTATGCTCGTTCCTATCCATTCTAGAAAACGGAAAGATTAAGGTGTCGTGAAGCCTTGCTGGGCGCTATCTGACATTACCTCACAATCATTAAGATCAAGGCGGTCACTGTAGGCATTCGCCTCTAAATCAACCTTTTCTTGCCTTAGGGTCACCCGATGTGTGCCCTTCATGTCAATATTTAACACACTCTAGTGCAAAGGAGGCTGCTGCAAATGCAATGCACATGACCTATTTAATACAAAGTAGGATGAATTTCACCACAAAATACTCAGCAAACTGTAGATGTACTTACCATATTAAATCTTTGGAAGAACTTCTCGAGGTCCCCATGGCCCTCAATTTCCAAAACTCTTAAGTTTCTCAGTGAAACGGTATCAGGAAAATAGATGGAGCTAAAACTGCGCAAGCGAAGCCACACCAAATCTCCCGACATATCCCACATACCTAAAAGTGTCAAAAAATCTATGGGAACCTCAACTAAAAAGAGGCGTACACCGACACCTTTAATGTAATTCATGCAATCTAGCAGATGCTCACCTTTTGGTGTCTGAATACCTCGTATCCAACAGGAATCGGCTTCGCCTTAGAAAACACACTTCACACACTTAAATTAAATATCCGTGTGTAATGGATTATTAAATAAAAATAAGGCAAAGCATGGCGATGAAATAAGCTTACTTGTAGCTTCGACATCAATTCCTCTATATCATCTGAGCAGCTAAGCCGTAGTGGCTAACAGGGTGAGTGCACACCAAACGTTTGTTTGGCGATATGTCTGGCCAACTGCCCAATATGCTCATGCATTGTAATTTTCTGTCTCTTTGGTAGGTAGAGATAATCATAGTTACCGTTTGGATCATGCCATAGGTCAATCTGACACATGAAAACAATTAGGGTGTGTAAGCATGGGAGCTAGGGCGTTTAATAATGGGAGTATGTGTTTTTTTCATGGAGTTTTTTTTGTTAGATTTATAGTTATAGTTGGGAAAAAATTGTGGTTAAATTTTAATTTGTGTTGTTTAAATTAGTTTTTTTATTGTATTTATGCATTCAATTCCTCAAAATTTTTTTACATTTTGATTGTGAAGAGTTTACCCTATCAAACTTGATTATGAAAAATTTACCAATCAAACTTATGATTTCAATTCGACAAAATTCTAAACAAATTAGATTGTAAAAAAACCTAAAAATCTTTCAAAAAAATCACACTTATAACTACTCTATCTAGATCCTCTTTAAACAAAAACGTAAAACTACTCCATTGGGATCCTCTTTAAACAAAACATAAAACTACTCTATTTGGATCCTCTTTAAACAAAACATAAAAATTGAGAAATAACTCTTTGGAAAAAAAAACATAAAAATTGAGAAATAATTCTTAGAGGATCCGTTCGGCATTTAATTTCATCATCGGATTGCAGGTCATCCTGATAATCAAGAAGGCATTTTTGACGAAGATTTTCAAGAGAGTCACCAACGTCTTTGTAACCTAATCCCTCCAATACATGAACTGCAACTTATTTGTCCTTTCCTAGCAAGAAACAACCCAGACCTAAAAATATCTCCTTGTCATCACTATTCAGAGCCTCGTAACTCACTTCTAACGTGTCCCTTATATCATCTGGTAGTCTTCTGCCGAGCTTTTGCAACTGTCGCTTCCAATACTCTTCCTCACTCCAGCCATGAAACAGTTCGCCCAACACTCGTAAGGATAAGGGCAACCCACCACAAAATTTCAAAACCTCCTCAACCGAACATTCGAATCCTTGACGAATGTGACAGCTGCCCAGAAAATATAATTCAATGATCAACGAGACAATGTCAACATGGCATCTAATCTGTCGATGTTGTTTAGTTGGATAAACACCATGTATGGCATCTAATCCCTCAATGTCGCTTCGTAGTGCAATGTTTATGTGGTTAAATATATTTTATTTCAATAATTTTTTTTTGTCTATTATGGTAGAGATATTCTTACTCATTTTGAATGCCTAACAAGAAAGATAATCCTGCTTTTAAGGAGTTTATTCAACTCAGATTTGATTTGACTTTTTAAGTTAGGATGATTTTTCCTTAATTTATGTTGTGCATGTTTGTCATTAGATATCATGGGAATGGTGTGTTGTATGATAGAGGTATCATATGTTTTAAGATCATCATAGTTCCAAGCAAAGATACATTTGTACTTTTTTAACAAATGGATAAAGGTCAATCTCTCATAAGGAGAAAGACCAAGTCCTAGATTGATGTTTTGAGGTTTGATATCAGTTCCAAGGTTTACTGGTGCAAACCTTAAGGTTGAACTTTGGATTTTAGAATTAGTAACCTTTTTGGATCCGTCCTTAAGATCATAAAGATCCTCCAGTTTTACGACATATTTAGGTATGGGATTCTCATTAGACTTCTGTTTCAAGTGATTATCATGCTCATTTTCATCTATTATCTGATCATCATATGACCCTTTTGATGTTAAAAAGTTTATGATATCCTCATCATTGCTAAAGACTCGACAATTGGTAACATTATCGGGAATGGATGGTCGAAAAATCAATTCTATGGAAAACCTATCTGGACTGTAATCCTCTAATGGTATAATCTTGGATGCTATGTTAGCCAGAAGGTCAGCACTTGCATTTTGAAGTCTAGGTACAGGAGAGATGTTGAATGCTAAAAAATGTGAAGCAAGATCTTGGACTAATGATTGGTATGTTTTAAATGTCGAGAGAGACAATGAATGGTGTTTCCTACTTGCTTAATAACAATTTCTGAATATGCAAAAACTTGAAGATATTTGATATCAAGGCCTATTGATTTATACAAACCTTGAATCAGTGCCTCATATTCAGCAATATTATTTGTGCATTCAAATTTTAACCTACATGCTAGCATTGTTTGTCCTCCTTCTGGACTGATTAATATACAACAGGCTCTTGCACCATCATTGGATTTAGATCCATCAAAATATAATGTCCAAAAAAAGGTTTTAACTAATGGTTTATCTACAAGATTTATACATATGGAAGGATTTGTTTGAGAAAAGTTCTCAATCTCAGAATTAACAGAGTTGTCCAAAAAAGGAGACTTATGTGCGTTGAAAATCCCTAAAAAGGACTCAGTGGAGTAATTTCCAATGATATTATTGTTGAAAGCTACTGGGTCATTCTCACCTTCAAAATCAATCACTGTGTGCTTCAAATGATTTTCTCGGTCAATTCTAATTTGATTTGGCTTTCCATTGTAAGGGAGCCACATCTGAGACCAATCTGTTGCAAAATAGTCATGGAACTTTTCAGACTAATCTCTGCTCATAATTAAACCATAGCACTTGGGTATATCAACAACTAGTATGTTAATTACTTGACAAATGTTAGGGTTAGAAGATAGTCTAATAGTGACTGAATTCATTTCTCCTAAGACTTCAACTTTTGTGTTGTTAAGTTGCACAATGTGAACATCAAACTTTTTGGGTGAAACATTTAATTTAGTACAGACTGTTCTCGAGATTATGTTTGAAGAGGCCTCTGAGTCTATTAAGCAATTGTGCAGATTTTTATTGAAGATTTCATAAGTCAAGAGGAAAGGGGGAGTATGTGAATTGGATTTGTCACCAATTAAGATAATATTGGTAGGATTGACCTTATTTGATGAATCATTAGGGGGTTTACCGATTCCTTTGGAAACTTGGGATATCACAGTAGCAGGAAGAGGAGAAGTAGGAATTGCGTTAAATTCTTTTAGCAATAATTTTTGTTGATGTTTAAGCTTACTGAGCTCATGAAGAGAGATATTGGCTTTGGTTTTCTTCATGTCCTCCACTATGTTATATTCCATGGTATTAGTAACTACCAAGGTTTTAGATGAAGATGGAGGATTAGATGAGGATGGAGTTGGTGGAGGAATTTTGGGAGAAGACTTTTTACTGGCCACCTTTTCCTTGATAGCAGGGGTTGAGGGCTTTTGATTTTGATTTGATTGAGTTAAATCAGCAGGACCCTTACTCCTAGTGCTAACAGGTAGAAGCTTCTTGCTCTTCTTCATTATCATAAATAGGGAGGATGAAATCCCACATTCCATGTACTTCATCTTCAGTCTCTTCATCAATCAATGTAGTTTCTTCTTCCTCTTCTTCTAAGTCAGATTCAACATTGGATATTGTATTTGGTGGCTAAGGATTAGAAGTCTGATTCCTCTTGAAGGATTTGAAAGGTTTTTTAGAAGAGGATTCAACTACTTGTTTCTTAATCTCTACCATTTCATTTGACATGGTTTTTAGGACTTTTTGTAGACCTTCAAGATCAAAAGGATCCATAGGGGCTTTCTTCTTTGGTTCATCCTTAAATGTAACCTTTTTCATTTTTCTATCTTCCTAGGCTATTTTATTTTCTAATGCAACTATTCTCTTTTCTATAGACAGGGCTTATTTCATGTTTTCCATCAAAGTAGCCTTATTAGCCCTATCTACGAAAATTGTTGTATTGGAAGGAAGAGAAGAAATATACCACTCAATTTGGACATCAACATCGGGGCTTGATGTGGTTGGGATTTTGTTTAGCAATTTATTGAATCTGGAATTCAAGTCTTTGATATTTTCACCTGATTTAGCTTTTAAATTAGAAATATAATTGTTAAGATATGCGATTATACGATCATCACCAAATTTGGCTAGAAAATTCTCTTCAAACATATCCCAATTAATAATAGATCTTGGTAGTAATGAAAAATACCATGAGCCTGTTGATCCTTGGAGTGTAGGGAAATAATCTTACTACACAATCTTCTTCATCTACTCCATTAAGATTGATAGCTAACATATAATTATGGAGATGTTCCTCAATAGGCAACCCATCATCAGGATTAAATTTTGGTAGCCATCTTTTAGGATGCTTAGGTAGGTCATGAAGGGGAGGTTCCATTTGTACAGCACCAAGATTGGCCCATGGTCTGACTTGTGGTGGTGGTTGTTGTCCTGCCATTATTGGAGTTTGAGGGGAAGTGGATATTGAGGGAGTTTGAGTGGAAGAAGAGGCAGGTTGAGTGCTAGGGTTTGACGAACTAGCACCAGTACTTTGAGAAGAAGAAGTGGGAATGAATGGAGGGAATGAAGGTGTTTGCAGTGGGGAATTTGATAAAACCTCACTAGTTGATGTATGTGACTCAGATTTCTTAGTTTTCTTTCTGAAAGAAGGAAGAGGAAATTCAAATGGAGGAACTCCAAGCTTCTCACTTTGAGAACATGTTAGAATCCAAGTGTGTTGTAAAACATAAGTGATACTTCCTTCATATGCTTCCGATGGGACAGGCTTTTCTACTGAAAGAAAGATTTCTGCTAATTTCTTTATTTAATTCTGAACCTTAGGTGATTCAGGATTATAATCTGAAGAAGGTACTTTAGGAAATGTACTAGGAGATTTCGGGGATTTCTGTTCAACTTCTGATCTATAAATAGGAGTTTTAGATGAGGATCTAGAAGTTGGAGGTGACCTTGAGGGGGAGTGACTCTAGGAATGGCTTGTTAATTTAGATTGATTTCTCTTTTCCATCCATAGGCTTGGCCCTCCTTCTAGCGCCAAAATGTTGAATCCTTGAAAATTGTTGCAACAACATTGGGGAAAACCACCCAATCGGGGACTTGAATACCGTCCCTTTTCCATTTGGATTAGTGGCTCCAACTAGATATAATGGGAACAGTTTCCCAATCAAAATGTGATAGGATGGATAGGGTGGTTGATTGCCAAAACTAAGTGATAGATGGGGTGGTTTTCAACTAAAACACACACACAGATATATATATATATATATATATATATATATATATATATATATATATATATATATATATATATAGAGATATAAAATCTATCTATATATTACCCCGGGAATTTACTTATACTTGCGCGATCTACAATGATGATCTTTAGTACATGGTAATGAAGATTAACCAAATACTAACATAAATGAAAAAGCATTTGAAATAATTATTTTGATTAAATAGTTAATCAAAATAATTTATAAACATATATCACATCAAAAATTGTTTAAACACTTTCTCATCAATGTATTAGAAGTGACAGTCCTAGTATGTTCAAAAGTGAATGGATATAGCACTGTATGAAAAAAGATACATATGATAAACAATATAATAAAAATGGTTTTTAATTCATGAACAAATAAATACACAAAGATAGAAGTACTCGATGCGTATCAGTATGCTCATAAAGTAAGTAGCTTCAGTCCAGACTTTCTTATTAAGATGGTTTGCAAAAGTGCAAAAGTGCAAGCTTTTGTAAACCTTCTTCACAAAATTTCAGGTTTCTCATCCAAGGATTCTAATAAGAGAAACTTTAAAGTACAAAAGTGCAAGCTTATAAAAAGTTTCTTTATAAAATTTCAGACCCTTTCTTAAAAGACATGAAAGGGTTTATATAATAAAATAAAAGTAGAAAAATAGGCATTTCATGAAGTTTTGAGGAGGTTTAAACAACTCTCCTTAAAATAAGTGACAGAATTACATAAAAGAAAAATTATTGAAATGACTAGTTCCAACATGTAACAATATCTACTCTTTCATTTTTTTTCTGAGCTCATATATATCCATCATCGGCTTGAGTTCATGAGGTTGTTTCATCCTTGTGCGCATCTGGCCGGTATACACTGCATCTGAAAGGGAAGGCAACATGTGCATGGCTGAGTCAGCTAGGCAACGTAGTACTAGCCACTAACTGTGTGGCTTTACCAAATACCTCCAATACACTTCCCAGTCTAGTTTTGTAAGATGTTTAATCACTTCTTCTTTTGCTGTGGAAGTTTCTTTCCATTTTGCTTCTAGGGTTCTAATATTGGGGAGACTCCTAGGTGGGAATTCTTGTATTATATTGTCATTATGTAAATTCTAATTCATGGTCTCAATGATGTTTCTTGCAACATCATTTTCTCTTGCAACTGCCCTTTCTGCCTGTTTTAGCTAAATATCCCAATCAGTGAAGAGGATATCTTTGTGAGATTCTTCTATCCTAGGGAGATCTGCTACCCTTCCTTCTGGAGTATCTTTCCATGTAATGTATCGTGAAATATTCTCATCAATCTCGTTGAAAGTTACCCTCGTATCAGATACACGATTCATTAGCGAATCGCTTTCCTTGCACATCAAATTGATGACTGATAGCCTCTGACAAAATGTTTCTTGTTGCATTGACAACAAAGAATTGAGTTCTAGTGCTTCTTTTACAAAATCCTCAATTTTAGGATTATATTTTAGTTGTTCCATAGAAAATTGTAGCTATTGTATTTGATCATCTTTAGCACTTGTCTCTGCTTGATACTGGAGATTTAACTGATCAAATCTCTATTGTAGTTGTGCCATTTTTGCTTTCATTTGATGGTCTACATTCTTCTTTTCTTCGGCCAACTGTTGTTCTAATTGTTGTATCCTCTCATCTTTCTCCCTTACTAGTTGTTTGACTTCCACTGCCTTATCAATAGTGGCAGATGCATAAGCACCTGCAAACTATGATAGTTTGGTCAAATTATCTGAAGGATCCATGGGGGTATCCTTCCAAACGACATCCATTGGCTCATTGTCAGGAATTATCACCAAGGATTGTTCTATTTTCCTTTTCTTCCTCTATCATTTTACCACAACCCAATGTTTTGGACTGTAAAAGACATCAAGAGGAGGAATTTCCTCTACTCTGAGAACAATTTCTATTGAGGGGAAGGCTGGGATGATTTCAATCTCTTCTGTGGCAACAACTTTGTCAGTAGCTCTGTCAGTGAGCGAGCTTTGTTCAGTATTCTGGGGTGTGTTGAGTATTTTTTTTGTTTCAACATTTTCCTCCCCTTGCTGTCCTTTGAGTTGTCGATCAAACTGTTGCCATGCCTCATCTAGTTGGTTTTTCAAGGGGGTCTCCTTTGTGTACACTTTAGTGGAAACATCTTCCACTTCTTTCTCTATTGAGGGCTTTTCGGATTCCTTCTTAGTGTCCTTTTCAGGACTCTTTTTTGGGCTCTTTTCTAGATTTCTCTGTGAATCATGCTCTGAGTCATGCTGTGACCTTTGTTCTGAACTCCGGGTCGATCTCTTCTTTGAAGTTTATTCAAAACCCTGTTCTGATTTTTATTCTGAATTATGGTCAGAATCATGTTCATAGATCTTTTCCGAATCATTCTTAGAATCGTGTTTTGAGACCCTTTCCAAGCTTTGGCTTGAGCTCTGTTCCTTTTGAGTATTTGGCTTAGGTATTTCTAATAGGTCCAAAGGGACCTTTAGTAACCTTTTCCTCCTATACTGGTGGAAACAGGCCAAATCTGGTGGATTGAATCTCAGAGTAGCCAGATGTTGGACTTGTGAAAATAGCTCGGCTGACTCAAACAAATCATCAAAATCATCTTCCTCATGGCTAAATTGCCTTATTTTAATTGAAGCAGTGAAGTTGTGTGCAACCTTATTGGGGTCATACTGCCTTCCAAGAATGGTAACGAGCTTCAAACATAAAATGTGTTCGATTTCAAGCGTAGCATACTTGGAATCGTGCAATGCCTAGACACCGCATTAGAGGGGAAAAGAAGGCCAAAGGGATTGTTTTTATTCTTTTAAGGTTTGTTTATCCCATCCCCTACAGTATGGTAAGAAATATCCCTGGCAAGATGCTTATTAGGTACATACCAAGGGAGGACATGAGGGGGTTCTATGCTTCCAAAGACCTAGATATAAGTAAACAATTCTTCTTCGAACCACCTACCTACTGGTAAAATATCAATTTTGGCCTCATCAGATAACCTTGGGGCCCTTTTGCCAAAAACGGCTTGCTAGATAGGTAGCATAATCACCTAATAGATTTTGTAGAAAGAGGTTGGTAATTGGATTCCCACAGAATTTTGTTATATATGTGAATGGGGGTAGGGTCTTGAATAGTCCATTTCCACCCCATAGTTGGGAAACTAGTGGTGAAATAGACTACATCCATAATGTAGGCACTCATAAAAAATAGTGGGACTGTTCTAGTGGTGACAAATCACTTTTGCCTATATTCCCGAATTTGCAAGGCAAGGTTGTTAGACAAAATGGTACCCCAATCCATTATAAAAGAGTTCACTACTACATCTATTAGGGGAACCCACTCAATAGAAAACTTGGTTGTATCGGCATGCCCAAATAATCTACACATCATAGCTACGACATAAGAGTAGGGAGCAACGAGAGGTGCTATAGGATACATACCTGATTTCTCTTGTTTGAACTTGTTTGAATTGGACCTCCATTGCCGAATTGGGTCTAATGGTTCCTCATTCTCTTTTGTGAAATGATCGAGGAAGGCTTTATCATATACCTTATGTGGGTCTGGTATATGACGCATTCTCTTTAGATCTTGTACTGTGAAGGAACCAATAACCTATTTTTTTGAAGTTTGGAATGCATGATCCGAAATGTTAATGTTGTCTATTATCCATTTTACCATACCGGTGTATGGTAAAATCTTCGGTCTAGCAGCGATTCTGTGTAGGAAATAACTTTCAGCTTCAAAGTAAGAAGCTTCAGAAGAAGTGGTAGCATCTGATGTTGCTTTTCTTTGAATTATTCTTAGACCCTCGTTTTCCAACAGATTGTACATAGTTTCCCATGAGGAAGTCCCGCTATCAGTAGTGCATGTTGTATCTGATAATAATGGAGGCATTTCTATTACATCAGACATAAAGGATTGAGTGCCTCCACTAGACTTCTTTCCTTTCTTAGACTTAGTTATTTTGTTGCACAATTCTTTCTCAGGAGAAATCATACAATACAGAGAATATAGAGGAAATGAAGAGAAAATAGGAGTTAAACGTAAAACATGTGAACACATAAAGATTTTGAAATGACGGAAAGGGGAGTTATAATGCAAATCAATCTAAATAGGTCATCAAATCTCCTTGTGCCTTGAAACCATTAATACAGTTAGAACCAATTAATTAACTGGAATCATGGCTTCACATGGTTTATTTATTATTCATAAATATATCACATCGCAAAACTTCTTTGGATGGTAAAAAAGTTCATTCTTTAAGTGTTGCGCCGATATGTGATGGACATATCACCGTATCGGTGTGTTAAGAATGGGAGATGTGTGATTGCGATAATCGCATTATCACAATATCATAATCGACAATTTCGGGACAATGGAGAATAGATATTGCCAAAAGATTTTAGTGGTTGTGATTGCGATCAGTGATGTGGCAGTGTAGCGGCCCCTTACGTTTATATTTAAGTGCAGCTTTTGTTTAAGCTTCATGATTTCCTTGGGTGCTTTTCTTTAATGAATAGCTTTATCACAATCGGAAACATTTGGAATGATATGAGCAGAGCTTATTGGCATTCTTGCGATATAGCTGGTGCGATGTGCTTCTTTAATGGTATAGTTTATTGTTTCATTGGGTCTGATGACTTATTACGTTTCGCAAGAGGGAGGCCTTTTGGATATATTGCCTATTTGTCGTGGGATTGCGATGCAAGGAGCTTCCGCCGTAAGAAATTCTCATTAATTCTCTTAAGATTTTATAAAGAATGAATATGTTTGGGTTCCCCGGGGGCTCTCCTTTATCGCAATCGCAAATCTCGATTCGGTAGGTGAACTATTATATTCTCGAGACTTTGCGATATGCGATATTGTTGGATTTTCCTCTAAAGTGGCCTTGTTTGATCATTTGAGCTTTAGTGAGGTTTTATTAAAAAGAAAATCAAATTTATTCCTAATTTTTTTTAAGTTAAAACATATTCCTATGTTTTTTGATTTTTTTTAAGGTTCCCCATTTATTTGTACAATAATCACCTAAGCCATTTATGGAAAAATAAATGGTGGGTTGTTGCACAACACAATAGGACCCTGAGATCTTAGGAAAAGCCTTAGGAGCTAAAAATCTGTGATGTTGGAGAGTAAATCCAAACTCCCCCTGGGGTACCCTATGGAAGGAAAAATATACCCCCACCCACTCGGAGGAACAAATAATTAGGCTCAATGGGAGCATAAAGGCATCGGTCATATGGAATCAGGCATGGGAAAATAGAGCAATCATCCACAAACACAATTTCTGGGAGGTGGGAAATGGGGACAAGGCTTTTTTTGGGGAAGATGCTTGGAAACAAAGGCCAGACCTTGATAAGGATCAATTCAAACAAATCAAGAAAAGAATGCAAAATAGGGGCAAAAGCAGGCTAAGTCATTATTGGAAACCCAACACTGGAAGTGATAGCTGGAGAGAATGGCTAGATGAGAAAGAGTAGGAACCCCCAATCAACCCTAAGGTGTCGCAGGAGCTTTCGAGTGAACTCCAAAAAAGACAAATACACTATGACACCTCAAAGGACAAGATAATATGGGGAAAAAACCTGGCTGGGAACTTCAATTTAAAGGAAGCTTATAGATACATTGCTCTCCATGACCAACTTCACCTGGAAAAAAAAAATGGAAATAATTTTGGGAAAGGAAACACTGGCAAAAAATCTCCATCTTTCTATGGCTCATAATGCATAGGAAAATTCTTACTTGGGATAATCTCAGAAAAAATGGATCCATTGGACCCTCTAGATGCAATCTATGTCAGCTAAAGGAAGAAACAACAAATAATTTGATGAATGAATGCCCCTATGCGAACAAGCTTTGGAATTGGGTGTATCTAGTCTTCAGAGCCACGGATCGGGATCCCTCCTCAATTCTTAACACCATTGAAAATTGGAGATCATCTCTTTCCCCCAATCCCCTTGTTAATAGGGCTTGGAACCTTGTTCCAGGAATCATATGTTGGGTGCTATGGAAGGAAAGAAGTGCTAGAATCTTCAAAGGAACCTCCCACAGGAGGAAATCACCCACTCTATTGTTAAGAAAACAATTCGAGAATTCATGGCTTCCTCCATTCTATATGGTCCCATCAACCCTCCTACCAATTCAAACATGAGAATCCTTACCCTGTTAGATCTTCATCTCACCCTGCCCCCCCAATAACTCCACCATTTCTAGAAATAGGGGACCTTCTCTCAATGGTCTCCTCCAGAGCCAAGGACCCTTAAACTCCACTACGATGGTGCAGCAAGAGGAAACTTGGGCACATTGGGCTTTTAGGGGGTCTTCAGAAATGCACAGGGGGAAATTCTAAGGCTCTATGATAGAAACATCAACACCTCTACCAATAATGTTTTTGAACTTTTGACGGCTCCCCCAGTGTGAAGAAAGAAGTTGCGGTGTGTCCTTTAGCCACTTGACAGGAATGGCGACGCAGGAAGGTAGTGCCTAGGAGTACCCAATCAGCCTAAAAGATGACTCGATTGTTGCCAACCCCTAATGCACGTGGCAAGCTCCTTTTTGTCACTTCTCCCTTTTAGGGTCAATGTCACTGCAGGAAACGCGACGACAATTTCGGTACAGAAAATAAAGGCCTTGGGAACATACTATTTTTGTTCATCTCAGAATTCTAGTTTCTTTTTGGAGTCAACCTCAGTTTTGATTTTAGAAAGTTTTCTCGGTTCTGATTATTGTATTCTCACAAAAAAAAGCTACCTTTTTGTTAAGCTTCAATGTAATTCTGTCAATATGACTGCCAAAATGGCCAGGGTCGTTGGCTCTTGTGCTGGAGAGGTAGTCTCGCATAATCCAACTCTTGTAAATATCGCTATTATACAGTAATACAATACATCTTTCTTTTTTTTATCAAGTAAGAGTGGGACCTTCTATTAATCTAACCAATAATACATAATTTACATGAAGCCGTACCCGCTCTGTGAGAGTTCAACAGGCAGCAGGGCAGGCAAAATCTGAACCACACACCCAATCCATGAGAAGCCCGAACAAGAGAACCGGGGAGTTCCAGCCAAACACTTTGGACAAAAAGCAATCAAAAGACCACGCGCTGAAAATGGGCCAACATCAAACCACACTTAAATCTCTCTTACGGACCCGAAGAAAACTTTAGGCCAGCTCTCTAAACTTTTTCGGGTCCGCAACGCCAAACCAACTTGCCTGAATGCATCTACACCGTTGATCACCCGACGTAGATCCAACGGTCTTCATAGATATCGGGTGGATAAAAAGCACGAGGAATAACCACCCGATGAGAGTGGTTTTCTCTCGCCTCCTCACTGCTACGTGTTGCACGAAGAGTGGAATCAGGGGCTTTCCTCAAAAAACCAGATACCACTTGGACCCCGTCCGATAAACCACAAGTGGTTTTAGAAATGATTGCCTCGCGGAATATCTTGCTCGTTCTGTCGCCAAGCGATAGCCAATAATCAAGTCCATTGGATGATTCATGAGCCATCCACCCAGACCCTCTGCCAAACCCCATCAAAGCGAAATGAAACTTAACAACCAAACCTGTGGTGCTCCCCGAGTCAGTCCTTTCACCACACCTCCGAAGGAATGCTAAGCTTTGGATTGCGGCCAGTGCCAAACTGGGCAGCCGATTTAGGGTTCCCTGTCCTCCCGCCTGTCTCCTGCATCATTTAGGTCCATCCTGTTAATCCATAGTTCCATATCTTTGTTCACTTGACAGAGACAGTCCTCCAGCAGTTTGCCTGGGGGTAACAAATCCCAGACATACCGAGAATCCCTATCCATATTGGTGACTCCTTCATTCGCCAAACGATCTGCTAACATGTTAGCTTTCCTTTTCACATGGACAAATCTGACAGTTCTTAAAGTTTGCAGATGGGAGTAGATGCGGTGAAAGACCTGCAAAAGCTTCCAATGCTTCGACACTTTATCAGGAGAAGTACCATTGCATATTTTCTTGGCCGCTCTAATGGTCAATTCCGAATTTGCTTCAATGATAACATTCTGTGAATTTGAATCCACCAAGATTTCCAAGCATTGCTCAAGTGCCATGAGCTCTGCCATGTTATTAGTGGCCTTCCCCAAGTGGCCATGGAAAATCTTCTTTATCTGACCCTGATCATCTCTTATAGCACCCCCAAAGCCAGCTAACCCTGGGTTGCCCTTAGATGCTCCATCTATATTAACCTTTAAGAAACCATAAGGAGGAGGCTTCCAAATGTTAATAGTTGTTCTTAATTGGCTCACTCCCTTAATTATGCCCTGTGGGCTTATGGACTGGAGACCCAAGTGAAGTAGAATACTCGCCTCTTGGGGTAGAGGAGGATCCTTGGGAAGTGTCCTCAACAAGCTTCTTAAAGTGTCTTTGAGCTGCCTTAGAATTTGGTCAATTAAGAGTTTGGGCTCGCTTGCTTTGTTTTTGAAGATCTGACTGTTGCGCTCTTTCCAAATATTCCAGATAACAAAGCCTGGAACCAGAAACCAGGCTTTATTAATGATTTCATTCCCTGAGAAGTTTGTCCTCCAGTTCTTCAAAGTGTTGGATATGCTGAGTCTATCCCTATCTGTTTGTCTGAAGATAGAGGCCACCCAGTCCCACATGTTGGATGTGAAAGGACAGAGGTTGAGAAGGTGTTCCATCGTCTCCTCGTGTGAGCCACAAAGGTAACATTTGGAGGGACCAACGAAGCCTTTTCTTAGGAGATTCTCCCAAGTTAATATTTTCCTTTGATGCACCAGCCAGATGAATAACTTTATTTTCATCCAGTGGGGGCTCTGCCATAGTTTCTTCCAGACTTGATCAGGATTCATATAGTTAAAGCCTGTTATTTCCTGTTTAGCTTCTTTGAGATTAAAGTTACCTTCGGTATTTTTTCCCCATCTTAATTGGTCAGGAAAGGAGGATACCAAAATCCTTTTATGCTCTAGATCTTGGGTGAGAGCCTCTGCCTGGGCTTTCAGAGGACTCTCATCATTGTGGCCTAGATCCTTCCAATTCCTCCATTTCCCATTATTCCTTTCCTGGTCCCAGAATGTTGGCATTTTGGCACAGGTGTGCCGCTATGGTACAAGTGTTGTCCTTGATGGCAACTCTCGTTGATGACAGATCTCAGTCCAGACTACAAGAATGAAGATAAATTTCATATACGCAGGTTCATTAAGCCCAAGTTGCGTATACACGCTGGTACGCTATATACTAAGTCGCGGATACGCAGGCTCGCTATATACGAAGTCACGTATACACGCAGTTTCATGAACAGAAAAGGGCGTACATGTCGAGAAGCTTCCTTTTGGTCCATGGTAGTTAGTCCTCGGTACTTGAGCCTATGTTTTTGACCAAGGTATCTCGACAGACGTGTTGATCCCTAGTTTTGAAGTTGTTGGTATTGGATTACTATGGTTTTGGCCCATGGTATTGAGCAAGGCCTAAGACTATAAAAGGAGAAGAAGATCATTAGGCAAGTGCAATCGAAAAAGTCTTGAATATCTGATAAAGAAAGAGATCTAGTATGCAAGTTTGGGGTTGCTTGATCTAAGCTAAGGAGAGATCACACCGGTGGATGGAAGACTAGATCTAAGGATAGATCGGGATCAAATGGTTTGAAATTAACTATCATTATATGGTTGATTATGCGTATTTCTTAGATCTGCATACTGACGCAATGTTATGTTCTGAGTATGACTGATGTCTGGTACAGCTGCAAGTTTTGAAAAATTATTTTTAGATCTGTACGCAGGTTGTCTTTAGTAAAAGCGCGTGTATACGTGGGTTGGTCTCATTGAAGTAGCGTATATCTTTTGAAGCTCAATTTTTGGGGTTGCAGTTGGGTCTGACTGTTATTGCAGAGTTCTGTAGTCTGCTCTGTGTTCTGGTGACTGGGTGTTGACAGGGTTTCAGTGGTTCAGTGATTCAAAGATTGATGATGCTAGCTTTGGTTGTTTTGTGCTTCAATGATCTGTTATGAAAATTGGATGAATTGTGATCTTCAGATTGTAATGTTGTGCTTCAGGAATATCCAGTCTGAAAATGTATGAAAAGTGGTACCTGAAGGAAAGAAGACTGTAGGCCAGCACCTACGTACTAGTATCTTAGCTAGTACAAGAGCAAAGGGGGTTGGAGCTCCCTTCCAGGAGAGTCTGGAAAACGAGAAAAGGTTGTAGCCTTCTGCAGGTTGTAGCCTGCGTACTGGTATAAGGCTGCACCAGTACAAAAGATTGTAAACTGAAGTTTCTTATTAAAGAAAGATAGAGACGACTTGCAGTAGGTGGTTTTCACCCACATTGGGTTTCCACCTTATATCATGGTGTTCATGTGTGTGGCTTTTGTGTGATGATCTGTTCTGTTATACTGCACCTGTTTACTATTAATATGGTTAATAATGTCCTGATGCATTTACTGAAGATAAGCTAACTGAATCATAAGATTTCTGGTTATACGCTGGTTGCTTTAGACACAGTAGCGTGTACACGCTGGTTCACTTAACTGAAGTAGCGTATATGTTTCTGAGTATGAAATTGAAAAAGTTTTATTGATCTGATAATACTGATTCACCCCCCCCTCTCAGTATTATTTCCAACAATTGGTATCAGAGCAGGTCCTTCAGAGAAGCTTGATCGCTTGAAGGTAGATCGTTCATCATGAGCAACTACGAGAGAGAAGCATCAATCAGGCCACCGGTTTTTGATGGGACAAACTTCAATTATTGGAAGGTAAGAGTTACTGCCTATCTTCAATCTCTTGGTACAGAAGTTTGGGACATCGTAGAGACAGGCTACACTTTTCCTTCAGCTACTCCTACAGATTCAACTGAGAAAAAGAAATATGAAACAAATGCGAAAGCAGTCAGTACTCTATTGGGATGTATATCCCAATCGGAATTCATGAAGGTAATGCACTATAAATCTGCAAAAGAAATATGGGACAAAATTGTCACGAGCTATGAAGGAGACGAACAGGTAAAGCGTGCTAAACTTCAAACTCTCAGGATTAAGTATGAGACTCTCAGAATGTATAATGATGAAAGTGTGGCTAACTATTTCCTTAGGGTAGATGAGATTGTTAATTGCATGAAAAACTTGGGTGAAGAAATAAAAGAGGCTATTGTGGTTGAAAAGGTTCTAAGATCATTGTCCCCAAATTTGAATCTAGAGTTTCTGCAATAGAAGAAAAGGAAAATCTACGAACTCTTACTATGTCTCAGCTTCACGGGATTCTAACTGCTTATGAAATGAGAAAGGGAGGTCCATCAGATAGAAGAGAAGCTGCTTTCAAGGCTTCAGGCAAAGAAGATTATTATGAAGCAAGTCACGTGCCAGAAGATGAAGAAGAAGAATCAAATTTTGTCAGAAATATTCAAAGGGGTTCTGGAAGATTCAGAGGTAAGTTACCTTTTAAATGCTTTGCTTGTGGAAGAGTAGGTCATTATGCTGCCAAATGTCCTAACAAAGATAAGAATGACAAGGGAAAGGAACCTGTTAAATGGAACAAGAAACAGAATGAAAAGAAGAAAAGCTATTACACTCATGAAGATAGTGATGGTCTTTCAAATAGTGACGAAGATGAACAAGGTAATAGATATAAACTTTTAATGGATTTTGAAGATGATGACTACATGGATGCTATAGATGTAGAAGGCTTTTGTGAAGAAATGAATAATCTCAAAGTTTGCTTAGAAGAGAAAAGTGCTATTATTGATTCTCTACAATGTCAACTGGCTGAAAGGAAAAACATCTTGAAGAATTGGAATGTGAGATTGTTTGTCTTAGAAAGGAGATTGAGAAAACAAAAGCGATTAATCTTAAATTTGTTAAAGGATCTGAAACCTTGGATGAGATTATCAATGTGCAGCGTTCTCCTCTGATCAAGACAGGTCTGGGATATAATGGAGAAACATCCAAAGCTTCTACCTCTAAAAGTTATCTTGATGCAGCAAGGAGGAGCGAGAAAAGGCCAAATAAAAGTCATCAGGTGAATCAGGGACAGTTTACCTCAAGAACAAATAAAGACTATCAAGAAATTCGGGGACAAGCTGCCTTAAGGACAAACAGAAGCTACAATCAGCCACAGGTAAAATCTTCCCAATTTTTCCCAAGAATGGATGCCAATAGAAGCTACAATCGGTTGGATGATAGATTTGATTATCGCAGAAATTTCTTTAATGGCCAATGTTTTTCTTGCCATAACTTCGGTCACAAAGCAGCTCAATGTGTTGCCTACAAGACAATCATGACTAGAGAAGCTCAAAAGCAAAGAAGTATGACTGGAACCATGAAAAGGACTTATAACAACTTTTCGGTTCTTGAAAATGAAGTTGAATGCTCTATTTGTAATAACTTTGGTCATGAAGACTCTGAATGCAGGAGCAGGTTCTGGAAGACAACTCAGAAGGAACAAACCTCAAATGTCAGAACATGGAGAATAAAGGAACCGCAACCAAAAAGATGTGGGATAGCCTTTTATGCAGAAGGTCAAGAAAGTCTATGGTACATTGACAGCGGATGTTCGAAGCATATGACAGGGGACAAAGAAAAGCTTGAATCATATACCGCATTAGAAAAGGGAAAGAAAGTTTCTTTTGGAAACGATATCTCTGCAGCCATAAAAGGAAAAGGCGTTGCTCCGTTGAAAGAGAAGGTCAAAGCTGGAAATGTTTTGTATGTTGATGGATTGAAGCATAATCTTCTGAGCGTCAGTCAGATGTGCGATCAAGGAACAGAGGTAATATTTAGATCAAATGGATGTTGTGTTCGTGATCTTGATACAGGTGAAACAGTGATCAAAGGAAGAAGGACTCCAAATAATCTATACATATTTGAAGAAAGACAACAACAATGCTATTTGAGCAAGAATGATGAACACTGGCTATGGCATCAGAGGTTGGGGCATCTAAACTTTTCACAAATAAGGAAAGCATGCAAATATCAGGCAGTTCGTGATCTTCCAGATATCAAAATTCCAGACAACACCATATGCAAATCATGTCAGTTTGGAAAACAAACCAGAACTAATTTTCCTGAGAAGGAAGGATCAGCTAGCATGCCTCTTGAGCTAGTACATACAGATACATGTGGTCCATTCAGAAAAAGAACACCTCGAGGAGAAGAATATTTGATATTATTCATTGACGATTTCTCCAGGTTTGTCTGGTTAGGACTTATGAAGCACAAAGATGAAGCATTCGAAAAATTCAAATCCTTCAAAGCCTTGGTTGAAAATGAATCAGGACACAAAATTAAGTGCCTCAGATCTGACAGAGGTGGGGAGTTTACCTCGAATGAATTTTTCGATTTCTGTGAAGAACATGGGATAAGAAGAGAATTCTCTACAGCTAGAACTCCTAAGCAAAATGGAGTTGTGGAAAGAATGAACAGAACAGTCCAACAAATGGCTCGTGCTATGCTTTATGAATCAAGTACTCCCGCAACTTTCTGGGGTGAAGCTGCACATGTTGCGGTTATTATTCTCAACAAAACAAATGTCCGAGTAAACAGCACTCAAACCCCTCATGAGCTCTGGTGTGGTAAGACTCCTTCGGTGAAGCACTTCAAAATCTTTGGGAGCAAATGTTATATTAAGAATACTGATGAGCAACTTGGCAAACTTGAACCAAGAGCAGATGAAGGCATTCTTCTTGGTTATTCTCCACATAGCAAAGCATACAAGTGCTACAATAAAAGACTTGGCAGAATTGTTGACAGCATTGATGTTGTGGTTGATGAGAAGGGATACATTCCTAGGCAAGTTCATCATGAAGACATCGAAGAAGATGAAGGCTACCCTCAAAGACAGAATGATGAAGAAGAAGAACCTCAAGAAGAATAAGAACCTCAAGAAGAACCAGAGGAGCAGACAAGAATAGAAGAGAAGACTCCATCCAGATATGTTCAGAAGAATCATCCAGAATCTCAGATTGTGGGGCAGAAAGAAGCAGGAGTACAAACAAGAAGAACGATTGCAGAAGCTTCAAGCTATTTGGCATTACTCTCTTCCACTGAACCACAAAATGTGAAAGAGGCATGCAAAGATGAATGTTGGGTCAAAGCAATGGATGAAGAACTTGAGTAGATCGAAAAGAACAACACTTGGGAATTGGTTCCTAGACCAAAATATAAGAATGTCATAGGGACAAAATGGGTCTTCAAAAATAAATTGAATGAAAGTGGAGAAGTAATTAGAAACAAGGCCAGACTTGTTTGTAAAGGGTATGCGCAGCAAGAAGGAATAGATTTTGAAGAGACCTTTGCTGCTGTTGCAAGACTTGAGGCCATCCGAATGTTCCTTGCTCTCTCAAGCTTTCAAAACTTCAAGGTATTTCAAATGGACGTGAAATCAGCCTTTCTGAATGGAGACTTAGAAGAAGAAGTATATATTGAGCAGCCAGATGGTTTCATTCTTGGGAATGATCCAAACCTTGTATGCAGATTGAAAAAGGCTCTCTATGGTCTCAAACAAGCTCCAAGGGCTTGGTACTATCGTTTGGACAAATATCTTCACCAACAAGGTTTTTCAAAAGGATTAGCAGACAACAATCTATATATAAAAGTTGAAAATAACAAATTGCTAATACTTGTTGTGTATGTAGATGATATTATCTTTAGCAGCAATGAAGAGGCTATGAGTCAAAACTTTGCCTTGGTTATGCAGAAAGAATTCGAAATGTCATTACTTGGAGAATTGACATACTTTCTTGGATTGCAAATCCAACAAAATGAAGGAGGTATTTTCTTGTCTCAAATCAAGTACCTCAAGCAAATCTTGAAGAAGTATGGCATGGAAGATTCAAAGCCAGTATGTACCCCCATGGTTACAGGATGCAGCCTCAGTGAAAATGATGAATCAGCAGCAGTTCATCAACCAACTTATAGATCCATGATTGGGAGTTTGCTTTATTTGACAGGTACCCGACCAGATATTATGCATGCAGTAGGAATTGTTGGAAGATTTCAAGCCAACCCAAAGGAAACTCATCTTCAGGCAGTCAAAAGAATCTTCAAGTATCTTCAAGGGACTCAAAACTATGGCTTATGGTATCCTAGAGATACAGATCTCACTCTTCATGCTTACACAGATGCAGATTGGGCTGGAAGTGTGGATGACAGGAAAAGCACAAGTGGTGGTGCATTCTTCATGGGTTCCAGATTAGTATCTTGGTTCAGCAAGAAACAGAGTTCGATTGCTTTATCTACAGCTGAAGCAGAATATGTGGCTGCGGCATCTTGTTGCACACAACTTCTTTGGATGATGCAGACCTTGCAGGATTTTCAAATCACTTGCACTCCACCTGTCTCTATCTTATGTGATAATACAAGTGCAATCAGCATTTCAAAGAATCCAGTCATGCTTTCAAAGACCAAGCACATACCAATCAAGTATCACTTCCTCCGGGAACAAGTGCTTGAACAAAAGGTCAAGTTGGAGTATGTTTCTTCTAAAGAACAAGTTGCTGATATTCTCACAAAACCACTACCCAGGGAGACTTTTGAATATCTCAGACAAAAGCTGGGAGTAGTTGATGCTTCATCCTGCTGTTGAAGCTTGTCTGTTCTAAAGAAAAGTTGGTGTATGTGTGTTGTATAAGGGATATCCGCGTACATACGTTGATTTATGCGGGTGAAGTCCCGTATATGGAGTTCTGAACGGCAAGGGCAGACTCTGGTTGGAGAAGGTTTGAGATGGGTATGCCAGAGTCCTTCAGGCACAGTTTCAGGGGGTGCAGCAGGCACAGTTTTAGGGGGAGCAGCTTAAAGTCCAATCAAGCATTGTTGACATTTAGATGCTTTTGGTTGTAGTTCACAACTGCTGTTGGTTTCAGGAGAAGGAGCACAGAAGGAAATCTTGGTTGCTGATCTAAAAGATGATTATCAGATGCTGCTGGTGACTTTCATAAGTCTTGGTCTAGATTTTTTGTCTCTATGTCATGTGTCTCTTTTGTGATATCTCTTTTATGGTGTCAAGGTCATGTAACGGCCTATGTTGGTTTCCCCACTATGCCTGGGATGAATGATGTAATGTAATTGGTTGTTATATGTAAATTTCTGATGTATCCCCTCTTGGTTGGGAGTATGGATGTATGTATTGAGTCTTTTGGTGATAGGAAGGTCCTTTATGATGTATAAGTCTTGGTTCTTTTTGAAGAACATCTTTTGCAGATCTTGCCTACAGTCAGGGGGAGCATGTTCAGCACAGCAGAGCAGAGATATCAGCATGTACTCAGGGGGAGCACAGCCCTTTGCCCTTGATGACAAAGGGGGAGAATGATTCTAAGGATCTTGGGGTTGCCATCAAGTCCAAAGGGGGAGATTGTTGGCATTTTGGCACAGGTGTGGCGCTACGGTACAGGTGTTGTCCTTGATGGCAACTCTCTTTGATGACAGATCTCAGTCCAGACTACAAGAATGAAGAGAAATTTCATATACGCAGGTTCATTAAGCCCAAGTTGCGTATACACGCTGGTACGCTATATACTAAGTCGCGGATACGCAGGCTCGCTATATACGAAGTCGCGTATACACGCAGTTTCATGAACAGAAAAGGGCGTACATGTCGAGAAGCTTCCTTTTGGTCCGTGGTAGTTAGTCCTTGGTACTTGAGCCTATGTTTTTGACCAAGGTATCTCGACAGACGTGTTGATCCCTAGTTTTGAAGTTGTTGGTATTGGATTACTATGGTTTTGGCCCGTGGTATTGAGTAAGGCCTAAGACTATAAAAGGAGAAGAAGATCATTAGGCAAGTGCAATCGAAAAAGTCTTGAATATCTGATAAAGAAAGAGATCTAGTATGCAGGTTTGGGGTTGCTTGATCTAAGCTAAGGAGAGATCACACCGGTGGATGGAAGACTAGATCTAAGGATAGATCGGGATCAAATGGTTTGAAATTAACTATCGTTATATGGTTGATTATGTGTATTTCTTAGATCTGCATACTGACGCAATGTTATGTTATGAGTATGACTGATGTCTGGTACAACTGCAAGTTATGAAAAATTATTTTTAGATCTGTACGCAGGTTGTCTTTAGAAAAAGCACGTGTATACGTGGGTTGGTCTCATTGAAGTAGCATATATCTTTTGAAGCTCAATTTTTGGGGTTGCAGTTGGGTCTGACTATTATTGCAGAGTTCTGTAGTCTGCTCTGTGTTCTGGTGACTGGGTGTTGACAGGGTTTCAGTGGTTCAGTGATTCAAAGATTGATGATGCTAGCTTTGGTTGTTTTGTGCTTCAATGATCTGTTATGAAAATTGGATGAATTGTGGTCTTCAGATTGTAATGTTGTGCTTCAGGAATATCCAGTCTGAAAATGTATGAAAAGTGGTACCTGAAGGAAAGAAGACTGTAGGCTAGCACCTACGTACTAGTATCTTAGCTAGTACAAGAGCAAAGGGGGTTGGAGCTCCCTTCCAGGAGAGTCTGGAAAATGAGAAAAGGTTGTAGCCTTCTGCAGGTTGTAGCCTGCGTACTGGTATAAGGCTGCACCAGTACAAAAGATTGTAAATTGAAGTTTCTTATTAAAGAAAGATAGAGACGACTTGCAGCAGGTGGTTTTCACCCACATTGGGTTTCCACCTTATATCATGGTGTTCATGTGTGTGGCTTTTGTGTGATGATCTGTTCTGTTATACTGCACCTGTTTACTATTAATATGGTTAATAATGTCCTGATGCATTTACTGAAGATAAGCTAACTGAATCATAAGACTTCTGGTTATACGCTGGTTGCTTTAGACACAATAGCGTGTACACGCTGGTTCACTTAACTGAAGTAGCGTATATGTTTCTGAGTATGAAATTGAAAAAGTTTTATTGATCTGATAATACTGATTCACCCCCCCTCTCAGTATTATTTCCAACACAGAAGTCTTTTACCATAAGTAGACCTTTGCTATCTGTGTCACTCTTGAGTGCTGCTAATTCATCCTTATATAGATTGGGTTCCTGATGCCAGTTATCCTCCCAAAATCATGCCAGGTTCCCTGCTCGAATTTCCCAGAAACTATGTTGTTGAACAATACTTTTATTTTCCCAGGCAAGGTTCCAAATATGGGAGCCCCTGATTTGCCCTGACATTCTGATGTGATCCTTCTCCTACCAATACTTAGCACATTTTTGTTTCCAAAGTTTAGCCTAGGGAGCTGTGTTGCACAAAAATTGTCACCATGACATTCTGCAATCTGTGTGAGTCTATCACCACTCATACTTTCCTCCTTTGCAAGTCTTAAACCTCAGTTCTTCATGTCAAGCCTTGAAAATAAGAGAAAGCTCTTAAAAGTCTCTAAAACTCTGGTTCCGCACTTTCTCTTAGCATTACTTGCGCTCCCGCACCTAATGGTCATGTCCCCTGCGCACCTGACCACTCTATCTCTGTGTAATGGGTGCGGACCCCTGTAAAAGTCAAAAAGGCGTAAGTACATTCTTAAAAACTCACTTTGAGTCATTTCTGGAAGCTTCTAGAGGGAATCTTGAGGTGGCAAGTTTGCTCCTTTAAGGTTCATGCATCCCATACCTTAAGGAGCTAACCCTTGATGTGAGGAGCTTATCCATTTGAAGGAGGACTCTATCCCTTCATAGGTGGACCTGTAACCTCATTCCTTTGCACTATAAAATGAAGCATTAGGCTGGTTATTGGAGAGGAAAAAAGCTGAATATTTTTGAGGTGAAATGCTGCTGGAACTTAGTCTTCCTAATTTAGCTTTTTAGAGGAGAGATTACATACCTTTTTGATGTCATTTGGAAGAGAGTGAGGCTTTTCAAAGTAGAGGAGATTCCTGTTTGGACCCTGGGAAGAGCTTGTACAACATCAAGGCACCAAGGTTGTAAAGTTCTTCTATTTCAAAGTTAATACAATCAAGTTTATTTTTCTCAATAAGCTGTGTTTTATAGTTTATTTTATGGATTCCTTGATCACCATGATGAACATGATTTATCATATTAGCTATGCAGGTGTTATTTGATGTGTCCTTGTTTGTGATTGCAGGTCCTCAAAAGAAAACTCTTTCGGATGGTTGAAGCATGGCTGCCACAAACTAGCGTTGGACTTAAGGTAGGGTCTAAAACACCTCTTTAGTTTTTATTAATGAATCGCAATATGTTTAGAGAAAGGTAGATTTTCTTGTCCTACTTGTTGCTAGATATCTGTTGATACTAGGGAGATCAATCTTGTCTGCAAGAATGATTTATCCGGCCAACAAATTGGCGACTCCACTGGGGATCTGAATTTGGTTTTTTTATTTTCCTTTGTCTTTGACTTAAGAAACTTGTTCTTGTTTCTGGTTTTTGCTTGATGTGTGTGGGATTGGGTAGTTTTTAGGTTCTGGATTGTTTTTTGTTTTTTTGAAATTTTTAAGAGGACCGCACGTTCTGTTTACAATATAGTGCGGACATCTCCGCACTGTTCCTTTAGTGCACAGAGCGGTACCGCATCTGGTTATACTGGAAGCCTGCGGACCCTGTCAAAATTTTTGAAAAACCTAAAATGTTTTCGTCCAGTTAAGTTTAGGTTTTATTTACGACTTTTAGTCTCTGCCCAGATCTGCATGTGTCCTGTCAAAAGTCTCTTGTGAGTAAGTTCCATTGGTGTTTTTGTTTTAGATGATTTTCTAGAAGTTTTGCATGCCTGGATTGGTTTTCACTCAGTCTCTGTAGTGACCTAAAGATTAGAAGCCTAAGAAACCTTAGATCACCCTGGTATCTTTTTGTCTTCTTGATGAGTTTGACTGGTTTGTGAAATCTGTCCTTGGTGAGAAATAGATTTCATTTTCTCTTTTCAAAACTTTGAACGAACTTGCTTGTAAGTTTTGAATTTCATTGTTATAAAAGAAAACATAGCTGGGTGCTTTTTGATTGATTTGTTTTTCTGAACAAATTAATCCTTAGTTTACTGAATAACTAAGTAAAACGTCCTCCAAAAGAATTGAAGCTTTTATTCATTAGGTTTTTAGAAATCTTTAGATCTCAAGATTAGTTTTTATAGTTTTGAGTGTTTTCTAGAAATTGTAGAATCTCTTTTGAAAAGAAATTGTTTTTTGTAGTTTTGAGTGTTGAAAAAGAAAGGGATTTTTTGTGAGCATAATTAGTAGTCTCGTTTTGAGTTTATTGAAAAAGACAAAAAAGTTTTTCTTTTCATTTACATGTTGAAGGAAAGATTTGTTTTTCAAAGAATTGCATTATCAACTCTTTTTTTTAGTTAGAAATTCATTGAAGGAAAAAATGAATTGTTTATCATTTTAGGTGCAATTTTTAGTGTTTTTGGAGTCGAGTCTTCACACCATCAAAGTTTCATCTACATACCTATTGACTTAAGAAACAACCCATAAAAGTAACGCTTAATTAAAATTTATCTAACCATCTTTTTATTTCTAGGGCTCTTATCACCAATATAGCTTAGGCTAGTATCTTGGAGTAGGGAGTAATTAACTCTCCAAGATAGTTAAAACAAACAAGTAGCTATATCTTGCGGTAGGAAATAAATCCAATTGTAGTTGATATAATCTAGGAAGCTCCTCTTAAAGGAGTCAATCACGAGATCATATCCGAACCTTTGAGACAATCAAGTTTGTCTCATTGGGAAAGATAGAAGATTTGCGCGTATTAAAAACGATAAACCTCGGACTAACCATTGTCGAGGAGCCTGGGGTCACTTGTTGGTAAACCTTGGATTGATCATGTCGAGGAGCCTTCAAGGGGATTGAGCTTTGTTACTTTGTCCTTGTGCGTGGATCGGATCGTAGACTGTTCCCCCAGTTGTATTTGTTGCTGTTGGTAACCTTAGTGTCCATAAACTTAAGATTATTTCCTAAGGTGACGGTGAAGGACAGGTCTCACTGTACCTGGAGTAGACATCAACTAGACTCACTTGGACTCTCTAGGGGGTTCTCTTCACTCGAGACGGTTTTTTGAAGAAACTTGTGCCAGTCTGTTTCATTAAGCAGGTCGTCGGGGTAATTGTTCCAACCGCCCTTTCTGTATTGAATTCTACGAAGTTGGATTTCATCACCAACTAGTGTTTTTGGTACGGAAAGTTACTGTTTGTGTGTGGTTTGAACTCTTAGATTTTTTAGGCATGTGATTCAGTTGTTTGTTTCTTTAGAGACTTTAGGTGCTTTTATTGAAATTTTCTTTGTTTGCGTGTGATTATTTTCATCATACACCCAGAGATTATTATCCTTGATTAATCATGTCGAGACAGTCATCTATGTTTTCCCAATCACCGGAAACTTTTTTATATGGCGGTCCTACTGTTCCTTTGGGGTACCAGTCACTTTCTGGTACTTTTTCAGGAGTAACTCCTCGATCGACTGAACATCAGTTATCACCTGGTAATAATGGAACTAAAATGTTGAACGTAGAACATTGCTCAGGCTCAGTACCATGACCTCGTTTATACGCAGTCAGGTACTTTACATGAAAAAATCCCTAATCTTCCCAAAACTACAACTCCTTCAGGGTCTCATGCCGCTGATGGTATGATTGGTTCAGTTAGTATTAAAAGCAAGAAGAAATCTTCAAAGAATTCTTCTCCTCCAATAACTTTACCTGATTCCCCGAAAGGAGATTCTTCCGCTGAAATTTCTGCCAACGTCCATGTCGTAGATTCATCTACGACCAAATCTGGTAGTGAAGAGAAGGAGAAAAATAAAAACAATCAAAATTCAAAAGAGAAAACAAATAAAAATGAATCTATTGACGAAAAACGAAAACCTCGCTATCCTTGTTTCATCTGCGACGAGGATCATTTTGATAAAGAATGCCCATATCGAGCAGAGTTTTCAAAATTCGTTAAAGGTTCTCAAACGCCTGTTGTCTTGAAGGATCCTTCTCCTACTCAAGATAGTAAAGTGGTTGCTTCTTCCTCGAATACCTTAGAAGAACCCATTATGATGATGTCCCATGTCAGGATTGCGACGCGATCGCAAGATTATGGTAGTAAAAGTCCTGTTGGTGGTAAAGAAGCAGAATCTTTTAATTCAAACCCATCAATTTCAACTCCTCCTATTTCCGATCCACCTCAGATCGAGAAACCCAATCTAGAATTAGTAACCAAACCGCCTGCTAAAGGTATATTTTGGCAATCAACTACGATAGCTACTTAGAATTATAACATTGTTGAAGACCTGGCCATTGCCCCTTCAGCAATGTCAGTTTTGGAAGTGCTGCAATCATGCCCAGCACAGTATAAATTACTATTGTCTACTATAGGAGCTGTCGATATTCAGGATTCGAAACTTATAATCTTCGATTTAGAGAATAGTACACCTCACCTCCCTCATCAAATGGCTTTCCAGATTCCAATGTTAGTAAAAAATAGACCTTGCTTTCGGACTATGATTGATGAGGGAGCTTCTACGTGTATTATGTCGATCCAATGTTGGAGATCACTTGGTTCTCCTACACTCAATCAGTCCCTGACGATTCTAAAAGCTTTTGATGGCCTAGGGTTCCATCCTTTTGGTATTTTGGAAGATTTACCTATAGGGGTCGAAGGCAAAACTGTAAATCTAGATGTGGAAGTGGTTGATGCTCCTCTAGATTACAACCTTCTCTTGGGTCACAGTTGGTCTTATGCTATGACTGCTATTGTTTCATCGGTCTTTCGGCTTGTTAAGTTTCCTCATAATGGAAAGATCGTTACAATAGACCAACTGAGTTATTTCTCATCCGAACCAGCCTCCACTGATAGTGTTCAGCATGTCGGTAAATCGACTATCCCTTACTAAGATGTTGGGATAGGTTTGATTAAAGATTCTGGTTTACTAGTAACTTTTTCCTTCCCTCCTCCTAACATATTGCCTTCTATTGCAAATATTCATATGATTTCATCGAACACTATTGCTTTTGATGATCCTCGAATCGTACTTTCTGATTCTGAGGTGGATTCATTTCATGGCGCGATGCCTATGAGTCCCTTTGAAATTGCATATCAGGCTGTACAGTTGTTTTCTGATTCCTGACCAATCGCAAGGATAGTTTTTTCTTGTGTCAACCTCGTTAAAAAATGAAACTGGGTGATGCGAGGATAGTTTCTTCCTATGTCAACCTCGTTAAAAAATGAAACTGGATGTTGCGAGGATAGTTTCTTCCTGTCTCAACCTCGTTAAACAATGAAACTAGGAATCATGAGCATAGTTCCTTGTCTTGTGTCAAGCTCGTTAAAAAATGAAACAAGGAGTCTTGAGCATAGTTCCTTGTCTTGTGTCAAGCTCGTTAAAAAATGAAACAAGGGTTTTGAGCATAGTTCCTTGTCTTGTGTCAAGCTCATTAAAAAATGAAACAAGGGTCTTGAGCATAGTTCCTTGTCTTGTGTCAAGCTCGTTAAAAAATGAAACAAGTATTTTAGAGCATAGTTCCTTGTCTTGTGTCAAGCTTGTTTAAAAAATGAAACAACGGTTTTGAGGATAGTTATTTTCCTATGTCAACCTCATTAAAAAATGAAACAACTCCCTTTTCAAGTCGAGTCTTTTCAAGATCTTGAAAGTAAACCTTCATTTCATCCACCTGGTTGAATGCAATGAAGCTTGGGGGGCATGTACCTCGATTTGCGTCGTTATGCTGGGGGCATGCGAACTTATAACAAGCATAGTTCTTCGTTTCAAGCTTGTGTAAACAGGAAACCGAATCCAAGCAGAGTTCTTTATGGTTCAAGCTTGTGTAAAAATGAACCCATACCTATTTTACATCTCGTGATTGCCATCTTTATCTGCTAAATTCTGTTAGATGAGCCTTGGTTGTTTTCATTCCATCGCCACCATCTCTTTCGCTGATCATATGCTTTCACTTGCTTCTTTTCCTTTCTTGAGGGACCGCAGCTATGAGTGGTTTTGTTAGCCAGCCTCTTGACCATTACATGTTTTGAGCAGTTCCACCATTTCCGGAACCAGTTGCTACCCTTTATACCACTCGTTCCTCTAGGATGAGTCCTCTTTAAGTACTTTTCTGACTCATAAAATATGAAAAGATTGTCGAGTTTTTCTTTTTAAACTCGTTAAAACAGAATTAAAAGGACGGTCCACTTACAGCTCTTTTATGACCGTATAAACATGAAAAGATTGCCGGACTTTTGTCGTTTCAAGTTCGATATTGGTAATAAAACAACGTGTCTTTGATTGCTTTTTTACTTTTTCAGATCAGGGCCACTAACTATGAAAAGTACTCCTTGATCGTAATGGTCAAGCAGTTCTCTCAAGTATTATTTTATACTTTTTCGGGCTTGGGAGACACAAATTTATGAAAAAGGATAACCATGGAGTTTCCTTAAGTTTTTCTTTTGAATCCCTAAAATTGAAAAACATCGAGTTTTTCCTATACTGGACTCGTTAAAATTCAACAGTAAAGGACCTGTTCAATTTAAACAGGAACGGACCACTCCTTCTTAGGGTTAGAATTTTAAACCAAGTTGGACTCATCCGAAGGATGAGCTTATAACCAAGCAAATGTTATCCTCCTCAAGCTTGTCAAAAATAAAGAGGTACTTGCCAGAAATGGTGGGGGGAAAAGAGAGAAAAATGAACCTATTTGTTATACTTTGTGTTTTAGAAAAGTAGTTAACCACTCTTGAACACGACACTTTTTGTTCACCTGGGTTGGGAAATCCTTTGCCTAACAGTTAATCAAACCATATTGAAAGTCTTCAGTCGGTTTCTGGGTATTAGCTTTGGGTCAATTGTCACCAAACCATCTTTAGTGTCGTTATGTGTTCAAGAGATCAGTTCAAATAAACCATTCATTTGCAAAGTATCTGTCATCCA
Source organism: Pinus tabuliformis (assembly GCA_031772625.1). Taxonomy (NCBI): domain Eukaryota; kingdom Viridiplantae; phylum Streptophyta; class Pinopsida; order Pinales; family Pinaceae; genus Pinus; species Pinus tabuliformis. The sequence continues at coordinate 2,032,013,845 of CM062818.1, read as the reverse complement.
TTTTTGACCATCCCTAAGTTAGTCCTTGCCAAATATATTTCTTCAAACTTGATCTATGATTTCGTGTTGTGGGCTTGCCTATGACGGATCGCTTTCTATCGACTTCAGCTCATTATCTAGAAAGATGATCTAGAAATCGTCAGTACCTTGGAATCGGCATGCCTCAATGGCAGGTTTCTCGCCTTCGACGATAGGTTGCATCATTGAATTTCGATTAAAGGATTCTGTGACATGTTCGACATCAACTCATTTATTCACATTTCATGGATTGTACTGAGTACTTTGAGAGCCATTGACATTACTGGTGGTTTCTCTCACACTTGTTAACAGTTTACATCATTGACTGGTAATCAAGTGGTTTCTACCATGTTCGACTTCGACACATTCATTCACATGGATAGAATTGTACTAGTTCGGGAAGCAGAAATCAAGACCCTAGATCTAGTTTCCACCATCCAGGCTGCGAGGAATTTTGTTGTTCATTATACAGTGGACTATTCATAAACAGATGGTTGCGTCCATACTGTGTCTACATATGTCTATACTTGTGATGTATTACAAAATCATTCCTGTATCAGAGCGGTTTAGTTAGTTCTCTAGTCAGTTTTGATCTGAGTATGGGAATGCCTACCTTAGCGATGATATGTTCACATATGTATATATATTTTGTATTGAATGTTTTTACAGGTTTCGACCAGGGTTTCCACGAGATGATCCTTGAAATGATAAAGTACTTCACTCTTCTTAGATGACAAATACTATCCTCATCTATTACAAACTTCGCACTTTAGGGGGAAATCTGTTGCACAAAAATTGTCACCATGACATTCTGCAATCTGTGTGAGTCTATCACCACTCATACTTTCCTCCTTTGCAAGTCTTAAACCTCAGTTCTTCATGTCAAGCCTTGAAAATAAGAGAAAGCTCTTAAAAGTCTCTAAAACTCTGGTTCCGCACTTTCTCTTAGCATTACCTGCGGTCCCACACCTAATGGTCATGTCCCCTGTGCACCTGACCGCTCTGTCTCTATGTAATGGGTGCGGACCCCTGTAAAAGTAAAAAAGGCGCAAGTACATTTTTAAAAACTCACTTTGAGTCATTTCTGGAAGCTTCTAGAAGGAAGCTTGAGGTGGCAAGTTTGCTCCTTTAAGGCTCATGCATCCCATACCTTAAGGAGCTAACCCCTTGATGTGAGGAGCTTATCCCTTTGAAGGAGGACTCTATCCCTTCATAGGTGGACCTGTAACCTCCTTCCTTTGCACTATAAAATGAAGCATTAGGTTGGTTATTGGAGAGGAAAAAAGCTGAATATTTTTGAGGTGAAATGCTGTTGGAACTTAGTCTTCCTAATTGAGCTTTTGAGAGGAGAGATTACATACCTTTTTGATCTCATTTGGAAGAGAGTGAGGCTTGTCAAAGTAGAGGAGATTCCTGTTTGGACCCTAGGAAGAGCTTGTACAACATCAAGGCACCAAGGTTGTAAAGTTATTCTATTTCAAAGTTAATACAATCAAGTTTATTTTTCTCAATAAGCTGTGTTTTATAGTTTATTTTATGGATTCCTTGATCACCATGATGAACATGATTTATTATATTACCTATGCAGGTGTTATTTGATGTGTCCTTGTTTATGATTGCAGGTCCTCAAAAGAAAACTCTTTCGAATGGTTGAAGCATGGCTGCCACAAACTAGCATTGGACTTAAGGTAGGGTCTAAAACACCTCTTTAGTTTTTATTAATGAATCACAATATGTTTAGAGAAAGGTAGATTTGCTTGTCTTGCTTGTTGCTAGATATCTGTTGATACTAGGGAGATCGGTCTTGTCCGCAAGAACGATTTATCCAGCCAACAAGCTGTCAACTCCTTGATCCACCTCCACCAAATTTTTTCTCCCGAAACTCTGCTGAGGGTTTCAGGGTCATGAAGCCCCAAGCCACCATGGCTTTTGGGCTTACATATCTTGTCCCAGGCTACTAATTCCCACTTCTTTTTCTATTCTCCTCTGCCCCATAGAAAATCCCTTTATATGCTCCTGATTTGCTGCTTAATACCCTTAGGAGCAGGAAGAGCTGAGAACATGAAAATGGGAATTTCCTGCAGGACCGCATGTGTGAGCACCATGCACCCTACCAAATTTAGTGACCTACATGTCCATTTTTTTAACTTGTCCTGAAGTTTAGTTATTATTGGCTCCCACACTTTCTTGCTTAGAGGTTTATCAATAAGAGGTATGCCTAAATACTTGGAAGGTAGTTGTTCCCTTTGGAACCCCATAATTCTGGTGATGTTTCTTTGAATAGCAATGTTAGTGTTAAAGAAAAAAACTTTGGACTTGTTGAGGCTTGCCTCTGTGCCTGCTGCTATAGAAAAGTCATTTAAGATGCTTTTGATTGCTTTGGCTTCCCTGACTGTGGGTATGCCCTGTAGCATTGTGTCATCCACAAATTGTTGATGAGTATTTGCCGCTCCATCCAAGGTGAGTTTGATGCCTTGTATTCGTCCTTCAACATTTGCCAATTTGATCGCTTTGCCTAGCCCTTCCATCATGAGAACGAAGAGGAAAGCTAAGAGCGGATTTCCATGTCTGATACCTCTAGAGGGAGTGACATGTCTGAGCCTTCTTTGCACTTCAACTCCTCCAAGGCCTCTTCTATGGCTCGTAGCCTCTGCTTCTCCTATCTTGCTTCTTGTAGAAGCCTCTTTAGTTCAGCATGCTCTGCTTGAAGACTCTGGTCATTGCGCTTCAATTATTCTAGGGCCTCTTCCGTGGCTCACAATTGAAGCTGCAATCATTGCTTCTCCTATTTCTCTTCTCGTAGAAGCAACTTCAATTCAACGTTATCTTCTTGAAGGCTCTGGTTGATCTTGCCATTCGAATGATGAGAAGAAGATGAGGGAGATGAATGTTCACTAAAAGGGGTACATGGAGCATCATCATCTTCTCTTTCTTTCTCTCATTCCTCTATTCTCTTCTCATAAGATTCATACATTATGTCCACCAATTTTGGACATCTTTAGTAATGGCTCATACATTTCTTTGTCATCCTCCATTGTTGCACGTTCAGTCGTTCACACTCACAATTCACATCAACAAGAAGACAACTCTAATACCAAACTTGATCCGGGTTCTTTCGGCTACCAAGATTATCCAAGATCTTTTACTTTTGTGATATTGTTAGAATTGCATTTAAAAGAGCATAAAGAACCACATTTTCATGCTTAAACAAGAGGAAACCCAAGAACACGACACATTTGATAATGGAGTTAGTCCAGTGTGGACAACGTCTCTGGGCTCAATGTCAAGATGGTGGAGGCCGCTTCATATACTTCTGGAAACGATGATGATGTACATGGAAGACTCTTTGTCATAGCAAGGACATACACCCTAAAAAAAGAGTGGCTTGTCTCTCTACGAGACGTTTCATTTACAAGAATTCTCACTCAAGAAGGCTTCCTCTCAGCATGACAAATTAACATGATCTCACACAGTGTGGCAATGACTATCGCTTCAACATAGTTACATAGGGATCTCAACAAAGATACATAGAAATATAAGCTAAATACATCTCACCTAAGGTGGAAATAATGATCCCGCAACATAACATCAATCAGGGATCTCAAACATAATACATTAGCTCCGCAATTATGAATGAAAACACGACATGACTGATTCATGTCCCTTCACGTCTGAAGTTGGCCGAAAAATAGAAGGTTCATCTGCAAAAATTGATCGCACCACTGAATTTCTATCATCAGGAAGTGTAACATCGACTATCCATTTTTCAAATTTCTACACCATCAAAATCTGGGCCTTTCATAACCTTTTAGATTCCTCGTGATTCTCCAAAGATTCTTTTCTCTAGGATGACTTGAGGTCTGCAACTCAAATCACAAAGATGATCTTTCCATCATGATCCTTGCGAGATTATGAGACTTTTGAGTGTAAACTGGGCTGCATTTTGACTCTGTCGATTTTCAACCTCCAAGGAATCTGGAAGATTCCCTCAAGATTTTTAAAGATTCTAATTTTCTGGGAATCTTGAAATCTGCTGCTCAGATGGTGATTCTGATTTCACCATTGCGTTCCCTGTGAAATTCTGGTTAAAATGACTGTAAACTTCATATCATTTTGACGAAATAAAAATTTACCTCCCCAAAGAATCTTTCAGGCATAAAAGAATATTCTCTGTAAGATTCGTCTTGAAAATCATGCCATCAATCTACCTCCTGGAACTGCGTCATGGTTCTAAATTGTTCAAATTTCTACAGTCCAGGTTCCGTACCCGCTCATGGCTCCATTGGCCTCCAAATTCCTCCAATCTGCCTTGATGCTCTCTAGTTGACTGGTTGGAGAATGGTTAAATAATGATTTTTGTGGTAGAGTTAACAAAGTGGACTGTTGGTCCAACGATGATGAGCTAGAAATAGAGGCGAGAGTTCATGCGTTCAAAATCGCTAACCCCTAGCATAGACTAGCGTGTTAACCTTTTTGACCGATGGATGTACATTTTTGGCACATTATTGTTACAAATTGGTGGTGGTTTAATAACAGTTAGTGGCATTCACGTGAGGTTCCAACGAATATTTTGACATTACATTTCAAATGGTTTGTGTTTAAATACGGGGCCACCCGGCGGGGGCCAACCCACATGGGTCGGGCGGGTTCGAGCCTCATCAGACCCGGCGTTGACTTCGATGGCATGGGCCACGGGGCGGGGTTCTCGGTCAGCCAGACTCCTACCCCAAATATGTGTAACTGTGGTATTGTAGAGCTAGGGTGGTGGGGGTGACAGCCTGCCCCCCATACTTTTCTTTTTTAATTAATTTTTTTGTTTTAGTAACAAAGATCGTTATTTTTAATTTTGTCTAAAATAAGGGTTATTAGATAAATTATCTATTCGACTATTTTTTCCGCCCAGTGGCTGGATTCCATGCGTCGGGTCTCCGTCAATTTGTAGAACCATTAAACCTGGTCCACATGCCCACTTTGACCAAAATTTTGACTGGCTCTATCTCCATCATACGAGCTCATATTTGAGTGTCGTTCACATCGTTGGAATCAGGACGATGAGCACTATGGTCTAGTTCTGGTCCGAGAGCAATCTGACCACTCTGAATTTTGAGCTATTATAAGCACTCTTTGTCCTCTTAGTGTGTCTGGAGCCACTGGGATCATTCTCCCCATTAAGGAGCTTTTGGTCCTCCTAAAGCATGAACATAATCTGCAACTACTTCGTACATTGTCTGCACCACAAATGTCATGACAGGTCACCCTTCCTTCTCCTTCACCTTTGTTCTTTGGAGCCATAAGCAATGAACCGACACCTGCATCCTCTACAAACCTGTAGTACAATATTTTTCAAATTACATGCTTAACTACATGACCAATTATGACCGAAGCATCCCATACTTGCTGCGAGTTTATAACACATAATCTGTGGTCAAGTTTACATCAAAAGGGAAACAATACCCCAGCTATCAACACAAGGCCAAAACATCATTGTTGCTTCAACAAGTGATGGAAAACACATCATCACTTTTACAATGTAAATTGCAACAAATGATTTACAAAAATACGACCATGACAAGCTAACACATCTAGAAAAACCATCTCTCACTTATCAAAGTGAATGGGTCATCTCCCTGTGGTGGCTTCGCTTGTCGATCAACTTTTTCAACTTGTTTTTGCATGGGCGCTTTGTCCTTAAGGCACTGCTCTGGATGGAGCCTCCAACACGTGGCTCTTTGATGACCACCTCTATTTCAATGACTACAATAAGTCTTCTTCCTCCAGACCTGCTTAACATGCTTCTTTCCCTGTTGTGGAGAAGGCCTTTCATGCCTCAACCTTTCTCATGCTGCCATTCTCTTCCAGTACTCAACAAACACATGGTTATGTAAACCAAAAAACTACATGTTTTTCGATTCCATGATTTATGTTCATCATTAACAACATGCTTGTAATCAAAATGAACTTTGCAATATTGAGAATGTTTATACCTTTCCTGGTTGTCTCTAGTGCATTTATGGCGATGAGAGCTTTCCTCAACTCTTTCTCTGCAATGTGAACTTCCATTGGATGATGGTGATGTGTTCCCATCATTCTCTTTCCTCGACGATTTCAACAATGTCTTGAAAGATTTCAACAACTTTGAGCATTCCCCTTCGGTGTATCCCAAACCTGCAAATCGAAGTCTTTGCATGACCTCCAATGGCTGAGTCATGCTTTGGCCATCAATACCAAGTCCTCCTCCTTTGTACCCCATCTTGGTAAGTAGTCCCATGCCAATTGTTGTAACCGGTACCTCCACATTTCCAACAGAAAGAAAATCATGTGGAGATGAAACTGAAGAATGATCGACATTGTTTACCTCCACTGTTGATTCAGAAACAGGTGATGAGGGCTTCTCTAAGCCTTCTTTGTGCTTCAACTCCTCCAAGGCCTCTTCTATGGCTTGTAACTGAAGCTGCAATCTCTGCTTCTCCTCTGTTTGTTCTTGTAGAAGCCTCCTTAATTCAGCATGCTCTACTTGAAGACTCTGGTCGTTGCGCTTCAATTCTTCTAGGGCCTCTTCTGTGGCTTGCAACTGAAGCTACAATCGTTGCTTCTCCTCTTTCTCTTGTCAGAGAAGCATCTTCAATTCAGTGTTATTTTATTGAAGGGTCTGGTTGATCTCATCATTCAAATGATGAGAAGATGATGAGGGTGATGAATGTTCACTAGAAGGGGTAGATGGAGCATCATCATCTTCTCTTTCTTTCTCCCATTCCTTTATTCTCTTCTCATAAGCTTCATACATTATGTCCACGACTTTGGAAATCCTTAGTAATGCCTCATACATTTCTTTGTCATCCTCCATTGTTGCACATTCAGTTGTTCACACTCGCAATTCACATTAGCGAGAAGACTACTCTGATACCAAACTTGATCCATGTTCCTCCAGCTACCAGGATTATCCAATATCTTTTACCTCTGTGATGTTGTTAGAGTTGTATTTAAAGAGCATAAATAAGCACATGTGCATGCTTAAACAAGAGAAAACTCAAGAACGCGACACATTTGATAACAGAGTTAGTCCAGTGCGGATTACGTCTCTGGGGTCAATCTCAAGATGGTGGAGGCCGCTTTATATACTGCTGGAAATGATGATGATGTACATGGAAGACTCTTTGTCATATCAAGGACATACACCCTCAAACAAGAGTGGCTTGTCTCTCCACGAGACGTTCCACTTACAAGACTTCTCACTCAAGAAGGCTTCCTCTCAGCATGACAACTTAACATGGTCTCACACAATGTGGCAATGAGTATCCCTTCAACATAGTTATATGGGGATCTCAACAACAATACATAGAAATACAAGCTCAATACATCTCACCTAAGGTGGAAATAATGATCCCACAACATAACATTAATAAGGGATCTCAAACATAATACATCATCTCTATAATTATGAAGGAAAACATTACATAACTGATTCATGTCCCTTCATCTCTGAAGTTGGCCGAAAATTGGAAGGCTCATCTACAAAAATTGATTGCACCACTGAATTTCTGTCGTCAAGAAGTGTAAAATTGACTATCCATTTTTCAAATTCTAACACCGTCAAAATCTGGGCCTTTGGGAACCTTTTAGATTCCCTGTGATTCTCCAAAGATTATGTTCTCTAGGATGACTTGAGATCTGCAACTCAGATCAAAAATATGATCTTTCCATCATTATCCTTGCGAGATTATGAGACTTTTGAGTGTAAACTCAATTGCATTCTGACTCTATTGATTTTCAACCTCCAAGGAATCTAGAAGATTCCCTCAAGATTCTTTAAATTCCCTGCGTTTCCAGGAATCTGCAAATCTGCTACTCAGATGGTGATTCTGATTTCACCATTGCGTTCCTTGTGAAATTCTGGTTAAAATGACTGTAAACTTCATATCATTCCGACAAAATAAAAATTCACCACTTGAGATAATCTTTCAGGCATAAAAGAATATTCTTTGTAAGATTCATCTCGAAAAGCATTCCATCAATCTGCCTCCTGGAACTGCGTCATGGTTCCACATTGCTCAAAGTTCTGCAGTCCAGGTTCCTCCAATATGCCTTGACACTCCCTAGTCGATTAGTTGGAGAATGGTTAAATAATGCCTTATGTGGCAGAGTTAACAAAGTAGACCGTTGGTCCAACGGTGATGAGCTATAAATAGAGGTGGGAGGTCGTGCATTTAAACTCGCTGACCCCAGCATAGACTAGCGTGTTAACCTTTTTGACCGACGGATGTACGTTTCTGGCACGTTATTGTTACAAACTGGTGGCGGTTTAATAACGGTTAGTGGTAGTCACGTGAGGTTCCAACGAATATTTTTACATTACATTTAAAATGGTTTTTGTTTAAATATGGGGCCGCCTGGAGGGGGCCGACCCATGTGGGTCGAGCGGGTTCGAGCCTCGCTGGACCCGACGTTGACTTCAGTGGCATGGGCCACGGGGCGGGGTTCCGGTCAGTCGGACCCCTACCCCAAATATGTGTAACTGTGGTATTGTGGAGCGAGGGCGGCGGGGGTGACAACCTTCCCCCATACTTTTCTTTTTTTTTTTTTTTTTTGTTTTAATAACAAACATCGTTATTTTTAATTTTGTCTAAAATAAGGGTTATTAGATAAATTAACTATTCGACATTTTTTCCCGCTCGGTGGTCAGAATCCACACGCCTGGTCTCCGTCAATTTGTAGAACCATTAAACCTAGCCCACATGTCCACTTTGACCAAAATTTTGACTGGCTCTATCTCCCTCATACGAGCTCAGATTTGAGTGTCATTCACATCAATGGAATCAGGACGATGAGCACTACGCTCTAGTTTTGGTTCGAGAGCAATCTGACCACTTTGAAATATGAGCTATTATAAGTCGTCTTTGTCCTCTTAGTGTGTCTGGAGCCACCTGGATCAATGGGCACTAACAAATCATTATTGATCACGGGAGACATTAATGACCCTAGGTGCAGGGATATTTGCATCTTATTTGGGATCTCTGCGACTAGTTTGAAGAAGGCATCAAATATCTGGGGTTCCAACTAAAGTAAAATAGATATAACAACATGGATTGGACTTGGCTACTCAACAAATTCATAGGGTGGGCACATAAATGGCTTTCCATTGTTTTGAAGGCTCAAAATTCTCTACCTACAACACTATAAGGGAGACCACTCAGTCTGAACCTTAGAACAACTCCTTTTTCGTTGAAATGATGGTTCCGACTAGTTTGACTAGGTCCAATTACCTTCTCTCAATCTCCAATGGCTTAAAGTATGGCTTTCATCCTTCAATGGAGAATGGACATCAGATCAACCCTCTTGTTGATCAGGAAATAAAGTGATCCTTAAGTTGATCTAGGGCTCAACCATGCCACACTCAGGGTTAACCTATGTGAATCTAAATATTAGTCTTATTATACAACACTAATTTTTAGTATTAATGTAAAATTATATTAATATGTATTAATGTTATCCTAATATTTAGGCTATGTTAGTCATTAACCTAAGTTAATATAAATCTTATTTATATTAGTGATAACTAATATATATCTAGCTATTACATATTCGACAATGTTATTTATTATTAAAATATGTCATCTACTTTATCATATAATATAACTATGTTATTATTATAATGTCAAAAGATTAGTTCTAAAGGGATGCTAATAAATAAAGTTGAATTAGTAATATATATTATATTATTTTTCAATTATCTAATCTAATGAAATGTAGCTTCTAAAATCATATCTAATTATCTTAAGTCAACTTTTCAACCTTATCAAATTAAATTGTTAAATTAAATATCAAAGTTTAATTCTAAAAGTAAAAGTTATAAAGAAAAGAACTATAAAATTATCTAAGTTAAACTATCTTAAATAAAAATGACAGATTAGTATATACAAAATGTACAATACCTTTTATATTGATCCTTTAATTATATTGATAAAAGATTTGGATTAACATAAAAGGTTATTGACTTGAGGGTTCAATCAAACAAATGCTATGTGTTTGCCTCTTTATGAGAGGACTTGACGCCAAAACTAAAATGTAGATTACTCTAAGATGCGAGAATGAATGAAAGAATAGAAGAAATGTAGCTTTACTCCTACCCAAGAGAAAAATGTTTCTAAACGAAGAGGAGGATCTGGAATCAGATTTAAAATCAAGATGAACCTATATGTCATTAAAATAGTTCAATGACGCATAAGTTATTTAATCAGATTTGAATAATTAGTTATTAAAACTAATTCTACATATGTTTTAATCCAATTTAAACATGAATTCATTTGAAGTTTTATGTAGTGTAAGGGAAATAGTTCCCCCTACAAAACATAAGATTTAGCAAAACAAATTTGCAAGAAAAAAATAAATAATTATTTATCATCACAAATTAATTTCCATGAACTGGTTTTCAACCTTGGCATAAATCCTGCTAGCCCTGCAAAAGATAGCTTGAATAGAACAACAATAAGCATGAAACAATCAACAAAACAATAGTGCTCCAATTGATTATTAGTATACTAATTGGCACAAAATTTAACCCAAAATTGGTTTATGGCATTAAAAACGTACAAACTCAGAAATTCTTACAAAAGTGCAAGAAAGATGAAACTTGTAGTAGAATCTGATTGCCATATATATTCAATGTTTAAATCTCAAATTCCTTCAAAAAGTGTTTTGGCAATAGTGCCAAAAACTTCCTTGCAAAATTGGAAATCTAAACTGTCTACAAAATAACACTGCCCTCTCTACAATAGTGCATGAAAGAAGAATTTATTCCTACAACATTTTCTTCTCTCTAGTCTCTCATCTCTGTTGGATTTGAATCCCCTTCCTAATGTTTATTGATGCCTCGTTTATAGCCTTATGAGTTTGTTTTCTTTCCCCTAGAGCTTAGGCTTCAAGTTCTCCATATCCCCTACAATTCAAAACCATCATTTTATTTAAAACAAAAATAATCTTATAAAATCAAATTAAATTTAAATTATATAAAATTTTAAATCTAAATTTTAAAGAAATCCAAACCAAACTAAATAAAAAATAATGTTAAAAAGTAAAATTACATGGTCTAAAATAAAAGTATACAACACATTAAACATTTAAATTAAGTAAGATTAATATTAAAATAATAAAATAAAACAAAACTAGATAATAAAACAAAACTGCAAAATATACTAACTAAAACTTGAAAATTAAACTAAAATATGAACTTAGGAACTAAATTTAAACTGGATTAAATAAAATCAAAGTGTATGTACAGTGAATACGATGAGAAGCTAAAATTAAAAAATACGATGAGACCCTTATGGATGAAACAATGAATTAAAGGGAAGATTCAATGGAAAAGTTTAAAAATAAAAATTATTTGGCATGCACCAATGACTGTAAATAATTGGAAAGGTTGTTTTTTTTCAGAGCGAAAAAAGCTTAATTATATTATTTAAGATATATAATGAACAGATAGTATATCATGAGAGCTTAAGGAAGCTGGAGCAATTTGTACAAAATTATCTATATAAGATGGGAAACATGATATTCCACATAAGGAAACTTTGTCCATCAAGATAGTCAGTCGTTACAGCTTGCAGATAGAAGACAGAACACAGTTCATGAAGGAATATAGGATCCTATGTGATAATCAGCAATGTTCAAAATTGTCGCTTTAACTTCGACCAGTACATAAACAGAAAAATTTTAGTAGATTGGAGAGATAAAAAAAACAAAAAAACAGTGCATACCTGGATTCCGCAAAATTGGAGTTAAGTACTAGGGATGGAAAAATCCTGGATGGAGAAAATTTCCGCATCAGATATTACTTTCATGTTCCAAATACCTGATTTTGATAAAAGACCTTCCTTGGATAAAATGTCAGCTTGCTGGTTCTGAGATCTGTAGATATGGTGAATGGAGCATCCTTCCATCCTCCTCCAAAGATACATGATTATGTCCATCTAGCCTGCAAGATGTGGTTTATTGATATGGTTCTTTCCTGATACATAATCAACCATGATTTTGGAGTCTCCGAAAATTGCAAGGGAATGTATGTTTAGGAAATGGCAAAATGAGAGAAGACCCGCAAAAGCCATCGCCTCAGCTTTGCAATTGGTACCCTTCCCCCATTCCAGGAAATAAGATATTGTAAATTTTCCTCCATAATGATGTGAACCGCACAACCACAAGAGCTATTTTGTGCTGCTTCATCAAAATACGCTCCTGGAAGCATTATGTGATCATGTGTTTGTTCTTTTTTATTGGACTTTTTTCTCTTGGAAGATTTTGCAGGTAAAGTGTTATAGAGGGATACAATACTATCGAGGACTCCCATGAAAGGCTCTTTTCTGTCCTTCAAAATTATATTATTCCTCCATCTCCATGTGCACCAGAGGGCAATAATAACTAAAGGCCTCCAGGACTCTTTCTGGAAAGGTTGTTATCCTTTGCGTTTTTGTTGTTGGAGCATAATTGGATCCATTCCATCCATAATGCAGTGGTGCAGTCTTATCTTGCCACCGAGCCAAAATCTCTCCTGTTGGCTGGCCATTAATCTCTTATGGTTTGCTCAACACGATCTCAATTTGTTTTAATGCTCTGTCATCTCTTTAGTAGCCTGGCAACGAATGCTGGTTCTGCACTAACATTGGCATTTTCTAGATTGTGCATGTGCCACAAAAAGTGATAGAGTCCTTTTCAAGATTGATGCCACTTGTGCAGTGATCTTGAATTGCCAATAATGTGCATCGGGATACTAAATCCTTTCCTCTAGCTCGCAGTCCCTGCAATCCAATACAGACTTGCGTTAATTGTGATCATTAATAAGTTCATATTTACTCGGTGTTATTTGGATGAAATCGACATTCTGGGTTACAATTTTAAAAGCAATCCCGAAACTATTGCAAGACTTGTTGGGATTGAATGATGAGATAGAGGTAATCTGGTCTTTTAAGATCTCACATCTATTGGTGCACTGTTGAATTTTTTGATAGCAAAAGGATTTATTTGCATATATTTGTTTATCATGGCACATCCTTTTGCAAATCAAAGATATATTTTGATGACATAAATAATGATTTTATAATGGGGAATAAACACTTAAAAGGAATCCAAAACTTTAACAATGTTAAATCTGAACTTTAATGCGGAATAAACTTTAATTCCCAAGAAAAATACCTCCGGCCATTGACGCTACTCACTATCTTTCATTGTTTCTCCCTCATGTTTTGGCACTGGGTACAACGTCAACCTTTTCTCATTAAAACCTTGATCTGCTTCATGGCTCTCAATATACGATGTACAATTTATAGCTATTGGAGATCACTTCCAGATTTACACCAAATAATTTCTGCACCCGCACCAACACTTATATCATGCACGTCATCTACGACTCCATTTCACAACGTTGTTCTGGGTAAGATCAACCCCTTCCTGCAGATTGATATGATATAATCTCCCATGCACAGGTGGCACCCTTCAACTAGTATTTGCAATTACAAACTCTACAACACTAGACCCCTACTGACAACTTGGACTTCTGCACACATAGCCTCAACTTTAAGAGATAGAAGGGGCTTCAGAAATAAAAGGAGCGCTCCAAAGATCACACCACATCAGAAAAATAATAGAGAGACAAGAACGCAATGCGAGAGGGGAGGTTAGGCAAAGGATTTATAAAGACAAAAGATCATTCCCAAATCCTGTTTAGCACTTCCAAGCTCTCCACACTCAGGTTTGATGGTGTAAGGCTGAAGGAGATTGAGTTGTGAGCTTGGGGACCAAACAAAAGTATTTATAGCCAAGCTTCCATCAAGCTTCTATTGGCTATGTGTCAAGTGTTCCACAAATCATGGTAGAGAACTGCAGAGGGAGTAATGGACCACTTTAGAAGCTCCCAACAAGAAATTAATTAACTGCAGTTGATTTCCGTAATTTAAGGAAATGACTGCAATTGGTTTCCAGAAATTAACGGCCGTTGGGAGAGGGAGTTTAACATTTTCCCACTTGGTCCATACTTCCAATCTTAATGTCTCATCTTAAAACCCATTGATAATCTGTATTAAGTAATAGATACACGAATCATGGTGATACCTCTAATGACGAGTATTATCTTCCATGTATTACTATGTATTTATTTCTATTAAAATTTATGTGGCAACAATTTCTTAATGAATAAACCCTATGTTTATTCTTGGTCCTACACATATGAATTTTCTCAAATCAAATTAAGGTGCACATAAATATGAGAAAAACATCACAATAATTAATAATTTCATTAAAATAACATTTTCCATACAATGAGAAACTACATAATGAAACCAAGTCCCACATTCATTACATGATCCTTGAATTTAAACGGTGGCATGCCCTTAGTCAACGGATCAGTGATCATCAACTTAGTGCTAATGTGCTCAATGACCACTTTCTTTTCTTTAACGCGTTCCCTTATAGCTAAATACTTAATGTCGATGTTTTTATTTCGACTCCACTTTTGTTGTTTTTATCCATAAAAACAGCAGTTGAATTGTCGCAATATATTCTCAATGGCTTAGAGATAGAATCCATAATTCTAAGCCCAGAAATGAAACTCTTAATCCATACACCATGTAGAGTAGCCTCAAAACAAGAGACGAACTCGACTTCCATAGTGGAAGTGGCAATAAAGGTTTGATTGGCACTCCTCCATGATACAGCTCCACCGGCCATCATAAAAATGTATCCTGATGTTGATTTGCGTGAATCAACACATCCAGCAAACTCAAAATATGAGTACCTAATTACTTCCAAATTTTCCGTCCATCTATACATAAGCATGTAGTTTTTGGTTCCTTGAAGGTACCTCATTACTTTCTTTGTGGCTCTCTAGTGGTTTATACCTGGATCACTCTGATATCGTCCCAACATTCCCACAACAAATGCTAGGTCAGGTCTTGTGCAGACTTGAGCATACATTAGGCTTCCGACAGCAGAAGCATATGGAATGTTCTTCATTTGTTCCCTTTCAAAGTCGTTCTTCGGGCATTGGTTCAAATTGAACCTATCACCCTTCAAAATGGGAGCTACACTTGGTGAACAATCCTCAATTCGAAATCTCTTTAAAATTTTATTAATATAGGTTTCTTGAGACAGAACCAAGATGCCTCGAAATCTGTCTCTATGGATCTTAATGCCAATGACATAAGATGCCTCACCCATCTCCTACATATCGAAATTTTTAGAGAGGAATTATTTCACCTCATGCAGCAAACCCTTATCATTGGTTGCTAGCAAAATTTCATCCACATATAAAACAAGAAAACGTATTTTACTCCCACTGACTTTCAGGTATATACATTGATCCATAATATTTTCTACAAAACCGAATGAAGAAATTACATTATGGAATTTCAAATACCATTGGCGGGATGCTTGTTTTAAACAATATAAGGATTTCTTGAGCTTGCAAACCAATTGCTCACCATCAATAGAGGGGAATCCTTTAGGTAGTTTCATGTAAACCTCCTCCTCTAGATCTCCATTGAGAAATGTTGTTTTCACAACCATTTCTTGCAACTCCAAGTCAAAATGGGCTACTAATGCCATAATAACGTGCAAGGAATCTTTCTTAGATACAGGAGAGAAAATCTTCGCGTAGTCGATTCCTTCTTTCTGAGTGAATCCCTTGGCAACAAGTCTTGCCTTGTATCTGCCAATGTTGCCCAATGAGTCTTTCTTTGTCTTAAAGACCCATTTACATCCAATGGCTTTTGCACCATTAGGAAACTCAACAAGATCCCAGACTTTGTTACTCTTTATAGAATTCATCTCTTCCTTCATGGCATCGTACCATAATTCTAATTCTTTGCAACTCATGGCTTGTCAAAAAGACTCGAGATCATTTTCAGCTCCAATGTTGTAGTCAGATTCTTGCAGATACACAACATAATCATCACGAATTGATGATCTCTTTGGTCTAGTAGATCTTCTTAATGTTTTACCATCATCTTCTTGAGAATTATGTGGTTCAACTTGTTGTTCAAAAGTTCTTGGCAACTCTTGAACTACCTGATCTACTGGAATGTCGTCAGTAGCTTGTGGAACTTCAACAATTGGTTGTTCAACACCAGTTTGTACTTGAGGGGTGCTGTGAACAATAGCCAATCTATCACTTGAGGTGGAAGGTTGAGATTCTGAATGATCCATCTCAGAAACTATGTTCCTGGTTTGATTGCTCCCACTTATCAAGTCATTTTCAAGAAACTTTGCATTTCTTGATTCCACAATCCTAGTGTTGTGAGATGGACAATAAAATCTGTAACCTCTAGACCTTTTAGCATATCCAATGAAATACCCACTAATGGTCCTTGGGTCTAGCTTCTTTTCTTGTGGATTATATATTCTCACTTCATACGGGCATCCCCAAACGCACATATGTCACAAAATCAGTTTCCAACCTTTCCATAATTCAAATGGCGTTTTAAGAACAACCTTGGTTGGAACTCGGTTTAATATATACACTATCGTCTTAAGTGCTTCAGTCTACAAGGATTAAGGAAGATTGGAGCTACTAAGCATACTCCACACCATGTCCAATAATGTTCAGTTTCTTCTTTCTGCTACACCATTCTGGTCGGGTGAACCAGGCATGGTGTATTGGGCAGCAATCCCATGCTCTTGAAGAAATTTTGCGAATGGCCCAGGTGCTTGTCCATCTTCTGTGTATCTACCATAATATTCTCCACCTCTATCTGATCTCACGATCTTAATTTGCTTCCCGCATTGTTTCTCTACTTCAGCTTTAAAGATCTTAAAGGCATGTAATGCTTCGCTCTTTTTATGAAGCATGTAGAGATACATATATCGTGAGTAATCATCTATAAAAGAGATGAAGTATTTCTGGCCATGTTAGTCCATGTCTGGACTACATATATCAGTGTGTATGATCTCTAATATGTCCAAACTCCTATTGGCACCTTTCTTTGACTTGTTGGTTTGCTTTCCCTTTATGCAGTCCACACAAGTCTCAAAATCAGTAAAATCCAGAGTATTAAGTACCCCTTCATTTACCAATCTTTTAATTCTTTCTATGGAGATATGACCTAATCTTCGGTGCCATAATTTAGAGGAATCTTCATTAATAACACATCTTTTAGTGCCAGTGTGAACGTGCATTGAATCATAAGTGACATTGTTTTGTAAATTAATGCAGTAAAGACCATTAGACAAAATACCATTCCCAAGACAATCAGATTTATAAAATAAACTGAACGATGTTTCTGAAAAGTTAAAGGAATATCCAAAAGGTACAAGCCTTGAAACTGAAATCAAGTTTCTAGAAAAACTTGGAAAATAAAAGGTCTTTTCCAATTCTAAAACAAAGCCACTACCTAAAGTTAAATAGCATGTTCCTATAGATTCCACATGCGAGCCCATCTTGTTTCCTGATAAGATGCTTTGCTCACTTCCCACTGGCTTCCTTAGGTTTTGCAAACCCTGCAAGAAATTCGAAATGTGAATTTTTGATCCAGAATCAATCCACCAAGTGTTAAAATTGACATTAACCATATTAGATTAATAACAAACAAACGAGATTGGATTACCTTTGTCCGCAAGCCATTTCTAAAATTTGGTGCATTTCTTCTTCATGTGTCCCTTCTTTTTATAGAAGAAACATTTGGAATCCTTCTTGATATCAGCTTGGGGAGGTACTTTACCTTTCCCTTTCCGATTGGCTTGACTTTCCACGCGTTTCTAGCATTGCACTTTCTCCCAGTTCCATCACCAGTCTCTCTTCCTCTTGAACACTCATGGTCATGAATTCATTAATTGACCATTTATCCTTATGTGTGTTGTATGAGATTTGGAAGGGTCCATATTGGTGCAGAAGAGTGTTTAGAATGTATTGCACCAGGAAAGACTCCGATATTTCAACCTCAAGTTTCTTCAATTGAGCCACAGTTTCCCTCATTTACATGTGCTCACGCACACCTTTCACACTGGTGAGCCTCAGGGATGAGAACTTCATGATTAGGGTGCTTGCTAGTGCCTTGTTTGAAGTGACGAATTGATCATCAATGGCTTTCAGCAAGTCTCAGACCTTTTCATGCTGATCAACGGAACCACGAATACCAGCTGAAATTTTAGTCTTAATGAACATCATGCTTAGGCGATTAGATCGTTCCCATCATTTGTAAAGCGTGATGTCCGCTGCAGCGCTAGTATTAGTGAGTCTCGGTGGTTCATCTTTCCTAATTGCATAGTCTATGTCCTGCCACCCCAAATGAAGGAGAACTCTCTCCTTCCAGACCTTATAGTTATCTCCCTTAAGTTCAGGGATATCGCAACAAATTTCAGAGAAATTTGCAGGTTGTACAACTGCATAAAATTAAAGATCACATGCTTATGTTAAATTTGAGGCCTAAAAATAAAATTTCATGCTTTACCAATGTAAACCATGTTTAAAAAATTGAATCTAGTGACATAAAAATTGTCTGTGGACTAAATTTTCAATTCAAGCAAATTCAATTATTCTTTATGATATAATTTATCAAATTATTCACTTAATTCATAATTCTAAAGGGTATATTATGATTATAATTCGATATAAATTCTATCTTAGATTTGAACTTTATGATAAAACTATTAATTCATAATTCCTGTGGGTAAGTTATGAATATTTTATCCTAATTAATTATATAAATATAATAAAAATTCCTGTGGGATAAAATTTATTATATTTAGTATAATTAATTACAATTAATGTCTAAATAATCTTTATGTGATCCTAACCAATCATAATATATAATATTATTTAATTAGAGATGTTGTGGCTATTCTCTAATCAATTAAAATTATATGGATCACTAGACATTAAAAAATAAAAATAAAAAAAATTTCACGCATAACATTCTTAAAAAACTCTAATTAGGTTCTGTAATGGGAATCTGTTATGTAATGCATTACGTTTTAGTGTTTAGTGAAGAGTCTGGAATTCCCCTATACATTCTGAAAATTCTTTATATGTCAAAAAAATTTCATTATCTATAAAGCCACTCATTGATTTCATTATATTCCTCTTTTTACTCAAGTAAAAACAAATTATACAATCGCTTAGCTTGTACTTTTACAAGTGACTTTAAATTTAGAGATTCGCAATTAAAATAATCCTCCAAAAAATGGTGTTAAATTGAAACCTAAAATATTCATGCATAACATTCTTAAAAAACTCTAATTAGGTTCTGTAATGGGAATCTGTTATGTAATGCATTACGTTTTAGTGTTTAGTGAAGAGTCTGGAATTCCCCTATACATTCTGAAAAATTCTTTATATGTCAAAAAAAATTCATTATCTATAAAGCCACTCATTGATTTCATTATATTCATTGACTTCACTATATTCATTGATTTCATTATACAATCGCTCAGCTTGTACTTTTACAAGTGACTTTAAATTTAGAGATTTGCAATTAAAATAATCCTCCAAACAATGGTGTTAAATTGAAACCTAAAATATTCATGCATAACATTCTTAAAAAACTCTAATTAGGTTCTATAATGGGAATCTGTTATGTAATGCATTACGTTTTAGTGTTTAGTGAAGAGCCAGGAATTCCCTGTAGGAATTTACAGGGTAAGTTCCTCAGACAGAACACCAAAGGACACCGCTCACAACTAGATCGTAGATCAATACACCATTGTTTTTGACGTGGTTAAAACCCTCAAGGAGGGAAACAGTCCACGGCCTGAGCCAACGTGGCCACTTCAGGCAATTTATTAATAAAAGAATGAAAATTTACATAAGCTTCTCTCATAGACGGATTACCCTACAAATGACCCTCCATGTGCTTTAAATAGAAATCATGGACCAATCGGGTGTCAAGCCACGGATCAAGTGTCGGTAATACCGAGGAGAGAATGAACCGTCGGATCACTACATATCGTGACCGTCGGATTGTAAGTTACAAAATGTACAATGTAAAGAAACACACTTTACCTAACTCTATACTAGACCAAGTTGTACTTAACTATTTCCTATGTGTCGGAATATCCTAACATCCCCCCTTAAGAAAAACTTGGGATAGGATTGAAGGATTTACAAATATGACACAATAGGAGAAGGAAGGAGGCACTAGAACCATAAATTGAAGTTTAGTGAACTTCGCCTCTGTGAGAGCCTTTGTGAAGATGTCTGCAACTTGATCATCTGTTGAAAAATATTGCACTTCAAGAACATGGTCATGAATGAGCTTTCTGATGAAGTTCATGTGCAGTTCAATGTGTTTGCTGCGCTGATGTTGAACTGGATCTTTGCATAGCTGAATGGAACTTTGATTATCACACCAAAGTGTAGTAGGATGTTGCTGCTGAAAGCCAAACTCTGACAGGATCTGACGAAGCCACAAGGCTTCCTTACTAGCTTCTACGGCACCACGATACTCTGCTTCTGCTGATGAAAGAGAAATGGCACCTTGTTTCTTGCAATCCCATGTAATAGGTCTTGAACCAAGAGTGAACACATAACCGGCAGTAGACTTCCGATCATCAGGGTCACCAGCCCAATCAGAATCAGTGAAACCAACCAATAGAGGAGCTGCTTTGGCACTGTAATGAATCCGAAACTGAACTATACCTCGAACATAACGAAGTATTCTTTTAGCTGCTTTCCAATGACTTTCACGTGGGTTTTGCATAAACCGAGCAACAAGGCCAACAGCAAAGGAAAGGTCAGGACGAGTATGGGTTAGATATAGAAGTTTTCCTACGAGTTGACGGTATAAGGTAGCATCAACTTCAGGAGATGTACAAGTGACTGAAAGTTTGACTCCAGACTGGAACGGAGAAGGGGCTGGCTTACAGTCTTCCATGTGAAAATGGCGTAGAATATCACAGGCATACTTGGACTGGGAAATGGAAATACCCTCCTTGGATTGCAAGACTTGAAGACCGAGAAAATAATGTAAGTGTCCTAAGTCTGTCATTTCAAATTTCTTTTTAAGGCTCGACTTCACATGGTTTATAAGGTTGGGATCACTACCGGTAAGGATAAGATCATCAACATAAAGAACAAGAATGATAAGATACTTGCCCACTTTCTTGGTGTAGACAGTATTGTCAGAATGACACCTAGAAAAGCCAGATTCTAAAAGAAAGCTATCCATTTTGGCATACCAAGCTCGAGGAGCTTGCTTGAGACCATAAAGGGATTTCTTAAGCCGACATACAATGCTGGAGTCTGTTTTTATGAAGCCAATGGGTTGTTCCATGTAGATTTCTTCATGCAAGTCCCCATGCAAGAAGGCATATTTAACATCCATCTGATGGATTTCCCATTTGAACAAGGCAGCAAGGGAAAGAACAAGGCGGATAGAGTTCATTTTGGCAACAGGGGAGAAGGTTTCAGTGTAGTCAATGCCTTCAACCTGTGAAAAACCTTTAGCAACAAGACGAGCTTTATGTTTATCAACTTTCCCATCTCGTCCATACTTGGTTCTGTAAACCCATTTGCATCTAACAAGTTTCCGTCCCTTTGGTAGAGGAACAAGATCCCATGTATCATTTGACAATAATGAATGATATTCTTCATTCATAGCTGCTTCCCAATCTGGATGGCCTGAAGCTTCTGCAAAGGTGTCAGGATCATAATTTACTGGAGCTTGAGCCAGTAAATAAGAGGCTCTGTCAAACTGAGAACGTGTGCGTCGCTGATCTGTAGGATCACCGGCAAGATCACCTGTTGCATCTCGAGTAGCACGAACCCATTTTGGAAGCTGAGGAGCTGAAGAAGGATCCTGAGATGGTGGGGGAGGATTGTCATCCTCACTTTCATCATCTGAAGAAGAAATGTTTTCAAAAGTAGAAGAGATAGGGAGAGGTGGCACATCCGCCGGACTAGGCTCGCAGGCCGATATATTTTCATCAAATTTTACATCTCTTCTAATGATAACATTTTTGGACTTAAATGGAATAAGTCTATAGCCTTTGACATCTTCAGAATATCCAACAAAAGTACATTTTTCACTCTTAGGTTCTAAAGCTTTATGCTTTTCATCTAGAATATGGGCCCACGCTTCACTTCCAAAAACACGAAAGTGACTTACATCTGGTTTGATTGAGCTCCATGCTTCTTCTGGAGTGATATTCTTTAAAGCCTTAGTAGGAGTGCGATTTATTATGTAATTTTCACAGTTAATTGCTTCTGCCCAAAAACTAAGACCAAGTCCTTTAGATTGTAGCATACAATTAGCCATTTCCTTTAAAGTGTGATTCTTCCTTTCAGCTACACCATTTTGTTGTGGAGTATATGGAACAGTATGTTGCATTTGAATTCCATTCTCAGTGCAAAAGTTGATGAATGTGTTTTTAACATATTCTCCGCCATTATCAGATCTTAGCTTAAGAATTTGATGTCCAAATTGTTTTTCAACAAAGGCCTTGAAGGCCAAAAATGTGTTAAATACTTCACTCTTGAGTTTTAAGAAGTATACCCAAGTGCGTATGGAGAAATCATCAATGAAAGTTAAGAAATACTTGCAGCTAGAGAATGAAATAACTGGAAGTGGACCACATAAATCACTATGCACAAGCTGTAAAGGGGCTGAGGCGTGCCAAGAGGCACGTTTTTCAAAACTGTCCCGATGATGTTTTCCGAGTACACATCCGGAACAAACACCATCTCTGCAAGATACCATAGGAAGACCTATCACCATATTTTCTTTACATAGATGCTGAAGGGAGCGATAGTTTAAGTGACCAAATCGCTCTTGCCAAAGTTTGCTCACTTCATCGTTATGAGCAACAAATACTGAGGGAAGATTTGATGACCCAAAGTTGTGAAACTTATACAACCTTGTAGAATCATCAGCAATGCCAGTAGCTAAAATCTGTTTAGGATCTCTTAGGTCCTTGATTACAACATCATGAGGTGAAAATTCAACGATTTTACCTTCACCTGAATGAGTTATCTGATATACAGATAGAAGGTTGCAGGATAAAGTTGGAACACATAATACATCATTAAACTAACCATTGTCTAGATGAACAGTTCCAGTCCCTACAACACTAAGAGATCTATCATCACCAACATATATATGTTTGGTGTTACAATCATTTAAAGAAGAAAACATGGCTTTGTTTTTGGCCATGTGATAAGAAGCTCCAGAATCAATGAGCCACTCATGAGAATGAGAAGAAGAAGATACATTTAGTGCATAGCCAGACCGAGATGCTTGACAACCACATGCAGAAAGTGTCATTCCTGAAGATGAAGTTGAAGTTGAAGATTGCTCCAAATGGATGTTATGTTTCTTCATCGCTGCTTCCAAGGCTTCCATCTTCTTAAAGCATTTGGATTCTAAGTGGCCATCTCGATTACAAAAGTTGCAATGTCTATCAGTCTTCTTCCATTTGTTTTTATTTGTCTTATCATTTTGTTGAAATGATTTTTCATTTTGAGGCTGAGATTGCTTAGGACCCTTGTTTGGTTTAGGACCATTCTTTTTAGGATATGACTTCTTAGGATTCTTTGAATTTGGTTGCTGCTGGGCGGCTAACGCTTTCTTGGAAGAGTTTCCAAGATTAAGAAGACCAAGGTGTAAGAGTTTTTCTTGTTCTCTTATTAAAGAATCACAAAAAGAGTCAAAGGAAGGGGACTTGTAGTCTGTTCCTTGAGAAATGAAGGCTTCTCTTGTAGAATGGAAGGTGGAAACAAACACAGAGTAGGTTGGTCCCAACTTAGTAAGAATGGAATAGATAAGGTTACTATCTTCTTTCTTAACCTTAACACCTTCCAAGAGATATCTAAGAGTCTTGAACTTGGACAAGAAATCTTCAATGCAAGAAAAATTATTAGGGTCCAATGTAAGCAACTCATTTTCAAGTTGATGGGCTCTAAGTTCATTTTTAATCCCAAAAACTTTATTGATTTGTTTCATTGCTTCATTAGGAGTATCAAGTTCTGCAATATGAAATCTAAGATCTAGAGAAATAGACATCCCTATCAATCCACGTGCTTTATCTTGCCGATTTTCCCATTTAGCAGCCTTATCTTCATCCTTCGGTTTCTTTTCTTGGCTTGAGGCTATTCTGTAGAGACCTTTACTTCTAAGTAAATCCTCAATGTAGGCCAACCATTGGAAGTAGTTGGTGCTATCAAGGGTAACTTGGTATTGACTTTCCATTTCAATGGAAACTGAAGCTAAAGATGCTGAAACTAAGTGTTCCAATGGATAGATCTCGAAAAATTATGCTGGTTTAAAAAAAACGGCTTTCGGATGAAGAAGTTATGGCTTTTTGAAAAAACGTTGTTGAAGATGCCGACGAAGTGCGGGAATGTGCGGAAATGAAAAATCCGCCCTTACAAAAAGGAGATTTGAACCCAAGACCTCTACTCTCTTAAAATAGCTTTGAACCAATTGAGCTATACAAAAAATTTGAGAGACAGAGAGAGGGGGGGGGGTGATGCTTTGGGTTGCGTGCTTGCTTTGAGAAAGCTCTTTTTCCCTACAAAACAAAAAACAAAAAACCCAACACGGACATGCAAAGAAAACGAACCTTACGGCTCAAAGTTAGCTTTAGCCGAAAAACTAAATATTTTAAAAAATGAACCTTGCGGCTCAAAGTT
Organism: Pinus tabuliformis; assembly: GCA_031772625.1. Classification (NCBI taxonomy): domain Eukaryota; kingdom Viridiplantae; phylum Streptophyta; class Pinopsida; order Pinales; family Pinaceae; genus Pinus; species Pinus tabuliformis. The sequence goes on along the minus strand of CM062818.1, from coordinate 2,031,989,223 downwards.
AGCTTTAGCCGGAAACTAAATATTTTCCTCAATGTTTCTGATTTTCCGAGATCACACTAAGGCGTAGGGAAAAGAGCATACGCATGAGAAAAATCCTTCCTTTCTGTTTCTGATTTGCCTAGATCGCACAGAGTCGCAGGGCAAAGAGCATACGCAGAAATGAAAGGTATAGATCTGGTAATAAAAAGAGCTAAATAAACCGAAACCGAAATGATCAGAGAGAAAATAACTGTAAACTGCAAATAAACATTGTATACCTCAAGATCTTAAAAATGATGCAGCTAGGGCTACCAGAAACCTTTTCGCGTGAAACGAAATGGGTTCCTCACTGGAACAGATGCTCCCAACACAATAGAGCAGTCCTCTTGGCCCAAAAGTAGTCAGAAATAGTAGATCTGGGAAACAACAGTTGGATGCAGTTCTACTGGCTTCAGATTTGGATCACCAACAGACGCGGCCCTCAAATAGCTCTGATACCATGTAGGAATTTACAGGGTAAGTTCCTCAGACAGAACACCAAAGGACATCGCTCACAACCAGATCGCAGATCAATACACCAGTATTTTTGACGTGGTTAAAACCCTCAAGGAGGGAAACAGTCCACGGCCTGAGCCAACGTGGCCACTTCAGGCAATTTATTAATAAAAGAATGAAAATTTACATAAGCTTCTCTCATAGATGGATTACCCTACAAATGACCCTCCATGCGCTTTAAATAGAAATCATGGACCAATCGGGTGTCAAGCCATGGATCAAGTGTCGGTAATACCGAGGAGAGAATGAACCGTCGGATCACTACATATCGTGACCGTCGGATTGTAAGTTACAAAATGTACAAGGTAAAGAAACACACTTTACCTAACCCTATACTAGACCAAGTTGTACTTAACTATTTCCTATGTGTCGGAATATCCTAACATTCCCATGTACATTCTGAAAATTCTTTATATGTCAAAAAAATTTCATTATCTATAAAGCCACTCATTGATTTCATTATATTCCTCTTTTTACTCAAGTAAAAACAAATTATACAATCACTCAGCTTGTACTTTTACAAGTGACTTTAAATTTAGAGATTTGCAATTAAAATAATCCTCCAAACAATGGTGTTAAATTGAAACCTGAGATCTTACAAATGGGTTTCAAACGTAGTTTGGATTGCACTCTCATTACAATTAATTTGATAAACAGACCAAAATACAGAATGACGACAACAGACAAAAACAAGAGACCTCATTCAATTGGGTAAAACACACGAAATCAAGAAACTCCAGAAAACCCTCATTTTAATGGTAAACACCAAGGCAGAGATGAAATATGGGCTCTGATACCAAATGACAGCATAAATATCGATTCTATAATGGGGAATAAACACTTAAAAAGAATCGAAAACTTTAACAATGTTAAATATGAACTCTAATGCAGAATAAACTTTAATGCCCAAGAAAAATACCTCCGGCCATTGATGTTGCTCACTATCTTTCATTGTTTCTCCCTCACGTTTTGGCACTAGATACAGCTTCAAACTTTGCTCATTAAAACCTTGATCTGCTTCACGGCTCTCAATATACGATGTGAAATTTATAGCTATTGGAGATCACTTCCGAATTTACAGCAAATAATTTCTGCACCCGCACCAACACTTATATCATGCATGTCATCTGCGGCTCCATTTCACAATGTTGTTCTGGGTAAGATCGGCCCCTTCCTGTGGATTGATACGCTATAATCTCCCATGCACAAGTGGCACCCTTCAACTTCTTGTATTTGCAATTACAAACTCTGCAACACTACACCCTCGCTGACAACTTGGACTTCTACGCACATAGCCTCAACTTTAAGAAATAGAAGGGGCTTCGAAAATAGAAGGAGCGCTCCAAAGATCACACCACAACAGAAAAAGAATAGAGAGACGAGAACACAATGCGAGAGGGGAGGTTAGGCAAAGGATTTATAAAGATAGAAGATCGTTCCCAAATCCTGTTTGGCACTTCCAAGCTCTCCACACTTAGATTTGATGGTGTAAGGCTGAAGGAGATTGAGTTGTGAGCTTGGGGACCAAACAAAAGTATTTATAGCTAAGCTTCCATCAAGCTTTTGTTTGCTATGTGTCAAGTGTTCCACAAATCATGATAGAGAACTGCAGAGGGAGTAATGGAACACTCTAGAAGCTCCCAACAAGAAATTAATTAACTGCAGTTGATTTCCGTAATTTAAGGAAATGACTGCAATTGGTTTCCAGAAATTAACGGTTGTTGGGAGAGGGAGTTTATCATATTTCACATAAATAAAACAACCATGATTTATATCTACGGTTGGATTAAACGTTCAGAAAGGAATGAAATGCGGGAAATGCGTAAATGTTGATGGTTAAGTGGCATTGTTGATGCTCGAATGGTGGATAAAATTATCAATGTGGCACAACATAAAAAATTTATTATTATCCCACATGCAATACATCATGCAAAATAAAACCAAGACCTATGGCTCTCGTGGGATTTGAATTGTGTGTTGGCTTAAATGGGATGATGGTCGTGTGCACATGGGGTGATATATTGTGTTGGCATTTGAGTTGTTTATGATTGACGTAGCTTCATGGCAGTTCATTCACTTTGTGTTTACAAATAAATTACAAACTTAAGCCCTTTTTCCAATGAATATAAAGCCAATCACTTTATAAAGTTCATGTTTCATTCCTATGTAACTTTTTTATTATCTTTACCTTACATTCTTAAGGTGGAATTATTTATGAGGTCGAAGTGGAGGGGACAAGTAAACAGTGTGATGAAACATTAAATGTAAGGTGATGTGGTATATGAAGGTGCTCCATTGTCGATGTCATTATGAGAGTGAAAGGAAATCATTAAACAAATAAGGCAACCATTGCAGAAATTCAAGATATGACCAAAACCTAAAAAATTCCAAACCCACGCACTAAAGGCTAGAGAAATAAAAAATCACCAAAATGCCAATATAGAAGGGAGTTTTTAAAAAAGAATTAAAATGAATGGTCCCCATGATTTTTCGAAAAACTTATGCGGGGTGTTATGGGTCAACAACACATTGACAAGCAATTGAACTTAGTCAGATCTGTGCTTCAAAATATCTCGATGTATAGGATGCATCTATTCTTGCTACCTATAAAGGTTTGTCATAAGATTGATGAGATATTGGTGATATTCCTCTGGTCTAGTACAGAGCTGAAGGGGGAGATTCACCTAGTAAGGTCGAAGGCCATTGCTAGACTGATAGATGAGGGGGGTGGGGTATTTTGAATACTCACAACTTCAATTGTGCCTTAATCATAAATTTTTAATGGAGGGAAATTAAAGATAATGGCATCTAGGGGGGAATAATTAGAGATAAGTAAATGAAGGGACAAGGCCTCTTGACATGGTTAAGGATGGGGGTAAGAAGGATAAATGGAGCCTCATATATATAGAGGAGCATGATGAAAAACAATCACTGGATCTTGGGGAATATGAGATGGGAAATCGATGATGCAAACAAGGCGGAGGTAGGACTGGATGTAATAAAAGGTTTAGAGGGCAATGTTAAAAATAACAACAAGAAATTGCAATTTGAATTGTCCTTGAATTAAATTGTAATTCTATTCTCATAACAACTTGTAATAGTTAATTAAGTTAATTTGACTTAACTGACTTAGGAAATTCAAGTTGGAAGTCTATATATAGTCATGTAGAGTGATCCCTAAATTTTAGGGGCCCGAGTTGAGTTCTTTGGAGTTGTAATTAGATAACTCAGTCTAACTGAGTTATAGTCAATTAAACTAGTTCTAAGTGTTGAAGGAACTATTAGAGGTCTAGAAGTGGAGTAGTGTGCCAGTGCATCACCAGTACCACACCAGTTAACTGAAGATTCACTCATAAATAACTCATGCATGTCAATTCAGAGGAAGACCCAGTTGAGAATAGAGTTCAAGGACAATGTACTATCAGTTGTATAATTTTTTGAGTTGTACAAATGGTGCATGAAATTAGTTGAGGACCTATGTTTGGATTGCGCAGTTATGGAAAGTGGATTTTCCAATTAAATATGGGCTAGTTCCTCTAGCGATTACACAAGGAAGTATGGACTTGGAGGGTAACAAAATTGGCTAAGTGTTGGATTGAGCTAGTTTGTGAGGTAGAGAGTTAGATTGTACTAGTGCAGTAATTGTTCAGGACGAACAAGCATTGTATTTTCTTCTCAGATCTTCTGGTTAATGCAATATAGATAGTCGGGGTTTTTAGCAGTTACTTTCCCTAGAGAAATATTGTGTTATGTGTGATTGATATTCTTCCTCTTTCTACTTATTGTTTTCATCAATCAATTTTGGTTTCCACTGAAGAGTAGAGTAGATTCTTGTCTTGTGTTTTAGAATATCACATAAGTTGTTGAATCTACAGGAAAATCTACATAGTATTAGAGCTATATTTGTAGAAATTTTCTACATGGTATCGGAGCTAAAGACAATATATAAGAGGAGAATTCAAGTTTTTTGTGCAGGGGAAAATCGAATTTGCAAGTTCATACTTCAAAGAAGCAATATGTCATTTGACGGTTTGCGACTTGAGTATACCTTTGAGGAAAGCTCGAATTACATAACTTGGAAGGACAGGATGGAGGCAGTGATGGAAGACAATGGCCTCAAGGAATTCATAGATCATGACATCCTTAAGCCTACAACATCATATGCTAAATATCTAGTTGAATGGATAAAGTGTGTTGAAAAAGCGAGAAGAATTATCCTAGAAGGAGTTTGAGACCACATTGTCTCGAGTCTCCACGATAAGGATATTCTATACTCAATGTGGAAGGCATTGACGGACCTATTTCAAAATAGCAATGACCATAGGAAGTTGGCATTGCAGGAAAAACTTAGAAATATCAAGATGGAGAAGGACGACTCAATTCCAAAGTACTTGACCAAGTTCATCCATTGTTGGGATGAGCTTGGAAGTGTCAGGATTATTGTTGCTGAAGAAAATATGGTGAGCCTAGTTCTTCAAGGAATTCCCAAGAGTTGGTAGAGTTATCAAGACTCTGTCAATTGGAGGGGGAAGCTAATAGAATGGGAACGACTATGGTCACATTTGGTACAGGAAGAGATTTGGAGGAATACCAGATACGAATCCTTATAAAAGACTGATGATGATGAGAGTTGTGCCTTAGCAGGTAAGGCAAAGAAAGGGAAGGGGAAGGCATCCCATTCCAAATCAGATTCTTGTGATGGCGACAAGAAGAAGGACATGTCGAAAGTCAAGTGCTTTCATTGTCATGAGATGGGACATTTTTCCACAAAGTGTATGTTCACGAAGGCCGCTAAGAATCCCTCAGGAGGAGCGGTAGGAGGTGAGGCGCTCACCTCACAATTCGAACTGGACTTTAACGTCATCGCATGTATGGTGTCATCGATGATGGGTAGTGTATGGTACCTGGATAGTGGAGCTTCTTTCCACATGACTGGTAACAAAGAGCTCTTCAATAACTTGGAGGAGAAGGATCTCCAGATGCATATCGAGATGGGTGATGATGGGAGGTATAGTGCTACTGGGCTTGGTACAGTTACCTTTCAGAGGGAGTCGGGTGCTCCCCTCACTTTGCGAGATGTTATGTATGTTCCTAGTTTGAAGAATAAATTGGTATTTGTTGCCATGTTGGAGGATAGAGGCTATGATGTGATATTTAGTAAGGGAAAGGCGTTCCTTCATCACATAGCCACAGGACAGGTGAAGAGGATAGGGGTTTGAGTGAAGAATCTCTACAAGTTGGAGGTAGAATATTGTGCTTCCTTGAGCACGAAAGTAGAGAAGGTGCAGAGCCGAGACATCGGTGATTTGTGGCATAGGCGGTTGGTTCACTTGCATCATGGTGCTTTGAAAATCATGCAACAAATTTCTACAGTCTTCCTAAAGGTACACTAGAGCAAGTTGACACATGTAAAGGGTGTACTTTGGGAAAATACACCAAAGTTTCCTTTCATGACAAAGACAGTCGAGCGCAAGCGATCCTCGATCAAGTCCATTCAAATGTGTGTGGACTTTTCTCAACAACATCCACGACCAAGCACACATATTATGTTATATTTCTTGATGATTTTTCTCGTAAATGTTGGGTCTTATTCATGCAGAAGAAAGATCATACTTTTGCAAAGTTTTGTGAATTTGAAGCATTGGTTGAGAAAGATACTTGTAGGAAGGTTAAATTTCTCGGGAGTGATAATGGTGGAGAGTATGTGTCAAATGAGTTAAAATACTTTTGTGTGGCAGAAGGCATTCGACAAGAGTTGACAACAACTCATAACCCATACTAGAATGGGGTGGTTGAAAGGAAGAATAGAAGCATAGTATGGGAAACACATGCGATGTTGCATGATCGGGGCCTACCATTACACTTGTGGGCCGAGGCATGCAACACGGTTGTTTATTTGCATAACAGAAGCCCTCATTGAATTCTTGGGATGAGTACACCAGAAGAGGCTTTTTCAAGGAAGAAACCAGGTGTGGGTCACTTCAGGATTTTTGGTTCATCGATCTACTGCCATGTAACCAAAGATGCACAAAATAAGCTTGAGCCAACAACAGAGTTGGGGATATTTATGGGGTACATTGATACACCTCATACCTATCGGGTGTACTCGTCGACCAACAAGATGATAGTGGTTCCTAGGGACGTAAAATTCTATGGAGAGAAGGCCATGAGATGTTCCTTTGAGAGGGAGTTTCATCTACATGTGGTTGAGGAGATTTTAGCTCCTAAGGAGGAACCTTAGATTGATGTAGAGAAGCCACATGCAGAGGATCAAGGAGTGGAGATACCCACTCATGTAGAGTCTTCCAGAGATGGGAGAAAGTGCACGAGAGAGGCTGACATGTTATTGCATGATGCTAGAGATAACGTGGGAGAACACACATCACAACACAGGCAAAGGAGGTCACCAGAGAGGTACACTAGATACATGGCTCTTATGAGTGGATGTGTATAGACATAACCATCCTCTTTTGAGGAAGCAGTGGAGTAATCGGTTTGGGTTGATACCATGGTTGAGAAGTATGAATCCATTTTTAGGAAGAATGTTTGGGATGTGGTCCCAAGATCGGCACATAAGTTAGTGGTGAGTTCTTGATAGCTTTACAAGGTAAATCAAACAACATATGGTAGTGTGGAGAAACACAAGGCTAGGTTTGTGGCTCGAGGATTTTTTGAGGTGGAGGGGATTGATTACAATGAGACCTTTTATCCTGTTACAAGGTACTCATCAATCAGATCCATTTTGGAACTGTCAGCGCAGATGGGATGGAAGATACACCAGATGGATGTAAAGAAAACCTTCCTTAATGACGTTATTGAGGAAGAGGTGTGGGGTAAACTTCAACCCAATTTTCCTCGCAGCTTCATCTCTGATGAAGTGATGGGTCACACCATTGTCCACCATACTGAGTAAAGTTCCTTTCCCAACCTTCATGTCCACATACTCCAATTTGTTCCTCTCAGGATCATGCCTTGGGATAGCCTTCGTTGTTTATGCAACACCCAATATCTGCATCATCCCAATCGTTGGTTCCTCCTTCTTCTTTCCATCAGATTGTGCCAAATCTTCCATAGTTGATCTTGCAGGAAAATTCTTCACTGTATTCTCTTCTCTACAAAACCAAAACTTCATAAGTTTCTTCATCTTTGGTTGACCACCTACTTTTGAACGATCCTCCTTTGTACTTTTATCCTTTGGTTTATAAGAATTCTTCTTCTCTTCAGCCCCTTCATCATAATGGTCCACCAGCCTATCAACCGCAACAAATGCCTCCTCAAGTGTCTTGATCTTTTTCCTCTTCACCTCGTTGCATGCCAAAGGTTTCAATCCAATGATGAAGTTGAACACCTTGTCCTTCTCTGCCATATCAGGTAGTTCCAAGACCACACTCACAAATTCTCGTTGATATGTCCGCAGACTCCCTATTTGCTTATTGTATTTGATCTTCGTCCTTGCATCCCAAGTCTCATCTTGAGGGATAAAGTGAGTTTGCAACGCTTCCTTCATTTCTTCCCAAGTAGAGATTTCCTTAGCTTCAACATGTGTAATCTGGTCCGCTTTCCTTCTCCACCACATCTTGGCATCCTTTGTAAGGAATTGAGTAGCTACCTTTACCTTGCCCTCCTCATTAGTAAGTCCCAAGCATTCCAAGTATTTCTCCATATCCCATAAGAAATTACCAAGTGTCTTCACGATCGTCACCTCATGATATGAGTCGGGTTCCTTGACTTTGATGTGGGCAGCTCCTCTAACCAGTCCCTGCCCAACTAGCTATCTCATTGAGAGCCTTATCAAGACTCTTCCGCAGCTTCGTGATCTCTTCTAATCCTTGATCCTTCCCAGCTTCAAAGTTCTTGACTTCACTCGTCATTTTCCCATACTGCCATTCAAGATACTCATATCTCACCTTAAGGTTCTCATGAGCCTCTTCCTGCTTTGTGTACTTATCTCTAAGTTCAACATTTTCAGCTTCCACTAGACCCATCTTTCAATTTATCTCATCAGAATGATCCAACATCTTATTTATGAAAATTGTCTCGGGACTTATGCTCAACTCACCTGTAACCTGTGGTTCCCCCATGTTGTCTGCCATCAACTTTGTATTAGAATGTGTTAAGACCATACACTTCCTTGTTAAGCTTTAGCCCTGATGTGTGGTCTTGCCCCTACCAAATTTCCTAATATCACACTGTGACCAACTACATAGTGCCCAAGCTTCAATACCAACTGCAACCACTGCCTATCGTATTCCTTCTTATTCTTCAACCAAAGCCCCTTTCCACAAAATAAAATTTGATACCAACTGTAATTGCCCTACCCTTGTGGTAGTCTTTTAACTACGCATAAGCATATGTGACACCGTCGTACTTTTTCTTTTCACCAATACTCAAGTACTCGGACTATGCCTACTTCAACACTTAACCAATTTTATCACAAGTGTTTATTATGCAATGGAAAACATTCAATTATCTTTCATCAGTTTATCTTTAATAAAATATGAAATAAAACATCATAATCTTATACACATACACCATATGTGGCAAGGGAAAATCCCAATTAATTCGAGTTTTCCCAATATAAATATTCTATAATTCAATTGTACAAAACAACTTTACAAGTCATGCAACCTTCAAAATCTCGGCCTACACCCTTTTGCCCCAAGCTATGCACACTTTCCAGCTTATTGTGCAGCCCAACACACCTTACCCAAACTGCCACTGTCATCGTGCATCGTTGTACACACTTCTTCCTAAATGTTGTGTCACACTGCCTAGCCCGCTGTGTCAACTTGCCCACATTGTCATGTCACAATGCCCATGCTCTTCGGTCAGGTTGCACCGCCCCTCGAGTCACCTGCACCCACCTCCTACCCAATTGTTTCACCATCGTGTGATGAACAACAAAACAACAATCGATTTTCTATCACGCCCTGCACACTCACTTCGGGTCATCCGGTCCAACCGTGCCACTTCAACAACGACCTTGGGTTTGGGTGACCTGTAGGTCTGTTACAACGACCTGCACCCAAGTTTCCGCCTGCTTGAGCTGCAATACTGTGCCCAACAAACCCCAAACTTCAACGCCAAAAATACTTCTAGTCCTGCGTCCTACACCCCTTCTATATGCTTCGACCCCTTCCTCGCTCTGAAATCTGTTTCTTGCTTTTTCTTGGTCGAATTTCGATGAGCCTCCTCCATCCAATGGTTCCCATATTTATATGGGTTGTGCGATGGACACCCACCCAACTGCTGCTACCTTTCGGCCTTACCAAAGGTCGACCTGCCCATCCCAATGCGTCAGCTTGCCCATGTACCAATGCGTCAGCATGTCCACTTTTTAGACGCATCCATCCATAATAATATGCCACTGCCCATCGTGTCGCTTGGGTGGGTTGTGGGTTGACTCACCCATGCTGCCCGCTGACTCACACACGCTCATGGGGTTCGCCCATCACACTTCCACATGACTTCACCCATCGTTACAACTCGTCTCGCCCAACTCATCTACACAATTAGGTGCTCGCTTGCCCGGACGCTCGCCTACCTGGGCTCCCAACTCGGGTCGCGCAACGTGCCTCTACCTGGTAACTCACCCACCATGCCCACTACAACATGTGCGTTTTTCCATCACCTTTAACCAATGGTGAGTCACCTTTAATGGATGACTTGTCGCACATAACCAAATATCCACCTCCGAGTTACCTTTAACCAATTCTCTAACCCGAGTCACCTTTAACTGAACACGGGCGCCCATCGCATATGGCGGGTGTGCCCGCACGCCTTTAACCGTGATCGTTGGTTTTTCGACTCTCTTGGGCACTCGCCAACTCGAGGTCGTGACACAATGATGGAATGTTTCTAATCATACTATGGTATGTTAATGTGCTTTCTCACCTTTCCCTCTCCCATTCGTATGGAGAGGATCTTTTTGGTGTAATATTAGTAATGGCCATGTGTGTCCGTTAGAGAATATTAAATGTTAGTGTAGTCATGTGATTAAATGGTTCATAAATGTTGATAGATACAAAACACTTATTACATGATATATCTCACATTGTTAATATTAAAAAATAAAAAGTAACTAAATAATAATAATAATTATTATTATAAATTAAATTAATATATGAACTAAATATACAAATTTTCTATTTTATCATGGAAATTCTTAACTTGTAAATAAACTTGTTACAATATCATGAGTCATTATCAATACTACATGTCCAACATACCATAAATCATTTCATATAATACTTATTCATATGCCAATTTTCGAATTAATCAATTTAATTAAAAGGGTAAAAAATAAATAACTACATTTAAATAAAATTTTAATTTTTTTATTTGCAAATACTATTAAGAATATTTTCTAAAAAATAGATTTCTACCCTCCATTTAATAATAGCGTAGTTTAACTTATAGACGAAATAACTTTTTCCGTTATAATCTGACAATATAATTTGAGGCAAGATTGTGGACTTTTGATGTTTAAAATACATTTTTGATTGCATAAATGGATTCAACACCCCTAAAAGGCAAGATTGTGAGCTTTTGATGTTTAAAATACATTTTTGATTGCATAAATAGATTCAACACCCTTAAAAACCCTTGCGACACTCAAATTCTATAGATTAAACAACTTAAACTCAAAATTTTAAATATTTTTACTATATTTTGATTAAAATTAACCAAAAAAAATATAGCATAAAAAACCATTTCATAATTAAATTAAAATCCTACCCTCTCTTTTAAAAAAAATTATTAACCTAGACATTTGTGTGTATGAAGGAAGAGTGTGATGTGTTTAGAAATGAGAAAGATATAACAACATCACTAGATCGTGTAAGTCGAGGCCATGTGCTAAATCGGGGAATGTGTAAAAGGTATGGATCATGATGGTGCATAAAAATATTGACCTTTCACATGTTTGTAAACAAATTATAATTGCATTCTCATTCATTAGAGTGAATTTATGTTAATTTCAACGTGTCAAAATAATTATATCGTCATTTGCCACTTTCTAAGGGATGCATTATGATTGATAAGAATGTCGAGATATCTGATGCGGATAATTAGAAAAGCTTTCGGAATTGTGTAAGGGTAGGGTCGTACCATTCTGTCTCATAACTGACGGAGTATGATGCTCCGCCCCAGTTGACAGCGATCATTGCTTCCTCGACAAAGTCCTCAGGATGAATATTCAAAACTGTGGATTATTCTCCGAATCAAAGCTTGGACAACAACGCAATGGAGTAAGAGGCGGAGGGGTAAAAACGGTGATAAAGCCAATAATGTCGCAGATGCAAAGGAAAATTAAATTTCACACCAGAGGGCGGAACAATATATATATATATCTTAACTTGATGCCGTAACGTAAGGGTGGGGTCGTTCAATGCACCGCCCATGTGACAGCCAGCCTTGCTTCCTTTAAAATATAATTCAACCACAACGGTGGCCTGCCAGATAATATAAACATGACTTGATTCCGTGGACGTCGTTTAGTGGGATATATATATCTTATTTTGATGCCGTAACGTAAGGGTGGGGTCGTACCATGCTGTCTCTCAATCCACCGTCCCCTGCGACAGCCAGCATTACTTCCTTTAAAATATAATTCAACCACAACAGCGGCCTGCGACACAATATAAACATGACGTGATTACATGGACGTCGTTTAGTAGGATAAACCCCACGCGGAATCGGATTGAGTGGTTGAGTGTGGTGATGTTTCTGGCTTTTCTGTTGAATTAGTAAAATATTTCAGATGGGGTGGTTCAGTGACGTGATGTTTTTGACGTTTTGAATTGGTAGTATAATTTGGACGTCGTTTGGTGGGATAAACCCCACGCGGAATCGGATTGAGTGGTTGAGTGTGGCGATGTTTCTGGCTTTTCTATTGAATTAGTAAAATATTTCAGATGGGGTGGTTCAGTGGCAGGATGTTTTTGGCGTTTTGAATTGGTAGTAGTATAATTTTTGTTTTTTTACGGAAGTCGTAATGTTTTATTTATTCAAATTGTATTTTTCAATATAAAAATGAATTTAGTCATTTTAGAATTGTGATTGAATTTTTCTTAATGATTATATGGTTGATTAATTGTGTGAGTGTGGAGTAAGATTAGGTTAGGAGTTGTTTTTGGTGAGATTTTTTGAAAGCTTTTTTTTGTCAGTTTTTTTGTCTAATTTATTTAAAGTTTAACAAGAATTTATTGAAATCACAAGTTTGATGGGTAATCCCTGTGCCCTAGGGGTTTTTCAGGTTGTTGAATCCATCTATACAATCAAAAAACCAATTTAAATAAAAACGACTTTAAATAACACTTTAAATAAAAACTAGTTTAAATAACACAAATCAATATTTCAATTCAAAATTTTCAGCGCAAAAGTCCAAAAAGTCACACTAAAGACAACTCCATTACGTTATCTCATAATAAATTTAATAATTTAAAAGTATATTTTTTTAAAGTTTTAATTGAATTTATAATATAATGGATTGAAAATTTATTTTAAATGGTTCAGAGTGTGGAGTAATACTATCTTATCTCAAAGGGCATCTAGACTTGGTCAAGTCTTACACAATCATAGTGACAACATCCTACTATTGAGCATATCATTCTCCCATCCAACATGTGGTTTAATCTAGCCTAGATACAACTTAGAAATGAAAAAAAATAGAAAAATAGTTTACCAACATATATTGCTAACAAGACAATGTTAACATAAAATCTAATCCCTTGTATATTGGAATATATAAGGTTTGTTTACAAGGAAACCTAATGAATGTAATATAAAGTTAGACAATGTTGGCATAAGATATAATCTTGTGTATATTGGAATATATAAGATTTATTTAGAAGGAAACTTAATGAATGTAATATAATGTTTACATATGATGTAGGAGCATCTTATGATTATCTTAAAAGCATAATTTTTTAAGTCTAAGAAGTTTCTAGAAATTCTAGATTATGTAAAAATTCTAGAAATATGTGTAATAAAATTGTTTGCATTTTAACATGTAGTTAAGATAGGTTTCTATGTTTAAGAAGATTCTTCTAAAATTCCTCCAAATTTATAAAGAGTGATTAAATCTTGAAATCTCCAAATATTTCCATCTTCAAGGATAAATAGAGATATAGTGCACATTTTGGGGCAAGCCAAAAAAGTCTTATCTCAATAATAAGAAATGATGACCTTAGATTAATAATATATTCTTTCATTTAATTTATTTACTATAATTGAGAAAATAATTTATTGAAAAGAAAAACAAGGATGATTAATGAACAACCATGTGAAATTTATGTTATCAAATTACATTGTTGTATTTATAATATATATTCCATGTGCTTTACTAGTGGAAAGTAAATGAATATGTTTGTTCTCTTTTCTTGGCTTAAGTATATATAATGAAAAAGTCTCTTCATTTCATTTTGGTATGATTGTTTCAAAGACCTAGCTTTTAAGATTAACAAAAATGTTATTAGTTGTTTGTACCATTGTTAAATTTACATTTGTAGGTTTTAACCCCGTACATAAATTACCTACATACAAATTCTAAAAACATAAAATAAACAATGGCGAAAGCATAAAACATAAAACAGATATACACAAAGCTTTTTCCCTGGACCCCAAAACCGAAACTACCAGATTGATTTTTCATTATGTTCCTTTCAATGTTACTATATATATATATATATATATATATATATATATATATATATATGTCGAAGCATCCATAAACCCCAGTCCATTGCCCTAGATTAGAACATAACCATAGTTCCCTTGACTGGATCTACTAAATACCATGGACCGAACACCATTGTGCCCAAAACCATATGAAAAATCCATGTACAAAAGCATAAGTAGGTCCGCCAACCTAATATATTGTGTTGACGGTGCAAGACCCTCCAACATGTCTGGGGATCTCCCTGGTAAAAAGTCCCAACTAGACCTCAGATTGTTTGGAGTAGGAGTCCCAGCAATGGGTAGTAAAGAAATGCCTTGACTGTGATAGCGCACAGAGGTAAGTGTGATATCTTTGTCGGAAGAAAGTGTGTGACCTTACAGTGAGTCAAATGAGATGCATGGGGGTTCTAACACATGGAAGGGAAAAGGAAGTGTGTCCCTTAGAACCCTATAATATTATGCAGTCTAAAAGGAACACATGAGCGGAATGACACCACAAGCTGGAAAGTAGAATAATCTGCAATCCAAAGTGACGGGTTATACGAACAACACGTTTGCAACAAGATTCATACAATTGCATACAAAATAGTTCATACACAAATGTGTAAGTTAAATAACATACATTTCAAAAGCAACCAGAATAGTCCAATTACAATAGCAACATATGCATGAAAATGTGTCGGCCATGTTATATATTATTAAGTGAAAGTTCCATCCATACATACACCATTGACAACCACTAGCCCCAATAGTGGAACATTACAGTCAACATCACTTGCTTCTCCAAAGAGATGTACTTGCTTTGCACTGTGGAGAGGCCAAGGCTCATCACAATACTCTCCAAGCCTTCTCTAAGCAATGCCTAGCCAAAACCTTGGCTCCCAAAATTCCCTACTACGAGATATGAGGTTCTATATATAACAAACGGTGGGGTGACCCTTGACATTCCCCTTTGACTCTTGGACTATCCTCATGACTCTTCACATTACATGGTGACTGTTCACATTCCACTAATGACACTTGGAATTTCACTTACCATATATTTACAATAATACAATTTCCACATATACCCATGTGGGACAAAAATAGGCTTGAGTCAGCCTCACAAGATAAACAACATCACTCGGGGTCTTGAGGAAATACCAACTTAGTAACCTCCTCATGATGGTCTTCGGTGAAGAATTGATACCAAGCTTGGTACTGCACTATTGTGTCCTCGTACTGTTTGGTGACGTCTTTGTCGAAGCGAACACTTGCCTCCATGGCTTCTGGGTATATGGTTCTGAAGCCTTTGTCCAGCTCATCGTGAAGCATGTGCAACACTATCCTGAGTGTGCGTAGACCACCGATGTACTTCTGCATGTTCTCTGTGCTGAGCTGCAAGTTATCATTGGTGGCTTTGCGCATCAACTTCTCTATGTACTTGTCGACATCTAGCATGAGTTGGTTCTTCCTCATGGCCTGAGTGAGGGTTCTGATGTACGGATCTTATGTGTTCACACTATGACATCTAGACTCCTGAACAATTGTGCATAGGAAGCCTCAATGCTAGTGATGAGTAGAGTGAGTTGCTCATAGTTTCAGATCAACATCTGAATCCATGCTTTGTCTAGCTCAACCTTTGGCTTCATCCTCTTGTGAAGGTAAAGTGGGGATCCCTTGTACCGCATTGTCTATTCTTGCATGTGTGCAATAGCAATGTGAATGTCTTTGAGAGTTTTTTATGTCTGTGCACATTTTTTTCTTAAATATGTATAGATGGACAACCGCTTTGTGCACGGTGACAAATCTGCTATACAGTGTCTGCTTGGCTGCCTCCAAAGTTGATATCTCTGCCACTATTGCTTTCTTCATCTTTGCCATAGTGGATCCTGCGGATTTCTCTATTCTTTGCTTGGCCTCTTGCAAGTCCTTCACTATCTGATCCTTCTCTGTTATCAAGAACTTGATTGCTGAAGTCATGGCTTTTGCATAATCCTTAGAAGCCTTGTCCATGGCAACTGGAAGTTTTCTAACATTTGGTATAATCACCCTTTATTTTGTGTGCGCGGGTGATTTATGATCATCCAGGAGCTTCTTTCTTTGTGCCTATACAATCCTCTATTGTAACTTGTCAAATGCCAGATTGTACACATCCATCTCTGAATCAGCATCAAGGAGAACAACATCTCCTTTCTCTCTCAGGACTGGTTGTGATTCTAGAGTTCGCGGAGACTATGGTGCGACCTCGAATTCCCTCGACGTGAGATTAATGTCTTGGTCATGTAGCTCATGTTCCTTCTCCATGCTTATTGCCTCAACCAATTTCTCAACCTACTGAGCAAGTTCCCAAACCTACACTTGCTCACCCTCTTCTTCATATGTTGGCTACTCTGCTTCTTCAACCTGTATTTGCGCAATTTTCTCTATTAGTGCGCCTTGTCCTTCTTCCTGTTCCTATTTCTGGATTTCTTACCTTTCTCTCCTCCTGAGCTCTTTTTATTTCTTTCAACTTATTCTCAGTCTCCTGCAATCTCCTCTCAATATCTTCCAACCTTTACTTCTCTCTCTTCTTCCGCTCTACTCTCCTTTCGCAATGTCGCCTCTTCGCATCGATCTCCAAAGGTACTCTCTCAACGAGTGGATCTTCTTTTAACTTGTAGATTTACTCAACCTCTGTGCTCTCGACAATCTTCCTCTTACCTTTGTCTTGCACTGGTTTGCTGCTCACTACTGCTATTTTCGTTGCTTCCTGTGGTGTTGCTACCTGCAGTTCTTCTTTCCATTCTAGCAATATGATGACTGGTTCACTAAATCTAGAGGAGTTGTAACAATACCTCCAAGGATCTTCCTCTAGCTAATGACATGCCCTATGGATCCATGGGTAGTACACCTTTGCACAATGGTTTTTTAATTTGTAGTGGGGATCATACAGATTGAAACTCTTGGTTTCGAACCCAAACTTCTTCAAGTCCTCAGCCTCAACATCCACATCTTTCAAAGTACGGATCTCGTACAAACCAATATGCAAAAGAAGAGTAAGCCATGGTGCCTTCTTCCTCCTGTGTAGTCCTACTAATAACCTTGTGGAGATGTGGTATGGAACCTCTTGCATGACTAACTGGTCCATGGAAAACCTCGATATCTCATGCGAAGGCTTCTCCACACCAAACATCGTGATGAAGGTGCCACCAGGTGAGGCATACTAATCTGCAATGTTAAGCAATGCCTGCATCGCTTCTTGGGGCATGCAAGGTGGATCCTGTTCAAGTATCATCCTGTAAAGTGGGGTGATGAAGTGGTCAGACATCCTCGCCATGACTCTTTGGTAGCTGCATTTAGAGAGAAACTTACAATAGACGTTCACAACATCCTCTAATGGTGTCCATGTCCAACCCATGTCAAGGAATTGTTGTTGGGCACGGATTGCATCAAGAAGGTACGTGGACATAAATAATCTTGCTTGTCCATCCTTAGGTGAATTCCAGGCATTAGACACATACACTTTCATCTAAAGAGCCAACATTCCCGCCCAGTTGAATGACCTTCCTTCATTTTCCAACTAATCTAACATAACAACCCAACTATGCAGGAAGTTCTTCGTCCTCACTTGACCATATAAGCGACATGTGAAGATGACCAAGATATGGTAAGCCTTCCTGAGTGACTTCGTCTTGTAGACCTATTTGCGTGTTGTCCTGAACTTTGATGGCTCTTTTACCCAATGCTTCATGATATCTCTAGTGTTTACATTGTTGTTGGGAGTGAAGAACATTACATCCATGTAGTTCATCAACTACGAAAAGTGATACATCTGATGGTAGTTTTCTGACCTAAAGTCGACGACTTGTGTCCCATTAGTATTTCTAAATATCATCATCTCAGGATCGGTATGTGAGACAACCCAGTGAATGATATCCACACACAGGAAGACGGGGTACCTTCATGCAACCCTGTACAAGCCTGACTTGTGAATGTTGACATAGACTTTCAATCTTCTAGATATTCCTTGAAACTGCCTGCAAATATGTCCTTTATTTCTTACCATGTGAGCTTCATGTCCTTCTCTACGAACAACTGTGTGTCTGCATAGATGAGCATGTTCATTGGCACCTATTCAACCACATCTCCAGTGCTACTCTCTACAGTGTCCTTTGATCTAGGTCTCTTGAAAACCATGATGCCTATACTGTTGAAATATTTATCAACAACTAATGTACCTGGAGACAGAGCGGACACTCGCGAAAAGAAAATGTCAGATTTAAAACACAAATAACTTCAAGGATCGATCATGCAGCAAAATGGGTGACTGCTGGGAAAGATTGTGTAGTAGTGACTCTTAGAGGCGGGGAGACTGTCAGTTGGAACTACGCGTTGCACAGTCCCAACTGCCAGTGAGATGTGTTTCTTACTGGAACTATGCAGAGCACAACCCAGTGAGGCTGGTTGTGGACTGAAATTATGCAATGCGCAGTTCTGTCTAGCTTGATTGTTAACTAGGACTTTGCATTGCACAATCCGAGTGGGCAAGGTTGGGCACTATCTCCCAGAACTGCGCAAAGCATAGCTAGAGGCTAGTGACAAGCAACTTTCGCGCAATTCTTGGAGCCAAGGAAAAATCTTGAGATCCAGGAATGCGTAGAGCATGACGGGAAAATCTAGATCTGAGCCAAGGCAGCTCAAATTTACCCAAGAGAAAGTTGAAAATGAGTACCGAGGATCTAAGGAGCGAACCATCTCCGCTGCTCCAGTGGTCCCTAACACCAAACTAGTTGACTCTTTGCTGCTTTGCCCTACAACGACCTGCAGTTGAGTAGTTTGGATCTATTGCTCGCGTAGACTTGTCTGAATGGCCACAAAGGCTTGCTTCTGTTGTTACTCGAACCACTGCAGCAATTCCACGGTCGCGTCCTTGACCTTATCCCCAATGTCATCTAAGTCACCTTTTGTTAAGGTGATCGAGTTGAGCAACAACTTAGTAGCCTTGGTCTTCTTCTGCGACCCTTCTTTCTCCTGCTCTCAATTATGCTTCACCCGGAAGGGGGTGCTCTCTTGGTCTCCACCACCCTGTTCAGATTCATCCTCTTCCTCCGTCTGTGGTGAAGGAAACTTTTAACTTCTGTCAAAGTCGCGCTCTTCCTCCTATTCCTTCGCGATGCACTCCGCTTATTCTCTTGCTTTTTCCTCAGTCTCCTTTTTGCGTTTTTCAACCAATTGCTGCATTTTTTACCGAGCCTCTTCCTTCTTCTACTTTCCTGTGGACTTACTAGACCCAGATGATAAATCTAAGGTCGTGCACCACTTAGCTAGCCAACGATCAAGGACTGTTGCTATTGCATCATCCGTCGTAAGGTATGGGATATCATAGCATTTTTGTTCTAGGTCCTTCTGCACCTGGATGGAGATACAACAGAAGTCCACTTTAAACTCCGCGTATCCCAACAACTGCTCAAATCCAATTGATTACAATCTTGGCTTGCAGTTGATGGCCATATTGATGCTCATCTACATCAAAATCTAGAATACATTTCTCTCATGGACCCGCTAAACGTCCTTCATGGCCCATACAAAGAAGAGTTCACTGCTTTTGGAAAATCTATCACGATCAGAGGAAACTGATTGTCCTCCGGAAACTGCTATGCAACCAACAAAATCGACAAAAACAACCATTAGTAATGAAATGTTTTGTTGTGGTCCTGTGCCTCCCTGCCGTTCGCGAGGAACTCGCTGCACAGGTAGTGCGCCAATTGAATTGTACGCCCTCTGCGCACTGGGTTGCTAATGAAACAATTGGTGCCGACACCTCATTTGGGCAACACTTCCTCATTACTTTCCCAGCCAATATCTGGGTGGCTACCTTCACCACGAGGTCGGTTATGCTTGAAATTGAATATTCACATGACTTCTTGACAAGCTTAAACTTGTCCTTCATTCTCTTGGCAAGGTCGCGCTTGCCCACCTTTCCACCAAATGCCTTGGCTGGATTTAGTCCTGAATGGGGTAGTAGGGTGATCCTATGGATCAACATATCAGTTATAGGGATTGGCTCCTCCAACCAAAGGCACCCATCATGCACCAGGCACAACAATTGTTTGATATTTATCAAATTAATGGGCGCGCGGTGGTAATGCAACACCCATAGCAGGTTCAACAATCTTGCCTTCTCCATCCCACGAATCCACTTCACCGGCTCCAGCGTGGTGACACCCGAATCCTTATAGAATACCCTATACATGAAATTATCAGTAGCCACATGGGGGAACCACTCCGTGTCTGCCAAGTCCCAATCTTCAAGTTTTAGGTGGGGGACACGTGCCAAGCATGGTCCTTCAAACACAATCTTTTCCAGCAGCAGGGGTGTATTAAGCATAAACTTTCCCTTGTCTAGGTCCTTTGGGATCTTCACCTTACCCCGACGCGAAGGGATGTATTCTGGTAGCTTTGAGATATGGTCTACGCCCTCATTGTCAATGTCCTCGGCACCCATACTAGTTTCTTTAGCACCCTCATTGGATTCTAGGTTTACCACCCTGCCTTTCTCCTACGCGATGGGCTTCTCCTTCTTCTGGTGATTCCTTGGGACTCATGCACCAACTATGTCACTTTTTGTTTGTATTTCTTTGTCTTGGAAGCCTCTCCTGCCTACGTAGGCTTCAGCCCAGGCGACCTCGGTGATTTGGGCACAACAGTGAGCATCTCCACACTTACAACCTCAGGGGTAGCTCCCTCAGAGGCCATAGATCCACTAGCACTTGCAGTTTCTACGGACACCAACATGAGGCTATTTAGGAGCTCTTGGATTTCCTTAGGCAACTTGTCAAACATTAAACTGGCCACCAAATCCTCAAAAATCGCAGGATTCATGCACACTCGATAGCATGACATAGAAGCATTCAACATGAAAAGTGTTTTTCATTAGGCGGCCATCTATAATTAATAGGCAAATTCGAATTCAAATCCGACCATTCCCCCCAAAATCCATTCATAAATTCTATATTGGCAGTAGATTTTCAAAGATCTCACATTTAAATTCCACCTTAAATGGCACCCCCCCTCTCCTCTTAGTCATTTTATTATTGTCAAATCATGAATAGTGATCATGATGGTCACTTTCTGGCTACCCTACGCGGTCTCTACTCCTATAGCATATCTCCCTTTGTGCTTCTGCTGATGTTGTGACATTCTTCCATCCCACACAATGCCCCAGTCATGCAGCTCTACAACCCAGGCAGTGTAGTTTATAGTCCTGCGTCTCCTTTCAGCTGCCTAGAGCATTGAAACTATGCTTCTATCATATGATCATCTGGCTAGATCCCCGGTGTATGGATTCAATCGGCTGCCATTTAGCTTTCCGAGAAATGGATCTCCATTCAATTTCACCAGTTGAACTGCTCCACCGTTGGTAATCTCTTTGATGACATATGGCCCCAGCTAATGCATCTGAAATTTTCCTATAAATTTATCAAACTTGCTGTCATATAATAAAACCAAATCGTTTACATTGAAGGTGCATAGTTTGATGTGTCGATTGTGCCATGCCTTTTCACACTCCTCCTGAACTTGCTGATGGAATCTATCCAAAGACCTATCTTCTTCAAGCTCTGTCAGTTGCACGAGCCTCTATTCTAGGGCTCCGTGATCCGCCATTCTTATCAACCATGATAATCCATCCCTTGGATAGTGTTATCGTGTCACTATATATACCGATGGTTTCATACCCTTTGTGATCTGTAAACAGGCCACACTCTTCCGTCCACATAAACACATGTAGCTTTTGTTCATATCTCCAATCATGACTGCATATGATTATGTATTCATTAGCTGAGGTACAATCATTATTGGCTTCAAATCTTACACCAAACACATCACGTCCACGACTAATAGTGAGAAAGCACATCAATATACCACCGTACGTTTGGAAATCTTCCATCTTCACTGAAACTGAAATGAATCCTCATTAAAGGCAGATGGAGTTGCTAGAAAGACAACATCTACCACTTTCACTTTAAACTTTTCCGTAATGGATTGTCTCACCACCTGCAGAGATTTCATAATCAATTTCAAATTTGATAAAATATAAAATTCATTTATTTTTTTGAGAAAGATTTATCTGCTTTCCTGGAAAATTAAACACCCACCATATCTATATCATAGTAAGTGATCGTTGATGCTCCAGTAAAGAAGGCACTTGCTAACTTTTCATGAGAGGTCGATGTCTGCACAAATTTCCCAAATCCATTGAGCACAAAAGTATACTTTAGTCTTGATAAACTCACAGTAAATCTAGAAATAAGATTACACACCGATGCACCTCAGAGATCAACCAATCCACAATTTTTTTGGTAGGCTGATACTATATTACATATGCTTACAGGTTTCTTCCTCAACATAGAAAATATATAAATAGTTTATATGAATTAATATGTTGTGTTAAGAAGGATACGAACCAAAAAATTGCAAATGTCATTCCACATAATATCAATGTTTGATGAAAGGACGAGATATTTCAACCATTCCAGCTGACTAATTCCTTGTATTCTTTTTAGCTTCTTACATGCCTCCACTCAAATTTACTCAAGCGATGTCAGACCTTCAACATTCAAGGCTTCCAGCTGGTGGCAACGATTTATGAGGAGGAATTTGAGATGTACTAGATTTGAAAGGTTTATTAATGTTCTAAGCTGCATACACCCTTCCACTTGAATTTCCTCAAGCAATGTCAGACCTTTAACATTCAAGGTTTTAGCTGGTAGCAGCCATTTATGCAGAGGAATTTTAGATTTTCCAGATTTGAAAGGTTTATTAATTCCCTCAATTGGTAGCAACATTGCAGGTTTAGCCTTACTAATGTTGATGGAAAGTGCTTAACCTGCATTAGCGCACTATTTTATGAAAGATCAAGATTTTCAAGCTTGGATAAAACACCTCATGGAATACATATCTTTGATATGCATGTGGCTGCCAAAGTGAAATCTATTAAAGCACCCATGGCAACAAGCATGGTCTCTTGCACTTTAAAATTAAGGATATCTATTGGACAATTCTTTATAACCAAAACTTTCATATTTGACCCTGCAATTTCCTCCCATAAGATGCCATCGACACCGTTGAAATCAATTAAAAACAACTCTTTTAACTCTTTTAACTGCCTCAAATCACCCAGAGACTGCCGTAATTTTGTCCCCTACTCTGCTGGCTTTTTAACTGGTTGAAAAGAATTACCCTCTGCTGTCTTCTTTCCTGGATGAAAATACGCTAACGCTTTTGCGTTATTTTCTTCTGTCATTTTTTCTAGATAAAAATACGCTGGCGGTTCTAACTTTTTTCTTCTTTCTTTCGGGCAGCTGACTTTCTTTCTAGATGAGAATACAATGTAGGTGGTGGGAAGGCTCTCCTCTATGAATTCCCTATTCTTAGTCGTTGTAACTTTTCTGGTAGTTTGACATTCAAGGGCCATTGTAAATCAGAAGATAGTAAATTCAGGTATCTTAAAGACCTTTGATTTGCCATCCCCATTGGCAAGTATTGCAATTTACGACAACCATTGAAATCGGCACACTCAAGTGGCAATATATTTCCCAAAATGGGATGGACAGATTGATGCAGTCTCGCAGAACTAGAAATTGGAGATGCATCAGTTCAGAGAAAGATTCAGGCAGTTGGGTTAGATTAGTGCAACCAGATATTTCTAGATGTCTGAGGCATTTGATTTCACCAAAACCAATAGGGAGTGATTCTAGAAATGAGATATTTTTCAACACTATCTTGCCCGGAATTGTTATGCTCATTCCTATCAATTCCAGAAAATGGAAAGAATAAGGTGTCGTGAAGCCTTGCAGGGCGCTATCTGAGATTACCTCAGAATCATTAAGATCAAGGCGGCCGTTGTAGGCATTCGCCTCTAAATCAACCTTTTCTTGCCTTAGGGTCACCCAATGTGTGCTGTTCATGTCAACATTTAACACACTCTAGTGCAAAGGAGGCTACTGCAAATGCAATGCACATGACCTGTTTAATACAAATTAGGACGAATTTCACCACAAAATAATCAACAAATTGTAGATGTACTTACCATATTAAATATTTGGAAGAACTTCTCGATGTCCCCATGGCCCTCAAGTTCCAAAACTCTTAAGTTTCTTAGTGAAATGGTATCAAGAAAATAGATGGAGCTGAAACTGCGTAGGCAAAGCCACACCAAATCTCCTGACATATCCCACATACCTAAAAGTGTCGACAAATCTAGGGGAACCTCAACTAAAAAGAGGCATACACCCACACCTTTAATATAATTCATGCAATCTGGCAGATGCTCACTTTTTGGTGTCTGAATACCTCATATCCAACAGGAATCAGCTTCGCCCTAGAAAACACACTTCACGCACTTAAATTAAATACCCATGTGTAATGGATTATTAAATAAAAATAAGGCAGAACATGGTGATGAAATAAGCTTTCTTGCAACTTTGACATCAATTCCTCTATATCATCTGAGCAAGCTAAGTCGTAGTGGTTGACGGGGTGAGTGCACACCAAACATTTGTTTGGCGATATGTCTACCCAACTGCCCAATATGCTCATGCATTGTAATTATCTCTCTCTTTGGTAGGTAGAGATAATCATAGTTATTGTTTGGATCATGCCATAGGTCAATCTGACACATGAAAATAGTTAGGGCATGTAAGGATGGGAGTTAGGGTGTGTAATAATGGGAGTATGTGTTTTTTTCATGGAGTTTTTTTGTTAGATTTATAGTTATAGTTGGGAAAAAATTGTGGTTAAATTTTAATTTGTGTTGTTTAAATTAGTTTTTTTATTGTATTTATGGATTCAATTTCTCAAAAAAAAAAAAAATTACATTTTGATTGTGAAGAGTTTACCCTATCAAACTTGATTATGAAAAATTTACCAATCAAACTTATGATTTAAATTCAACAAAATTCTAAACAAATTAGATTGTAAAAAAACCTAAAAATCTTTCCAAAAAATCACACTTATAACTACTCTATCTAGATCCTCTTTAAACAAAAACATAAAACTACTCCATCTGGATCCTCTTTAAACAAAACATAAAACTACTCTATCTGGATCCTCTTTAAACAAAACATAAAAATTGAGAAATAATTCTTACAAGATCCGTTCAGCATTTAATTTCATCATTGGATTGTAAGTCATCCTGATAATCAAGAAGGAATTTTTGACAGAGATTTTCAAGAGAGTCACTAACATCTTTGTAACCTAATCCCTCTAATACACGAACTGCAACTTCTTTGTCCTTTCCTAGCAAGAAACAACCTAGATCTAAAAATATCTCCTTGTAATCACTATTCAGAGCCTTGTAACTCACTTCTAACGTGTCCCTTATATCGTCTAGTAGTATTCTACCGAGCTTTTGCAATTGTCGCTTCCAATACTCTTCCTCACTCCAGAAATGAAATAGTCTGCCCAACAATCATAAGGATAAGGGTAGCCCACCACAAAATTTCAAAACCTCCTCAACCGAACATTCGAATCCTTCATCTGGTTCAGGTTGGTCGAATGCATGCTGGCAGAAAAGCTCTTGGGCATGTTCTATCTACAATGGTTTTACATCATATACTACAGTTTTTGGAGAAGAGCATCTGATTAAAGCTTTATCACGAGATGTGATCAAAATCAAACTATGCGATCCCACAACATCTATGACTAGTTGTTATGAAACCAACTCAAGAAAAGATAGAAAAGATAGATCAACGCCTTAGAATTCAGCCTCTTCGAGGGGGAAACCTCCTTTACATTACATAAGTGAACAATTCTTGGATGATTCAAATGACAAAACCTCCTTTCTATATATAGGAGTCTAAGGAGTCACAATATAATCCAGCCGACCTAACAATAATAATATAAAGCCACAAAAATAACAATAGAGGGATTCTATGGGCACATTAATAACAATATGGGGGCAATGGGGGCACAACAATATAAATAAGGGGTATAACTACAATAGTAATGGGGTAATCACTAGTATTATAGGACCCAACACTAGTAGATTACTTATTTGGTCGATATAATCTGCGCCATCCAAAACAATCAGAACCTGGAGTCCTCGTATATGATCACGAAAAATATCGGTTCCTTGTCTGGTATCTTCAATATGAAAATCACAATTCAACAGATCTCGAAGGAGCTTCTGTTGCAAAGATGGTAAATCTTTTTTTATGATGTCCGACAAAAAACATGACCTACTAAAATCCGAACACTTCAGGTTGTAGAGATATGTAACCAGATTTTACTTGCCTACTCTGGCCATTCCAGCAATCCCCATGATCACTGTGCCATTTGACTTGCTTTGTTTCTTAATTTCATCATTTATTTCCTTCATAATTTAGTGATGCTGATGAGTACAATGGACTTGAAAAGTTGTGAAAATAGGTGTAAAAAGAAGATATTTGACCAGATAATTACAAAGACGTAGAAAAGTGGTGGAAACTAATTTTGAAAAAGAACACAATTGATGTTCTGAAGATGCTGTGAGTGGAGTGCTCAACTATTTCCATGCTGTACCAAGATATTTAAAGAGAATATCATAATGAGCCGAGCCGCAGAATAAGCAGTGTGTAATTTAAAGCTTGCAGGGATTATTCTGAACTGTCCGTGAGTTGTGTCGCAAGGGAATATGATGCACCACCCCATGACACATGTGACAGCTGCCCAGAAAATATTATTCGATGATCAACGAGACAATTGCAACACGGCATCTAATCCATCGATGTCATTTAGTTGGATAAACACCATGTATGGTATCTAATCCCTCGATGTTTCTTTGTAGTGCAATGTTTATGTCGTTAAATATATTTTATTTCAATAATTTTTTTTTTTGTCTATTATGATAGAGATATTCTTACCCATTTTGAATGCCTAACAGGAAAGATAATCTTGCTTTTAAGGAGTTTATTCAGCTCAGATTTGATTTGACTTTTTAAATTAGGATGAATTTTCATTAATTTATGTTGTACATGTTTGTGATTAGATATCATGGGAATGGTGTGTTGTATGATAGAGGTATCATATGTTTTAAGATCATCATAGTTCCAAGCAAAGATACCTTTGTACTTTTTTAACAAATGGATAAAGGTTGATCTCTCATAAGGAGAAAGACCAAGTCCTAGATTGATGTTTTGAGGTTTGATATCAGTTCCAAGGTTTACTGGTTCAAATCTTAAGGTTGAACTTTGGATTTTAGAATTAGTAACCTTTTTGGATCGGTCCTTAAGATCATAAAGATCCTCTAGTTTTACCACATATCTAGGTATGGGATTCTCATTAGACTTCTGTTTCAAGTGATTATCATGCTTATTTTCATCTATTATCTGATTATCATATGACCCTTATGATGTTAAAAAGTTTATGATATCCTCATCATTGCTAAAGACTCACCAATTGGTAACATTATCGGGAATGTATGGTCGAAAAGTCGATTCTATGGAAAGCCTATCTGGACTGTAATCCTCTAGTGGTATAATCTTGGATGCTATGTTAGCCAGAAGGTCAACACTTGCATTTTGAAGTCTAGGTATAGGAGAGATGTTGAATGCTAAAAAATGTGAAGTGAGATCTTGGATTAATGATTGGTAATGTTTTAAATGTCGAGAGAGATAATGAATGGTGTTTCTTACTTGCTTAATAACAATTTCTGAATATCCAAAAACTTGAAGATATTTGATATCAAGGCCTATTGATTTATACAAACCTTGAATCAATGCCTCATATTCAGCAATATTATTTGTGCATTCAAATTCTAACCTACATGCTAGCATTGTTTTTTCTCCTTCTGGACTGATTAATATACAACAGGCTCTTGCACCATCATTGGATTTAGATCCATCAAAATATAATTTCCAAAAAAAGGTTTTAACTAATGGTTTATCTACAATATTTATACATCTGGAAGAATTTGTTTGAGAAAAGTTCTCAATCTCAGAAGTAACAGAGTTGTCCAAAAAAGGAGACTTATGTGCATTGAAAATCCCTAAGAACAACCCAGCGGAGTAATTTCCAATGATATTATTGTTGAAAGCTACTGGGTCATTCTCACCTTCAAAATCAGTTACTATGTGCTTCAAATGATTTTCTCGGTCAATTCTAATTTGATTTGGCTTTCCATTGTAATGGAGCCACATCTGAGACCAATCTGTTGCAAAATAGTCATGGATCTTTTCAGACCAATCTCTGCTCAGAATTAAACCATAGAACTCGGGTATATCAGCAACTAGTATATTAATTACTTAACAAATGATAGGGTTAGAAGATAGTCTAATAGTGATTGAATTCATTTCTCCTAAGACTTCAACTTTTGTTCTGTCAAGTTGCACAATGTGAACATCAAACTTTTTGGGTGAAACGTTTAATTTAGTACAGAATGTTCTCAACATTATGTTTGAAGAGGCCCCTGAGTCTATTAAGCAATTGTGCAGATTTTTATTGAAGATTTCATAAGTCAAGAGGAAAGAGGGAGTATGTGAATTGGATTTGTCACCAATTAAGATAACATCGATAGGATTTACCTTATTTTATGAATCATTAGGGGGTTTACTAATTCTTTTGGAAACTTGGGATATCACAGTAGCAGGAAGAGGAGAAGTAGGAATTGCGTTAAATTCTTTTAGCAAAAATTTTTGTTGATGTTTAATCTTACTAAGCTCATGAAGAGAGATATTGGCTTTGGTTTGCTTCATGTCCTCCACTATGTTATATTCCATGGTATTAGTAACTACCAAGGTTTTAGATGAAGATGGAGGATTAGATGAGGATGGAGTTGGTTGAGGAATTTTGGGTGAAGACTTTTTACTAGCCACCTTTTCCTTGGTAGCCGGGGTTGAGGGCTTTTGATTTTGATTTGATTGTGTTAAATCGGCAGGGCCCTTACTCCTAGTGCTAACAGGTAGAGCTTCTTGCTCTTCTTCATTATCATAAATAGGGAGGATGAAATCCCACATTCCATGTACTTCATCTTCAGTCTCTTCATCAATCAATGCAATTTCTTCTTCCTCTTCTTCTAAGTCAGATTCAACATTGGATATTGTATTTGGTGGCTAAGGATTAGAATTTTGATTCCTCTTGAAGGATTTGAAAGGCTTTTTAGAAGAGGATTCAACTACTTCTTTCTTAGTCTCTACCATTTCATTTGACATGGTTTTTAGGACTTTTTGTAGACCTTCAAGATCAAAACGATCCATAGGGGACTTCTTCTTTGGTTCATCCTTAAATGTAACCTTTTTCATTTTTCTATCTTCTTGGGCTATTTTATTTTCTAATGCAACTATTCTCTTTTCTACAGACAGGGCTTCTTTCATGTTTTCTACCAAAGTAGCCTTATTAGCCCTATCTATGAAAATTGCTAGATTTGAAGGAAGAGAAGAAATATACCACTCAATTTGGACATCAACACCGGGGCTTGATGTGGCTGGGATTTTCTTAGTAGTTGATTGAATCTGGAATTCAAGTCTTTGATATTTTCACCTAATTTAGCTTTTAAAATAGAAATATAATTGTTAAGATATGCGATTGTACGATCATCACCAAATTTGGCTAGAAAATTCTCTTCAAACATATCCCAATTAGTAATAGATCCTGGTGGTAATGAAAAATACCATAAGCCTGTTGATCCTTAGAGTGTAGGGAAATAATCTTACTACACAATCTTCTTCAACTACTCCATTGATATTTATAGCTAACATATAATTATGGAGATGTTCCTCAATAGGCAACCCATCATCAAGATTAAATTTTGGTAGCCATCTCTTAGGATGCTTAGCTAGGTCATGAAGGGGAGGTTCCATTTGTACAACACTAGGATTGGCCCATGGTCTGACTTGTGGTAGTGGTTATTGTCCTACCATTATTGGACTTTGAGGGGAAGTGGATATTGAGGGAGTTTGAGTGGAAGAAGAGGCAGGTTGAGTGCTAGGGTTTAGTGAACTAGCACCAATACTTTGAGAGGAAGAAATGGGAGTGAATGGATGGAATGAAGGTGTTTGCCATGAGGAATTTGATAAAACCTCACTAGTTGGTGTATGTGACTCAGATTTCTTAGTTTTCTTTCAGAAACAAGGAAGAGGAAATTCAAATGGAGGAACCCCAAGCTTCTCACTTTGAGAACATGTTAGAATCCAAGTTGGTTGTAAAACATAAGTGATACTTCCTTCAGATGCTTCCGATGGGACAGGCTTTTCTATTGAAAGAAAGATTTCTGCTAATTTCTTTATTAAATTTTGAACCTTAGGTGATTCAGGATTATAATCTGAAGAAGGTACTTTAGGAAATGTACTAGGAGATTTCGGGGATGTTTGTACAACTTCTGATCTATAAATAGGAGTTTTAGATGAGGATCTAGAAGTTGGAGGTGACCTTGAGGGGAGTGAGTCTAGGAATGGCTTGTTAATTTAGATTGATTTCTCTTTTCCATCCATAGGCTTGGCCTTCCTTCTAGTGCCAAAATGTTGAAGCCTTAAAAATCGTTGCAACAACATTGGGGAAAACCACCCGGTCGGGGACTTGAATACCGTCCCTTTTCCGTTTGGATTAGTGGCTCCGACAGGATATAATGGGAACAATTTCCCAATCAAAATGTGATAGGATGGATAGGGTGGTTGATTGCTAAAACTAAGTGATAGATGGGGTGGTTTTCAACTAAAACACACACACACACAGATATATATATATATATATATATATATATATATATATATATATATATATATATATAT
Organism: Pinus tabuliformis; assembly: GCA_031772625.1. Classification (NCBI taxonomy): domain Eukaryota; kingdom Viridiplantae; phylum Streptophyta; class Pinopsida; order Pinales; family Pinaceae; genus Pinus; species Pinus tabuliformis. The sequence continues at coordinate 2,031,958,285 of CM062818.1, read as the reverse complement.
ATATATCTATATATATATATATATATATATATATATATATATATAATCTATCTATATATATACCCCGGGAATTTACTTATGCTTGCGCGATCTACAATGATGATCTTTAGTACATGGTAATGAAGATTAACCAAATACTAACATAAATGAAAAATCATTTGAAATAATTATTTTGATTAAATAGTTAATCAAAATAATTTATAAACATATATCACATCAAATATCGTTTAAACACTTTCTCATCAATGTATTAGAAGTGACAATCCTAATATGTTCAAAAGTGAATGGATATAGCACTGTATGAAAAAAGATACATATGATAAACAATATAATAAAAATGGTTTTTAATTCATGAACAAATAAATACACAAAGATAGAAGTACCCGATGCATATCAGTCTGCTCATAAAGTAAGTAGCTTCAGTCCAGTCTTTCTTATTAAGATGGTTTGCAAAAGTACAAAAGTGCAAGCTTTTGTAAGCCTTCTTCACAAAATTTCAGGACTCTGATCCAAGGATTCTACCAAGAGAAACTTTAAAGTACAAAAGTGCAAGCTTATAAAGAGTTTCTTTATAAAATTTCAGACCCTTTCTTAAAAGACATGAAATGGTTTATATAATAAAATAAAAGTACAAAAATAGGCATTTCATGAAGTTATGAGGAGGTTTAAACAACTTTACTTAAAATACGTGACAGAATTACATAAAATAAAAATTATTGAAATGACTAGTTTCGGCATGTAACAGTATCTACTCTTTCATTTTTTATCTGAGCTCATATATATCCATCATCGGCTTGAGTTCATGAGGTTGTTTCATCCTTGTGCGCATCTGGCCAGTATACACTGCTTCTGAAAGGGAAGGCAACATGTGCATCGCTGAGTCAGCTAGGCAACATAGTACTAGCCACTAACTATGTGGCTTTACCACATACCTCCAATAGTAACACTTCCCAGTCTAGTTTTGTAAGATGTTTAATCACTTCTTCTTTCGCTATGGAATTTTCTTTCCATTTTGCTTCTAGGGTTCTGATATTGGGGAGACTCCTAGGTGGGCATTCTTGTATTATATTTTCATTATGTAAATTACAGTTGATGGTCTCAATGATGCTTCTTGCAACATCATTTGCTCTTGCGACTGCCCTTTCTCCCTATTTTAGGTAAATATACCAATCAATGAAGAGCATATCTTTATGAGATTCTTCTATCCTAGGGAGATCTTCTACCCTTCCTTTTGGAGTATCTTTCCATGTAATGTATTGTGAAATATTCTCATCAATCTTGTTGAGTTACCCTCATATCGGATAGACGATTCATCAGCGAATCGCTTTCCTTGCACATCGGATTGATGATCGATAGCCTCTGACAAAATGTTTCCTGTTGCATAGACAACAAAGAATTGAGTTCTAGTGCTTCTTTTACAAAATCCTCAATTTTAGGATTATATTTCTGTTTTTCCACAGAAAATTGTAGCTGTTGTATTTGATCATCTTTAGCACTTGTCTCTGCTTGATACTGGAGATTTAACTGATCAAATCTCTATTGTAGTTGTGCCATTTTTGCTTTCATTTGCTGGTCTACATTCTTATTTTCTTCGGCTAACTTTTGTTCTAATTGTTGTATCCTCTCATCTTTCTCCCTTACTAGTTGTTTGACTTCCACTACCTTATCAATAGTGGCAGATGCATAAGCACCTGCAAACTGTGATAGTTTGGTCAAATAATCCAAAGGATCCATGGGGTTATCCTTCCAAATGACATACGTTGTCTCATTGTCAGTAATTATCACTAAGGACTGCTCTATTTTCCTTTTCTTCCTCTATCATTTTACCACAGTTCGATGTTTTGGACTGTAAAATACATCAAGAAGAGGAATTTCATCTACTCTGAAAAAAAATTTGTTGAGGGGAAGGCTGGGATGATTTCAATCTCTTCTATGGCAACAATTTTGTCAGTAGCTCTGTCAGTGAGCGAGCTTTGTTTAGTATTCTGGGGTGTGATGAGTATTTTTTTGTTTCAACATTTTCCTCCCCTTTCTCTCCTTTGAGTTGTCGATCAAACTGTTACCATGCCTCATCTAGTTGGTTTTTAAGGGGGTCTCCTTTGTGTACACTTTAGTGGAAACATCTTCCACTTCTTTCTCTATTGAGGGCTTTTCAGATCCCTTGTTAGTGTCCTTTTCAGGACTCTTTTCTAAATTTTTCTGTGAATCATGCTCTAGGTCATGCTGTGAGCCTTGTTCTGAACTCTGGGTCGATCTCTTCCTTGAATTTTGTTCAAAACCCTATTCTGAATTTTATTCTGAATTATGGTTAGAATTGTGTTCATAGATCTTTTCTGAATCATTCTTAGAATCGTGTTTTGAGACCCTTTTTAAGCTTTGGCTTGAGCTCTGTTCCTTTTGAGTATTTGGCTTAGGTATTTCTAATAGGACCAAAGGGACCTTTAGTAACCTTTTCCTCCTATAATGGTGGAAACAGGCTAAATCTGGTTGATTGAATCTCAGAGTAGCCAGATGTTGGACTTGTGAAAATAGTTCAACTGACTCAAACAAATCATCAAAATCATCTTCCTCATGGTCGAATTTCCTTATTTTAACTGAAGGAGTGAAGTTGTGTGCGACCTTATTGGGGTCATACTGCCTTCCAGGAATGGTAGCGAGCTTCAAACATAAAATGTGTTCGATTTCAAGTGTAGCATACTTGGAATCGTGCAATGCCTAGACACCACATTAGAGGGGTAAAGAAGGCCAAAGGGATTGTTTTTATTCTTTTAAGGTTTTGGTTATCCCATCCCCTACATTATGGTAAGAAATATCCCTCGCAAGAAGCTTATTAGGTACATACCAAGGGAGGACATGAGGGGGTTCTATGCTTCCAAAGACCCGGATATAAGTAAACAATTCTTCTTCAAACCACCTACCTACTGGTAAAATATCAATTTTGGCCTCATCAGACAACCTTGGGGCCCTTTTGCCAAAAACATCTTGGTGGATAGGTAGCATAATCGCCTAATAGATTTTGTAGAAAGAGGTTGGTAATTGGACTCCCATAGAATTTTGTTATATATTTGAATGGGGGTAGGGTCTTAAATAGTCCATTTCCACCCCATAGTCGGGAAACTAGTGGTGAAACAAACTACATCCATAATGTAGGCACTCATAAAAAATAGTGGGACTTTTCTAGTGGTGAGAAATCGCTTTTGCTTATGTTCCCGAATTTGCAAGGAAAGGTTGTTAGACAAAATGGTACCCCAATCCGTTATAAAAGAGTTCACTACTGCATCTATTAGGGGAACCCACTCAATGGAAAACTTGGTTGTATCGGTATGCCCAAATAATCTACACATCATAGCCGCAACATAAGAGCAGGGAGCAACGAGAGGTGCTATAAGATACATACCTGATTTCTCTTGTTTGAACTTGTTTGAATTGGACCTCCATTGCCGAATTGGGTCTAATGGTTCCTCATTCTCTTTTGTGAAATGATCGAGGAAGGATTTATCATATACCTTATGTGGGTCTGGTATATGACACATTCTCTTCAGGTCTTCTACTATGAAGGAACCAATAACCTATTTTTTTAAAGTTTGGAATGCATGATCCGAAATGTTAATGTTGTCTATTATCCATTTTACCATATCAGTGTATGGTAAAATCTTCGGTCTAGCAGCAATTCTGTGTAGGAAATAACTTTTAGCTTCAAAGTAAGAAGCTTCAGAAGAAGTGGTAGCATCTGATGTTGCTTTTCTTTGAATTATCCATAGACCCTCTTTTTCCAACAGATTGTACATAGTTTCCCAAGAGGAAGTCTCGCTATCAATAGTGCATGCTGTATCTGATAATAATGGATACATTTCTATTACATCAGACATAGAGGATTGAGTGCCTCCGCTAGACTTCTTTCCTTTCGTAGACTTAGTTATTTTGTTGCACAATTCTTTCTCGGGATAAATCATACAATACGGAGAATATAGAGGAAATGAAGAGAAAATAGGAGTTAAACATAAAACATGCGAACACGTAAATATTTTGAAATGACGGAAAGGGGAGTTATAATGCAAATCAATCTAAACAAGTCATCAAATCTCCTTGTGCCTTGAAACCATTAATACATTTAGAACCCATTAATTAACTGGAATCATGGCTTCACATGGTTTATTTATTATTCATAAATATATCACATCGCAAAACTTCTTCGGATGGTAAGAAAGTTCATTCTTTAAGTGTCGCGCCGATATGTGATGGAGATATCACCGTATTGGTGTGTTAAGAATGGGAGATGTGCGATTGCAATAATCGCATTATCGCAATATCATAATCGGAAATTTTGGGACAATGGAGAATAGATATTGCCAAAAGATTTTAGCGGTTGAGATTGCGATAAGTGATGTGGCAGTGTAGCGGCCCCTTACGTTTATATTTAAGCACAACTTTTGTTTAAGCTTCATGATTTCCTTGGGCGCTTTTCTTTAATGAATAGCTTTATCGCAATCGGAACCATTTGGAATGATATGAGTGGAGCTTATTGGCATTCTTGCAATATAGCCGGTGCAATGTGCTTCTTTAATGGTATAGTTTATTGTTTCATTGGGTTTGATGACTTATCACATTTCGCAAGAGGGAGGCCTTTTGGATATATTGCTGTTTGTTGTGTGATTACGATGCGAGGAGCTTCCACCGTAAGAAATTCTCATTAATTCTTTTAAGATTTTATAAAGAATGAATATGTTTGGGTTCCCCGGGGACTCTCCTTTATTGCAATAGCAAATCTCGATTTGGTAGGTGAACTATTATATTCTCGAGACTTTGAGATATGCGATATTGTTAGATTTTCCTCTAAAGTGGCCTTGTTTGATCATTTGAGCTTTAGTGAGGTTTTATTAAAAATAAAATCAAATTTATTCCTAAATTTTTTTAAGTTAAATCATATTCCTATGTTTTTTAATTTTTTTTAAGGTTCCCCATTTATTTGTACAATAATCACCTAAGCCATTTATGGAAAAATAAATGGTGGGTTGTTGAACAACACAATAGGACCCTGAGATCTTAGGAAAAGCCTTGGGAGCTAAAACTCTATGGTGTTGGAGATTAAATCCAAACTCCCCCTGGGGTACCCTATGGAAGGAAAAATATGCCCCCACCCACTTGGAGGAACAAATAATTAGGCTCAATGGGAGCATAAAGGCATCGGTCATATGGAAGGTGGGAAATGGGAACAAGGCCATTTTTGGGGAAGATGCTTGGAAACAAAGGCCAGACCTTGATACGGATCAATTCAAATAGATCAAGAAAAGAATGCAAAATAGGGGAAAAAGCAGGCTAAGTCATTATTAGAAACCCAGCACTGGAAGTGATAGGTGGAGAGAATGGCTAGATGAGAAAGAGAAGGAACCCCCAATCAACCCTAAGGTGTCGCATGAGCTTTTGAGTGAACTCCAAAAAAGACAAATACACTATGAAACCTCAAAGGACAAGATAATATGGGGAAAAAACCTGGTTGGGCACTTCAATTTAAAGGAAGCTTATAGATACATTGCTTTCCATGACCAACTTCACCCGGAAAAAAAATGGAAATATTTTTGGGAAAGGAAACACTGGCCAAAAATCTTCATCTTTCTATGGCTCATAACGCATAGGAAACTTCTTACTTGGGATAATCTCAAAAAAAATGGATCCATTGGACCCTTTAGATGTAATCTATGTCAGCTATAGGAAGAAACAACAAATAATTTGATGAATGAATGCCCCTATGCAAACAAGCTTTGGAATTGGGTGTATCTAGTCTTCAGAGCCACGGATTGGGATTCCTCCTCAATTCTTAACACCATTGAAAATTGGAGATCATCTCTTCCCCAAAACCCCTTGTTAATAGGGCTTCGAACCTTGTTCCAGGAATCATATGTTGGGCACTATGGAAGGAAAGAAGTTCCAGAATCTTCAAAGGAACCTCCTAAAGGAGGAAATCACCCACTCTATTGTTAAGAAAACAATTCGAGAATTCATGGCTTCCTCCATTCTATATGGTCCCATCAACCCTCCTACCAGTTCAAACATGAACATCCTTACCCTGTTAGATCTTCATCTCACCCTCCCCCCCAATGACTCCACCATTTCTAGAAATAAGGGACCTTCTCTCAATGGTCTCCTTTGGAGCCAAGGAACCTTAAACTCCACTATAATGGTGTAGCAAAAGGAAAACTAGGCACATCGAGCTTTTAGGGGGTCTTCAGAAATGCACAGGGGGAATTCCAGGGCTTTATGATGGAAACATCAACACCTCTACCAATAATATTGTCGAACTTCTGACAGCTCCCCCAGTATGAAGAAAGAAGTTGCGGGTGCATCCTCCAGCCGCTTGACAGGAATGGCGACGCAAGAAGGCAGAACCCAGGAGTAGCCAATCAGCATAGAATATGACTCGATCATCGCCAACCCCTAATGCACGTGACAAGCTCCTTTTTATTACTTCTCCCTTTTAGGTTCGAGGTCGCTGCAGGAAACATGACAACAATTTCGGTACAGAAAATAAAGGCCTTGGGAGCATACTATTTTTGTTCACCTCAGAATTATAGTTTCTTTTTGGAGTCAACCTCAGTTTTGATTTTAGAAAGTTTTCTCGGTTCTGATTATTGTATTCTCACAAAAAAAAAAGCTACCTTTTTTTTAAGCTTCACAGTAATTCTATCAATATGATTGCCAAAATGGCCAGGGTCCTTAGCTGTTGCGCTGGAGAGGTAGTCTCGCATAATCCAACTCTTGTAAATATCACTACTATACAGTAATACAATACAATTTTTTTTTTTTATCAAGTAAGAGTGGGACCTTCTATTAATCTAACCAATAATACATAATTTACATGAAGTCGTACCTGCTCTATGAGAGTTCAACAAGCAGCAGGGCAAGAAAAATCTGAACCACACACCTAATCCATGAGAAGCCCGAATAAGATAACCGAGGAGTTCTAGCCAAACACTTTGGACAAAAAGCAATCAAAAGACCACGTGCTGAAAACGGGCCAACGTCAAACCACACTTAAATCTCTCTTACGGACCCGAAGAAAACTTTAGGCTAACTCTCTAAAATTTTAGGTCCGCAATGCCAAACCAACTTGCCTGAATGCATCTACACCATTGATCACCCGACGTAGATCCAATGGTCTTCATAGATATCAGGTGTATAAAAAGTGCGAGGAATAACCACCCGATGAGAGCGGTTTTCACTCGCCTCCTCACTGCTACGTGTTGCACGAAGAGTGGAATCGAGGGCTTTCCTCAAAAAACCAGATACCACTTGGACCCCGTCCGATAAACCACAAGTGGTTTTAGAAATGATTGCCTCGCAGAATATCTTGCTCGTTCTGTCGCCAAGCGATAGCTGATAATCAAGTCCATTGGACGATTCATGAGCCATCCTCCCAGACCCTCTGCCAAACCCCATCAAAGCAAAATGAAACTTAACGACCAAACCTGTGGTGCTCCCCGAGTCGGTCCTTTCACCACACCTTCGAAGGAATGCTAAGCTTTGGATTGCGGCCAATGCCAAACTGGGCAGCCGATTTAGGGTTCCCTGTCCTCCTGCCTGTCTCCTACATCATTTAGGTCCATCCTGTTAATCCATAGTTCCATATCTTTGTTTGCTTGACAAAGACAGTCCTCTCGTAGTTTGCCTGGGGTAACAAATCCCAGACACATCGAGAATCCCTATCCATATTGGTGACTCCTTCATTCACCAAACGATCCGCTAACATGTTAGCTTTCCTTTTCACATGGACAAATCTAACAGTTCTTAAAGTTTGCAGATGGGAGTAGATGCAGTGAAAGACCTTCAAAAGCTTCCAGTGCTTTGACACTTTATTAGGAGAAGTACCATTGCATATTTTGTTGGCCGCTCTAATGGTCAATTCTGAATTTGCTTCAATGATAACATTCTGTGAATTTGAGTCCAACAAGATTTACAAGCATTGCTCAAGTGCCACGAGCTCTGCCATTTTATTAGTGGCCTTCCCCAAGTGGCCATGGAAAATATTCTTTATCTGACCCTGATCATCTCTTATAACACCCCCAAAGCTAGCTAACCCTTGGTTTCCCTTAGATGCTCTATCTATATTAACCTTTAAGAAAGCATAAGGAGGCTTCCAAATGTTAATTGTTGTTCTTAATTGGCTCACTCCCTTAATTATGCCCTGTGGGCTTACGGACTGGAGACCCAAGTGAAGTAGAGTACTCGCCTCTTGGGGCACAGTAGGATCTTTGGGAAGCGTCCTCAACAAGCTCCTTAAAGTGTCTTTGAGCTACCTTAGAATTTGGTCATTTAAGAGTTTGGGCTCGCTTGCTTTGTTTTTGAAGATCTGATTGTTACGCTCTTTCCAAATATTCCAGATAACAAAGCATGGAACTAGAAACCAAGCTTTATTGATGATCTCATTCGCTGAGAAGTTTGTCCTCCAGTTCTTCAAAGTGTTGCATATGCTGAGTCTATCCCTATTAGTTTGTCTGAATATAGAGGCCACCCAGTCCCACATGTTGGATGTGAAAGGACAGAGGTTGAGAAGGTGTTCCATCATCTCCTCGTGTGAGCCACAAAGGTAACATTTGGAGGGACCAACGAAGCCTTTTCTTAGGAGATTATCCCAAGTTAATATTTTCCTTTGATAACTTTATTTTCATCCATTGGGGGCTCTGCCATAGTTTCTTCCAACCTTGATAAGGATTCATATAGTTAAAGCCTGTTATTACCTGTTTAGCTTCTTTGAGATTAAAGTTACCTTCGGTATTTTTTCCCCATCTTAATTGGTCAAGAAAGGAGGATACCAGAATCCTTCTATGCTCTAGATCTTGGGTGAGAGCCTCTATCTAGGCTTTTCAGAGGACACTCATCACTGTGGCCTAGATCCTTCCAATTCCTCCATTTCCCATTATTCCTTTCCTGGTCCCAGAAGTCTTTTACCATAAGTAGACCTTTGCTATCTGTGTCACTCTTGAGTGCTGCTAATTCATCCTTATATAGATTGGGTTCCTGTTGCCAATTATCCTCCCAAAATCGTGCTAGGTTCCCTGCTCGAATTTCCCAGAAACTATGTTGTTGAACAATACTTTTATTTTCCTAGGCAAGGTTCCAAATATGGGAGGCCCTGATTTTCCCTGACATTCTAATATGATCCTTCTCCTACCAATACTTGGCATATTTTTGTTTCCAAAGCTTAGCCTAGGGAGCTATCAACTCCTTGATCCACCTCCACCAAATTGTTTCTCCCGAAACTCTGCTGAGGGTTTCAGGGTCATGAAGCCCCAAGCCACCATGGCTTTTGGGCTTACATATCTTGTCCCAGGCTACTAATGCCCACTTCTTTTTCTCTTCTCCTCTGCCCCACAGAAAATCCCTTTGTATGCTCCTGATTTGCTACTTAATACCCTTAGGAGCAGGAAGAGCTGAGAACATGAAAATGGGAATTTCCTGCAGGACTGCCTATGTGAGCACTAGGCACCCTGCCAAATTTAGTGACCTACATGTCCATTTTCTGACCTTGTCCTAAAGTTTAATTATTATTGGCTCCCACACTTTCTTGCTTAGAGGTTTATCAGTAAGAGGTATGCCTAAATACTTGGAAGGTAGTTGTTCCCTTTGAAACCCCAGAATTCTGGTGATGTTTCTCTGAATAGCAATGTTAGTGTTAAAGAAAAAAACTTTGGATTTGTTGAGGCTTACCTCTGTGCCTACTGCCATAGAAAAGTCATTTAAGATGCTTTTGATTGCTTTGGCTTCCCTGACTGTGGGTATGCCCTGCAGCATTGTGTCATCCACAAATTGTTGATGAGTATTTGCCTCTCCATCCAAGGTGAGTTTGATGCCTTGTATTCGTCCTTCAGCATTTGCCAATTTGATTGCTCTACTTAGCCCTTCCATCATGAGAATGAAGAGGAAAGGTGAGAGCAAATCTCCCTGTCTGAGACCTCTAGAGGGAGTGAAGGTTCTTGATGGAGCTCCATTAAGCAATATGGAAAAACTGGTCGTGGTTACAAGTGCCATAACCCATCTTATCCAATTTTGGTCGAAGCCATAGGCTCTTAGAATTTCTCTTATATAAGACCAACTTAGTTTGTCATAGGCTTTCACTAGGTCCAATTGAATGATCATACCAGCTTGTTTGTTGGTTTTGAGAGAGTGTACCACCTCATGAGCTTGGATGATGTTGTTGAGGATTTGTCTTCCTTCCACATAGCCTGTTTGCTCCTCCGAGATGAGAGATGGTAGAAGGGGCTTGAGTCTATTGGCTATCACTTTAGAAATAATTTTATACACCACATTACATAAGGCTATGGGTCTAAAACCATCCGGAGTTATGGCATTTTCCTGTTTTGGAATCAAAGCTATGAAGGAAGCATTAAGAGCCTTCAAAACCTTTTTGGATTTTCTTGAGTCTTCCACAACCTCAAGGATATCTTGTTTGACTGTCTCCCAGTAGGCTTTGAAGAAATCTACATTGAACCCATCTGGGCCTGGTGCTTTTCCATTTTGCATTTCATTAATCACTTCACTGACCTCCTCCTCCAACACTAGCCTGTTGAGATTGTGGTTGTCCTCTCTGGTAACCAGCTGAGGGATATACTGAGTGAATTGGTCGATGAACCTGGATCTATCCTCCAGTGGCTCCTTTGCTATGTTGAGGAAGTGTTGTACAAGGACCGATTCCATATCATTGTGAGAGACAAGCTCAATCCCTTGAGAATCTTTGATCTTTGTGATTCTGTTGTGTGCCCTGTGAGCCATGGTGGATCTATGAAAGAATTTTGTATTTCTTTCTCCCTCTCTAATCCACTATATCCTTGATTTCTGTCTCCAGAAAATTTCCTCTTGCAAGCATCGATCTTCCCATTCTGCCTGCAAAGAGTTAGTTAGATTTTGCCACTCTTCGGTGAATCCATCTGTGATGCTGATCTGATTGATTTCCTGGAGCTTCTGCTCAGTTTCTCTTTTGGCTTTGAAGATATCCCCAAATTCCTTTTTGTTCCAATCTTTAAGTCTAGATTTGATGTGTTTAAGTTTCTGTTGGAGCATGAACATTCTAGTGCCCTGAATGTTCAAATCCTCTCGCCACCATTTATCAATGTTACTGGTGAATTTAGGGTGAGAGAGCTAGGTGTTTTCAAACCTGAAAGGTTTGTTTCTTGGTGTGCCCATAAAGGTGGCTTCCAGATGTACAGGCTAGTGTTCCAAACCTCCAAAGGGCAGAATATAATCTTTCATGGTAGGGCTCGTGAGAAAGAGGTCCTCTGAGATAATAAATCTATCAATTTTGGAGGCAACTTGAGAAGCCCCTCCCCTCTTGTTGTTCTAGGTGAAGGTTCCATTTATTGTTTCAGTATCCACTAGCCCCATGTTCATAATGAAGTTCTGGAAGGCCATGGAGTCTCTTCCTAGTTGTCTAATACCACCTTTTTTCTCTGAAAGAGATCTTATCATATTGAAATCTCTTGCAACGATCCAAGGCATATTGGGGTGTCTTGCTCTTAGATCCTCAAGGGAGATGAGAAGTTGGAGTTTATCTGCTTGTTTTGAGGTCCATAAACATTTGTGATCATGTATATCTCTTTATCACCTACAGGTTGACATATCATAGAAAGGTAGTTCCTGGATGCTTCAGCATCCAGGATTCCAAATTTCTGTGGATCCCACAGCGTGAGAATCCCCCCCACCGAGAAGCATCTAGGATTCCAAATTTTTGTGATCCCACAGCGTGAGAATCCCCCCCATCGAGTTGTTTGCTTTAACCTCTAGATACTCATACTTGATTTGATCTAGAATTGATCCAAGACAAACAATAAGGTATTACAAACTCATGTGCATCGATATGCATATGTTATTTTATGCAACAGATCAATAATATTGCAAAATACACAGGCAATGAAGCAGTTAAAGAAAACATAATAGGCAAACATATAAACATAAAAAGTTTAAGAAGGAGTTCATCCAATACTCCTGGGCTACATCTCCCAATCCAGCCTTCAGTGGTGGCCTCTCTATTATGTTTTCAAAGAAGAGTTTTTACAACAGTGAGCTCAATTTGGGTCTCACTCAGCAAATACAAATCAGTAAGACATTACTTGGATTCCCCAAGTCTCTGGAGTACATAGACTCTCCTCACTGAACTCTTGACCTCTATTGGTCACAGTAGTATGAGCCTAATATGAGACTCATACATGACAAGCATTACAGAGGAGTATGCTTGAACCTCTCAAGCCTTCTCTGTGGCACACAGACTCTCTAACTCTCTTTGTCTTTGTCTTGACTCTGGCTCGATGTTGCCTTTGCTTCTGCAGGTCAGCTCAGCTTCTCGTCTCTACCTCTAACTTGTTTGTTTCTTTCTCTACCAGCTTGTGGCTTTTAAGCCAATCTACTTCCCGATTGTTCATTTCCGCTTCCTGGATTTCTGGTTCACCTACCTCTGTCCATTTGAATCCATCTGTCCTACGTAATCAGTCACTGTATAACACCTTACAGGGAGGTGGCCACCTATTTCAGAACGGATGAGTGTCAATTCTCTTGGACACTTTTGAAATGACCGTTTATTTATTTAACTCCAAGAATGCCCACGAAACACGACCTTCTACCAATGCATCATCCACATCGGACTTCAAATCCTATATAACTCTACTTGTTAACCTCATCAAATCTGGTCATCCATCGAAACACGTCTCCGCCGTTGATCTGGAGCCTCCAAATCCTACGATCATCATCCATATCGGTAGGATAAGTAACATGATGTTTACCTGTCCGATGTGAACGGTTTTCTCTCTGTTCCGCCGGATGCGTGGCAACCATTGTATGGCATCGGGCAGGACTCGGTTGAAACCGCTTACCACTCGAAGCCGGGCCTTCCAATATTCTGCCGTTTTTGTGGAATCCCGCTTACGACGGAATCAGAATGATATCTGTTGCATTTTATAATTTTTTGGGTCTGATTGCTTACGACCTTTCCTTCTTTGAGGGCTTTGCCCTGTGATATGTGATTAGCAACTTGTCGCTAATCGCATATCAGAAACTACTCTCGTTTCTTGAAATGCCCTCTGGATTTTCTAATTTGCACTAGCACACGTTACCATGGGCCGACGGTCTGCGTGCTTGACCGACGGTCCTCGTTGCTCCGTGTTGATCACAAATTGAAACTACTACAAGGATATCTCCGATAAGATTGATCTTTATAAGACTTTTAATCCTTGGCATGATTTTTAAAGAGTTCATGGAAACTTAGAGAGTGTTCTAGGATCCAATTTGGATCACGACCTTCCCACCGAAAAAGCTTTTGGACCACTAAAATTTGGTTTTTAAGCATCAATCAAGTGAGGATATAGATTCCTTGCTTGCCCAATTTCTATCCATCTTGCACTACTTGGTTTTGAACCTTTGAGCCCAATCCTGAGGTACTCAACATCCCCTTTGCGCGTAGTTCTCACCTTCCTATCCAGAACTATGTCTTCTTGCAATTCATTGAGATATTCAGGTAACAGATCATCAATAGAAGGTAATTGAATCTGCTCTTTGGGATCTTCAATTAATGAAGGTTCAAACAATCTCAAGCTTTCTGCATTAACTACTGAATAGATGTGTATGTAAGCTGGCAAATCAAGGCGAAAAGCATTCTCTTCGATTTTCTCAAGTATCTTGAAAGGTCCATACCTTATCTGCTTCAACTTCTTACCTTCACCTTGCATTCTGTCTTTGCTAATATACAGCCAAACTTGATCACCAACTTGGAAACTATGCTCAGTCCAATGCTTATCATGCCTTGCCTTGTACTTGGCTTGGCTCTTTTCGAACTGTTCCTGTATTGCCTATTGAATTTCTTGGATTTGTTCAATGAACTTGGTTGCCTTGTCCACATCACTGTGTCCATCAACTGCTATGTCTTTACCAAAGACAAGATCCAAGGGAGGCCCTGGTGTGAAACCAAAACATGTCTCAAAAGGGGATCTCTGTGTAGAAGAATGTTTAGCCCGGTTGTAAGCATGTTGCATATAACATAAATGTTCATCCCAAAGCTTGGGATGCTTGCTGCAATAGCCTCTGAGCAACTGGATCACTATTCGGTTGACCACCTCTGTTTGGTCATCTGTTTGTGGATGAAAGGTTGTGCTCTTCTTCGGTCTAGCGTCCATCAATTCCCATAGACTTGACCAAAAATTCCCAACAAATTAGGAATCTCGATCAGATACAATGGTGTGGGTAATCCAAAATGAACCCATGCATGCTGAAAGAACAACTTTGCGGTTTGTTCAGATGTAATATGTTTGTTACAAGGTATTAAAATACACATTTTGTTGAAAAATGTGCAACAAGAAACGCTAAATTTAGAATGTGCTAAAAATAGAGCTGCTAAAAATAGCATGTCTAAAAATACCAGTTTGGCCAGTGAGGTCATTGGCCACATTGGGTGAGAGGTGAAACCTCTAAAAATAGAAAGTTCTAAAAATAGCATTTCTGGGTCCCTTCCTATTTATAGCAGTCCCTAGTCTATCTATAGGAAGTAAAATTAATTTTGGTCTTAATAGCAGTTGGAAATATTAATTAATTAATTCAGTTGAGTTAATTAGTTAAGGAAATTTGAATTTGAAGTCTTTGTGAGAATGCACATGAGTTGTCCCATTGATTGAGGGAATAAGTATGAGTTCTATAATGAGAGAATCGGTTGACTTAGTTCTAACTAGTCAAGTCCTGTTAGATTATTTTAACAAGTTGTTAAAATAATAAAATATAGTTTGTTAATGCTTGCATGCATGTGACAACTATTATTTTAGATAACTGAGAATTCACTCATGGATAACTGTTGCATGTCAGTTCTGTCAGAGACCCAGTTGAGATCAGATGTGGGACAGTGTACTATCAGATGCTTGGATATTTCTAGTAAGTATTCCTTGCATGGAGAAGGATCTATTATAGGAGATTGGAGGACCTGTGGCCTATATATTGAGGCCTAGGTAGTCTATGATCTTCATCTTCTGATTGAAGATCATCAGAGTATAGAGAGAGGAGGATAGCTATTGAGCTGATTCTTTTTGTATGTTGAAGAGGATTTCTACTTGATTGATAATACATGGTTGGGGTTTTATGCTGGTGCTTTCCCTTGGATATACCTTATGTTATGTGTGGTTATTTCTCTTGATTAGTTATGCATGTTTCTACTTGATGTTTCTCATGAATTCGATTATGCTTGCGCTTAATGTTTTGTAGAAGTAGAACAAGTATTATGCTTTAAGACATTGCATATATCGGTTTGTTCTATAGGTGAAATTTCTACGCATTTTTATGAACCTATCCACAATAACATATAAATAGTCATGACCTTTTCTATATTTAGGTAGTCCCCCAACAAAGTCCATGGAAATACTTTTCCAAGGATGAGAAGGAACTGTAGTGGAGTGTACAAGCCTAGTTTTCTATTGTTGGGCTTGCTTTTAGCACACATGGTACACCCTCTTATATATCTAGAAACTGTCTCATTCATTTCCGGCCAATAAAAAAATCTTTGCAGCTGTGCAACTGTTTTACTTACACCAAAGTGACCTGATATTAGCGAAGTGTGTGCTTCTCGAATTATCTTTACTCTTTCATTTTGAGGAATGCATAACTTTCCCAAATGATACAAGAGTTGGTCCTTACATGATAATCCAATTCTTTCACTTGTTTTCCATGACTTAAAGTTGCATATACATCTTTGAAATCTATATCTTGAGCATATTGTTCAATGTAGCTTTCATGCACTACTGGATTATGCTTAAGTATAGTAGATGCATTTATGATTGGTCTGGACAACATATCTACAACTTTATTGTGTATTCCCTTTTTATATCTGGTGACAAGATGAAACTGTTGTAGAAAACCCATCCACCTATAGTGTCTCTATTGCTGCAACTTAGTTTGTGAGTGTAAATATTGAAGTGGTTAATGATCAGTATGCATAACTGTCTCTTTGCCCATTAAATAATGTTTCCACTTTTTCACACTATGTACTAATGCATACAATTTTTTATCATATGTGGGATAATTAACTACTGCAGAATTAAATGTCTCAGAATGATAACATATGGGTTTACCATGCTGCATCAACACTGCTCCCATGGTATAGTCACTGGCATCTGTTTCAATCTCAAAAGGTCTTTGAAGATTGGGCAGTGCTAGTACTGGTGTTGTACTAATCTTTTCTTTTAAGGTGTCGAAGGCTTTCTGTAGTTTGCCTCCCACTGAAACAGCTCGTTCAATCCTGTTAAATCATGTAAGGGAGCTGCAGTCAATGAAAATTTAGAAATAAACTTTCTCTAATACTGTGCTTCTCCTAGGAAGCTTCTAACTTCTGTAGCAGATTTGGGTTTAGGCCAGTTTACAATGACTGCAACCTTAGAGGGATCTATCTTCAATTCACCACCCCCTACAATATGACCCAAATAATTCAAAGATGTTTTGCCAAATTCAAATTTTGATAGCTTAACATAAAGATTTTCTCTTTTCAAAACATCTAGAGTCTGCTTTACATGCTTGAAATGTTCTTCCCATGTTTTACTAAATACAAGAATGTCATCTAGATATACAATGACAAAATCATCAATAAAAGGCCTGAGTACATCATTCATTACTCTCATGAAAGTAGCAGGAGCATTAGTTAAGCCAAAAGGCATAACCAACCACTCATACAATCCCTGTTTTGTTTTGAAACCAATATTCCATGCATCTTGCTCTGCAACTCTGACCTCATGGTAGCCACTATGCAAGTCCAACTTGGAAAAGTAAACAACTTCTTTCAATTGATCTAATAGATCATCTATGCAATGAATGGATAACAATTTTTTATCATTATCTTATTCAGTGCTCGATAATCAATGCACATTCTCCATGAGCCATATTTCTTTCTCACCAAGACAGTTGGAGACCCACATGGCAATATGCTAGGTCTTATGAACCCTTTCTTGAGCATCTTCTTTACCTGCTTCTTGATTTCTGCATTCTCTAAAGCGGACAACCTGTACATTCCGATGTTAGGCAATGGAGCATCTTGCTGCAAATTAATATCATGTACTATTTCCTTTTTGGGTGGTAGACCTTTAGGTTCTTGAAATATCATATCATATTCTGAAACAACTTTTTCTAAATAAGCTTGTTGTTTAGCATTACAGCCTTCAAATACATTGGTTTTATCAGGTTTCTTTTCCTTTACAACCATCAGTAAAAATTGTTTGCATGAATTTACAATTCTTTTCATCTGCCCTGAGTTTATGAGAGTATAATTATTCTTGAGTTTATGAGCTCTTACAATATATTCAATTCCATCTTTAACGAGTTGATACTTTTTTTCAGCTCTATTGAAAATGGCTTTTCTATATACAAGTAAGGACTTCCTAAAACAATTCCACATATATCCAAGGGAACAATATCTAACTCAACCTCATCTACAAATGCTGACCCAAAAGAAAACCTAAGTTTATATTGTCTAGTCACTTGTAGCTTTGCTTTATCACATAACCAACCTAATGGATATGGCTTCTTGTGAGGTGTGGTTAGTAATCCCAGTTTCTTTACAATTGCTTCAAAAATTAAGTTTACTTGTGAGCCACTATCAAACAAAGTATCAATCTTTTGATGCTTGGAAATAACTCCAATATGAAAAATATCATGCCTTTTCCTCTCATTTTCTTCATTATCAGTAGATTGTGCAGAATTACTAGTAGATGCTCCAGAATTTTTATCTTTTTATACCTGTGGCTGTGATTGTTTTTCATCCCCTGAGTCTGACCCCAAATCCTTCTGAATAGCTGCAGCAGTCTTCTTCCTTTTGCCATCGTACTTCCTGGGTTTCAGCTCTGGATGCAAAATCCAGCAGTGTTCATCATCATGCCCATCCTTCTTGCTGTGAGTGCACAAAGGTTTGGTCTTTTGTACAACATTTGCCTTCCTCTCTTTCCATGTCTACTTTCTCTTTTCCTTGTTCTTGTTTGTAGTGGGTTTTGATGATCCCCCAACTTCTGGACTCACATTCTTACCTCTAGCCTCTAGATGTGTAGCCTAAATAGATACCTCATCTATGCTAGTGGGATTAAACATGAGAATGGTATGTCTCAAATAACTATGTAGACCACCTATATACTTCAACAAAGTTTCAAGTGAGTCTAAGGAAATTCCTAGAATCAAAGCTCTTTTTCTAAATTCTTGGGTGTAACTTGTACACTTTTCCCTTTCAATTGGTGAAGAGTTTGCCAACTCATCATAGCTTGTTGCATGTAAGCTAGTGGATAGAATTGTTTTTTAATAGTAGAAACAAATTCATTCCAGGTAAAAAGAATTTTACCATGCTTCTTCAAATCAGCTTGTGTTCTGCCTTCCCACCATACCAAGGCGGTGCCTCCAAGGCGTAGGCTAGCCAGCTGAATCTTTATCCTTTCTGAATCGATGTTCTGCACTCTGCAATATACATCAATGTTAGTCCCCTATGCTACTAGTGTAACCCCTTATTGTTATTAGTACAACCCCCTTATTATATTGTTGTACCCATGTAGTCCCCATATTGTTACTATTGCGCCCCATAGAAGCCCACTATTGTTATTATTGTGCCCTTACATTATTATTGTTATGTCGTCTCTAATTATATTATGACCCCTTAGACTCCTATATATAGAAAGGAGGTCTTGTCATTTGTATCATCCAAGAATTATTCATTTGTGTAATGTAAACGAGGTTGCCCCTCGAAGAGGCTTAATTCTAAGGCGTTGATCTTTCTTTTCTATCTTTTTATGAGCTAGTTTCATAACATTTGGTATCAGAGCTTTGAATTCTAGGGTTTCGCTGCTCCAAATAGGTCATCGTGGCATTTGCGCTATAACTTTTTTTCTACGATGTTTCAGACGCTCAAACAAAAACACATTTGGATCGAAATCGTTCTGAACCGCAGGTCTGAATTTTAGATCTTTTCGCGCTATATTTACAGAGATATGATCTAAGGAAGTTGGCCTTTTTGCAGACTCCTGAATTACATTCCAAACAGGTGACCTGGGGAAAATAGTCATAACTTTTGTTTTGAGCATCAGATTGAAATTTCGTAAGAAGTTACAGAAAAAGGAAGGACTATAGTTTCCTGTGAATATTTTTTAGATCCTAAGGTCGAAACAGTGACATGTGGCACTTCATTCAAATTCGCTCTTCTGAAAAGGTATATAATTAAGTCATCTTGGGAGATTGTGCATAACTCTTTCTTGAAGAATCTAAATTCGATCAGATTGGTGGAATTGGAAAGAGGATAGAGAGGGCCACTGTTGGTCATGCTTTTAGAACTGGAAGATCCAAAATTATAGAGTTACAGTCATTTCAAGATCGAGCTCCTAAAATCAAGAAAAAGCGAGATGAGGAAGTTTGATGGCAAGGATCTGGTAGATTGGATGTTACAGATGGAGAAATATTTTGATCTACATGAGGTGAAACTACTCAAAAGGTACGTATTGCATCTTCATATTTAGAGCCAGAACAATTTTTATGGTATAAAGGGATTTGTTCTCATAAACCACTTGTTACGTGTTCAATTTTCACGGAGGAAATGATAGCACATTATGAGGATACAAAGAGAAACTCCTTCTTTAGCCAATTGATAAATCTCAAACAAAAGGGTTCAATGGAAGAGAATATTGAGGATTTTCAAAAGTTGAATAGAAGGGAAAATTATATTCCAGAGAAGCAAAGGATTGATGTCTTCATAGGGAATTTAAAGGATAACATTCAACATGAGGTTCGTTTTTTGGAGCCTAATTCATTGGAGGAGGCATTCGAGTTGGCAAGAAAAATTGAAAGCGAAATTATGGAAACAAGGAATCCCACCAGTCATGACTATAATTATGGAAGTGTTTCTTCTCCTAGCCTTCCACAACCTACAAGGCTTACACCACAACAATTGGAAGAAAAAAAGAGAAAAAGGGCTTTGTTACAATTGTGATAGAAAATGCACTAAAAGTCATAAGTGTGCTGAGAAGAAATTATTTTACATAGATTATGAAGAGGAGGAAGAAAAGGATCAAGAAACATCAAAAGAAGAGGATATACACCAGGAACCAACCTCGAGAAAGAAGAAATGAACCCAACCATATCTTGTAGAGCATTGGCAAGAATTACCACTCAAACTCTCAAGATAGAAGGACATATCAAGAAGAAAAAGGTTCAAGAAGTGAAAGATCACATCGAGAAAGAAGAAATGAATCCAACCATTTCTTGTAATGCATTGGCCGGAATTACTACTCCTCAAACTATCAAGATATAAGGACATATCAAGAAGAAAAATGTTCAAGAAGTGAAAGATCACATTGAGCATCAAGAAATGAATCTGACCATATCTTGTAAGTCATTGGAAGAAATTACCACTCCGCAAACTCTCAAGATAGAAGGAAATATCAAGAAGAAAAAGGTTCAAGCAGTGAAAGATCACATCGAGCATCAACAAGAAGTTCTCCAACTTTTAAAGGATAACACCACTTTGGTGCAAAATCAAATGAAACAACAGGTAGATCAACATCGTAGTGAAAAAAGTTTTGATGTAGGTGATTGGGTATTTTTACGATTACATCTCAAGAAAGCTATTTATGAGAAGGAAATGTTGGAAATACTACATGCATTTAAGAAATGGTGACCTTAACTAATGGGAAGACACTTCAAGGTAAAAATGGATCATGATAGTCTTAAATACGTTTTAGAAAAAATATTATCTTTGGAAGAACATAAAAAATGGGTCACAAATATGTTGGGTTATGACTTTGACATCATCTACAGAAAAGGGAAGAATTTTTTTGTTGTAGATGCACTCTCAAGAAAGGATGAGGATGTGGAAGCATTGTTTTGTGCTATTTCTATTATCCAACCAGATTGGATAAACAAAGCAAGGGATGAATGGAAGAAGTATGAAGAAGTGTGGCCACTCATTCAAAATTTGCAAAAGATCCCAATTCAAACAATATTGCTGGAACTTGAAGAGGAAGGAAAAATCATAGTGGAACCTGGAGTAGTCACAAAAACAAGAACTTGGTAGCTACGAAATTGATCAATTTCAGAGTATCTCATTAAATGGAAGAACTTACCTACTGAAGATTCCACATGGTAGGACAAGAATTTTATACAAAAGCATCAAGAACTACTCAAGCGTTGAGGACAACACTTTTTGAAGGAGAGGGGGATGTTAGGCCCCTATACTACTAGAGTAACCCCTTATTGTTATTGGTACAACCCCCTTATTATATTGTTGTACCCATGTAGTCCCCATATTGTTACTATTGTGCCCCATAGAAGCCCACTATTGTTATTATTGTACCCTTACATTATTATTGTTATGTTAGCTTTGATTATATTATGACCCCTTAGACTCCTATATATAGAAAGGAGGTCTTGTCATTTGTATCATCCCAAGAATTGTTCATTTGTGTAATGTAAAGGAGGTTGCCCCCTCGAAGAGGTTGAATTCTAAGGCATTCATCTATATTTTCTATCTTTTGTGAGTTGGTTTCATAACAATCAATCTGTCTAATCTAGTTATATAGCTTTTCTACATTCAATTCTCTGTCATAAACTGGCAAATCAAACTTCACATCTAATTTAATCAAAGAGGGTTTCTTATTTTTCTTTTCAGGGCTTTCTTTAGGTGAAGAAGATGATGATGAAGGTGATGATGGGGGAGATGGTGGAGAGGGCTTCTCTTCTTTTCCTTTGCCTTTTGGGTGGGAAACTAGAAGAGGTTCTTCTACTCCTTTCTCTTGTTTGGAGGTTGATGCCTCTTCACCTCTACCTCTCTTAAATTCTCTATACATTTCTTCTACCATGGCTCTCATGGTCATGAAACTATCCATGAACTGGGAGTCTGATTCCAAGCGATTTTCTTTTGACATTTTCCTCTGAGGATAGACTCTTCCAATTTCTGGATTAGCTTCAACCAACTCTCCTTCTCCTAGTTTAAGCTTTGATCTAGTTATCATTCAACAAAAAAAATACAACACAAGCTTGTCTAACCTTAGCAACCTAGAGCTCTGATACCACTTGATCTAGAATTGATCCAAGACAAACAAGGTATTACAGACTCATGTTCATGGATATTCCTATGTTAATTTATGCAACAGATCGATAAGATTGCGAAATACACAGGAAATGAAGCAGTTAAAGAAAACATAATAGGCAAACATATAAAAACAACAAGTTTAATAAGGAGTTCACCCAATAATCCTGGGCTACGTATCCCGGTCCAGCATTCAGTGTTGGCCTCTCTATTATGTTTTCAAAGGAGAGTTTTTACAACAATGAGCTCAATTTGAGTCTCACTCAGCAGATACAAATTAGTAAGACTGTACTTGGATTCCCCAAGTCTCTGGAGTAAATAGAATCTCCTCACTGAACTCTCGATCTCTATTGTTCACAGTAGTATGAACCCAATCTAAGACTCATACATGACAAGCATTACAGAGGATTATGCTTGAACATCTCAAGCCCTCTCTGGAGCACACAGACTCTTTGACTCTCTCTATCTCTGTCTTGACTTTGGCTCGATGTTGCCTTTTCTTCTGCAGGTCATCTCAGCTTCTCGTCTCTACTTCTAACTTGCTTGCTGCTTTCTCTGTCAGATTGTGGCTTTTAAGCCAATTTGCTTCCCGACTGTTCATTTCCGCTTCTTGGATTTCTGGTTCCCCTACCTCTGTCCATTTAAATCCCTCTGTCCTGCGTAATCAGTCACTGTATAACGCCTTATAAGGAGGTGGCCACCTATTTCATAACAGATGAGTGTCAGTTCTCTTGGACGCTTTCGAAACGACTGTTTATTCTATTAACTCCAAGAATGCCCGTGAAACACGACCTTCTACCAACGCATCATCCACATCGGAATTCAAATACTATATAACTCTGCCTGTTAACCTCGTCAAATCCGGTCATCCATCGGAACGCGTCTTCAC
The DNA here is from genome assembly GCA_031772625.1 of Pinus tabuliformis. Taxonomy (NCBI): domain Eukaryota; kingdom Viridiplantae; phylum Streptophyta; class Pinopsida; order Pinales; family Pinaceae; genus Pinus; species Pinus tabuliformis. Next base: position 2,031,935,339 of record CM062818.1, on the reverse strand, counting down.
TGTTGATCTGGAGCCTCCAAATCCTACGGTCATCATCCATATCGGGTGGATAAGTAACATGATGTTTACATGTCTGATGTGAACAATTTTCTCTCTCTTTCGCCGAACGCGTGGCAACCATTGTATGGCGTCGAGTGAGACTCAGTTGAAATCGCTTACCACTTGAAGCCATTCTGATATTCTGTTGGTTTTTTGGAATGCCGCTTATGATGGAATCGGAACGATATGTGTTGCATTTTATAATTTTTCGGGTTCGGGTGCTTGTGGCCTTTCCTTATTTGAGGGGTTTGCCTTGCGATATGCGATTAGAAACTTGTCGCTAATCGCATATCAGAAACTACACCCATTTCTCGAAATGGCCTCTGGATTTGCTAATTTGCGGATAGCGCACATTACCATGGGCTGACGGTCTGCGCGCTTGACCGACGATCCTCGTTGCTCCGCACTAATCACAAATTGCAACTGCTACGAGGATATCTCCGATAAGCCTAATCTTTATAAGACTTTTAATCCTTGGCATGAATTTTTAAAGAGTTCATGAAAACTTAGAGAGTGTTCTAGGATCCAATTTGGATCATGATTAGCCACTTATTATGAATTTCTCTAATCTTCTCCATCGAACAATTTGTCTCCTGAATAAAAACCATATCTAGTTTTTCCTCTTTAATTCTATTACTAAGATTTCTTTGTTTCCTTCTATTTCCTATGCCTCTAATATTCCAAGTGGTGAGCTTCATTAAGAAAGGTTAGTAAAAGAATAGCTGGTGAGATCTTTCATCTTACCTGAGTTAATCAATAGTTTTCCACATTCGTTTAGTAGCTCATTCTGTCTTTTTCTTCCTCTTTTCCTTCCTGAGTTCTTTGGAGATTGTACCTATATGTTCTCCATCATTTTGACCCCACTGTGCTCCTGGCTTTCATGGTTTCTTTTGACTCCAGCTCCTTTCGATTGTGATCTCCATAGAAAGAGCTGTTGTACTCTGTCATAATCCTCTTTTGGCAGGGAGTCCACTCCTATGATCGTCCCTTGTTCCAGAAATTTTTCTAGATCTAGATTTTCCCTATCTAGAATTTCTTGTAGTTCATGGTCCTCCGTTCCCGTTTCACTTGGAGTCATCTCATGGTCCCTACTTATTTCCATACAGCTTGGTATATCATCCTTTTGCTGGTTGTCTACGGTGATATCCTCCATGTCAGCTATCTTTTCCTGCTCCTTGATTATGTTCTCCATGTCCTGGACTGTTTCCTTGTTTCCCACTTCTTCCTCCAGGATCTTGAAATGATTATGTCTTGATTGTTTATCCTCATTTAGTTTCTTTTGTGGATGTTTACCACCTTTCCCTTTACCCCCAACCTTGGTGAAACCCTCGTGACTTCTATCCGCAGTGGTTTTCACATTACCTTCCATATTGATTGTTGGGAAGTCTCTGAATAAATGCCCATGTTCATGGCATTTGTGGCACCTAAATGGGATGTGCTCATAGTCCACAGTCTGCACCCATTCTTTATCTCACATTTCTAAAATTATCACTTTCAGAAGGGCTCTAAATAGGTCCATTTCCACACATATTCGGGCGAAGGAGGTATATTTTCCTTTTAGAGTCGCCTCTGAGATCTTTAGAAAATGCCCCAATTTATTTCCTATTATTTTTAGAGATTCTAGTAGCTAATAATCCAGAGGAAGGGAGTATAGTCTGATCCATACCAGTACCGATGTGAATGTTTCATGTTCCGAGACAAAGTTCATCATCCATGGCCGCATGTAGAGTCCTGCAACAGCATAGAAATAAGGCCCCCCTTCGAACACTCTATCTTTGTCCTCTAGGCTCGTGAACACCACTGTGAAGAATCCCTTAGAACCTAGATGGAGGTGTATTCCCCCCTTTAGCTTCCATTGGCTCCTTATCCAGACATGTAACACCCTCTCCGTCGGCCATAACCCCATGAATTTTCATATGATCGCATGTTCCGTCATATGATCTCTGTGCGCTTGAAGTGCTGGATCGCTCAATATGACCCGGGGAATAGTGCTCGACTTGGGTTTGCAGACCCCAGTTGTCCTTATGGAAGCAGGTTTTTCACTGCTGCCCCCATTCTCCTTCTCCTTACCCATTTCCTGTTGATCCCCTTCTTGTTCCTGAAGTCTGTTTCTTCCCAATGTTCCCTTGCTTCTTGCCTCTGAAACCTTCTCCAGAGGTTTTTTGAAATGCTGCTTCCCTGCTTCCTTACTTCTATCTGTAACTACCTGACTGTAGGAGGGAGCAACACTCCCCCTTCGCATCCCGCCATGGTACCCAAAATCAAAACCCTAGCGCCAACTCCAACCCTAGCTCAAGCTCCCTCTTGGCTCATCGCGGTTCCTCAATCATCCACCAATTATGCGTATGTCAGTAATACAATACATATTCACAAAAAAAAAAAAAAATACTATAAATTTAATAACTTAGGATTAATACAATATTAAATTTGTTATATTTAAATATATATTAATATATCATGATATATATTAACTCTAGATATATATGGGAAGGAAGAACAAAGACACAGTGATAGAGGTGGAGAGATAAAGGGAGAGAAAGGAAGGATGAGAGAGGACTTGAGAGACAGGAGGAGAGAGGTAGGGATAAAGAAATGGAGTTGTAAGGAAAGAGAGGGAGGGAAGAAGAATAAAAAAGAGAGAGAAAAGTGGAGAGAGAGAGAGAGAGAGAGAGAGAGAGAGAGAAGGAAGAGATGGAGAGAGAGTGTATATGTTTGGGGTGAGATAGTGAGATAAATAAAGAGAGATAGAGAAAAGAGGGGGAGAGAAAGAGAGATAATGATAGAGTTGGTGGGTGAAGAGAGAGAGAGAGACAAAGATAGAGAGATAAGGGGGAGAGATAGAGGGAGGCATGAGAGAAAGGGAGATAGAGGAAGGAAAAGAGCTTGGATGTGTGAGAGTGAAGGAGAAAGGAAGGGAGAGAAAGAGGGAGGTAAGAATAAAGACACATAGAGAGAAAGGTGGAGTGAGAGAGAGGGAGTGATAAGGGAGATGGAAGGAGAGGAACAGAGGAGAGCAAGAGGGAAGAGAGATAGAAGGAGGGAGAGAAGGGGAAGAAAGAGAGAGAGGGAGAGGAAGAGGGAGGGAGAGATAGATGAATATGGAGAAAGAGTGTGCATGTTTTGGTGGTGATATAAAGATACAAAAGAGAGATAGATATATAGATGGAAGGTGAAGAGAGGGAACAAGAGAGAGATAAAGAGAGGGAGAGATAGATAGACATGGAGGGATAAAGCATGTGTGTTTGTTGGGGGGAGGGGCGGGAGGGAGGAGATAAACTGAAGGACATTGGAGAGGAGGAATGAAGAGAGAGAGAGAAGGAGAGGAGTGAGAGAGGGAGAGAAGGGTAAGAGAGCGAGGGAGACACAAAGATGGAGGGGGGAGAGAGAAGGAGAGGGAGAAGGAGAGAGGGAGGGATATAGTGACAGGGTTGGAGGGCAGAGAGAGAGAGAGTTGGGAGAACTAGGAGAGAGACAACTTGATAGAGAGGAGGAGAGAGGGAGGGAGAGAGAGGAGGAGAGAGGGAGGTAGAGAGAGGAGGAGAGAGGGAGGAGAAAGAGATGGATTTGGAAGGGGAGAGAGGGAGGGAAGAAAAAAGACATACATAGAGAAAAGTGGAGCAAGAGAGAGAGGGGGAGTGAAAAGGAAGAGATGGAGAGAGAGTGTGTATGTTTGGGGGTGAGATAAAGAGATAAAGAAGGGGAGATGGAGGGAGATATAGATACAGATGGAGGGGGGAGTGAGGGAAGAATATTTCATGCACTAAATGCATTGAATTCATGGTAGATGATGATTTCTAATCCTACTTGATTGCTTGCACTAGATGCATTAATTTTAGTGTAGATGTTGATTTCTAATGATATTTGATTCCATGCACTAGATGCATTGATTTTAATGTAGATGTTGGTTTCTAATCCTATTTGATTGACTGCACTAGATGCATTGATTTCAGTGTAGATGTTTTCTAATTCTATTTGATTGCTTGCACTAAATACATTGATTTCAATGTAGATGATGATTTCTAATTCTATTTGATTGCTTGCACTATATGCGTTGATTTCAATGCAGATGGTGATTTCTAATTCTATTTGATTTCTTGCACTAGATGCATTGATTTCAGTGTAGATTGTGATTTCTAATCCTATTTAATTACTTGCACTAGATGCATTGATTTCAGTGTAGATGTTGATTTCTAATCCTATTTGATTGCTTGCACTGGATGCATTGATTTCAATATAGATGTTAATTTCTAATATTATTTGATTTATTGCACTAGATGCATTGATTTTAATGTAGATGTTGATTTCTAATCTTATTTGATTGCTTGGATTAGATTCATTGATTTCAGTATAGATGTTTTCTAATCTTATATCATTGTGTGCATTAAATGCATTGATTTCAGTGTAGATGATGATTTATGATTTGATGTAACTCAATGTACGATGGTACATTAAGTTAAAGTGATTGGATTAACAATGTGCATTGATTCAGCGTAAGAAGAAAAAAATGATTGACAATTTGCATTGATTTTTGTGTTATAGTAATTCAACTTATTAATATTGGAGAGTAAGAGAGACAAGGTATGATGTTTACTACTATAGTTTGAGTTAAAGAATTGAATGGTTTACAATCTCAACTATCCTTTTCATATAATCGATATGAAAAGATCGAAAAAATAACAAATAATGTAAAGATTTTGTAAATCTGACCACTCATTAAAAAAATCAAAATTACATTATTTCTTGGACTTTGTAAAAAAGTTATAGATAAAAAAATAAATCATCAAAATATTTTGAAGGAAATAAATTCTTTCAAACATTAGCAATGGAACAAATGATTTCAAGAGTAATATTGGTGCAGTAAATTATTAAAACTACTCTTCAAAATATATTTAGTAATACCTAGAGGGACACTATTTAAGAATTATTAATTTTCAAAAGTTGTGATACCTAAAGTTAAATGAAATATATGTGCAATATCAATCATCTTGCAAATTATTGACAAGATTGTCTCCCTTCTTCATCACCAACTAATTACTAACATACAATTACATACACATTTAGAAATATAACACAATGATTGTAACATTCACAAATATTACCATCCAAATCCAAACACATGAACACACAAACCACTTAAAGGATCCAAGTGCAGACCTACAAACCATTCAAGGCAAGCAACAAAAGCAAAATTAAAGAAGAGAATGATATAAGAAAACATAATGTAAATTTCAAAGTATGAAGCATATCTCAAACATATACATAATAATGATAATCTAAAAATGTGTCATTGTTGCCCTCAAATGGAACTAGCCTAGATCCATCTAAATTTGGATCTATCATGCATCCAGAGAGATCAAAGCCCTTGAAATGTAAACTTTTCCTCAAATTCTACACTCCAAAAAAAAAACCTGTGCCACAAAAGATTTAATCCTCTCAACACATGATAAATCTAGAGTTAAATAAAACTAAACTAATTTACAAAAAGAATAAAACTAAACTAATTTACAAAAAGTAACTTTGTCCAAAATGGTTTAGCATAGTCCACATGCCTCATAATTACGCCGTAAGGCGTTCCCTCTGAGATCAACTCCCCTCTCTGCTTACTTGTCATCTTGTAAGCCACACGATTATATGTTAGACGATTGCAACAATTTCAGCCGTTGATCGTTGATTCAAAAGGGTTGCCCAAACGGTTTGGGCGTTTCATTTGGCATCGAATAGTTTCATCTTCTCGAAATATCAGGGGTTTGAGATAGGCGTACGGGATACGAGGCGTACTGTGTTTTGAAAAATTTTCTCCGTTAATTATTTTCTCTGAGTCTGAGTACTTGTAGCAGAAGGCATGAATTCTCAAGGAAAGGGTTCGCTGGAATCGGTGGATTATGCATTCCTTGGTAGGATATTAGATTGGGCTGGGCTTTTCACGCAGGCAGGAATTCATAATCGGCGCTGCAAGCGGTGGATTATGCATTCCTCGGCAGGACATTAAATTGGGCTTCTCACGCAGGAGCCAACAATTATTGCTGGGTCCCCGTCTTCCATCGTCGCTCACAGAGATCTGTATGTATTGTATTCTGCCTCTTTTGTTTCCTTCCCGATTCAACATATTCTGGACAATTTCTGTTCAAGGTTACAAAATTGTGAAATCCGAATGTCTGATCTTTCGAAAATCAAAGAAAGTCGCGTATAATTTAAATAATTGATACAAATATTTTAAAATTTAGCATTCCAATCAGCGTCTCGATAATTAATTAGTTTCCGGGATGGTTAATATTTGACACTTTCGCCTCTATCTCCGGCCTGGATTTTGTATGTCAGAGTGCCTGCCAAATTTGGCATACATGAAGGCTTCCCGCCGTGAATTCATAGAAGATTTCGTATAAATTACGAGATTCATGTTTTAGGAGTTGGAAGGTTAGTACAGGGTTTGGATTTGAATTTTTTGTATTGATTAGGTTTCCAGCCAGGAAATTCATAAAGCCTTTGTGATCAGGATAACAGCTGAAGTCAGATCACGATTTTGGAGGATACGGATCAGTTTTATCGGTTTTATCTTGAATAAAATGGGTTGTTATTACCGTAGAAAGATATTTGACATCAATAGAGCTCCCTCTGAGTGAAAAAAGGACACCAATAGAGCTCAGCCACCGGATTTTTAGCCCTTGCTGGTGCACCCTGCACTTAGTGGGATGTATGAGATTTGCGGCATTTAATGTAGATTGGTAATGGTAATAAATGGGTTGAGAGTTAAAAATATGTGGTTTCTAAATCTGTTTAAATCAGTTTGATACGATATATAATAAGGAGTTTTCATAAGAATTTGATTATGATTTAAATTCTGAAAAACAAAATATTTTTATGTTTGCATTTCATTTTTATATTAATTATTTGTAATATTAACATAAAATTTAGGTTATTATTTTAATATATTTTTTTCCCAATATTTTATAAGTTAAAATGATCTTGAAATAAACATTATATCCGATAAATTAAAAATAAAATTTAATATAATAATTTTAAAAGTTTATCTGAAAAACATAATTTAAAATGTAATATACATATAAATGCATATTAGTAAAAATTTATGTATTTATGGATCACTAATATCTTATATTTACCTATTATTATAAATAATATAATTTTCCTTTGAATAAATATTGAAGATGATATGATTTTTCGTTTAAACAGCTCCAATAATAATCAATAATAACCATTCTCACAAGTAACCAACATTATTCGTTACGTATCATAATCAATAATAACCATTCTCACAAATAACCAACATTATTCATTACATAGGGAAACATAAAATAGTGAAAAATAAATGGTCCACGTTGAGATGCCCATAGAAGGTATCTTTCTGATTCATCCATCAATGATTTGGGGTTTGCCTGATCATGGCTTTAATGGGATGCTGCAATTTGTGGATTATGCATTCCTCGGTAGGGCATTAAATTGGGCTTTTCACGCTCATCTTCAATCCTTGCTTCCAGATGTATGTATTTACTGTGTTCTACCTCTTTTCTTTTCTTGCTAATTCAACAGATTTTGTACAAATCCTATTGAAGGTTTCAAAATTGTGAAATCCGTGGGGTTTGATCTTCGAAAAGCAGAGAAGCTTGCGCATAATTTAAAGCATTGATGCTTGAGATTTTGAAATCTAGCATTGCAAGGGAGCAACTCGATAATTAATTATTTAGGAGGCCAATTAATGTTTTGACCTGGATTTTGGCTGTTAAGGTGCCTGCCAAATTTGGCAGACATCTAGCCTTCCTACTGCGAATTCATAGAAAATTTCCTATAAAATTATGAAATTTGTGTTTTTGCAGTTTGGAGGTTAGTACAGGGTTTGAATTTTTATTGATTCGGTTACCAGACATGAGAAGTTCATAAGACCTTTGTGACCAGGACGGCAGTTCAGGTCAAGTATAGATTGTCTCGGATGCGGATGATTTTAAGCCCCTTTTTTGGGAAACAAAATGAGTTGCTATTATTGTACAGAGATTCAATATAGATCAGCTGTTGGCCTTCTAGTCTTTTTGCTCCCAGAGAATCTAGGTGCACTCTACACCGAATCACATGTAATATAGTAGGTGCACTCTACACCGAATCTCACTTGTAATATTGGAGGTGCACTCTACACCGTTGGATGGATGTGATATCACATGCAATGTGTGTGGGTAATGATAACAAACTAAAATGGAAATGGATTTCAGTTTTGTAATGTAATAAAAAGGGAAAAAAAGGAAGAAGATGGGAAAGAGGAAAACAGAAAGATACGTGCATAAAAGAAGAAATGAATTAACATAAAGCTATCCTAACTTTGAATTTTTAAGCAGTGAGATCCATTTCAATGGTTAATGAGTCTACGATTAAGATGGATCTCTGCAATGTTAACAACCAGTAAATAAATAGGCAATAGTCCCCGGGACATTGACATTCTAGGACACATGCCGTAGAAATGTCCTATATGTTCGACTTTAAAAGTATTTTGCATTGTTGTTTTGTGACTCTTAAGAGTTCTTACGGTCTCTTGTTCTTTCTTATTATGCAGGTGAAGGATAAAATGTAGATTTGAATTAACATGAAGCTATTTTAACTTTGAATTTTTAAGCAGTGAGATCCATTTCAACCGTTAATAAGTCTACGATTAAGATGGATCTCTGCAATGTTAACAACTAGCAACTAAATAGGGCAGTCCCCGGGACATTGACATTCTAAGGACGCTTGACATGTACTTGATGTTTAGTTTTAGGGTTAAAGTGTTTTGTATTCGACAGTGTCTTGTTTTTAGGGTTAAAGTATCTTGTATTAGACTCTTGTTTTTCGTGTTCTACGTGTTTAATGTCCTTTGTGATGTGACTTAGATTAGTAGACTTGGCTTAGGAAAGACTTGATGAGGCAGATGAGTGTCGATAGTTTGACTCATCTCAGGAGAAGCTTGGTAAAAACTCGGCAAGCGCAAAAATGTAAGTAGGGCATTTGTAGGCAGGGCTGTTTTGGGGCATTTATACTTGGGTTGGCCAATCATGACTTCAGGTCTTCGATGCCTCCAACAAGTTTTGATACCATGTCAAATATGGAATGACAAGCACAGAGTTCTTTAGAATATTATATTCACTATTTTTATTTTCCATTTGAAACTTGAAAAAGGATGTTTCAAGATCAAATACCATTTTGATAGTTTATGTCTTCACAACTGATTCATTATCAATGGGTTTTAACATATTTTGTTAACAAAATCAATTTATTTCAATGAATATAATACATGTTTTCAATATGTCTTCATATTAATTAAATTTCCTGTTTGATTAATGATTTCTGAAATAACCCTATTCAAATCGATATGGATACCCAACCCAGTTCTTGCTCGCATTTCGCGCGAATTTATTCCTTTACCTTCACCTTCAATTACGCAATTTCAATCCAAATATGAGGGGTCTAGACAAGTTCAATGGACATTTAAGACTACTTGCATTCCTTTTCGTAGCCACTTTAACCCCCAAATACGCTTTTTGACATGGCTTCCTCAAATTAAAACTCAAATACATCGACCCTTACTTTCAAAAAATCCCATAAAAGCCCATTCACATTTGAATATTCTTCCACACACTATGCCTTACGGCGTTTTCTTTTCAACATTAGGTGCAAATGCTAGTGTAACATTATGTTGAAAAGCCAAATTCTGTGTATTCGATTTGCGTTTATAACCATTCACAATCCACGTGGTAAAATTTTTGAGAAGCATTAAGAGATGGAAGAGTGAATGGTAAAAGGAGTTGTGAAGTAAGAGAAATTTTTAGAGATTATAAAATTTGGAAGATTTTATAATGTATTTAGAAAATTATTTAATGGTACAAGATAAGGTTGTTAAAAAATATTGGTTAAATCTAACTTCGTTACTCATTAGTGAGGTAATTTGTCATTCCACATCAGACTTCATACGATTTAAAAAAACATACGAATATACAAATTTTTTATTCATTAGTGAGGTAATTCGTCATTCCACATCAGACTTCATACGATTTAAAAAGAAAACACGAATATACAAATTTTATCATGACATAAGCATAATCTAGCCGATGAGTAGAAGGCGATATAAAAGAAAGATTCGTCAAAATAATTTGGGAAGAAACATAGGTGATGTCGTAATGTAAATTTTATCATGACATAATCATAACCATGCCGATGAGTACAATGCCATATAAAATTCGTCAAAATGACTTGGTTGCCAGGAAAATCGTCAGGCTCTGGACACCGGGAATGTCTCCGCCCTCCCCTATCTCCGCCACCCTCCTTCTCCGCTTCTAGGTAGACTACTCCTCAGTCAATCAGCTGACATCGCCGGGACCCCTCTCCGTTACCGTCTGCTGCCAGTCAGTCAGCTTAGCTCGCCTCCGTTACCGTCCGCCGCCTGCATTAATGTTATCGCGCTCAATTTCAATTTTGAAATACCACCATACCCTCCGTCCCCTGTTTGCAGCACCTAGCAATCTGCATCTCAACATCCCCTGCTTCCACGCGCACACAGAACCACAGAAATCCCCAATTCACCGCACTGAGCATTTCCGGTGATCATCCTCAACTGTGGTCGAGCACCCTGTCCACCACTGAGCATCGACACAGCGAACTCCGCATCTTCAAGAATAGTGCGCTTTTCGGATGACCGGAATCTCCGAAAAGTCGCACTATAGCCTATTCCGTTTTCACTAGCAGAAGCAGCAAGGTGGTCAGTTTTCCACTACAGTACTGCAACTTCCTCATTTTTCCCACCTCCTCAAGCTTATCCTTCTGACTTCAGTTCCCATCCTGTGAATCCACCATCCAAACAGCTCGATGACGACAACCAAATTAGCCCAAGCATTGTTCTGATAATTATAATCCTGACAGTACATTTTTTCTCTCTTTAGTCTTCACGTTTTAATCAGATACTTGGCAAGAGCTCCCAATAGAGACTCCAACAGCTCAGGGGGCATAGGTGCAATCGAAGGGCAACTGCAGCAGCTGTTTCATCTCCATGACGCAGGGGTTGACCAGGCATTCATTGATGCATTACCAGTCTTTCTATACAAGGCTGTCAAGGGACTCAAAGAAGGTTCGGATTGTGCAATTTGACTGCATGAGTTTCAAGCAGAATATAAGATACGTTTGCTTCCCAAGTGCAGCCATGCTTTTCATTTAGAATGCATTGAGACCTGGTTGTTATCTCATTCCTCTTGCCCATTGTGTAGAGAAAGTCCGCTGCAGTATTTCTCAAATCTCCCCACTACAGGTCCAGGCTTGAGATTTGAGTCAGGGGATGAAAATAGAGACAGAGAAGCTGAGGAACAATCCCATTTGTAGGACCATTTGGCCTTTTGTGGAGATATACAACAAGTGGGGATTAACCAGTTTCAATCTCAGGCCCCTCAAGGCCCAGAAGAGCCATGTAATCTTCAGGTGCGGGATAACAATGAAAGGGGGAAGGTTATGGTAATGCCTATAAAACTTGGCAAATTTAGGAATACTGTAGATAGTATAAAGAGTGAAACAGGAAATGTTCCAGGAAGTAGCAGGGACGTTCGGAGATGATACGTAGTCATAGCGGTTGCCCCTTGTAGAAGGCAAACGGCCATTAGACTACTATTGACACCAGGGCATAGACATGCTTTCTCAGAATGCATACCACAATATGCAGAAATGAGCCACAACCAACTGACTCCTTCCCCGGACTTTGTCTCTGAGAGCAGAACATTAATCAAGGTCAATCAGTCGCATACATGGAGAGATGGAGATGCATTTGTGGATATAGATCTGGAAAGTGAGGGTCACAGGACGACTGAGGTAAACGAGAGAAAGGTTGAGATCAGCAACAGTAACAGGTGGCGTAAAATGAATACAGGGGAACAACCAGGATCACTGGAGAAGTTGGGTCGTTCGAGGAGAGCTTTCTCTTTCAGATTAGGTGTATTAGGTGATGTCAAACCTAGGCAACCGGGGCCAATAGACGCTCAATGTCTGAGACAGAAGTATTTGCAGGATGGAAGGATGATGCCGGTCTTATAAGGGAGGCCAAGGCCAAGGCCAACTTGAATGTGTGTGAAGTTGTGAACCAATACCTGATAGGGAGAATTCCAGTACAGATTATACAACAAGCACCAGCGAGGTCACTGCATCTTTTGGGATGAGGACTATCAATTGGTTAGTGGGTAGACAAAAACGAGCAGTTCCTCCATCTGCATCTGCAACATGGTATGTGGCAGAACAAAAGTGATTTGTATTAAAAACGAACATGTTTTGTCATTTTACTTTTTATCACCAAAAAAAGTTTCCATTCCTGCAACTGTCTCTCTTCTTGAAAGCCTTACTCTCTGTCAAAGCACTATTTATTACATATACTGTACATCAAATTTTCTATTCCAGTTATCTGAAAAATATTAAATATCTTTGTAGCTAATGGTTTTAAGAAATTTGTTGTATTGCCTTGAAGCACTATTTTTTAAATATATCAATGTATCATACATCAAATTTTCTTTTCCAGTTAGCTGAAAAATATGAAATATGTTTGTATTTAATGCTTTAACAATTTTGTTATATTGCATTGACTTAGATACTAAGTAGTCAGCGATATCATAGCTATTGTCGATTATTGAAGTGTATGCTTTGGTTGTTTAAAACATCTGAAAGCTATCCTCTTGTTGATTGCATGTAAGATTTGTTTACAGCAGGCTGAGGGCAGTGAAACGAGTTATACAAAAACATATATAGTGACTAACAACGAAAATCCAATTTTCATAATCGTGGTCATTTATTTTTATGCGGTTTTGTAAATTATAACAAATCTGCAAATAATGATATTAGTTTTTGAATTTAAATGTATGTTACTGTTGAATTAAAATGAAGCAGGTTGTTTTTCATCATATTAGTGTAAAAAATGATTTTGTAGGATCGTTTTAAATGAATTTGGTAAAAAAGTTGAATGTTGAGAAGTCAAGCTATTAAGTTTAGAAGGAGAAATATTTGTTCAATTTATATATGGAAACAAACAAATATTGTATCTCAATATAAGAGTTGGTCTAGTGATAAATTAAAAATGAGATGTCAAAGAAGACGATTTGTTAGATAAACTATTAATCGTTCATGTTTAGGTAAAGAAAAGGTAATAAACAAGTTGTGGCAAAAATAAAGATGAAACATTGTCATATGTATGAGCAAGTAAGATAGAAGCAATTAGTTTAGTATGAAGATTTGAGTTGCTTATGAAACTTGTTGAGTTTGCCAAAACAAAAATGTAGTTATATTAAAGATGTTTTAGAGCATCACCAAAAAGGAGTGTATTGTAGGTTGATAGAACTCTGAGACAAAGCACATCAAAGCTATAAATGTAGATGCGAATTTTTGTAATTCTTTGTCTCAAAGATCCTATAAAATACACAAGATCACTCTTGTTGCTACAACACGTCTTGGGCATTCTCTTATTGTTGTTCTCAAGTTGTTCCTATTGACTTTAGGCAACAACTCTTTAAGGCTAAATTCATAATGACTTGAAATCTCTTTTTGAAGGAGTCACAATTCTTCTTTGATTTCCCTTTTCAACATCTTTGAATTCCTTTGTTCTAAAAGACAATACACCATTTCCCAAGTCCAAATAATGCAAAATGCTTGCCAGTTTATGTTTCAAGAGTTGTAGCACATGACAGAGTACAAAAAATATTACATGTATTGAGGACTCTACACAAATCACACTTGAAAAGAGGTGGCCAATTTGATCTCTAGAAACCAAATCAGTAATCCATGCATCAAGTAGGGGGCAAGGGGTGTAATACCTAGTTCCACACTCAAACGATCTCCACTTGTATTGATGCTTTGGGCAAGCAAGGATGTAGGGGTGCGCTCTAGGCAAGCAGTGTGTTGCAGGGCATTCCGGTGGAGTTAGTATTGAATGCGAGATGCAGGGGAATTGAATTCAAATTGAGCGCGACCCGAAGTTGTTGAGTTAATGGTGCGGAAATGAGTTAGGAGCATCAACGAGTTAATGCATGCAACTAGACGGTAATGGAGCAGGCGACGGATGGTAACAGAGAGGGGTTCGTCAATGTTAGCGAACTGACTGACAATGTGAACTTGGTGGTGGAATAGTGCACATTTTCGAATGACCAGAATCTCCGAAAAGTCACACTACAACCTACTCCTAATATTATGTACAGATATCAAGTTACAGTGTTTGATGGTAAAACGGTTAATTACCACATAGTTTGTTTTTAGTTTAATCTTTATTTCATTATATAGTTTTTTTGTACTTTAATATTTATTTCATTATATAGAAGATATTATAAGTTTGAGTTGTGAAATATAATTATTTTGAATTATAAATTTGATTAATCGCTATGAAATTCTCTAAAGTTCACTGAACCTCAAAATTGTTCTTAAATTCACCAAATATCAACCATGATACAAATTATATATGTAATTTCCAAATACTCTCATCTCAAAATGGACTCTGTTTTTATGTTAATGCTAATCTATATTTGACATTAAATATGGTATTGACTTTTTCAGCGTCACTCGTTCATGCAATTAGTGTATCATGTAGGCTCATAAACATATTTGTGTTATTAGCTTCATTGTTATTTATATAGAATCAAATAAAGTACATTTATATTCAATTTACCTTTATAAGCATAAAACTTATATGTAACTATCCAGACAATGACATTATTAATAGTAATGCACAACCCAAGCTCAAAAAGCAAGTTAAAACTTTCTAAGAAATATACAAAAACTAGCAAACTTTAATGGTCTAAACTAAGCCAAAATTGTTTAGGAAATATACAAAAACCATTTAGCCTTCATGGTCTAAACTAATAATCAAGTGACCCAAAAAGAACTACAATCACTCTTTCATGCAATTAGCTTATCACATTAAAAATGATGTAGGTCCATAAACATATATTTGTGTTATTGGCTTCATTTCTATTTACATAGAATCAAATAAAGCACATACATATTCAGTCTAGTTTCATAAGCATAAGACTTACATGTAATTATCCACAAGTATTAATAGTAATACACAACCCAGACTAAAAAAGAAAGCTAAAACTGTCCAGGAAATAGACAAAAACTAGCCAGCCTTAGTGGTCTAAACTAATAAGCAAGTAACCCCAAAAAAGCTACATCCAAAATTGTAGATGACCAAGTGTTTTCCAAGAACAAGGATTGGGATTTCTTATGTCCATCAACACTTTCAAAAATACAAAATAGAACACCAAATAGACTATGGCTTAAAAAAGAGCAATTGTGCTTGCATTTTAAAAAACGTAGCTATAAAATTCTTCATAAAATAGATAACATGTAACCAAGTACAATGCCCTTCTAGATAAAGAGTCCAATGTTGTGTTCAATTTACAATGAATATGATGAAAACTAATAATCTTGAAACTTTCCTTCATCTCTAGAATCCTTGATTTACAGTAATCCAAATTGAAGACCTCAAACTGAGTTGTACCTGCAAATCAATCTATCGTACATTTGGAATCACTAAGAATTTGAAAACATCTTATTTTTTTTTAAGTTGGCAAGATACATAAATGCCTAGCAAGCAATCATTTAGACTTTTGACTTTGTACTTTTTTTCAATACTAATTCTATATTGGTAGGACAATCCAAATTGAAGACCTCAAACTGAGTTGTACTTGTGAAACAATCTATCGCACATTTGGAATCACTAACAATTTGAAAACATCTTATATTTTTTTAAGTTTGCAAGATACATAAATGCCTAGCAAGCAATCATTTAGACTTTTGAATTTGTACTTTTTTCTAATACTAATTCTATATTGGTAAGACTTGTTTCCTGCTAGTTTGAGAAGACTGCCAACCCTATATCTTTTTTCTTGAGTTGTACCATCAAAGAAACCCACTCGATAATACTATAACGGAAATGTGTTCGACTTTTCTTTTCTTTTCTTTTTTGTTTCATATTGAAGAGCCATAATTGCAGGAGTTTAAATACCAATATTAATTGTTGTGTTTTTTAAAATAACCTTGTTTTTTAAGATCCATACATATAAGATGAACATGCTTGCTTGGCTCTATTGCAATTCTTCCAACTTTAAAAGAGTCTAACTTTAGAAGAGTCTAAAATGGTGAACAAGCTTTGGGTGATCAAAGCCTCCATGTGGAATTATGCTATGGAAGCCCATAATTAAATAAAATGCCACAAAGATAAAAAAAAAGGTGTAATGATTCCTAATCTTAAAATTCTAATAATTTTAAAACTTCCTCAAAAGTGACATGTCTTATCTTTTATTTAATGACGGTAACTTGTAAGACTAAATTCTATTTTGCAACGAACAAAAAAAATCCAAAATTTCTTCATAAATTTTACAAAAACTAGACAAATTTGAACAAATATTTTTTTCAAATTAAATTTTATTTTATAATACAAACTTAATAAAACACCTCAATATATTTGGTAACATTAATCAAAGTATGTATTGAAAGTATCTATATTATCATCTCACAATTTAGGAATTCAATACCAAAACAAAAAAAAATCCCTCACCCTAAAATACATGTACATGACAAACTATGAGATATAACATGTAAATCAAACAAATTAAAGAGAATTTAGATGTAAAATCTGGCAAATAAATAAGTTTGTACTCAAACATTGATGATGTATATTATATGACGAGGATTTATATATAATTTTGATATCTTGAGATATTTTTTCCAATAAAATTTATATTTTATATTTTTTTAGTTGTATAAATCAAATAACATAGGTGAAGAGGATTATTTTTTTAGAGAAGAATCTTAGTTTTGGTTTTTTTTAATCTTATAATTTAAATAGAGAATAATATAACTGGTAAATTATTTTGAAGATGTATTAGAAGTATAGCTGGAAAATTGTCTGAAGAAATTTTTGAAGGGGTAATATTTTGGTTTTTGGATAGAAAGTTTCAATTGTAACCGAGAAACAAGGTGTCAAAGGGCTACTTTCTTTAGTGCATTCCAATACTAAAGTTTTGAAGGTACTGAGAAAGTAGTCACGAGGTTTGAGACTAGTGACATTGTCACATTCATTAATGGGGCCTAGTGACCCAACATGTGCTTAGAGTTGGAGAATGTAGTAGAGAAACTATTAATTCAAATTCTCCTTAACCTTAATAATTGCTTGTGAACTTTAGGTATCTTCTTATGTTTCTTTATTAGATCTTTTCATCAAACAATTATCAAGAATGAAAACAATAAAGATAATAAACACAAGTACTAGGCTCCAAGCTAGGGAAAAACCCCTCCAAGGGAAAAATCCAAAAAAATCTCCCCTCCTTAAAGAATCTGCTTCAAATGAGAAAACCAAGACCCAAACCCAAGATCGAGTCCTCCTCCAAGCACCAAGTCAACCCTCTAACAAAACCTTTCCAAGATGACAAAAATCAGCGTCGAGTCAACAAGAGTCAACTTTCTTTAAACATGTTCCAATCACAAATTTCAGCCCTCTATCTTAGAAATTTGAACCTGCAGTAAGTTCAGAATTTCGGCCTGCAATTTTTGGCCTTCCTACAACATAACAGAAACCCTAATTTGCACATGTGAGAGAGAGACCAAAATCAAAGTCTTCTTCCTTCGCTTTGCTTTTCTCCTTCTTTCCTTGTCTCTTTGCTCTTGTTTCATCCTCCTTCTATTGCAGATCAAACTTGAATGTGTGAGTGTCAAATGAGGTTGAAGTTCCTTCTATATATAGCCTTTCTAAGAGGTAGAATGAGCCTCTCTAGGCCAACTTGTCCTTGACTACGGCTGACTTGTGCTTGGAGGATCATGGGACTTTTTAGACTCAAAATCATTAAATTTTACATGTTACAACTTTCCCAATCGGGTCTTATATAATTGAAAAGGACTCTCTTGACTCAAGAAAAATAATCTTTTGACATGACAAACCCTAGAAGCATTAAGAACATGCTTGATCTAGTTTGACCAACAAAATGGAGCATAAAACCCATGCTTGAAATTATATTTTTCTTTCCTTTTTTTCTGGCAACGTAAGATATACATAATGGCTTGAGTACATTGACAATTATGAATACAAAAACTAGTTACATTTTCCAACACTTAGGATACTGGCACTAATCGAGATATGAGTATTGAAGGAGGCACTTATTCATATAAAGAATGATAGAGTCCTATCCTAACCCCTTCACTTTGATACATTATTAATGTATGTGGCTTATTAGTCTCCTCGTGAGATGACCAAGTGGTTGGCCCAATGGGATGTTATCTCCTCCACGTGGTTCCAAATCCCATTGGGGAACACCTTTAGCCCCTTGTGATAAGGCCCAAGGAGTAGCTCCCAAACCGTTATGGAGTCTTGACTCTTGCTAAGTCATTAATTCTTGGTATATTTGTCTTACGGGTCGTTGGATATACTCTTGGTGTTATAGTGGCAATCACTAGGTTTGATCTTGGGCCTCGCCTACATTATTCGAACAAGTTACCAATTCACCATGGTAAAAAAATAAAATGTTTGTGGCCTATTGAATAATTAGTTAATAGTCACTCGTAAAAATCGTATGGTCCTCTTTGTTAAGCTCCAAATTAATTAGCAGACTCTCATTATAAGTGGGTCCACACACACACACACACACACACATATATATGTGTGTGTGAGAGAGGCCTATTAAATAGTTAGTTAATAGCCACTCATTGTAAAAATGGTATGGTCCTCTTCGTTAATAAGATCCAAATAAATTAGTAGGCTCTCAATATAAGTGGGTTCGTTTATATATATATGAAATAGAAGGTTGTGTAATGTTGTTTTGAGAATTGCTTTTGAAGGTTACCCTCTTGAAGAAGCAAGTGAACATAGATTTGTAATTTTTATTATCAAAGAGATTTTTCTTTTTGGGGCTCTCTCTCTCTCTCTCTTTCTTTTAATATGTTCATTGGTTTTGCACTATATTTCATGTGAATTACATTACAAATTGTAGCAAAGCTCTTTCTTCAACATGAAGTGAAAGAATTATTGCGTAGAAAGTGGAAGATTTCATTTTATTTTTGTTGATTTTTTATGGAAAAAAGGAGGATTACAACATTTAGGTCAAATTTTTAAACTTTTTGTGTATAATTTAAAAAATATAAACTAAGAATCAAATTCTTATTGACAAATCATCTAAAATGGAGTTCAAGAAGTGAAGTTATTCATAATTTAAAATTGATAAATTTTTTAACACTTTTTACTTCTTCTTCTTCTTTTTTTGTGAAGGTTGTATTTTACAAATTGGATATTTTTTTTGTAGAGAGCACATATTTCAATCAAATTAGTGTTATTTGATAGAGAACACATATTTTAGTGAAACTAGTGTCATTAGATCCATCAAAGCTCTGACATTTCATATTTGGGTCATAATAACTAATTTAAGAAATATAGTGAAAGTTGCGATTATTTTACATTTTTAGCTTTAAATCTTACTTTGCACAAGTTATTTTTGGTGATATTAAGATATTTTTCCTGAGGTTATCAAGCTCAATTTTTTTTTCTTTTTTAGATGTGTATTCTAACCTCTTTAAATAACACAATGATCTATCATTCAATGGGTAAAATTGTGGTTGGGGAAGAATACACATTGGAAATACACATGGGTTCACCTTGTTGGAAACCTCTATAACCTTTGGTGGTATTCCTTTGAGCAGTACCGCATTAGATAATAGAAGTATATTGAATATCACTTCCACATACCTTAGGGTATATGGAAAGTCCCCTAGGATACTTGAAACCAACTCTAGAAAAGGCAATTGCATATCTTGTTGTTGTAGTACATCAGGAACCAACATTCAAGGAGACCACTCTTTAGTGCTTGGGTAGTCGAGTAGTATGAATAAGGGCACACTTGAGACTCCTTAGCTTGTTCCTTGAGATATTAGGTTAAGTAATATTGTTGGACCCCACACTTATATTAGAAAGTCATAACACTTAACAGTCCCTTATTCTTAGCATCCAATAATTTATTTTAGCGAAATCACCAATGAAGGAGATTGCCTATAAACATCTTTGTACTTCTTTAGACAACATGGAAACCTTATTTGCTACAAATAAGTTGGAATCAACAGAAGGTCATCTTAAACAATGACAAGACAACATAAATGGGTTGGAAGAGAAGTCCAATATGAAGTTAAATGAGAGATTTGACAACTTTGAAAAATTATGATTGAGTAGTTGTGAAATATAATATTAGAGCTAAAATCATACCAAGGGAAAACCATATGATTGTGCAACAAATTGAGCCACGCGAAGAAGAAACTTCTAACTTAGGTCTATTTAGCCACGCAATACTTGTCAGGTCTACACAACAATAAATAAATGGATAATAACATATGGCATCGTTCTCCGAAGGTGGACCTAAACAAATTTGACAGTTTTTACTCATCAATATGGGTTATTCAAATGGAACATTACTACGTCCTCTGGGGTATTGTTGATGACATGATGAAACTTAGTGTGGAGGTCCTATATTTTGATGAATAATTCTAATAGTAGGAATGGCATGAAAAAACCTATTTTGGCTACATTTCCTACAGTCAAGTTGTTAAAGTTTTTTATGCACATTTCTAGAGGGATACTCATTGTTTGGCATGACTTAGCCAGTTACAAAAAACTAGATCAACCATTAAATCTGCAACAACCTTTGAGCAAGTAGCAATAACTTACCAAGTGCCTTCAATAAAGATTGTTCATTAGTGGTCTTAGGAGGAGATTCGAGTGCAAGTTAGAATGCAACAACTTACTATATGGTTAGAAGCACCCAAGAGGGACCTAGAAGCCAAAATGGTGATTAATGTGCAAATAAGAAAACCAATCTTCATTCCTTGCACTTGTCCTTCCCAAGGTAATACACCATGCAAAACCCTTATTCATCTCTTTAAGGTACAAATTGTGTCTCCAACAAAAATGACATATTGTAAAAGATGTGGACTCTACTACAATTGTGATGAAAAATATGCTCTAGGTCATAGGTGTAAATAACATAAATTTTTTCAAATTGATATGATTACTTAGGCCTTGATGGAAAACATAACCATTTAAGAGATACTGATATTACAAATTGAAGACACCAACACTTAGAATTAGGTAAATATTGAACCATCATTATCTCCTAAAGAACATGTAATATCCTTTCCTACATTATTAGATATTTCAACTTCACAAACATCAAAAGTCATAGGACACATCAAGCATCAGAGAGTTATAGTCCTTTTGTAAGTATTCACAATTCCATTCACAAGAGAGTCACGAAAAAAGTCTGTTGTTTTGTACACCTAGTGCAAAAATTTCAAGTCATGATTTTCCAATGGAGGTATGATAAAATGTGGGGGAATATGTTGAAACTTCAAAATCTAGTTGGAAGATTATTAACTCAAAACCAATCTATTTTCCATTGACATGGGTGGTTGTTATAGAGTATTGGGGGCAGAATGACTATGCATGTTGGGACCAATCACAATGGATTTCAAAGAACTCTATATTAGCATCACTAAAGAGGGACATGCACACACCCTTCAAGGGCTTTAGGCAGGCTTCGCTGAAATATCCAACTC
Organism: Pinus tabuliformis; assembly: GCA_031772625.1. Taxonomy (NCBI): domain Eukaryota; kingdom Viridiplantae; phylum Streptophyta; class Pinopsida; order Pinales; family Pinaceae; genus Pinus; species Pinus tabuliformis. Next base: position 2,031,913,727 of record CM062818.1, on the reverse strand, counting down.
CCATTGTATAGATATATTGTTAAATAAATTCCACTCATGAATTAGTGCCCAATTTAATCCCATACAAGTCACGAATAATATGACAAAATAATCCACCTAGATTTGCAATTGATCCTTGAAAAAAATCATCAAGTCTTTGAGAAAATAGAGGGTTTAACCCTTTCTTGAGGAGAGCATGACCACAGAATTCCCTTGATTCTAGGAAGTCAACCACCAAATGTATGTTCTTATCGACACCGTTTTGCAAAAAAGAATGAAATAGAAAATATTATTCAAGAACTACTGGAGGCAACCGTCATATGTCCCAGTACAATCCCTTACTCATCATCAGTAATCATGGTGTTAAAGAAGGAAGGAACTTGGCACATGTGCCCTAATTTTAGGGATCTCATTAAGTTGAAAATCAAGGACAAATTTCCCATTCTAGTTATTGATAATCTCCTTAATGAACCTCATGGAGCAAAGTTTTTCACCTAGCTTGATCTACGTTTAGTATAACACCAAATCAAGATGAGAGGTAGACATCCTAAATACATCTTTCAGAACACATAGAAGTCATTATAAGTTTCTAGTGATGCATTTAGGTCTTTGTAATGCTCCATACACTTTCCAGAGCCTCGTGAAAAATATTTTTAAATCCTTCCAATGCAATTTTGTGCTGGTCTTATTTGTTGATATATTTATCTTATAGAAAGCAAGGGAATCACAAAAAGAATGTTGATAATTGCTTACATCTCTTGAAAGACAACCAATTATTCAGTAAGTGCTCCAAATGTGCTTTATGAGCCTACATGATACACTAATTGCATGAACGAGTGACGCTGTAAAAAGTCAATACCGTATTTAATGTCAAATATAGATTAGCATTAACATAAAAACAGAGTCCATTTTGAGATGAGAGTATTTGGAAATTACATATATAATTTGTATCATGGTTGATATTTGGTGAATTTAAGAACAATTTTGAGGTTCAGTGAACTTTAGAGAATTTCATAGCGATTAATCAAATTTATAATTCAAAATAATTATATTTCACAACTCAAACTTATAATATCTTCTATATAATGAAATAAATATTAAAGTACAAACAAACTATATAATGAAATAAAGATTAAACTAAAAACAAACTACGTGGTAATTAACCGTTTTACCATCAAACACTGTAACTTGATATCTGTACATAATATTAGGAGTAGGTTGTAGTGTGACTTTTCGGAGATTCTGGTCATTCGAAAAGTGCACTATTCCAGCACCAAGTTCACATTGTCAGTCAGTTCGCTAACATTGACGAACCCCTCTCTGTTACCATCTGTCGCCTGCTCCATTACCGTCTAGTTGCATGCATTAACTCGTCGATGCTCCTAACTCATTGCCGCACCATTAACTCACCAACTTCGGGCCACGCTCAATTTGAATTCAATTCCCCTGCATCCCGCGTTCAATACTAACTCCACCGGAATGCCCTGCAACACACTGCTTGCCTAGAGCGCACCCCTACATCCTTGCTTGCCCAAAGCATCAATACAAGTGGAGATCGATTGAGTGTGGAACTAGGTATTACACCCCTTGCCCCCTACTTGATGCATGGATTACTGATTTGGTTTCTAGAGATCAAATTGGCCACCTCTTTTCAAGTGTGATCTGTGTAGAGTCCTCAATACATGTAATATTTTTTGTACTCTGTCATGTGCTACAACTCTTGAAACATAAACTGGCAAGCATTTTGCATTATATGGACTTGGGAAATGGTGTATTGTCTTTTAGAACAAAGGAATTCAAAGATGTTGAAAAGGGAAATCAAAGAAGAATTGTGACTCCTTCAAAAAGAGATTTCAAGTCATTATGAATTTAGCCTTAAAGAGTTGTTGCCTAAAGTCAATAGGAACAACTTGAGAACAACAATAAGAGAACGCCCAAGACGTGTTGTAGCAACAAGAGTGATCTTGTGTATTTTATAGGATCTTTGAGACAAAGAATTACAAAAATTCGCATCTACATTTATATCTTTGATGTGCTTTGTCTCAAATTTCTATCAACCTACAATACACTCCTTTTTGGTGATGCTCTAAAACATCTTTAATATAACTACATTTTTGTTTTGGCAAACTCAACAAGTTTCATAAGCAACTCAAATCTTCATACTAAACTAATTGCTTCTATCTTACTTGCTCATACATATGACAATGTTTCATCTTTATTTTTGCCACAACTTGTTTATTACCTTTTCTTTACCCAAACATGAACGACTAATAGTTTATCTAACAAATCGTCTTCTTTGACATCTCATTTTTAATCTATCACTAGACCAACTCTCATATTGAGATACAATATTTGTTTGTTTCCCTATATAAATTGAACATATATTTCTCCTTCTAAACTTAATAGCTTGACTTCTCAACATTCAACTTTTTTACCAAATTCATTTAAATTCATTTAAAACGACCCTACAAAATCATTTTTTACACTAATATGATGAAAAACAACCTACTTCATTTTAATTCAACAGTAACATACATTTAAATTCAGAAACTAATATCATTTACTTGCATATTTGTTATAATGTACAAAACCGCATAAAAATAAATGACCACGATTATAAAAATTGGATTTTCGTTGTTACTCACTATATATGTTTTTGTATAACTCGTTTCACTGCCCTCAGCCTGTTGTAAACAAATTTTACATGCAGTCAACAAGAGGATAACTTTCAGATGTTTTAAACAACCAAAGCATACACTTCAATAATCGACAATAGCTATGATATGGCTGACTACTTAGTATCTAAGTCAACGCAATATAACAAAATTGTTAAAGCATTACATACAAACATATTTAATATTTTTCAGCTAACTGGAATAGAAAATTTGATGTATGATACATTGATATATTTAAAAAATAGTGCTTCAAGGCAATATAACAAATTTCTTAAAATCATTAGCTACAAAGATATTTAATATTTTTCAGATAACTGGAATAGAAAATTTGATGTACAGTATATGTAATAAATAGTGCTTTGACAGAGAGTAAGGCTTTCAAGAAGAGAGACAGTTGCAGGAATGGAAACTTTTTTTGGTGATAAAAAGTAAAATCACAAAACATGTTCGTTTTTAATACAAATCACTTTTGTTCTGCCACATACCATGTTGCAGATGCAGATGGAGGAACTGCTCGTTTTTGTCTACCCACTAACCAATTGATAGTCCTCATACCAAAAGATGTAGTGGCCTCGCTGGTGCTTGTTGTATAATCTATACTGGAATTCTCCCTATCAGGTATTGGTTCACAACTTCACACACATTCAAGTTGGCTTTGGCCTTGGCCTCCCTTATAAGGCTAGCATCATCCTTCCATCCTGCAAATACTTCTGTCTCAGACATTGAGCGTCTATTGGCCCCGGTTGCCTAGGTTTGACATCACCTAATGCACCTAATCTGAAAGAGAAAGCTCTCCTCGAACGACCCAACTTCTCCAGTGATCCTGGTTGTTCCCCTGTATTCATTTTACGCCACCTGTTACTGTTGCTGATCTCAACCTTTCTCTCGTTTACCTCAGTCGTCCTGTGACCCTCACTTTCCAGATCTATATCCACAAATGCATCTCCATCTCTCCATGTATGCGACTGATTGACCTTGATTAATTTTCTGCTCTCAGAAACAAAGTCCAGGGAAGGAGTCAGTTGGTTGTGGCTCATTTCTGCATATTTTGGTATGCATTCTGAGAAAGCATGTCTATGCCCTGGTGTCAATAGTAGTCTAATGGCCGTTTGCCTTCTACAAGGGGCAACCGCTATGACTACGTATCATCTCCGAACGTCCCTGCTACTTCCTGGAACATTTCCTGTTTCACTCTTTCTACTATCTACGGTATTCCTAAATTTGCCAAGTTTTATAGGCATTACCATAACCTTCCCCCTTTCGTTGTTATCCTGCACCTGAAGATTACATGGCTCTTCTGGGCCTTGAGGGGCCTGAGATTGAAACTGGTTAATCCCCACTTGTTGTATATCTCCACAAAACGCCAAATGGTCCTGCAAATGGGATTGTTCCTCAGCTTCTCTGTCTCTATTTTCATCCCCTGACTCAAATCTCAAGCCTGGACCTGCAGTGGGGAGATTTGAGAAATACTGCAGCAGACTTTCTCTACACAATGGGCAAGTGGAATGAGATAACAACCAGGTCTCAATGCATTCTAAATGAAAAGCATGGCTGCACTTGGGAAGCAAACGTATCTTATATTCTGCTTGAAACTCATGCAGACAAATTGCACAATCCGAACCTTCTTTGAGTCCCTTGACAGCCTTGTATAGAAAGACTGGTAATGCATCAACGAATGCCTGGTCAACCCCTGCATCATGGAGATGAAACAACTGCTGCAGTTTCCCTTCGATTGCACGTATGCCCCCTGAGCTGTTGGAGTCTCTATTGGGAGCTCTTGCCAAGTATCTGACTAAAACGTGAAGACTAAAGAGAGAAAAAATGTACTGTTAGGATTATAATTATTAGAACAATGCTTGGGCTAATTTGGTTGTTGTCATCGAGCTGTTTGGATGGTGGATCCACACGATGGGAACTGAAGTCAGAAGGATAAGCTTGAGGAGGTGGGAAAAATGAGGAAGTTGCAGTACTGTAGTGGAAAACTGACCACCTTGCTGCTTCTGCTAGTGAAAACGAAATAGGCTATAGTGCGACTTTTCAGAGATTCCGATCATCCGAAAAGCGCACTATTCTTGAAGATGCGGAGTTCGCTGTGTCGATGCTCAGTGGTGGACAGGGTGCTCGACCACAGTTGAGGATGATCACCGGAAATGCTCAGTGTGGTGAATTGGGGATTTCTGTGGTTCTGTGTGCGCGTGGAAGCAGGGGATGTTGAGATGCAGGTTGTTAGGTGTTGCAAGCAGGGGAGGGAGGGTATGGCGGTAGTTCAAAATTGAAATTGAGCGCGATAACATTAATGCAGGCGGCGGACGGTAACGGAGGCGAGCTAAGCGGACGGTAACGGAGAGGGGTCCCGGCGATGTCAGCTGATTGACTGAGGAGTAGTCTACCTAGAAGCGGAGAAGGAGGGTGGCGGAGATAAGGGAGGGTGGCGGAGGGCAGGGCAGAGACATTCTCGGTGGCCGGAGTCGGACGATTTTCTGGCGGGTGACGGAAAATGGGCCATTCTACTGCCTAGGTAGACTACTCCATTTAAGAGAATTATATAATGTTTAGTAAGGATTTCGGATTTAACTATTAACTATGGTTCAGAATTTAGTGACGCTGATCAGTGTTCAAAATTGAACATGTAAGAGCCCTGCAAGGGGCCTCTGGCACGTCGGAGAAGTGTTTATTAAAATTTATCCATAAAAAATATATATATATATATATATATATATATATATAGATATATATATTTACAAGTTTAAAAAATAGAATAAAATTATAAAATGTTATTTGAAGGGTTGTTTGTCTATGTAATATTTCTGAAAATTCAAGTTATCTTTGAAAATTCTAGTTACCTATTACCTCAATTTTCTGGGCCGGCTGCCGGCACTGGGCTCTGGTTGCAACTTGCCTCAATGCCTTGTTTTTTGACTGTCCTGCAGAGTCACTCTAGAGTCTAGGGTAGTGGTACGCAGGGGAGGTTGTTGCAGCATTAAAAAAAGTAATGGGTAACTTGTAATGGAGGTTGTTGCATTGAATTTTCAAGGCCAACATTCATAATGGCGGGCATGACACTGATATTTTTCCCTATTGTGCCTTTGGTGGGGTGTGTCGTGCAGTTCAGAAGATAGAAATCTATTTACATTAATTGGTTGGCCTTTTCTTGCTCCCATGTACCTTTGATATACCTTGTCTAGGAAGACAACCGTTCGTTACTAGAGGAGAGCCTAATTATCTGTTCGACAAGCTTAGTTGATTAGTATTACTCAGGGCCAATGCCCACTGCCAAGGATTTTATTTTTATCACCCCATTTAACCAAAGAACTGCGAGCAGCAAAAGATCCATCTGCCATTTTTGCAACTGCGAAAGAGCCATTTTTACAGGTATTTATGGATAACCCAAAATAGCATTCATCTGTATGCCACCATTTTTACAGGTATTTCTCGACAACCCAAAAGAGTATTCATCTGTATGACAAGTCTAAAACCCAAAAGCAAATATTTGGTCATGTCAATTCTATCGCCTTTTAACCTTGGTCTCAAATGGGTTTTACAATTCTTACCATCATTCAATCTCATTAAATAAATGGATTATACCTAGGACTGGGAGTGGGTATTTCAGTATGCAAACAATGACAATTTCCCATTTGTAATTGCACCAAATCTCATAGATTGACCACGCCTTGGTCAATGACTTAACAACCAGAAATTTGATTTTTTTTTTTACATTACTTAACATATAGCAATACTTAGAGAATTGATCTTTGACCTATGAGTTATAGACTCACTTGACTATCTTTGTCAACACCATTTACAAGTTGAAGTTGTTACAAATACATTCTGCAAAAAATGTATTTCCAGCTGAGCGATATTAATTGTCTATCCAACAAGATGAGCACTACCACTATCACCATGTATCTTGTACCTTCATATATTGCTTTATATTGACTAGGTTTGATTATCTCTCCTGGGCTTCCATCAAGGTGAGTAAGGGGAAATTGGAATCCACACAACGCCTCTATCAAATTTAGTGTGTGCTCAACATAGATATCATCACCCTTTCATTTGAACTTAGAATGGTCTTTCAATTGTAGTACAAAAACAATGTTCCCAGTTACAGTGTTCGACACCTCATCAATTTCACCCTGAAACATTGTCCTCTTTCCATGTTGCATTCCCTTCTCAACGTGTACTTCTAACACTTCCTTATCTTGAACAACTTTGTTCCATTTACACTACTAGTGACCACACTTATCCTTATCACTGGTTGTCTCGCCTGAGCCCCTACGACCGGACAGACATGTTGCATTTGTTGTATCATCCCAAGAACTAGTTGCCTAATAGAGACCTTCATACCAAAATCTTGGCATCTCATTATAGAAAAGCAATGTATAACAGAATCTAATGCTAAAATTTGATGGACACAATATAGGGAAAATTTACACTTGGAAAGGCTTTAAACACATTATAATAGAATATTAGATATCAATTCACTTACACAACAAAAGTTCTACCAAGTTCTGATGAGTTGGGAAATGGGTAAACAATCAATCTTATAAGAAACTTTGGTGAAAATTCTTATCATAATGTTTTAAATGAGTGTGTCATATCGTTGGATTTCATTATATTTTACATTCAAACCTAACGGGACACTTAATCTACTAGATTTCCAAACATTTTTATGATGTTGTGATGGGTTGAACGATTATCCAAATAGATTTCATACTTTTCATGAGGGGAATCTATATACTTTTGATTCTTCAATTTTTTTGAAAAATTGACCATTGTAGTAACAATTTTAACTCCAATAAAACTTTTATTCGAAAGTGTGCTATAGATTGTCATTTAGGAAAGTTTAAACTCTCGACTCCCATACATCGACTAGAAGCACCAAATTTAGAGCCTTTCCCCTTACACTTTGAACATATAACATTTCTCGAGAGCGATAGCTTTCTAGATGTTCCATTGTGTCGGTCCTCCAAAGAAACCTTCATAAGATGTACAACATCTTCAACTTGATTTTGCGTTCAACCCCTTGAGCTACCACCTCCTAAAATATACCCTCCAAAAGAACCTCCAAAGAATGACTCAAATATGTCAAATGGATTATGGGAAGCACTTCCTCCTCCATTCCCTCTTTCAGCGCATCTTTTCCATATTGATCATATATCTCCCTTTTTTTTGGATCACTCAAGACTTCATAATCCTGAGCCAATTCTTTGAATTTTTCTAGATCTCCACCCTTATCATATTTATCATATATCTCCCTTTTTTTTTGGATCACTCAAGACTTCATAATCCTGAGCCAATTCTTTGAATTTTTTTGGATATCCACCCTTATCAAGGTGATTTTTGATGACAAATTTTCTATAAGCCTTCTTCAACTCATTAGGTGTGGCACTTCTTGACACACCAAAAATATCATAATACTTTGTGTTGTCACTCTCGTTTGGTGCATGCCCAAACATAGTTAAGACTTTAGTCTCCACTCTAACAATTTCTAATTTCTATGAAGCTATATGTGAAATGGGGTATATTTGGAAAATTGTGCAATTTTTCATTAACACAAATATTACTAGTTTTTTTTTTTTTTTTTTGTGAAAATGAAATGTGAAGATAATATATTGTTGTCAATTGAGCTTCTCATTATGGAAGGACATCGTGGATATATGCCCTTCTAATTGAAATTAAGACTGGCCCTTCAAATTTGATCACGGATGCCGATGAGTACAATGGGCTTTGAAAAGTCATGAAAATAAGTGTGACAAGAAGATATTTGATAGGATAATTACAAAGATGTTGAAACTTGGTGGAAACTAATTTTGAAAAGGAACATAATTGATGTTCTGAAGATTTTGTGAGTGGAGTGCTCAAATATTACCATGCCGCACCATGAAATTCACAGAGAAGATCATAATGAGCCGAGTCGTAGGATAATCAGTGTGTAATTTAAAGCTTCCAGATATTAACCCCAATTGTCCGTGAGTTGTGTTGTAAGGGAGTATGATACATCGCCCCATGACACATGTGAACGCTACCCAAAAAATATAATTCGATGATCTGCGAGACAATGTCGACATGGCATCTAATCCATCGATGTTGCTTAGTTGGATAAACACCATGTATTGTAAAGCCTTTTGCAGATGGAATCTAATGACATTCCAAATCATTCCATTTTCAAAAAGAACGGAGAAACGTAAACTTTATTCAGTGACAATATTCTTTTAATCTTGATCACCAACCAAAATGTTTTTTAATTTATTTTCAATATTTTTGTTTTTTTGTTTGTTGTTGTAATATTGTAATGTTTATGTGGTTAAATATATTTTATCTGGAGGAGTTTTCTGGTCTATTATGGTAGAGATGTTGTAATATCTTATCTTGTCTTCTTTAACATTTTGATTAGATTAAATTATATAAACATAAAAATAAAAATAAATTAAATTAATTTATAATTAAAGTAAAATAGTTACATTAACATTAGTATTTTTTAGATTCTACTCTCCAACCTACTATATTAAAAATGTATAATGTAATATAAACATTTTGACTCCATTAGAATAAAATTAAAATTAAAAATATGATAGAAATGTTTAATGTTTAATATCTATACCACTATGCAGTATTTAATGTTATAATAAATTTTAATTAATTTTAAATTAAAGATGCTATATATCACCTATTAGAAATTGAGAGATGACCAGAGAGAGATTGCACAACACAACACAAATCACATTATGATCTTATTCATCGCAACATTTACATATATATAGAACATAACACACATCTAGATAATGACTCCAACTCATCACATAAGAATCATCAACTTCTAGACTGATGCCTAGGGACTCACAATGACAACTACACATGACATGGAAGCATTACTTCCAACACCCTCCCTTAATGCTTACATGGAAAATAACCAAAACACATATAACAACAATATGATATATGTCTGACTGGTCTTCATCAGTGCTCACATCCACTTTGGAATCTCACAAACATCGCTCTTTCTTCAATACCACATCTTCGAAATGTCACTTGACCTCCATTTAAAACATAACTTCCTTTGACCGTAGTTGATGAAATTTGTACAATTAATGCTTCTCGACCTCTCGAAGAACAATCTTGATACTGAACCACCCTATGGAACAACTCCCATCTATCAAAATGCATCGAACTATACTTTTGATAGTTGTATAGGTGTGTTATCTGGGTACTAAGTGTATCCAATAGCCAATTATACCACTGACCATTTTTTACAAATACACTTACATACATATGAAGAAAACCTGTAACTAATGTTCTTGAAGCACTCAAGAACGATAAGACACATTAGCATATAACAAACTCAACATAACCAAGTCAATGATGTGTTCTCTCAACACCAAAAAATGTTGAGAACCATCAACTTGAGAGATATTTTTTCTGTTCATTAATTAGTCTTTTATATGATTACAATAAAATCATGCTAACTTTACATATCAAACCTTAAAAAGGACCCAAAACAAACCCTAAAACATTGACCCACTATAAGCCCATACAAGACCATCATTACAACAATAGAAAAACTTAATTCCACGCTTGAGGGCTGCATAATATCTGAGCATTGATCCCAACAAACATGGGACAAATACACATAGCAATCAACTCTTGAAACAATACCATGCTTGGCTCCAGGCTCCATGACACTAGATTCAAAACTTGTTGAGTTCCAAGTCTCACCGTGCAGCATGTCCTCACAGCAGCATAAATTATAGACTCCTCAGATCCAATCGTCTCATTCTCAGATCCCTCGTTACTCTCCTCCATCTCACATTGAACACAACGTTTCTCCAAGCCTTTGAATTTTCTAATGAACACAGTTTGAAGAAAATATGGCGATCTGGAGAGAGGCTAATGAAATGGCAACTTTCATTCAACATTGAAACTCCTCTTCAGACCTGAGGTCGTGATGTTGATTTTCATTACCAAGTGTAGACTTGGATTTTCATACAATACATCAATCAAGGGTTAGCACTAATTCTACCTATCAAGCTTGGCATCCAACATGATTGGCTTGTCGGCCCTCCAATAACTATGTGATGGACTATGGCCCCCACAACTTGGAACTTATGTGTGATGACGCTCAAACACCTGCGTGAGGGTTTATTTCCTTGGAATATCCTATGCAGTCATGTATAACTTCTCAGCCTTCCCAAACCCCTGTGTCAAACAAACACCTGTGTCCTTGGTGTTGGAACTACTACACACCTACATGCGGACTCTTAGTTAGAGCATGGGACTACATGCAAGATTCCTTCTGCATGATTTACTCCTTGATTTTCTCCTTCTTTAACTTCGCAACTGGTTAGTTCTTCTGCATGATTTACTCCCTCATTTTCTCCTTCTTTCACTCCGCAACTGGCTAGTTCTCTTCAGAACTTGTTGTAGGTGTTGAGTCTTCTCATTGATCACCACTATGGTGCATTACCTTGGGATCTTCACCCAGTAATGCTATATCATGAGCATTGTAACCTATTTTCTAATGAACCATTCTTTTGTTCTTTCGATTTTCTTTTAGTGTTTTTGCTCTGCAAAGCTGTGTGTTCAACCTTTACTAGCTAGATTCATCTGTGCAAGTTTTCTAACACATTTACATGGTATCAGAGCCCACAGGTTGCTAGATAAAAGGTGCACCACTACTTTATTTTTCAGGTATTATAGCTTGGAGATCAAAGATCGATAGAAAATGGAGTTTCCCAAAGCATCGATCCTAACACTGTACAACTATCACGAATGGAAGGACCAAATGGCTCGATACCTTCGTCATAAAGGGTTGTACATGATTACCATGGCTACAAAAGTGGAACCCACTTCAGCCATATAGAAATCCAAGTACCTCAACCATATGGATGAGGCCCATGGATCCATGTGCATGTGCATCTCTCCAGAGTTTCAGTTTCATCTATCTTCCTGCAATACTCCCAATGAGATTTGGAAAAAGGTTGAAGAAATCTATGGGAAACAGGATGAGATGAAAGGACATCTGCTCGAAGTGGAGTTGTTGCCATTGGATCCACGGAACTATGACAGAATTCAAGACTTCTTCTCTCTATTATGTCAAAGCTCGGACCGGAATACTCTGTCTTTGTGTCTACATTTCATTCAGTAAGGCTCGCAACAGGTAAATCCTACACTATGCCTTCTCTGAAAGAATTTATGGAGTCCCTTATTTTTGAGCAAGATAAACTCATTGGCATGGGGAAAATCAAACCTCCAAAAGCGCATGCACTTGCTGTGCATGACGGCAGACACAACAAAAATCACAGATCTAATTCAAATTAGAAAAATCAGCAGTAAAAAGACAAGGGAAAAGCGCATTCCCATCCAAAGAAGGAAGGGTACACAAAGCCCTTCAATGACTCCTTCGGCTCGAGAAATGAGAAAGGGAAGAAAGGAAACAGATGCACCTACTGTCAAAGAGGATTCAATCCAGAATCCTCTTGCATGAAGAAACAAATTGACCAAATGGCAGAAATCCTTCAAAAGCACAACCTTGGGGACCACATCCCTTAGGGCGCCAAGAAGAAAACTGAGGATCCGCCACATGGGAAAGGTAACAATTTTCATGCTTTAGTTGCAATTAATTCTTCTCCTAATGCATGGATTATAGATTCTGGTGCATCACATCATATGGCTGCTGCAAAGGAAGTCTATTCCTCTTTGGATGCATGCAAAGGACCTCCCATCCTCATGGGAGATGACTCACCTATTGAGGTCACCGGAAAAGGTAGAGTGGAACTTTTACACTGAAGCTTTGAAGAAGTGATTCATGTTCCAAAACTTTCGGTAAACCTACTTTCAGTTTATTAGATCACTCATTCCGGCACTGGAAAGAGCGTGGAATTCACTCCAGATGCAATGAACATATATGACCTACATAGCAGCTCGAAAATTGCAACTAGTGAGGTAAACAATGGAGCCAGACTGTATACATTTTCTGAATTTATTGAATTTGAATCCTTCTTATTGCTTACACATGCTGATGATAGTAGTACGCTTTGGCATGAGAGGTTTGGTCACTTAAATTACAGGTATATGCAGTAGCTAAGCAAGAATGAGATGGTGGAAGGCTTGCCAAATATCAGTTTCTCCGAAGGAGTTTGTGAAGGGTGTGTCCTTGGCAAACATCCTATAGAAAAGTTTGACACCGGCAAGACTCACAGAGCATCCTCTCCTCTAGATCTGATCCATAGTGATCTCATGGGGCCTTTTCCTCATCCTTCCATCAAAAAATCAAGGTATGTGCTTACATTTATTGATGATTTCTCACGGCACACTTGGGTGTATCTTCTCAGGGCCAAATTTGAAGTTTTTGCACACTTTGAAGATTTCAAAGCACTAGTTCAGATACAGTTAGAGAGAAATATCAAAGCCCTCTATACAGACAATGGGGGGGAATATGTTAACACAGCACTTCAGAACCTTTGCCTTCAGTCCTGCATACAGTTGCAGTACACAGTTCCATACACTCCACAGCAGAACGAAGTTGCTGAGAGAAAGAACCGATCTCTCAAAGAGATGGATTCTTGCATGTTGCATGCTAAGTCACTGCCTCATAAGTTATGGGCTAAAGCACTTAATTGTGATAACTACATCCAGAACAGATCTCCTCATAGGTCTGTCAAGGATCAGACCCCCTTTGAGGCTTGGAGAAGCACTAAACCAGAGGTCACCCACTTCCGTGTTTTCGGCTCCCGAGCAATGGCCAGGATCCCCTCTGAAAAGAGGAAAGATCTTTATCCACAGAGCACTGAGTGCATCTTTGTTGGATACCCTGATGGTGTGAAGGGATACCAGCTCCTGATTTCCTCTACGGACAAGCTCATCATTGAGCGAAGTGTCAAATTTGAGGAAATACTCTCGCATGCACCTGAATTGCCGCATGCAGACACCTTTTATCTACCTCATGTCCGAGATGATGACTCAGTACACTCAGATGCAGATACAGAGCATGCAGATGCCGAGGTAGAGCATGCAGATGTAGAGACAGAGTCTTCAGATACAAATCTAGTGCATGCATATGATGATCCACATCCAAGCCCAGATCGAGCTTCCAACAGTGAATATTCCCCTGTAATAAATTAGAGAACAAGGAGCTTACGTGAGATATATGCAAAAGACCACCTAGCTGCTAGAAATGGTCTTGTGGGGGATAATTCTGATCTGCTGAGGACTAGCTCAGAGTTTATTGAGCCTCCCCTTGCCCTCACTACCACTAAACCATCGCCATCATGGCATTGTCATTTGGTTCATTCTTCTGATCCACAATCTTATGCTGCGGTTGCTGGGCATCCATCTTGGGAGTCCGCCATGGAGGAGGAGTATAACTCCCTCCTCGAGAACCAGACCTAGGATCTGGTCCCCCTTCCTTCAGGAAGGAAACGTTTCCAATGCAAATGGGTCTACAGGACCAAGAGTGTTGCAAATGGGCAAATCACCAGACGGAAAGCAAGGCTAGTAGCCAAAGGCTTCCAACAAGTGCATGGCCTTGATTATGACGAGACCTTTGCTCCAGTAGCAAAGATGGATTCCATACACCTTACACTTTCCATTGCAGTTGCCTAGGGGTGGGAAGTACATCAGATGGATGTGAAGAATGCCTTTCTTCACAGAGACCTATCTGAGGATATCTACATGGAGCAGCCACATGGTTTCATTCAGGATTCATCTTTTCTCTGCAGACTGAAGAAATCTCTCTATGGCCTTAAGCAGGCCCCTAGAGCTTGGTATGTGAAGATGGATTCTTTTCTCTTATCAAAAAACTTTGAAAGATGTAAGTCTAATCCAAATGTTTACATGCTCAGGACACATGATTCTCTTCTTATCTTAGTTTTGTATGTGGATGATCTCCTAATCACCGACAGCTCAGCTTCAACCATTTCTACAGTCAAGATGGCCTTGCATGATAGGTTCTTGATGATGGAAATGGGTCCATTACACTTCGTTCTTGGTCTTGAGATTAGCCAGGATGTCACAGGCATCAAACTCTCTCAGGCTAAGTATGCACAGGATCTCCTTGAGAGATTTCGCATGACTGACTGCAAGCCAACACCGACTCCTTTTCTGTCTGGGGTCCATGTTAAGGATGGAGGTGACACTCCATTAGTTGACAAAACTCTCTACTGACAGCTAGTGGGGAGCTTATTGTACCTCACCCACTCTAGACCATATCTCTCATATGCAGTAGGGGAAGTTTTGAGATACATGCAGGAGCCGCATGAGCTACACTGGAATGCTGCCAAGCACATCCTCCGATATGTGTAGGGAACCATCACCTTCGGGATTCACTATGCGGCAGGCACTGCATTGAATCTCCTTGGCTTCACAGATTCTGATTGGGCGGGAGACAACATTGATCGCAATTCCACCTCTAGATATTCACTCAGTCTCAGACCTGGACCTATCTATTGGTCAAGCAAGAAGCAGGCTGCTATTTCTCTCTCTTCAACTGAGGCCGAGTACAGAGCAGTAGTCAACATCACCATTCAGGCTCTATGGCTACAACACTTCCTCACTGAGTTGGGTGTTGAGTTCCACCAGCCCATTGTCATCTAGTGTGACAACCAAAGCACTCTCAAATTTTGTAGGGATCCAGTACAACGACAGCGGACAAAGCACATAGAGATCCATATGCACTACATCAGAGACTTATTACATGATCGAGTCATTGATTTGCAGTTCTTTCCTTTAGCAGAACAAACTGTAGACATCTTCACCAAGACATTCACTGAGCAGAAGTTTCGCTCTCTGCGCGATCATCTTGGAGTGAAGGACACAGTTGCTTAGCAACTGACTTTTCTTCCTCGTTTCTTTTGATTACATTGTATTTTAGGGGGGGGGGGGTTCCCATGAGGTTTTCCCTCTTTCCTCAATTTTAGTACAAGTTGCACTGTATTTTGGGTGACCTTTGGCCTTAGTTACCAGGGCCCATTTTCTATTTTTCCCCATAGTGGTGTTCAGGGCGGGTGTTGGAAATACTACACACCTACATGCAGACTCTTAGTTAGAGCATGGGACTACATGTAAGATTCCTTCTTTAACTCCGCAACTGGTTAGTTCTTCTGCATGATTTACTCCCTGATGTGCTCCTTCTTTCACTCCGCAGCTGGCTAGTTCTCTCCGGAACTTGTTTTAGGTGTTGAGTCTTCTCATTGATCACCACTATGGTGCATTACCTTGGGATATTCACCCAGTAATGCTATATCATGAGCATTGTAACCTATTTTCTAATGAATCGTTCTTTTGTTCTTTCGATTTTCTTTTACTGTTTTTGCTCTACAAAGTTCTGTGTTCAACCTTTACTAGCTAGATTCATCTGTGCAGGTTTTATAGCACATTTACACTTGGGTAGAGTTGAATATCATTTGCAATAGTGGAATACGTCTGACACCTTTGATTCTACACCAATGATTCTATCTCGTAATCTTTTGACTTTATGGCTAGTGTGAGATCCATTCATGGTGAGGTTGGTTGCATATTTGAATATTCAACGGAAAAACATGGCCTTCTCTCCTACGCAGACCATTGATATGGTGGGATGCCATTGCAACGTGTCATCAACTCATACGACGCACCAGCGTGTTCAATTTTAAAAAAACAAGTCGTTTATTTCTCCATATCCAAAGAGAAGCCTCCTTACCCTTTTTTGTGTCAGTTATTATATGCCAACAACTCATGACAAAATTGGCCCATTTCTTCATAGTGGAGTTGTTTCACCTCCCGGACGTCGGCTTATATCTGCAGAGCACTCGTTGTTTATCACATACAAGTATATAAAAAAAAAGACACAGATCCACGCAGCTACTCTTCAAAATCCGTTATGCATTGGCACTCATCCATACACATTATCCCTTGCAGATCCAAGCTATACACCCAGACACACTACCCTTTAACGGCTCAAATCAACACACAAAAATAAAATTACTCACAACAAACACTCTACTCAATATAAATTTCTACCCTAATCTATTTATACATAAGATTAATAAACTCAAGGCCCTTTCACATCTTCGTGTTCCTCCAATGAAGGAGTCAGGCCAGAATAGGATTTGATACCATGTTAGAAATTGAGAGATGAGCAGAGAGATTGCACAACACAACACAAATCACACTATGGTCTTATTCATCACAACATTTACATATATAGGTGTTATAGCTCCAAATCCCACTCTTATGATTTGTGATGCTACACTCATGGCCTAGGGCAACCCTTCCTTCCAGACCTGGTCCAAAAGTTTAAAAAACAATGTTTTATTCCCTATACGCGACTTTGCCCTGAGTTACACGCGTGTACACGCGGGTTTGTCATACCCAACCCGCGTGTATCTATTAAAACATTTAAAAAATATATAATTTCCTCTTTTTCGGGCGGTGATCGCGGGTTTACCTGCTGGATCACCGGTTAGTGCCCGTGGCCCAACTGTTCCCAACCAACTCCTAACTAAACAACTACTTTGGAGAGGGTATAAAAAGACATCAATGGGAAGGCCAAGGGGAGAGAGAAGAGAGCAAGATTATAATGCTGAGATTTTTCCCTTAGATCAGGTCTGAAGTCCCTAGTGCTTTCTGCACTTCCCCCATCTTGCATAGGAAACCCTTGTTTCCATGTATATTGGTGATCATTCATCCTTGATACCATCTTTGGAGTAGGACTTGGAAGGAGCTCTTGACGGAGGCTTGAGGCTGGAACGAATCCGGGAGGAAGCATGCTTGGAGCCTGCTGAAGGTGTTCAGGTGATATCTTTCCGATATTTGTACTTTATTTGCCTTTATTTATAAAGAAACACGTCTTTGTTCCCGAATAATCTTTCTTTATGCTTATGAAATTCTTGTATTGAATTCTTGCAAAAGTGGTTACTTAAAGATTTTTATAACTAACTTTATAGCATGAAGATGATTTATACATAAGTATTTGTACTGGTACTGTTGTGTTCTTTGGTTTGTTTGTCTTGCAGGTCAAAGAAAGAAGAAGGGAACTCCAAGGAGGGTTTGCACCCTAACGGTCTTCTCGAGCGTAGGACCATAGGTATGTGCCCTAAACCTTAGGATTTGCTTAAAAGTAAAGATGATGGCTGTGTGTGTGTTTCTTTAAAATAGCAATTTTCAGTCTGGTAGAGTCTTAGCCCAAAGGACCCTAGGGGTACTTTCCCTTAAACCAGAATTGGCGACTCCACTGGGGACAACATTCTTGTTGTTCCTAGTTTGGGTAGTCCTCAAGCCAATCGAGGCTCAGCCCCTCTGGTTATTGGTTCTGACTGTCTGATATTTTCTTGAATCCAAGCTTTTCCAGTTTTCAGTCTGTGTTTTTTTTATTTTTCTTGAAAGACTTCAAATACGCCTTTTTTCTGGATTACAGAAGCGTATATACGCTAGTTGCACTAAGAAAACCCGCGTATACGCAGGTTTCCTTAGTTTCAGTCGCGTATACACGCATTCTGCAAATAATTGCAGGCGCGTATATCACATTATTTTCAAGATTTATAATTTTTTCTTTTGCTGGATGTTTTTCTGGTGGTTTGGGTCAGTGTCAAGCAGTTATTTTTCCAGTAACAGTTCCCTGTTGGACAGGGGGCATCTTGTTTTGAAATCTCTCCAACTATAAGGAGTGCTAGTCTTGTTTTTTCGTTGATTGCAAGCGTCATTGATTTTTGACACACAAGATTTCTGTCAAAGTATCTTGATTGCTCTGTTTCAACAGAGTGTAAAGATTGTTTTCAATCTTTGTGTCTTTCTTGTTTTCATGACATTTGTGTTTGCTTAACGGAATCTTTTTTTATGACCATTTGCTCCTTCTTTTCGAGAAATTTGTTTGTTGCCATTTTTCTTGAATCTTGTCTTTCAATATTTTGGACTTTCATTGCTGTTTTTGATTGACGAAAGCGATTTTGAACACAATTTGTTTTTGTTGAGTTGAAAGGTGTTGATTCACAAAAGTGTTTTGGTTGCTTGTTTATCGATCATTGCTATCAGTTTTTGAGAGCTCTACCTTGAAAAAGACTTTTTTTTGTTGAAAGAAAATCTTTTGAAAGTTTTTAGTTTCGCTTTCTTAACTTGCTTCTCATTGGATTTCCTTTTCTTTTGCGAAGTGAAAGTGCTTTGTTTTTTATCTTAAAACTTGTTTTTAATCGTTTGGACGAAATGATTGGGCACAAATCATCTTCTATCTAAACCTTTCAGTGGCAAGACAAAATTTGGTAAAGCAGCAACTTTCCTTCTTTGTTTTTAGAGTAGTCTTTGAATCTTGCATCCACATTCAGTTCTTGCATTAGGTTAAGATTTGCATCCCTTTTTATGCATACATAGCTTTGTTAGCTTTTGTGAGTGTGGAGTTTGAAAAGAAAGCAAAAAAAAATTTTTGTTTAATTTGAAGTTCCTCTGAACCCTCTAGAGATTACTTTTCATCGAACGAAAAAGTGCATGTGCATGTAGTTAGGATAGTTTCTTTTTGCGTCCTAAAAACATCACAAGTTTCACTTCCGTTACCTTCTGACTTAAAGAACAGCCTAATAAAATCAAGTGCTTAATTAAAATCCACTAGAACTTTTTGTTTTAGTTATTACACCAACAAGTTTAGGATTTTAGGGCCTTGGATTAGGCGAGAGGAGAGTTAACTCTCCAAGGCCACATTAAACGTCAAACATAAGAGTCTGATTAAAGAGAGTAAATCCAATAGCGTTAGGGAGACCAGGAAGACTCCGGATCTGGGAGTTAAGCACGAGGGTCTGTGAAGACAGGGAAGAGAGATACCCCCTCTCCTACTTGTCCGAACTTACCTCAAGACTGTTCCGCCTGGCTTCTGCGACGAGTTGGTACCCTTAGTTGCCTCTCATAGGGATCTGCATAGGTGGCTGCGGAGGGGAATCCCGTGGCACCTGAGGTCGACGTTGTATCACTCTCGACGGTACTTCCGGAGGGCACCCTTGCGAAGCTTGGGGGCTTGCACCGGCGCAGGCTGTTGTTAGGAGGTCAGCGTAACTTCCTCTGATAC
Source organism: Pinus tabuliformis (assembly GCA_031772625.1). NCBI lineage: Eukaryota > Viridiplantae > Streptophyta > Pinopsida > Pinales > Pinaceae > Pinus > Pinus tabuliformis. The sequence continues at coordinate 2,031,894,053 of CM062818.1, read as the reverse complement.
CTTCGCTGATAGGACTGGGCCCTCATCATCCCAGACTATCTTCGGAAGGCCCTTTGATTCACTTTCTCGTATTTTGGTGTCCGGTCTCAATCACCCGGAGCGGAAATACTTGAAAGTTGTTTGACTGGCTGTATCTTTAGGGACTTTATAGTGTGTGCTCTTTGCTCCTTGTATATAGTTGGCTTTAGGTATTTTTGTCTAGTCACATTTGGACTTTGTGGTCCAAGTGACTGGCTTACCGCTCTACCGATCTTGAAAGGCTTTTGGTCGTTCTTTCGGAAGTTGTGGAGTTGCCTCCTCAAGGGCAAAGGTTTTGATTGCTTATCCATATTCTTTGAAGAGTTATTTCTATGTTCCCGCAAGGGAAAGGGTCTTTGGATCAGTTAGACATGGCTAATATTCCTGTGGAAACCAACCAAGGTACCCTTCCAAAAGGGGATCCTTGTGCTTTTTCTTTCTTTGGAAACGTTGGTACTCCCTTGATGGCCACTTTGAATATTCCTGGGTTGAATGTTGGACTACCCGTTTGGCTGTGGTCCACTCCGAATATTCCGAATGCTCTTGAAGCTTCTCAGTTGAATGCTTTATTTCAGGGGCATCAAATGGGTGCTAATTGTTCATCTTCTTTCAAAGAGAAATCTGGGATTCCTTCTTCGCCTCCTTCTTGTAACAAGAAATCTAAAAAGAGGAGGAAAAGGAAGTCAAAGAAGAAGAATAATTCTGTTCCTTCATCTTCAACCTCTGCGAGTCATGTTGGAGATGAGTCTTCAGCCGCTGCGAGTCATGCTGGGGGCACAAGTCTAGTCACTGCAAGTCATACTAGCACTTCATCTTCAACCTCTGCGAGTCATGTTGGAGATGAGTCTTCAGCCGCTGCGAGTCATGCTGGGGGCACGAGTCTAGTCACTGCGAGTCATACTAGCAAAGAGTCAACGACCTCTGCAAGTCATGTTCAGGACTCTCCGCAAACCACTGCTAGTCATGTTGGCGGAATGGAGGTTGATACGAAGCCTAGACGTAGAAGTTTTAAACCTAAGTTCCCTTGTAAGATATGCAAGGGAGACCATCTTACTCATTTATGCCCTGGTATTCCAGAGGTTCAAAGGATATGGTCCGAGTCTGAAAGTACTTCTACTCCTAGACCTGATATGGTTTCTCATCAATCCCATCAACCATCGGTTGAAAATGTGGTAGAGTCAGTGCAATCGCTGGCCGATTACACTCCTCTTTTGGGGGGTGAAGTGCCTAACAAAAGAGTCTGTTTGATCTCTAGCACAGAGTCTTCTGGTATAGGGGGCATTCCGGTTTCTTCGAATGTTCCCCCTCCAAGTTCTAAGAGTGTTTCCTTTGATTGGGATAGTCTTGTTGAGCCTCGTCTTCCTTCCGCTGCACCTTTCCAAATAAAGGTCAGAGTTAATTCCACAAATGTCTATCGATGTATGGTGGATGAAGGATCCTCTACAAGTATTATATCCTCTTTGACTTGGAAAGCTTTGGGTTCCCCAAAGTTGTTGACAGCTCAGAGTCAGTTGTTAGCCTATGATAGAAGACCTGGTGAATCTATGGGTGTTCTTCCTCAATTGCCTATCACTTTAGGTGGGAAGACTGTCTTAATCGATATGATGGTGGTTGATAGCCCTTTAGACTTTAATATGCTACTTGGGCGTGATTATGTCTATGCTATGAACGCTGTGGTGTCTTCACTCTTTCGAGTAATGTGCTTTCCTCATAACGGGAATATTGTCACTATTGATCAGCTTGCATCTGATAATCACCACCCTAATTCGACTTTACTGCAGAATGCCCCTTGGTTTGTTCCAAGTGTTCAAGTAGACTCTACCCCGCCACGGGTGAATTATGTGGCATTGAATCCTCAATGTTCAATTGCTTCTAAGAAGGATCCTTTGACTTATTATTCTCCTTCTTGGGACTTGGTCCCGGCAGTTGACCGAGAGATTCTTCCTATAGGGACATGGGACCCTTTAATTCCCTCTTTTGATCCTTGTAGTTCTCATGATTTCTCAGATCTTGTTTTGCCTTCACAGGAGGAACTCTTTGAAGCCATGAGTTATGACTACCAAAGGAGCCCTTGGCCTGAGCCCTGCAAGGGGTCTGTTCAGCAGAACTATTATGCGTAAGCCGCAAGGCTGCGTGGTTCCCTGTACCATATTGTATATATGAGGTACGCATTTTCAAGTTTTGTATTCTATAACACAAAGATCTTATATGAAGCTTATATGTGGGATGTATTAACTTCGTGTCTAGTGTTCCTATTTATGTTTACAGAACTTGGAAGATTTCTCCTTTGGAAGTTTATGGTTGGTCCGTTCTGACAGGTATTGGTTCTCAAAACTGGCATATAGGTTAGGTTTTTCCGCCTGCATTGTGCACTTATCAGTTTCCTTTACCATTTTGCCTTAGGATCGACCCCACCAAGTTATGGTGCGGAACCTTCTCAGTGCTTAGAAGTATCATGACTTGTGTGGTAGAGCCTACCTTATCATGGGTGCCCTAGTTAGTACCTTATTGTCACTTGGCACTCATGCAGATTTTTCATCCCTAGGCTCGGGAGTCCTCTGTAGTCCCGCCATGACTTATGCATTGAAGACTCATTCCTCTGTGCTTCTTCGTTTTGTTCTGGCCTTATACCCTAGAGGCTCCTATGTGTGTTGAGTTGTACTTCTACATTGCATGTTGACTATTTGCACCTTTTGGCCTATAGCCGGCTTCACTTGGACTCGTGTTTAAGCCAACTGTTGACCATGCCGTCTGCAAAATCAACCTTGCATATCTTTGACTTCTGCAGCTTGACATACCTTGATCCGTGGAAGGAACATACCTTTGAGTGTCATTGACCAGTTTTTCACCTCCCTGCATTGAGCATAGGAATGTTCCTTTTCCCAGGAACTAGATCATCTGTTTCACCGACACTCGTTCTTTCCACTGTACCATAGCATTCTTTTATTCTTTTTCCGGCTTATCAGAAAAAGACAAAAAAATTAAATATTCCAAAAAGAGCGGGAACAGGGACGTTATTTCCATTTATTGTTGGCAGCTAGAGTCAGTCGTGTCGCCCTTGAACAAAGCACTCAAAGCAAAGTCTCCTCCGCATGGGTGGGATTTAGTTTGACTTAGGTACGCCATAACCTCGTTATTGAGTCAGTTCTCCCCCGATTGGTTACCTCTTCCAGTCATATGGAGGGTTCGTTCATGCCTCCTGCATGACGGACTTATACAGATTCATTTTATGCTGCCACATAGTCATATTGAGTCGTGCTTTTGTTCAAGGGAAGTTAGCCTGAGTCGGCCTTTCTGCGGTGTCTCTTGACTCATTTTTCAGTCGGCCATCCCTGGTTGTCAGTGTCATGTCTATCATCACATCAGTTATATTGGTCCTTTACTCGTGCCGGTTTGAGAAGGTCCCCATTGACTTCTTGCTGGCGGGTCTTGTCCTTATCGACGACGACACATTGCTCTGAGGACAGGCCTAGAGCTGCACCCTGGCCCTATTTTCATTATTGATAGGTCACCTTGTGCTCAGCATCGATCAGTATCATGGGTCTTTGACTGAGTGGTTTCCCTTGTGTTCGACATCAGCATACATTATCACACATTGGGATTCGTGCAGTACCTTGGTTTCCATTTGACCCTATTGGTGGATACCTCGCCTCTGTGTCGGCTTTCATTATTGGTTGGTTCAGAGGGTTTCTGCCGTGCGCTAGCCACATCTTGTGTACGCCGGAAACGTACTTCGGTTGGGTTACTACGTCTTTTTCGTCCGATTCCTTCCACATTATTGGCCTACGGGTTACACTCGCGCTAGATTGATGGAGGATGCCTTAATGCCTTCCTTCTAGCGGATCTTTCCCTATCGACTACGACTCATTGCTCTGGGGCAAAGATCTAGAGTCCATTTGGCAGTACCTTGGGGTTTGCAGTCATTAGTGGCAGATTCCTCGCTATCGACAGTGGGAAACCATCATTGTCTCCTGATTGATAGATTCTTACAGGTGTTCGACTTCAGCTCATTCATTCGCACTTGTTAGATTGTACTGGGTACCTTGACGCTCATTATCATTATCGGTGAGTAGTCTCGCGTTTGTTAACGGTATACATCAATGACCGGTAATCAAATGATTTCTCACGTGGTCGACTTCAGATCATTTATTCCCATGGTGTAGAAATGTACCACGGCGGTCGGTGAAGACCTCAGGTTGTATCAGCATTCATTGGTTCACTTGACAGTTGCTCCTGTTGCTGCTAGTTGATACCACTACACTTTATATGTTGCAGTCAGTCACGGCGACATCTTATATGCTGGCACCTGAGTTTACAGTGTAGTACCATCCTATTCCATCATGTTCAGTTGGTACCGTTTTTGGGATCAGTCTTTGATATCAGTGATCCGTTGCATCTTTCAGCATCATTGACAGTCTTATATGTGATATTCAGACATGTACTTACTCATTCTGATCAGATGATCCATTATGTATTTTCCAGTCATTTATACTTGTATACTTAGTGGATCCGCTTGTACTTGATATGCGGACATGCTTTACTTTTCCTGAGCATGGGTATGCCCGCCTCAGACGTTGTTTCTTTCTGACATCTTTTCGGTGGCTTGGCAGGCTGAATTCTGGTGAAGTCCTCCTCAGTTTTTCGGCAGAGTTTCCTTTCCTTGTGCTTACTTAATACATTTCGGCCATCATGTTCCCCTTCTGACCTCATATATTAGGGGGCATCTGTTATAGCTCCAAATCCCACTCTTATGATTTGTGATGCTGCACTCATGGCCTAGGGCAACCCTTCCTTCCAGACCTGGTCCAAAAGTTTAAAAAACAATGTTTTATTCCCTATACGCGACTTTGCCCTGAGTTACACGCGTGTACACGCGGGTTTGTCATACCCAACCCGCGTGTATCTATTAAAACATTTAAAAAATATATAATTTCCTCTTTTTCGGGCGGTGATCGCGGGTTTACCTGCTGGATCACCGGTTAGTGCCCGTGGCCCAACTGTTCCCAACCAACTCCTAACTAAACAACTACTTTGGAGAGGGTATAAAAAGACATCAATGGGAAGGCCAAGGGGAGAGAGAAGAGAGCAAGATTATAATGCTGAGATTTTTCCCTTAGATCAGGTCTGAAGTCCCTAGTGCTTTCTGCACTTCCCCCATCTTGCATAGGAAACCCTTGTTTCCATGTATATTGGTGATCATTCATCCTTGATACCATCTTTGGAGTAGGACTTGGAAGGAGCTCTTGACGGAGGCTTGAGGCTGGAACGAATCCGGGAGGAAGCATGCTTGGAGCCTGCTGAAGGTGTTCAGGTGATATCTTTCCGATATTTGTACTTTATTTGCCTTTATTTATAAAGAAACACGTCTTTGTTCCCGAATAATCTTTCTTTATGCTTATGAAATTCTTGTATTGAATTCTTGCAAAAGTGGTTACTTAAAGATTTTTATAACTAACTTTATAGCATGAAGATGATTTATACATAAGTATTTGTACTGGTACTGTTGTGTTCTTTGGTTTGTTTGTCTGGCAGGTCAAAGAAAGAAGAAGGGAACTCCAAGGAGGGTTTGCACCCTAACGGTCTTCTCGAGCGTAGGACCATAGGTATGTGCCCTATGTAAGAATTTACAGGGTAAGTTCCACAGAAGAATACCAAAAGGACACCGCTCACAACCAGATCTCAAATCAATACACCAGTATTTTTGACGTGGTTAAAACCCTCAGAGTGCAAGGAGGGAAACAGTCCACGGCCTGTCCCAACGTGGGTACAGACAATTTATTAATCAAAGAATGAAAATTTACATAAGCTTCTCTCATGCACGGATTACCCGAACAATGACCCTCCATGCGCTTTAAATAGAACTCATGGACCAATCGGGTGTCAAGCCACGGATCAAGTGTCGGTAATACCGAGGTGAGAGTGAACCGTCGGATCACTACATATCGTGACCGTCGGATTGTAAGTTACAAAATGTACAACGGTAAAGAAACACACTTTACCTAACTCTAACCTAACTCTATACTAGACCAAGTTGAACTTAACTATATCCTATGTGTCGGAATATCCTAACATCCCCCCTTAAGAACAACTTGGGATAGGATTGAAGGATTTACAAATATGACACAATAGGAGAAGGAAGGAGGCACTAGAGCCTATCCCCCCTTAGTGACAACTTCCTGAACTCCAAGCATATATCGAAGTTTAGTGAACTTCGCCTCTGTGAGAGCCTTTGTGAAGATGTCTGCAACCTGATCATCCGTTGGACAATATTGCACTTCAAGAACATGGTCATGAATGAGCTTTCTGATGAAGTGCATGTGTAGTTCAATGTGTTTGCTGCGCTGATGCTGGACTGGATCTTTGCATAGCTGAATGGCACTTTGATTATCACACCAAAGTGTGGTTGGATGCTGCTGCTCAAAGCCAAACTCTGATAGGATCTGACGAAGCCACAAGGCTTCCTTACTAGCTTCCACGGCACCACGATACTCTGCTTCTGCTGACGAAAGAGAAATGGCAGCCTGTTTCTTACAAGCCCATGTAATAGGTCCTGAACCAAGAGTGAAGACATAACCGGCAGTAGACTTCCGATCATCAAGGTCACCAGCCCAATCAGAATCAGTGAAACCAACTAACAGAGGAGCTGCTTTGGCACTGTAATGAATCCCAAACTGTATTGTACCTCGAACATAACGAAGTATTCTTTTAGCTGCTTTCCAATGACTTTCACGGGGGTTTTGCATAAAACGAGCAACAAGGCCAACAACAAAGGAAAGATCAGGACGAGTATGGGTTAAATACAAGAGTTTTCCGACAAGTTGACGGTATAAGGTAGCATCAACTTCAGGAGAAGTACAAGAGACTGAAAGTTTGACTCCAGACTGAAAGGGAGAAGGGGCTGGCTTACAGTCTTCCATGTGAAAATGACGAAGAATATCACAAGCATACTTGGACTGGGAAAGGAAAATACCCTCTTGGGATTGCAAGACTTGAAGACCGAGAAAATAGTGTAAGTGTCCTAAGTCTGTCATTTCAAATTTCTTTTTAAGGCTGGACTTCACATGGTTTATAAGGTTGGGATCACTACCAGTAAGAATAAGATCATCAACATAAAGAACAAGGATGATGAGAGAGTTGCCCACTTTCTTGGTGTAGACAGTATTGTCAGAATGACACCTAGAAAAGCCAGATTCTAAAAGAAAGCTATCCATTTTGGCATACCAAGCTCGAGGAGCTTGCTTGAGGCCATAAAGGGATTTCTTAAGGCGACAAACGAGGCTGGAGTCTGTTTGTATGAAGCCAATGGGTTGTTCCATATAGATTTCTTCCTGCAAGTCCCCATGCAAGAAGGCAGATTTAACATCCATTTGATGTACTTCCCATTTTAAAGAGGCAGCAAGGGAAAGAACAAGGCGGATAGAGTTCATTTTGGCAACTGGAGAGAAGGTTTCAGTGTAGTCAATGCCTTCAACCTGTGAAAAGCCCTTAGCAACTAGACGAGCTTTATGTTTGTTAACTTTCCCATCTGGTCCATACTTGGTTCTGTAAACCCATTTGCATCTAACAAGTTTGCGTCCCTTTGGTAGAGGAACAAGATCCCATGTATCATTTGTCATCAATGAATGATATTCTTCATTCATAGCTGTTTCCCAATGTGGATGGCCTGAAGCTTCTGCAAAAGTGTCAGGATCATGATTCACTGGAGCTTGAGCCAGTAAAGAAGAGGCTCTTTCAAACTGAGAACGTGTACGTCGCTGATCTGTAGGATCACCGGCAAGATCACCTGCTGCATCCCGAGTAGCACGGACCCATCTTGGAAGTTGAGGATCCTGAGAAGGTGGGGAGGATTATCATCCTCGCTTTCATCATCAGAAGAAGAAATGTTCTCAAAGATAGAAGAGATAGGAAGAGGTGGCACATCCGCCGGACTAGGCTCGCAGGCCGATTTATTTTCATCAAATTTTACATCTCTTCTAATGATAACATTTTTGGACTTAAATGGAATAAGTCTATAGCCTTTTACATCTTCAGAATATCCAACAAAAGTACATTTCTCACTCTTAGGTTCTAAGGCTTTATGCTTTTCATCTGGAATATGGGCCCATGCTTCACTTCCAAACACACGAAAGTGACTTACATCTGGTTTAATGGAACTCCAAGCTTCTTCTGGAGTGATATTCTCTAGAACCTTAGTAGGAGTGCGATTGATTATATAATTTGCACAATTAATTGCTTCGGCCCAAAAACTAAGACTGAGTCCTTTAGATTGCAGCATACAATTAGCCATTTCCTTTAAAGTGCGATTTTTCCTTTCAGCTACACCATTTTGTTGTGGAGTGTATGGAACAGTATGTTGCATTTGAATTCCATTTTCGGTGCAAAAGGTGATGAATGCATTTTTAACATATTCTCCACCATTATCAGTTCTTAGCTTAAGAATTTGATGTCCAGATTGTTTTTCAACGAATGCTTTGAAGGCCAAAAAGGTGGTAAATACTTCGCTCTTGAGTTTTAAGAAGTATACCCAAGTGCGTCTAGAGAAATCATCAATGAAAGTTAAGAAGTACTTGCAGCCAGAGAATGAAGCAACAGGAAGAGGACCACATAAATCACTGTGCACAAGCTGTAAAGGGGCTGAGGCGTGCCAAGAGGCACGTTTGTCAAAACTGTCCCGATGATGTTTTCCGAGTACACATCCGGAACAAACACCATCTTTGCAAGATACCATAGGAAGACCTGTCACCATGTTTTCTTTACATAGATGCTGAAGGGAGCGATAGTTTAAGTGACCATACCGCTCATGCCAAAGTTTGCTCACTTCATCATTATGAGCAACAAATACTGAGGGAAGATGGGATGACCCAAAGTTGTGAAACTTATACAACCTTTTGGAATCATCAGCAAGACCAGTAGCTAGAATCTGTTTAGGATCTTTTAGATCCTTGATTACAACATCATGAGGTGAAAATTCAACGATTTTACCTTCACCTGAATGAGTTATCTGATAGACAGATAGAAGGTTGCAGGATAAGTTTGGAACACATAATACATCATTGAACTGACCATTGTCTAGATGAACAGTTCCAGTCCCTACAACATTAAGAGATCTATCATCACCAACATATATATTTTTGGTGTTACAATCATTTAAAGAAGAAAACATGGCTTGGTTTTTGGCCATGTGACAAGAGGCTCCAGAATCAATGAGCCACTCATGAGAATGAGAAGAAGAAGAAGATACATTTAATGCATAACCAGACTGAGATGATTGACGATGACATGCAGAAAATGCCGTTCCGGAAGTTGAAGTTGAAGTAGGCTCCAGATGGATGTTATGTTTCTTCATTGCGGCTTCCAAGGCTTCCATCTTCTTAAAGCATTTAGATTCTAAGTGGCCATCTCGATTACAAAAGTTACAATGTCTTTCAGTCTTCTTCCATTTGTTTTTATTGGGCTTATCATATTGCTGAAATGATCTTTCATCTTGAGGCTGAGTTGGTTTAGGACCATTCCTTTGAGGATAAGACTTCTTAGGATTCTTTGAATTTGGATACTGCTGGGCGGCTAACGCTTTTGTGGAAGAGTTTCCAAGATTAAGAAGACCAAGGTGTAAGAGTTTTTCTTGTTCTCTTATTAAGGAATCACAAAAGGAGTCAAAGGAAGGGGGCTTGTAGTCTTTGCCTTGACAAATGAAAGCTTCCCTGGTAGAATGGAAAGTGGAAACAAATACAGAGTAGGCTGGCCCTAACTTAGTGAGGATGGAATAAATAAGGTTACCATCATCTTTCTTAACTTTAACACCTTCCAAGAGATATCTAAGGTTCTTGAATTTTGACAAGAAATCTTCAATGCAAGAAAAATTATTAGGATCCAAAGTAAGCAGCTCATTTTCAAGTTGATGGGATCTAATTTCATTTTTAATCCCAAAAACTTTAGCAAGTTTTTCTAATGCTTCATGAGGAGTTTCAATTTCTGCAATGTGGAATCTAAGATCAGGAGAAACAGACATTCCTATCAAACCACGTGCTTGATCTTGTCGATTTTCCCATTTTTCGGCCTTGTCTTCATCTTTGGGTTTCTTCTCTTGGTCTGTGGCTATTCTGAAGAGACCTTTACTTCTAAGTAAATCTCCCATGTAGGCGACCCATTGGAAGTAGTTAGTGCTGTCAAGAATGACTTGGCATGGACTTTCCATTTTTGAAAAACAACTGAAGCTGAAGATGCTGAAAGTAAGTGGTCCAATGGATAGATCTCGAAAAAATAGGCGGTTTTAAAAAAAACGGCTCTGAAAAAGGCTTCCGGATGAAGAAGTTATGGCTTTTTGAAAAAAAATTGTTGACGTTGCCGGCAAAGTGCGCGAATGTGCGGGAATGAAAAAATCCGCCCCCACAAAATGGAGACTTGAACCCAAGACCTCTACTCTCTTAAAAGGTCTTTGAACCAATTGATCTATACAAAAGATTTGAGAGAGAGAGAGAGAGAGAGAGAGAGAGAGAGAGAGAGGGGGGGGGGCCTCGATTTGCGTGCTTGCCTTGGGAAGACTCTTTTCCCCTACAAAACACAAAACACAAAACCCAACACGAATATCCAAAGAAAAACGAACCTTACGGCTCGAAGTTAGCTTTAGCCAAAAAACTAGAAATTTAAAAAAAATCTCAAATTAGCTTTTAGCCGAAAAACTAAATATTTTCCTCAATGTTTCTGATTTTCCGAGATCACACTAAGGTGCAGGGAAAAGAGCATACGCATGAGAAAAATCCTTTCTTTCTGTTTCTGATTTGCCCAGATCGCACAGAGTCGCAGGGCAAAGAGCATACGTAGAAATGAAAGGTATAGATCCGGGAAAAAAAAAAGGCTAAATAAACCGAAACCGAAATAAGCAGAGAGAAAATGACAGTAAACTGCAAAAAAAACACTGTATACCTCCCGATCTGAAAAATGACGCAGCTAGGGCTACCGGAAACCTTTTCGCGTGAAACGAAAGGGGTTCCTCACTGAAACAGATGCTCCGAATGCAACAGAGCAGTCCTCTCGGCCCGAAAGCAGTCAGAAACAGCAGATCTAGGAAACGACAGCCGCATGCAGTTCTACCGGCTTCAGATTTGGATCACCAACGGACGCGGCCCTCAAATAGCTCCGATACCATGTAAGAATTTACAGGGTAAGTTCCACAGAAGAATACCAAAAGGACACCGCTCACAACCAGATCTCAAATCAATACACCAGTATTTTTGACGTGGTTAAAACCCTCAGAGTGCAAGGAGGGAAACAGTCCACGGCCTGTCCCAACGTGGGTACAGACAATTTATTAATCAAAGAATGAAAATTTACATAAGCTTCTCTCATGCACGGATTACCCGAACAATGACCCTCCATGCGCTTTAAATAGAACTCATGGACCAATCGGGTGTCAAGCCACGGATCAAGTGTCGGTAATACCGAGGTGAGAGTGAACCGTCGGATCACTACATATCGTGACCGTCGGATTGTAAGTTACAAAATGTACAACGGTAAAGAAACACACTTTACCTAACTCTAACCTAACTCTATACTAGACCAAGTTGAACTTAACTATATCCTATGTGTCGGAATATCCTAACACCCTAAACCTTAGGATTTGCTTAAAAGTAAAGATGATGGCTGTGTGTGTGTTTCTTTAAAATAGCAATTTTCAGTCTGGTAGAGTCTTAGCCCAAAGGACCCTAGGGGTACTTTGGGCTAAGACTCTACCAGACTGAAAATTGCTATTTTAAAGAAAGACACACACAGCCATCATCTTTTCTTTTAAGCAAATCCTAAGGTTTAGGGCACATACCTATGGTCCTACGCTCGAGAAGACCGTTAGGGTGCAAACCCTCCTTGGAGTTCCCTTCTTCTTTCTTTGACCTGCAAGACAAACAAACCAAAGAACACAACAGTACGAGTACAAATACTTATGTATAAATCATCTTCATGCTATAAAGTTAGTTATAAAAATCTTTAAGTAACCACTTTTGCAAGAATTCAATACAAGAATTTCATAAGCATAAAGAAAGATTATTCGGGAACAAAGACGTGTTTCTTTATAAATAAAGGCAAATAAAGTACAAATATCGGAAAGATATCACCTGAACACCTTCAGCAGGCTCCAAGCATGCTTCCTCCCGGATTCGTTCCAGCCTCAAGCCTCCGTCAAGAGCTCCTTCCAAGTCCTACTCCAAAGATGGTATCAAGGATGAATGATCACCAATATACATGGAAACAAGGGTTTCCTATGCAAGATGGGGGAAGTGCAGAAAGCACTAGGGACTTCAGACCTGATCTAAGGGAAAAATCTCAGCATTATAATCTTGCTCTCTTCTCTCTCCCCTTGGCCTTCCCATTGATGTCTTTTTATACCCTCTCCAAAGTAGTTGTTTAGTTAGGAGTTGGTTGGGAACAGTTGGGCCACGGGCACTAACCGGTGATCCAGCAGGTAAACCCGCGATCACCGCCCGAAAAAGAGGAAATTATATATTTTTTAAATGTTTTAATAGATACACGCGGGTTGGGTATGACAAACCCGCGTGTACACGCGTGTAACTCAGGGCAAAGTCGCGTATAGGGAATAAAACATTGTTTTTTAAACTTTTGGACCAGGTCTGGAAGGAAGGGTTGCCCTAGGCCATGAGTGTAGCATCACAAATCATAAGAGTGGGATTTGGAGCTATAACAATAGGGGAGAGATGTCTAATGTTGTGCAAGGATGAGTAATTGATATAGTACTGGTCCCACCAAACTACCAAAAATTGAGAGATATGCAACCAATATTTAAACAAAAATAAATAACATTAAGTGCAAATATGTTTTAATTTATGTCCAAAATTTCCCAGTACATTGACTAGGCCCACAACTGTCCATAAATAGTATCTTAATACTTAAGAGTACAAATCATATTGACCCAACTAGAAAACAGATAAAACCATAAATCCTTCCAAAATGGTCTATTTCGAAAGTACAAAGTAGCAATCACTTGAACCCCCACTCATCAGAAATGGAGCTATGTCAGCCATAACTGCTATGTTGTTCAACATTTAAACCTGTTGCGTTCAATAAATGACACCCAACCCAATAACATTTAAACCCATTGTGTTCAATAAATGACACCCAACCCAATAACATTTAAACCCACTGTGTTCAATAAATGACACCCAACCCATTCCATTTCTACTAAAAATAGATCAAAGCACATGTTCAATAAATGACACCCAAACCATTCTATTTCTCATTAAAACAGATCAAAGCACATGGATCAAAAAATAACAAATTCCCAACCATTGGATCACATCCAATTAAATCTAGATCACACATTCAAAATGAAGCCATTGCAATCCATGTCCATCATTACCACCAATTAAATTCAAGTGCAAAAAACTATAAAAGAAGTTCAACCATTGCTGAAGTTGCATGTTATGCATTCAAACTATTCACCAGCCTTGGAGACAAACCATCACAGAACATTTGATAGTATATTCAGGTTAGTTATTTCAATTACAACACATTTTTATTACAGTTCTATTTTCATTTCTCACAGTTTTTTATTTCAGTTCTTACAGTTTCATTTTCATGAAAATATATATTTTTCTATTTTTCTATATTCTGAATCATTTTAAAGTTGACTGGAAAATATGACACAACCATAATGAAGAGTATTGGCTAGTATGGCTAGCTACAGATGAAAAAGAATAGAACCTATGAGACATTAATCTTGTGTTGAATATTTGAATGAAATGTTATGTCTTCCTCATAAAATTCTGAAGTATTACAATTAGATTGAACTTGGTCAATTAATGTGCTCATCATTCCCTTCAATATGTTCTCAGGTTGGTTATGGTAACTCACACCATTACTATTGGCAGAGGCTAGAATATATGAAAACACCAATACAAGCCTACAATATTGACACTAGCAATCCTGGGTCAAATCTTGCGGGAGAAACTTCTACACTAAGGCAGTCAGTCATCCCTCACACAAAAGATTTTATATAGATAGGAAGACTCGAAAGTCACTCCCTTGACTCTAAGCAACTAAGGTATCTAACGAATGTATTTTCCTCATGTATCTCCACACTCCTTCAATATTTGTCTTCGAACAACTCATCTTTGCAAGACATTTCTCAGTAAATTGAAAATCATATATCCCCATCACATATTTGCAATAATCCACAATACTCATAGGATTCCTATCATCCACTTATGCACTAAAAGCATCCTCATTAAAAGAAGCACTCGAGGCTCTCACTCTGAAATCACACTATTGGTGAAGACACTTGGTTGAAGTCTCTCGATGTTGCTCAAGATTGGGAGAAGATTCAACTTCTCCTACCCAACCTACAAATTGACTCATACTGTCAATTTAATATGCTCATGTAGGCATGTTCACTTGCTCCCTTTCTTGTTGATCATGATATAGGGTTGTCCCCTTCTCAAACTTATGTAACTGATGATCTATCTCATACAACACAACTGTGAACACCATTAAATGATATCCCACACTACTCTTCTTCACCATTAGCACTATCTAAGCTCCATGGTATCTAATGATAAAAAGTTTATCCTTCTCCAAAAAAGGAAATGTTTGTGTTATCCTCATTAAATCCAAGCCCAAAATCCTAGCATAATCCTCCAACAATATAACTCTCAAATAATCCTACCAAACACATGAGCCCACTCCCATCAATGCATCCTTGAGAATACCAAATGTTGACCTCATATTAGAGTTCATTAATGTGTAGGAAAACATCATTCCCTTCAATATGTTCTTAGGTTGGTTATGGTAACTCACACCATTGTTGTTGGTAGAGGCTAGAATATATGAAAACACCAAGACAAGCCTACAATATTGACACTAGCAATCCTGGGTCAAATCTTGCAGGAGAAATTTCTACTACAACTTCTACTATAATGGAAGTTTATTATTACTCAAAATTTCTTTTCAACTTGAAAGAAACATAAGGAAAACACTACTTGAACTACATGATCCTCCAACAGTATAACTCTCAAATACATCCTACCAAACCATGAGCCCACTCTCATCAGTGCATCCTTGAGAAAATTAACTATTAACCTCATCTTAGAGTTCATTACTTTGTAGGAAAACATCATTCCCTTCAATATGTTCTCAAGTTGGTTATGGTATCTTAGACCATTACTGTTGGCAGAGGCTAGAATATATGAAAACACCAAGACAAGCTTGCAATATTGACACTAGCAATCCTGGATCAAATCTTGTAGGAGACACTTCTACTAGAGTGGAAGTTTCTTATTACTCAAAAGTTCTTTTCAACTTGAAAGCAACCTAAGGAAAAAATTACTTGAACTACATGATCCTCCAATAGTATAACTCTCAAATACATCCTACCAAACACATGAGCCCACTCCCATTAGTGCATCCTTGAGAATACCATATGTTGACCTCATTTTAGAGTTCATTAATTTGTAGGAAAACATCATTCCCTTCAATATGTTCTCAGGTTGGTTATGGTAACTCAAACCATTGTTGTTGGCAGAGGCTAGAATATATGAAAACACCAAGACAACCCTGCAATATTGACACTAGCAATCTTGGAACAAATCTTGCACAAGAAACTTCTACTACAATGGAAGTTTCTTATGACTCAAAGTTCTTTTCAAATTTAAAGCAACATAAGGAAAACACTACTTGAGCTACATGATCGACAATGTAAATCCACTTGGTGAGACAATGTGGGCCATGAATGAATATAATTGTGATAACAAACATGAGTCTAAAGAAATTAATTCAAACAATAGTAACTACCAGATCTTCTCATAGTACCAAAAGAAGGTGGAAACTGACAGTAGTTTTCCAATGTACATTCCCTTCAATATGTTCTCAGGTTGGTTATGGTAACTCAAACCATTACTGTTGGCAGAGGCTAGAATATATGAAAACACTAGGACAAGCATGCAATATTGACACTAGCAATCCTGATCAAATCTTGCAGGAGAAACTTCTACTACAATGGAAGTTTCTTATTACTCAAAAGTTCTTTTCAACTTGAAAACAACATAAGGAAAACACTACTTGAACTACCTGCTTGACAATGCAGGTCCACTTGGTGAGACAGTGTGGGCCATGAATGAATTCAATTGCGATAACAAACATGAGCCTAAACAAATTAATTCAAGCAACAATAACTACCAGATCTTTTCATAGTACCAAAAGAAGGTGGAAACCGACAGTAGTTTTCCAAGTACAAATACAGTCATGGTATTTTAAGTGTAAAAACAAGTTATCAAAATAATAATCACTGATAATTTTGAAGACATACAACAAAATGATTGGGTAGATTTGATTTTTCAAGGATACTAACATACATGTTGATAATTGTCTGTAATAAAGTAGAAGTATTTTTGCCTTATATGAAAGCATAATTTACAAATATTCTTAACTAAATGCATGTAATAATTCTACAGGTTGTTGCATATATGGCAAGAGTTAGTTATGTTGCTCGTACAAGGAGAAGTGGCAGGAGAGTGACAAGGGGTGCCCAGGTGTGATGCCCATTGTCAAATGAGGACAAGACATGTGATGTTAATGCCCCAAGGAACATTGTTGAGGATGACCATGCGACTAAAGTTGATGTTGTCACACTATCACCCACAGAGCCACAGTCAATAACAGTCCAAGGGGCAAGTTCAACTAAAAAGATCAACGCTATAAGAGGATTGAAAAAATAAGAAATGTTAGTTGCAATTGACGACATAGAGTTTAATGGTTACTCAGCTTGGGCATCTACAAAAAGACATGGTATTCCTCCCTCATCAATACATTATTGGATAAATAGACTGACTCATACAAAACGTAGAGGGCCTCTTACAATGATGACTGATGAGGAGGAGGTCGAGGTGGTTGAGTGGTGTAAAGAGATGGCCCAATTGGGACATGGGATAGAGTTGATACAACTCAAATCCACAGTTGCTCAAATCTGTCAAGGGAGGCCAAACCCATTCAAAGATGGGTTTCCTGGTAAATCATGGTTGTTTGGGTTTAAGAAAAGGCATTCAGACCTTGTATTGCATACAGTTGAGGGCCTTGACAGAGACAGAGCATTAAATTTGCACCCAATAGTTGTGTAGAAGTTCTATGACACTCTTCTAGTGCTTATGATAAACATTCTTATGGAGAAGACCATATATAGAACTGTGATGAAATAGGTTTACAAGCAAGAAGGAATTGTGGCATGCAGGTAATTTCTAAGAGAGGGAGCCTAAATGTGCCAAATTTTTTTCCTAAGAACAAGGAGTGGATAAATATTTTATGTTGTGTCAATGCAATTGGTACTTCAATCCCAGGATTTTATATTCAAAGGTAAAAATCAAATGAAATACTATATACATAACTATGAACCAGGTGCATGCATGGTTGCACATCCCCATGCATGGATGACTAAAGAACTATTTTTAAGTTGGCTTTTTCACTTTGTTGCATCGGTACCAGGTGGCATCTCACCTAACAAACAACTATTTATATTAGATGGCCATGGGAGCTACATGGTTGTATAAACAATTGAGTAAGCAAATAGTCTAGGCATCAACCTGTTGACATTGCCCACTCATACCACTCACAAATTGTAACCCCTTGATGTTGGTGTGTTTGGCCCTTTTAAGAACTATTTTAGGTTAGAGCGTGTTGCATGGATGGCAAAGAATCTATGGGTTAAGGTGAAAAGGTTCGAGCTAGCAGAGTTGCAAGTAAAGATTTTAAAAGGGCTCTTAAACCATCAAATATCAAGGCTAGATTTAGGAGGACATGAATCTAGCCACTGAATTATGATGCTCTTATGCATGATACTGGTTGTAGCCAAATGTTTCATGTGGATGGTCAGGAAGAAGGGCATGTCCAAACAAGTGTTGAAGTGCAAGAAGTAGATGAACAAGATGATGTGGTTGCAACTGATAATATGATTTCCATCTCTCAGGGACACTTATATGATGAAACTGTATGTGAAACACAATATAATCGTGAACAAATTCGCAGTAACATGGAGATCATTCTACCAACTCAAGAACATGTAACTCTTGTTGTTGATATTGTTAATGACATTGTTGAATATGTAGTTGACAATGACCAATTGACATTGCCAAGCCAACCCCACCAACATGGCTGGTAGAAGCCATGATTAATATGAATGAACATAGTGTCTCAACAACCAATGAAAAAAGCATGAACATGCCCTCACAACTAGCAAAATTGAGCAGTGAAATTGTTCATTTTTTTGTGGACAAAAAATCAGTGGAAGAAGATGAAGCACAGAATGAGGCATCAAATGAAGATAATGATACAGTTCAATCAGTTGTCTCAGATACTGAAAGGGAAGTACCAAGCAATGACATGCAGGTGGGAGGGGTGGAGAAGATACTTGGCCGGTTCCTAAAGCTACTAGTAGAGAGAGTATCAATGAAAAAAAGCAAGGTACACCGGGTAGTCTTCGTTTGGGCCGAAGTTCACAGTTACTCACCTCAAAAGACTATATAAACTTGTTAGTTGAGTCTAAAAAAAGGAAATTTGAAATGCAGGAATTAAAACAGAAAAATAAGGATCTAGTTAAGGAGAAGAAGGCAGCAAGGATTGTTGCAGCATAACATCGAGCAGATGAAAGGCTTGAAAGAGATAATGAAAGGAAAGTTAAGGACCAACAAAAACAAATGGAAAGACAAGAAAAGGAATCAAGAAAGGCACAACAAATGCTTGAAAAGGAACAAGGGATGATCAATATGGTTGAAAATGATGCAAGCATAGATGATGAAACAAGGATTATTTCAAACTCATTAGACAATATTGTAGTTAATACAACAATATTCCAAGACCTCAAAAACATTCAAGTGCCTCACTATCAAACTGAGGGTTTACCCACTTGCCTTTTTCCTACCAGAGGAGGTGTCAATTCTATGTATGCTCATTACACACCTCCACTTAATGCAGGGGTTAGTAGTGCAAATGCGAGGTATGGGTGCTCAATTCCTCTAGGGTTGGAAGGTGAAAATTGGACTCAATCATATGGCAGTAATCAACCCTTTTTAGGTAGGAAAACCTACTTAGATCAAGCAGGTAACTCAGGGAGTTTTGGCACTCAAGATTCTCAAGGCTATAAAGAATAGGGGTGTCATATGTTTTTGGTTGTAACCACATTATGATGTGGATTTTGGATGGATTGTATATTTTTCTTTTCACAAAAAGATTTTGTCTTACAACCTAGGTTGTTTTATTTCATACTATTTGTGCCATTGTAACCAAAATCCATTTTAGAAAGAACATATAGAGTCTATTATAATGTATAAACCTTACGTGAGAATGCAAATGGGATTTTCTATTATGACTCTACACACCAAATGATTTACAATACATTTATAACTGAGTTGTAAATATGATGACAAATGAGAGAATAATGAAATCTCAAACAAGTCACTTATTTTAATATGAAAATTCCATAAAACAGTGAAAAACAAAAGTACATAGCTATTAGTTTCATATTCACAAAGAACCTAGCATTCCATACATCAACAAATATGGAGACATAACAATAAAGAAACTCCTCAATATGACAAGTTACAAAAGGACAACATACTTCCAATTAAAACATAATACAAATGGGTTATGCACTCTTGACATTGAATTTCCCTTGTAACCCAATTTACTTCGAATCCAAACACAGTGAAAATTTTCTCTACAAATCAATTTACCTCCAATTCTGACAACTATGGACGTTGAATGACTCTTATAAATGAATATCAAATGCAGAAGGGTTGGTAAACCAGCCCACTATGAGCATCAGTTTACCTTTGTAGATCAATGCACTTCCAATTAAAACACAATACAAATGGGCAATGCACTCCGGGCATTGAATTTCCTTTATAAACCAACATTCAATACATCAACAAATATGGAGACAGATAAATAAAGGAGATCCTCAAGATGTGAATTTACAAAAGGACAACTTAGATCCATCTGATACCAACTCAATAAGACAACAGAGTAAATCTGACGAGAACCAAAACTATTTCTAAAATTAATCAAAATCCAGATTTCTCCACAAACCAAATGCCACAAAGGAATGAAACAACAATACACAAGTACATTCGTTCCAACCCAAACATATGTCAACTGTACATTCATTCCAAACCAAACATTAAGTGCAATTACATCTTTTAATTGTAAGTGAATCGGAAAATGAATTTCACATATTAATGCAGTCACTACATTTAAAGTATCTGTCTAAGAAGTTTGAATGTGAAATCTCTTCATATTATCACAGACTTTATTCCAAACAATAGATAAATGAATTAAAACACAATGCAAATGGGTTGGACTGCCCACTATGAGCATCAAAATACCTTTATAAATCAATGTACCTCCAACTAAAACACAATACAAATGGGTAATGCACTCTCGGCATTGAATTTCCCTTGTAACCGAATTTACTTCGAATCCAAACATAATGCAAAGTTGCTCTTACAAATCAATTTACCTCCAATTCTGTCAACTAGGGACATTGAATGACTCTTGTAAATGAATATACAATGCAAATGGGTTGGTATACCATCCCACTATGAGCATCAGTTTACCTTTTTAAATCAATGCACTTCCAATTAAAACACAATACAAATGGGCAATGCACTCTGGGCATTGAATTTCCCTTATAAACCAACATTCAATACATCAACAAATATGGAGACAGTGCAATAAAGTGTAACAATCCAAAATAAATATCTAATTAAATTTTTAATTAACATTAAATTTAAATCAAAGTGGCACTTACCTTAGCCAAATAAATATATAATTAATAAACTAAATTCAAACTATGAATAATGCTTACCTGTGGTAGAAGTAGGCTTACTGCAACAAGGTTTTGGGGACAACTCTCCACCCAACCGTAGGCTCAATTGTGCAAGGATTTGCTACAACTGGCCACCCCCGAGCCCTCAATCAACGTACTACTGCCAGTGACTCCTATGTCTTAGAACACCATTCTCCCAAGAGAATGAAAGATAGAATCTTGGAATGATGGAATGCAGGAATGCCTCTCATCTTCCTCACCATCTAATAAATAGAACAAACATTGGATGGGAAACCACATGTACACACTCCATGTGTCTACATGCGACTTTCTTTTGATTTTTAGCTTTCTTGTTTTATTTCTTTACTTTTCTTTTGATTTTTAGCTTTCTTGTTTTATTTTCTTCTTTTTGATAGTTTTCTTGTTTTATTTCTATTTATTGTTATTTAGAGCTTTAGTATGGTTATTACTATTTTTATTATTTTTATTTATTTTCTTGTACATATTTTTAATATCATTTATTATTTAACATTTATGATTTATTATTTATATTATTATTTATTATTTTGTATTATCTATTATTTTTATTCTTTGTTTTTTATTATTATTTTGTATTATTTATTATTATATTATTATATTATTATTTATTATTAAGGGGAGGGATATTACATACTCTCCCACTTTAAGGAACTTCATCTCGAAGTTAAGTTGAATTATTTATTACTTTATTTACTTCATATTGCCAACACCCTCTACTGAACTAGTATAACCAGCAGGCATCGAAAGTCCCCAACACCCCGGGAAATCTCAAAGAATCTCTGTTCTTTTTCCCACTTTCGGCACCAGGCATAAGCCTGACCCGATCTGTATCCTAGTCCAAGGCTGGCCCCAAGGCTCACGCCTGACCTAGACCTCATCTGCCCCAAGGCAAACATCCAGTCCAGTACTCAATGACCCTGGGCATCTCGCGAGGCTGGCCCACTCTCTCCACAACTACTAAGGCACACAGCCCCAGGCATCGAAGTCCTTTACATCCTTTCCAGACTTCGGCATCGCAATCCAATAATAGGCACCTAGCCTAGAACATCAGGCACTTGGCCTCCTCAAGATGGTCCCGTAGCTCTTCAAGAGCTATCCATCAAGAGCTATACAGAAGACAAAGGAACCACTGGCATATGTAGTGTTGATTGAGTTTTGTCCCCAACCCATATGGTGTTACTTATTCTCCCTCGTGCGTATGGGCTCGCAGGAGATCATCAAATAAACTGGCCTTCTCGGCCCATTTTTGGAGTCTTGTGAATCATCACACCCCAACATGCAACCAATGCATTAACCATACCATCATAGTATCATAGTAATCCACATGCCAAGTCTTGCATGTCATCATGGGAACATTCATCAATGTTAATGGCAACATTATGACTAATAACGAACTGCATGCTCATGCATATCATAAATTTGTACGCAAATATCGCATGCTTCAATTACACCATCAACATAATTATATCAAAGAAATATCATGACTTCACATAAATGAACCACATGTCAATAATCCTCATATTATAGCATCATAATTCCTATGCCACATTATGCATATCATATCCATCATGAGTATTGAAAATTAAATACCTATCATCATGTAGTAAATGAATATGTCAATATACCTTGACATGTCATAATACCTATGCATATCGCTATTATCATATGGATACATTATCACTATAAGAACCATATGTACATCATTATCTTCCTGCCATGATAGCATGAAACACCGTCAATATGTTTTCATCCAGTTGTCAATTACTTTTCAATAATCATTTCGACTTCTTTCTACTAGGTAGTTGATCATTTACACCAATGGTATAATCATCGTTAAATTTCACATGAGCCTCATCATCTTGGGTCTTAATCTCTTGTTATATATTCTTCCTTACCCAAGGAAATTTTGGCGAAATTCATTGTTTAAGATATTGACTAGTTATTCCATCATCATCTATTCAAAATTCAAATTCCTTGATTTACATCTATTTACCCTTTGGCTTACTGATTCCAGTACCGCTATATGCAATTGCATATAAATATTATTTCATCATGATTTAATTTTATATCATTCTTAATTTACTTGCACGAGGATTTGTTGATTCATGTTGACTTATTTAACAATTAGCACTTCATCCACAGAAACATTTTCTCATCTCATCGACTTTGTCAGGTTCGTATCTCAATAGCATTTGATTGCTTTATCATAAAAGTCTCTTTCTTAAATAATATAATTTCTCACCTCCAGTCATTGTGGTTCCTTCTCCTCCTCTCCAATAGCACTGATATACATTGGAAATGTTGTTACTATTTCCCAATTCATTAAGATAGCTACCAAGTGTAATCCACTTATCTTTTCCTATTTTAAGACATCAACATAATAAAATCTCCTAATCATACGTCTTGATATCCATAATTCATTCATATAGTTAGTCACCTATGTAAAACTTTACAATGTGGCTCTCCCATTGTTATAGATGTTGTTATGCACACAAATTATCTTCTCCAATCATTCTATTTATCATACCTTACCAGTTCTTTAAAATAAACTTCATTATTACCCTGATTTTTCAACTTTACTAGTTGATTGCCAATATTTCTTCTTTAGGTGCATCATCCTTAGATAGACATTATAGTGATACCTTTAGAGTACCAAGTTATGATTATACCAAACTCTTCCATTATGTTCTAAAATAGGTTGTTTCTTCTTACTAATGTCTTACCCCTGTTGTGATACTTCTTCTCTTAAACATCCGATCCAAGTTGGCCATAATCACATGAACTATCATTACTTATCATCCTTTTTTAAAAAATTTAGTTTCTCCTTTCCATTTCTCCATAGACAACTTTATCCATTATATGCGTTTAACCTTGAATTATGAATCCTCGTGTACATTATATTCAACATCTGAACTTTAATCCAAATCTATTCGATTTGCCATTGAGACTAAAATATACCATCCTGTGGTTTATACATATACTGCAAACCCAATTGATTCACTCCAGAATGAAGGGAACTTCAATGGTAGCTTAATGATGTTTAATATACAAATGATATTAGTAAATGAGAAGATCTGAATGGCGATTGCAATGCAAAATTAAATTTATTGAGAGAGTTGTGTTCTTGCAATAATAGACCAAAGAAATGCCAAGAAACTGTTATTGCTAAAGGACAATGAGAACAACAATCCAACCCAAACTGTGTTGTAAAATGAACCGGTGGTGAGTAGTTACACCAGCATTAAAGATTTGTTACAAAAACATGCCAGTATACCATATCAATAGTGCAATCTTTCAGAGAATCAATGAGTCATAACAAAACTATATACCTTTACTTATGTGACTCATTTAGAATTTCATTTTGTTATATGGTTGTAAGGGAGAGAGCTATGTCACACCTCTAACCGAAATAGTGTTTAGCAAATGGTAAGAGGATGCAAGCACAAACAATTCAAGAAAATGAGATTTTCATTAATAGTTTTACCATGTAATGAGAGCAGAGAACCATAGAGGATGTAGAAATTTTTGAATAATTTAAAACATATTCAACAGAGATTATCCTGATCATGTCCTATTGCGGAAAACATACACAATACATAAGCTCCTCTACGTTGATCATCAATATAGCAGCATCAATAACAATAAAACATCAAGAGCATTCACACATTAACACAGTATGTATCCCGGGGAAAGCATCTCTCTAAAAACCCCACACTATCTGTATATTAATGATTGAGTCATGTAACATTACACAGCATAATACTTCTCACAAGTATCTCCACCTCTATTACACACAATACAGCTCAGATTTGATCTCCAAATCTCTTCCACTGCTTGCCTGCCTCCACTGCTCAATACCTGCTCAAGAACTGATGAGAATGGCTTACCAAACTCGTTTTTCACCTGCAAAATAGTCACTCACACTTTGTTGGACGTGAGCACAAGCTATAATGTGGGCAAATACGTGAGCAAACTCATTGGCATACTCAATACCTTAATTGTGCAAGATCTGGTGCACAACTATAGTCACAACTGATAGCAATCTGATTCTCTACCACCTGTCCCTGTTGAACTGAACATGCATTGACATGCAACTGAGTTAACTGATGTATTCATTAGTTGTATTATGAGTTAATAACTTGTGAATTAATTAATAACTAATTCACCCAACTCATCTCTAGTCTATTTGCCAGTTAGACTAAATACAACCAGTTTAACAAAGCTAAACTGAACACAACTCCATCAACTCCACAATCAACTCCACCAAACTCAACTGATTGAGTTCTAACTGAAGTCATGCATGCAACGACTCAACTGACTCATAAGAAAAGCGTATTTCCTTCTGACAGCTGCATGTGCCACCTCTGTAGCTCAAACTGAAGTGCTCCAAGAGAATAAGATTAAGTTTATAGTCCAAATATTATTGTGAGATAATAATATTTGACTTTTCTATTTTTGACTTTGATCACTCACACTGTGATCAAAAATAGAAGTCCATCTATTTTTTCCCAACTTGATCAATCATCCATAAACAGCAACCTGCAATCCATAGACATGATCCATATTTCTAAAAATAGACATAGTCTAAAAATAGACTTGCGCCAAAAATAGCCTACGGGCCCACTTAGTGAAGGCGACTCTTTTCACTAAGCTCCATCATCTTGTTGCAATCTCAACACTCCCTCTCGACAAGATATGGATTATCAGCAACCCCTATCCTGCCTTGGTGGTACTCGAATTTGCTCCTAGTGAGAGCCTTCGTCAGAATATCAGCATCCTGATCCTCTGTTGGAATGTACGAAAGTAACATGATCCTCCGCTGCACACAATCTCTGATATGATGGTACCTGATGTCAATATGTTTAGATCTATCATGAAATACAGGATTAGCCGAGAGTTTAATGCAACTCTGGTTATCACAGTAAATCACAGTAGGATCCAAATGAGAACCGAACAAACCAACTAGGATCTTCCTCATCCATATAGCCTCGCATGCAGCCAAACTTGCTGCCATATACTCGGCCTCCGCTGAACTGAGTGCCACGGATCTCTGTTTCCTGTTGTACCAAGAAACTGTTGTCGATCCAATACTGAAGACCCCTCCTGATGTGCTCTTTCTGTCTATTGGGCTCCCTACCCAATCTGCATCCGTGAAGCCACATAGCTTCACCTCATCCTCCTGTCTGTACCACAAACCATATCCCGATGTGCCTCTCAAGTAGCGCAATACATGCTTGCCCACCTTCTAGAAGAGCTTGGTAGGCTTAACCATAGCTTGTGAAAGTTGGTTAACTGCATAGCATATATCAGGTCGTGTATTGACCAAATACATCAGCGACCCCACCAACTGTCGATAAACAGTGGCATCCACTTCTTCTCCCGAAGTGGCATCCTCCTTCCTCCAACCTCCAGGAAGAGGAGTATCAACAGGCTTGCAGCCATGCATGTTGAACTTCTCCAGTATCTCTCGAGCATACTTGCCCTGAGAAACAAACAGTCCACCACTGCGCTGCCATATTTCCAATCCCAGGAAATAGTGAAGGAGGCCCAAATCCTTCATCTCAAACTCTGTAGCAAGATCCTTCTTGCATGACAGTATCAACAGCTCATCACCCGTTAGAATCAAATCATCAACATACAGCACAATGATAAGCAACTTACCCTCCACCACAATCTGGTATAGGTTCGGATCCGCCTCGCTCTTGGAGAATCCAAGTCCTGTGAAATAGCTGTCTATCCGTGTGTACCAAGCACATGGTGCTTGCTTCAACCCATACAACGCTCTCTTGAGCCTGCACACATGCGACTCACTGCTGAAGACTTCAAAGCCTTCGGGCTGCTCAATGTACACCTCCTCCTCAATGACTCCGTTGAGGAACGCAGTCTTCACATCCATCTGATGAATGTGCCATCCCATCTGCGCTGAGAGAGCAAGAATCGTCCGTATGGAAGAATACCTTGCGACAGGTGCAAAGGTCTCCTCATAATCGATCCCCTCAATCTGTGAAAAGCCTCGGGCAACAAATATTGCCTTGTACTTCTCCACACTCCCGTCAGCTGCCTGCTTAACTTTGTAGATCCATCTCGAACCCACCACTGATTTCCCTTCCGGTCTAGGAACAATCTCCCATGCACTGTTTCTGACAATAGAATCATACTCTTCCACCATGGCGTCTACCCATGCGGGATCCTCCACAGCTTCCTCGAAAGAGGATGGCTCAGTCACAACACACTTGCTCATAAGAGCCATGTATCCAGTGTACCGATCAGGTGACTATCTCTGCCTGCATTGGGCTGTAGGTGGTCCTACAACTTTCTCTGCATCTTGAGCCAGTCGCTCAGCTTCTGTCAATCGCTTTCGCCCTCTGATGGTTGGCGCTGCATGAGTGGTCTCTTCCACTCCATGAACCTCGTCCTGTGGCTGATCCACATCCTGAAGCTCATCCTTAGGAACTAATAGCTCCTCATCTGCATGCAAGTGTAGCTCCCTCTCAAGCGAACACTTCATGGCTTTCTCCTCCTGAAATTTTATATCCCGTCGCACAACAGTTTTACCACTGTCTAGCAAATACACACGATAGTTGTGGGGCGTATCAGTGTACCCCACAAATATCCCAACCTCTGCGGTCGGCTCCAACTTCTTCCTGGCATCCTTCGTCACATGAATGTAAACGTTAGCACCAAAAATCCTCAAATGAGAAAGATCAGGCTTCTTACCAGAATAAGCCTCCTTGGGTGTACTCATGCCAAGTATCCTATGAGGACAACAATTCTGCACATAAACTGTTGTATTGCATGCTTCCGCCCACAAGTGAAGGGGTAGGCCCTGATCATGCAACATTGCCCGTGCAGCACCCACAATCATTCTGTTCTTTCGCTCAGCTACCCCGTTCTGCTATGGGTTATGGGGAGCTATGAGCTCTCTACGAATCCCTTCTGCCTTGCAGAAATCCTTGAACTCGTCCGAGATGTATTCACCACCATTATCGCTCCTAAGAGCCTTCACCTTCTTCCCCGACTCCTTCTCGACCAGTTCTTTGAATTTACAGAACTTTGAATATGTCTCGCTCTTCTTTTGCATGAAGAAGATCCAGCACTTACGAGAGAAATCATCAACAAAAATCACATAATACCTGTGTTTTGCTGTCGAAGCAACTGAGAAAGGTCCACACACATCTGTGTGAATTCTCTCAAGGATCGTCGTGGCGCGACTATCCTTCTCGTGAAAGGTGGCTTTCACAAACTTCCCCAAAGTACACCCCTTGCACTGATCTGACTGCGCAAGTGTGCCTTTAGGAAGCCCTGTAGTGATCTTCTACAGTATCTTCAAGGCTCCATGGTGAAGGTGACCCAATCTCCTATGCCACAACTCGCCATCATCCCGGCTCACCAATCCTTCTGCCTTGCCTGCCATTGCTGCGCATCCATCTACATGCAACTGATAAAGGTTCCTCACTCGAACCCCTATCTTCCGGGTCTCACCAGTTGTCTTGCTGCGCAGGAAGGCCTTTCCCTCGCTTAAAACAACATCATACCCCTTGTCTTCTAACATCGCCACAAAGATGAGATTCTTCTTCAATCCTGGAACATGCATGACTTCCTTCAATACAAAGGGTTTACCAGACTCCCTCTCAAAGGAAATGGTACCGATACCGGTCGCACTATATCTACCATCATCGCCCATCTCGATGTGCACTCCAAGATCCTTGTCCTCCAGATCAGAGAACAAATCTCTATCTCCCGTCATGTGAAAAGACGCACCACTGTCCAAGAACCACACTGATCCCATCACACTTGAAACCAAGCATGCGATCAATGAAAAATCAAGCTCAAACTGAGAAGCTAAGGCCTCTCCCCCTGCAGATCCAGCAGCTTGCTTGTTCTTCTTCTTCTACGGACAATTTGTGGCATAGTGTCCGTGCTGGTGACAGTGAAAACACTTCACTTTGGCATGTCCTGCTTCTTGCCTTTCGCACCGGAATGAGAAGCTTTCTTGTTCTTCCCCTTCTTTGCTTTGGCAGCCAAAGCACAATTCTCTTCATCAGATACCTTTGATGAAGATCCATTCTCACCTTTATTGTTACTGAGTTTATCCGTGAGCGCCAGGTCGCTCTTGCTTTGGAATAACATTTGCAATCTGTTGAAAGACATTTCAACAACACTGCTGCAAATTCGAATTCCACCAGCTCCAACTCAACTGCCTCCGATCTAGAATTCGTGAGAACACAATATTTCTCGTACAGAGATTGACTGTATGGGCATTCACCATATATCTCACCTTCCAAAGGAAGGATGAATCCAGAGGCTACCTAGCCCGATTACAGACTCTGCCTGAAGAAATAGAATGTAGACACTTCCTAAATAGTAGATCTGATGATCAACAGCTCCGATACCATGTAGAAATTTTTGAATAATTTAACACATATTCAACAGAGATTATCCTGATCATGTACTATTGCGGAAAACATACACAATACATAAGCTCCTCTACGTTGATCATCAATATAGCAGCATCAATAACAATAAAACATCAAGAGCATTCACACATTAACACAGTATGTATCCCGAGGAAAGCATCTCGCTAAAAACCCCACACTATCTGTATATTAATGATTGAGTCATGTAACATTACACAGCATAATACTTCTCACAAGTATCTCCACCTCTGTTACACACAATACAGCTCAGATCTGATCTCCAAATCTCTTCCACTGCTTGCCTGCCTCCACTGCTCAATACCTGCTCAAGAACTGATGAGAATGGCTTACCAAACTCGTTTTTCACCTGCAAAATAGTCACTCACACTTTGTTGGACGTGAGCACAAGCTATAATGTGGGCAAATACGTGAGCAAACTCATTGGCATACTCAATCCCTTAATTGTGCAAGATCTGGTGCACAACTATAGTCACAACTGATAGCAATCTGATTCTCTACCACCTGTCCCTGTTGAACTGAACATGCATTGACATGCAACTGAGTTAACTGATGTATTCATTAGTTGTATTATGAGTTAATAACTTGCGAATTAATTAATAACTAATTCACCCCAACTCATCTCTAGTCTATTTGCCAGTTAGACTAAATACAACCAGTTTAACAAAGCTAAACTGAACACAACTCCATCAACTCCACAATCAACTCCACCAAACTCAACTGATTGAGTTCTAACTGAAGTCATGCATGCAACAACTCAACTGACACATAAGAAAAGCGTATTTCCTTCTGACAGCTGCATGTGCCACCTCTGTAGCTCAAACTGAAGTGCTCCAAGAGAATAAGATTAAGTTTATAGTCCAAATATTATTGTGAGATAATAATATTTGACTTTTCTATTTTTGACTTTGATCACTCACACTGTGATAAAAAATAGAAGTCCATCTATTTTTTCCCAAATTGATCAATCATCCATAAACAACAACCTACAATCCATAGACATGATCCATATGTCTAAAAATAGACTTGCGCCAAAAATAGCCTGCGGGCCCACTTAGTGAAGGCGACTCTTTTCACTAAGCTCCATCATCTTGTTGCAATCTCAACAGAGGAAAGGGTTGGTATCCAAACCAAAGAAGAAATAAGAAAGGAGGCTCATTCCAATAGCTCCATCATCTTGTTGCAATCTCAACAGAGGAAAGGGTTGGTATCCAAACCAAAGAAGAAATAAGAAAGGAGGCTCATTCCAATACTAATGCAAATATCAATTCGCTGTCTATAATGATGCATGAGAAAACCAATGAGGAACTAATGAGTGCACCAAACTTTAACTAATACCAGCCAAACACTTACAATTGATCCTTCAAAACAAATGGTGATACCCCTAGAATTTCAAGTCTCGCTTCTAATATTATACTTTTATAACGATTCTAAAGAAATAAGATTCCTCACTTGAAGAAGCATAAAATAAAAACCAATATACTCAATAATAATTATTATCAGAGTCTAATAATAACAAGGTTAATAAGTTATTATTAGAGTTTATGAATTTAATAGGATATATTTTATCATAAATTATTAATAATCACAATACTTAAAACATAAATTACTATAAATTATCAACAATCACAAATTTTATAGTATAAAACCATGGAAAAATGAGTTAGAAGGTAATAATGATGTCAGAGTAAAACTTAGAGAATTGTCTCAATGTAAAATCCAAATTCGAATGACTAAAGTTTACGAATATTTGTGGCATTATTGTGTTAAAAGGTACTTGAACTTCGAAAGAAAATTTATTCATCATTATATGTCACGCCAATATTAATTCATGATTTTTTTTATTGTTTTTTTCTGAATAAGTCCACTCCTATATTGATACAAAATATTTTTACAATGAGGCAGTGGCCTCGAGAGGTCTAGCCCAGAAAGGCGGCTTACTCACATTACATTTCTGAAAATTGACACAAGAAGACTAGCTGATAACTAACTAGAACCAGGACCATGACTGCTACATAGAGACAGAAAACAACATTGTCAAAATTGTAGACTGACCAGAATACCGAAACGATTTGTCTGAGCTTATACATATGATCATGGGTGCGCTGCCCAGGTCAGAACTGTAATCTAAGTAAAAAAGAAACTATACCCTTAGCTTTGAACAAACAGGGAAACTACAACGAGAGAGCGAAAACCTGATTATGCATCTTGAGTGGTGGAAGGTGCTTCTTCCACAATTCGACATCCAAAACTAGAGGGATCATCATCATCTGAGGGATGGCCCTCTTCGCTTGGTGAACAGCCTTCAATCGGGACACTCGGACTCACCTAACTTGGCATATCTTGGGAGACAGAACCACCTAGATCCTTTTTTGCTGGCTATGAAACTAAGAAGTGCCTGGAAACTCTTTCTCCCTTGTCTCCGTAGTCGCATCTGGAGTTGCCGCCACCAAACCAACTGTGCCTGAATAGTAACAGAAGTAATGAAAGAGTGATTACTGAGAGTGCAGGGGATTTGAAAAAGGGCGGTATGAGCATGAAAATTGTGATAGCTCGACTGTGAAGCATGCTGCCCCTGGCCTCGTTCACGACCTCTCCTAGTGGCTGGATGGCGCTCAGAGCCGAAACCTGATGAGCAATAAGAGGAGTCTGTTGTTGAGGAAGAGGGCTGGAAAATGGGTCACCCACGGGAGCCTCCCCTTCTGCAGCCCATTCTTTGGTGTAGTATAAGCATGTTGAACAGAGCAGAAGGAGTAGAACAAGCAGCAAATCTTTGCAGGCTGGGAGAGACTGGAAGGGGAGAGCAACCTCGCTCGATGGAGTGCTGAGAATGACAGAGGACCGGCGGCAATTAAAGTTGCAGGAAGGAATTTGGAAAGCCAGAAGTCCCAGCTGAGAATCCTGAGTGCAGCGAATGCCTGGACTAACCCGAGAGCAGAGCACGACGACAACGAGGAAACCAAACATTCAGAGAGGATGAACAGTAAAGAACTGGAGGAGTGCCATGACATAAGAGCAGAAATGCCAGTCTGGGATGTCGAGCTGCATTAACGCAACATTGAATAAGCTTTCCGGGAGAATGAAGGCTGACAGTGAGTGAGGCCAGATGGCGTTGGGTGTGAACCACTCTCCAGCCCATCCAGCCGCCTTCGTACCCTTATTTGTACTGCACACCTGCATCTGGGAATTAATTCATGATTTTTAAGGATAAATATAAATTGAAATTTTGTGTTGTAGAGTGAAATATTTAAGTATCTGTTTATGCAAGCATAACTTATGTTAGAAGAATTAGATGGATTGCTGTTAAATAAATTTATTGAATGTATATTGAGATTCTTATGGCTATTAAATGATTATTCTAAGGAAATTTAAGAAATCAAACAACCAAAGAAATATTCCACACCATAGAGAAGAGACACCGCCACCCGAACCAAAACAGATCAGATCACTGGGAAGGTTATCCTTCCCCAAAACACAAAATAAAATCATTTTATTAATAGGATGGCCTGCCTGCAAGTGCACCTGCAAAGGCAACACCATGTCAAAACCCTTAAATTACAATACATTTTAGCCATAATGATTTCCTGGATATAAAATTGCCTGCATGTTTACAGAAACCCAACCCCCAATCATCGTTTCACATTATGCATTGTGCCACCTCGTGAAAGTTAATTTATCGGCGTCGTATTCGGCGGCGGAGGTCTCAAGGTTCATTAATATTTTTTTTTTATTCATTTCGTCCCTCAATGTTGGCTCCTCCTTTAAGGCACTGTGATCAAGATTCATTTCAATGTTAAAGATAAATATAATATATCTAAGAAAGAGGAGCTTTGCCTTTAATGGTTCTTTTCACTGGAAATGACCTGTAATTTTCCTGGCTCGATAGAATTCCGAAATTCGCATTCATGAAATCCGAAATTGGCTTCCAGTGACAAAATAAAATTCTAAAATATTTAATGAATGTTGTAGAAATGTAATCAAGAATCACTGGATGAAATATGATCAGTACAAATTCATTCAAATATGATGAGGAAATGTTATGACAAAGATGCGAATTAAACAACTTTAAACAAAACTACACAAAAACTAATAATGTACCAACTTTAAAAAAATGGCTATTGAATTTGTAAAAAAAAAAAAAAAAAAAACAATTTACCTACCTTTAATTGGAGAACAGAACACCAGAAATTCGCTTAACTGTGTTTTTTTTATAGAAATGGTGGATTTAGATGCACATAGATGCCATTACAATGGATTTATCAATATCTAAACACACATGCAAATGCTCTGGCTGTATGAGAACTGTAATAGATGTACACTCTCTGTCACATTGAATATGAGACTAAAATTAAATTATTTCGCTGAAGAATTTACTTCTACGGGTAGCATAAACAATCACAATCGCTGGTTCGAATCGCCGAGTCGGTAGATTGGATAAGCAAAGAAAATTAGATTTACCGAGCTTCAGAATTATATGTTTTAATTTGATGTTTTAATCATCGAACATGCCGAGGAATTCCAGACACAAGTCTCACAGGCAGCATTACAGGCGCTCGTATGTGGAATCCTCAGAGGTACAGCCAACCAATCCTTTCATCCATGTACAAGAAAATTTCTCCCCATATTGTAAAATTCAGTATGGATCTTGAATCAGAGATCACAATGTGCAAATTTCAAACCAGCGACATTTTTACTGGTACAACTAATTAATCACTCCATTAATTTTTTTACAGCGCTCTACCATTTCCAGAATCAATTTCTCGGCTTCCTTTAAATATTTTCTTTCACATAATGAAGCTCTTCCGTTTCCAGAATCAATCTCTCGGCTTCACGTAAATATTTTGTTTAATGAAATGAAAACCTCAAACGGACAATATAATGAAACCAAATTTAACAGGGACATCATCAAAACGTACAAATTTCAAACCTTCCACATGTTGAAATATTAATTTCATATGTGCACATTTATTCCTACGAAAACAGCTGAGGAAAACCACCCAGCTCTATCGCACCGCTTTTACGGAAGGAGTGGTATTCCTTCAATTGAGCCCGATGCAATCAAAACCTGATACGCATCCATTGTACTTTTTATAAAATCCACTTTTTATCGAGAGGTAACATTCGTTTGGTTTGATCGAGCGATAGCCGCTCTATTAAAATGAAGGTTTGAAGCGGTTGATTGAAGTCAAAGATGCATATAGGCATGAACATGGAGTTTGCGTGAAATTTTTTGCTTTGACCACCGGTTCTGTCAGCAAAGAAATTAAATGAAATTTAATGGTGATTGGCAGATTGTAGGTAGAAGCTTTAATTATATTATTTTTTTTACTTACGGAAGTATGGCGTAGTAAACGGATGTAAGTTTTTTTTTCGTTGCATATGTAATGTAACATGTTTTTTTTGAGGTTGACTTTTTGTAATGCAAGGAAAGAAATGCACAACAGTGCGTAGAAGAAGCAAGAACAGGGAGAATCAGCAGGTTAAAATGTAATTTTTCCTTTGGTTATTACACATGCAATGAAAAGCTCGCGGCAGCGAATGAAATAGAAGAATTTCCTTTTACAGGAGTTTGAACACATGGAATGTGCAGCAGTGTAAAGAAAATGTCTTTTTTAATGTAAAATGCAAATATAAGTTTTATTTTCACACAATAGTGTAAAAATAAATTCTTGGAGCAGAAACAGAGTAAATTTTTTTTACTGCATCTGAAGCAGTCTTGGTGAATCCCTCTGAGAGAGAGGAAGAAATATGTAACAAGCAGTTTATTAATGAATAGAAAGTTTTTATGTGTGTTGCTAAAATTATGTTCTCTGGAGAAATTTTTTTTTGCTCCTCTGTGTTAAGATCCTGGAGAAAAATAGAGCATTGTCTCTGTGTTCAGTTAATTTGTTTTTGGAATTTTACCAGAAAAATTCCCAACAGTGGTATCAGAGCTGCTCCAGGTTCTTTGAAGGTGTCAAAGAAGCTGAAGGAAGGAGTTTTTTTTGCTGCAACAGCTTCTCCAGCAGAGTGAAGACTCAGTCAAGGAAGATTCAGGTATTTCTCAAAGTTTTTTTTTGTGTAGCTGTTGAAGACAGTCAGTGTTTTTTTTAAATACACAGTCAAATATTTGAAGCATAGCTAAGAATGCAAGGAATGGCCAGCACAAACACTAGCATGGGTATGTTTAATACTCATCTCCCACAGTTTAATGGGAAACACTATGACTATTGGGCAATAACCATGAGAGCCCTGTTTTCTTCACAAGATTTGTGGGAACTTGTTGAATATGGGTTTGAAGAACCAGGAGATGAAGAAGAGTTTAATAACTTGACACAGGCAGAGAAAGATCTGTTGAAGAGTAATAGGAAGAAGGATTCAAAAGCCCTTGTATTTTTGTATCAGTCAGTGCATGAGAGTGTGTTTCCAAGGATAGCAGCAGTTAAGACATCCAAAGAAGCATGGCAAACTCTCAAGACAGCCTATCAAGGCATGGAGAAAGTGAAGACAGCAAAACTACAGTTGCTGAGGAGAGATTTTGAGAATCTGAGCATGAAGGAGTCAGAAAATATTGACTCATTCTTCACACATGTGATTGGTCTGGTTACACAGATAAGGACTCATGGAGAAGTTCTTGAAGAAATGAGGATTGTGGAGAAACTATTGAGGATCCTACCCTCAAAGTTTGATGTGATTGTCACCACCATAGAAGAGACAAAGGATCTCTCAAACTTTTCAGTTGATGAGCTACATGCATCACTGATAACACATGAGTAGAGCCATAGGGAGAGGAGAGGACCTTTAGGTGCTCGACTGATAAGGACCTTTAGGTACTCGACCATAGGGAGAGGATGCGTAAGCAGGCTCGACTGTTAAGGACCGGAGGCGCTCGACCATAGGGAGAGGACCCTCACCATATGAATAGTGAGTGACTCCGTCCCTTTAGGCCTTCGGTGATAAGGTTTATTCGAAGAGATATAGGAACAGACCAAGTACCTCGGCGAACGTCATGTAATCGAGTGATTGAACCTGGATCGCCTCTTGGATCGAGTAGCGGGAGTCGAAATGAAAAATCATCTCTAGAGCAAGCCTTCAAGACCCAGATGTCCTTTGGAAGAGGAAGAGGTCAAGGCAGAGGAAACAAGAGAGGAAGAGGCAGAAGCCAAAACAGAGGTGGAAGAAATAGTCCAGCAAATGCTCAAGGAAGAGGCAGCAATTCAAATAAGAACCAAGGCCAAGGCAGCAGCCAACAAAGAGGACAACATCATGCTCAAGGACAAAGGTATGAAAAATCCAATGTCCAATGTTATTATTGTAAAAAATATGGGCATTATGCCAATGAATGTAGGAAGAAGCAACATGATATGAGTAATAGATCTAGTGCAAATATCACTAGAGAAAATATTAGCCAAGATAATGTGTTGTTAGCTTGTAATATGGCTGAGACAAACAGTGAAGATATATGGTTTCTAGATCCCGGTTGTAGTAACCATATGATAGGAAACATAGCCCTATTTTTTGCTTTAGATCAAAATGTGAAATCACAAGTCACACTTGGGACTGATAGTAAAATTTCTATTATGGGAAAAGGAGAGGTAAAAATATTTACAAAGAAAGGTGAGAAGAAAACCATAGTAGATGTCTATTATGTTCTTGGAATGAAATGTAACCTCTTGAGTATTGGACAGCTTGTTCAAAAGGGGTACAATGTTTTCTTTGAGAATGATGTATGCACCATCATGGATAGAGCACCCAGCAAACGATGTATTGCTGAAGTGAAGATGACAAGGAACAGGATGTTCCCTCTCAGAATAAGGGCAGATTTGAAAAATAAAGAGGCAATAGCAGTAGTGACACAAGAGGCTTTCCAAAGCGTACCAAAGGATGAAAATTGGTTGTGGCACTTGAGATTTGGACATCTCAATTTTGGAGGTCTTAACTTGTTGAGTAGAAAAGGAATGGTAAGAGGATTACCATTGATAGAGAAACCGGACAGCCTTTGTGAAGGTTGTATTTTGGGGAAACAACATAGAGAAAGTTTTCCATTAGGGAAAAGCATAAGGGAAAAAGCACCCTTAGAAATTGTCCACTCAGATTTATGTGGACCGATGCAAACTCCATCATTAGCAGGCAGCCAATATTTTCTAACATTCATTGATGATTTTACTAGAAAAACTTGGGTATATTTCCTTAAAAACAAAAGTGAAGTGTTTGAAAAATTTCAAAATTTCAAAGCACTTGTAGAAAACCAAAGTGGGCTACATATCAAAGTTTTAAGAACTGATAGAGGAGGTGAGTATATCTCCAAGGAATTCCTACGGTTTTGTAGATAAAATGGAATACACAAATAGTTTACCACAAGGTACGCTCCGCAGCAAAATGGAGTAGCTGAAAGGAAGAACAGGACCATCATGGATATGGTGAGGAGCATGTTGAAGGCAAAGCATTTGCCAAATGATTATTGGGCTGAAGCTGTACATTGTGCAGTTTACATTTTGAATAGGTGTCCTACAAAAGAAATGATGAACAAAGTGCCAGAAGAAGCGTGGAGTGGGAGAAAGCAAGGTGTCACGCACATGAAATTTTTTGGATGTGTGGCCTATGCACACATTCCAGATCAGCTAAGGAAGAAGTTGGACAGCAAAGGAGAGAAATTTATTTTCATTGGATACAGTGAGGAATCCAAAGCTTATAGGTTGTATATCCCATCTTCCAAGAAGTTTTTTGTGAGCAGAGATGTTCAGTTCATTGAGGAGGAAGCTTGGGATGGAAGCATAGAGAAAACAGTGATTGTTAAAAACTGTTTGTCTCATGATGAAGATGATGAGGAGATGGCTGAAATACATCCCCAAACAGCAGCACCAACACAAGGACAAGAAGGAACACCCTTGAGGATAAATGAAAGTGCTTCTCCAAGCACACCACAAGGAGGAAATTCAAGTGCATCTTCAAGCACTTGCACACCAAATGAAAGAGGTAAGAAGTTCAGAAACTTAAGTGACATTTATGATGAAGATATGAATTCATTATTTGCTTTATACTGCCATGTTGATAACCCTGTTCATTTCGAAGATGCAATTAAGGATAAGAAATGGATAGATGCTATGGATGGAGATGAATGCCATAGAAAGAAACAAGACATGGGATTTGGTTGAGCTACCAAAAGGTAAAGAAGTCATTGGAGTTAATGGGTTTACAAGACAAAGAGCAATGCTGAAGGCAAAATGGAAAGAAACAAGGCAAGATTGGTTGTTAAGGGATACAAGCAGTAGTATGGGAGAGACTATGAGGAAACTTTCGCATCGGTTGCAAGAATGGAAACCGTGAGAGCAGTGTTGTCCATAGCAGCACAAAACAAGTGGAAAGTTTACCAAATGGACGTGAAGTCAGCATTCCTAAATGGAGTATTAATGGAAGAGGTTTATATTGAGCAACCTCTAGGCTATGAGAAGAAAGGCCAAGAGCACAAAGTGTGCAGATTGAAGAAAGCTCTTTATGGGTTGAAGCAAGCGCCAAGAGCATGGTACAGTAGGATAGATTCCTATCTACTGGAGAATGGATTTGAGAAGTGTGAGGGAGAACCCATGATCTACATCAAAGAAAAGGATGGTAAAATTTTAATTGTTGTGTTATATGTTGATGATGTTTTTTTCACAGGTAACGATGATCATCTCATTGAAAATTTCAAATTAGTCATGAAGGAAGAATTTGAAATGACCGACATGGGTTTGCTGAGATACTTCTTAGGAATAGAAGTAGATCAAAATGAAAATGGAATTTTTATCTCACAAGCGAGATATGTAAATGAAGTGTTGGGCATATTTAATATGCAGGACAACAAGGCAGCAATCACTCCCACAGTGATGGGATTAAAACTCAGCAAAGAGGACAGCAACAAGGATTTTGATCCTAGTTTGTACAAGAGCATAGTTGGCAGCCTAATGTATTTAACTGCAACTAGGACAGATATAATGTTTGTTGTTAGTTTAATTTCTAGATTCATGGAGAGGCCAAAAGAAGCACATTGGCAAGCAGCAAAAAGAATTCTGAGGTATATCAAAGGTACTAAAATGTTTGGGATTTTATATACTGTCTCAGAATGTTCAGATTTAATTGGATACACTGATAGTGATTGGGCTGGAAGTGTAGATGATCGAAAAAGCACATCCGGTTATGTTTTTCACATGGGTTCAGGAGCCATTTCATGGGCTTCTAAGAAACAACCTATTGTAGCGTTGTCTACAGTAGAGGCAAAGTATGTGGCAGCTACAGCAGCAGCATGTCAAGCAGTTTGGATGAGAAGAATGTTAAGGAGCTTAGGCCAAGAGCAGGAAAAAGCAACAGTGATTTTTTGTGACAATAGCTCAGCTATTGCATTATCCAAGAATTCGGTGTTTCATAAGAGAACGAAACACATTGACACAAGGTTTCACTACATCAGAGAATTTGTAAGCAGTGGAGAAATCACTTTACAACATTACAGGACTCAGGAATAGGTTGCAGACATTTTGACAAAGCCATTGGACTAGAAAAGCTTCGAATTTTTGAGGAAGTGTTTGGGTATGACTGAATGCCCAGCAGTTGAAATTAAAGGGGAGTGTTGAAATATTAATTTCATCAGCGCGCATTTATTCCTACGAAAACAGCTGAGGAAAACCACCCAGCTCTATCGCACCGCTTTTACGAAAGGAGTGGTATTCCTTCAATCGAGCTTGATGCAATCAAAACCTGACACACATCCATTGTACTTTTTATAAAACCACTTTTTATCGGGAGGTAACATTCATTTGTTTTGATCGAGCGATAGCCGTTCGATTAAAATGAAGGTTTGAAGCTATTGATTGAAGTCAAAGATGCATACAGGCCTGAACATGGAGTTTGCGTGAAATTTTTTGTTTTGACCACTGGTTCTGTCAGCAAAGAAATTAAATGAAATTTAATGGTGATTGGCAGATTGTAGGTAGAAGCTTTAATTATGTTATTTTTTTTACTTACGGAAGTATGGCATAGTAAACGGATGTAAGTTTTTTTTTTTTTTTCGTTGCATATGTAATGTAACATGTTTTTTTTGAGGTTGAATTTTTGTAATGCAAGGAAAGAAAGGCACAATAGTGCGTAGAAGAAGCAAGAACATGGAGAATCAGCAGGTTAAAATGTAATTTTTCCTTTGGTTAATACACATGCAATGAAAAGCTCGTGGCAGCGAATGAAATAGAAGAATTTCCTTTTACAGGAGTTTGAACAAGGTGATCAATCTTTCCAGTTTCTCTTTTCCCCCTGGCGTTTTTAAGGTTTTGAGTAAAGGGCTAAATTTTGCCTTAGCTCCTAAGAAGATCTCTGTGGATGATATTATTTGTGACATAGAATTTGGGATCATAGGTTTACCTGATAGGATCAAGGATACTATTAGGCAAGACTGTGCGGTTGTCTTAAGAAAGGCTAAACCCCCTAAGAGCAACCTTAGCAAGGAAGAGTCAACAGCTCTCAGATCCTTAAACCAGAACAAAGATATCATTGTTCTTAAGGCTGATAAGGGTGGTGTTGCTGTCATCCTCAACAGGGCTGATTACCGCAGCAAAATGTTGGATCATCTTCTTAATAGTGGTAGTTACAAAAAGCTCCCCAAGAATCCTTTAAAGAAGGTTTCTAGGAATGTGGCTCTTGCCATTAAATCCATTAGTTCGTTGAGTTCTCTTCACCATAAACTCATTGAGAGCAACCCTATTACTCCAAGAATCTATGGTCTCCCCAAGATTCATAAGGAAGGAGCTCCTTTGAGGCCCATCGTCAACACTATTGGAGGTCCTACCTACCTTCTCGCTAAGTTTCTTGCGTTAAAGCTTAAGCCCCTAGTTGGTCGTACGGAGTCCTTCGTTAAAGACTCTGCTTCCTTTATTGATGAACTTAAGGACATTAAGCTTGACCCTGGGGACATTCTTGTTAGCTTTGATGTTGTATCCCTGTTCACTTGCATTCCTATTAAGGAGGCCTTGGAGGTGATCTACCGCCTAACTGACCCTGACACTGCCAGGTTGGTTGAGATCTGCCTCACTTCCACCTTTTTCAGTTTTGAGGGGGAGTTCTTCGAGCAAACCTGTGGTGTCGCCATGGGTTCCCCCCTGTCCCCTGTTGTTGCCAATCTCTTTATGGAAGATTTTGAGTCCAAGGCTCTGAATTCTTCCCGTCTCTTGCCTAAGCTCTGGAAAAGGTATGTGGATGATACTAATGTCATTTGGTCTCATGGCCAAAAAGAATTAGATCTTTTCTTTGAGCATCTCAACAATCAATCCTCTGCCATTAAGTTCACTAAGGAGCAGGAGGTTGATGGGTGCCTCCCATTCCTTGATATTCTTATTTCAAAGAATGATGATGGTTCCATCGCCCACCAGGTTTTTCGGAAGAAAACTCATACTGAGCAGTATCTTCATGCCAGTTCTCACCATTTCCCGGCTCAAAAGATGGGTGTTCTCAATACCCTTGCCACTCGGGCCCTAAGGATCTCGGATAATAAGAGTTTTGAGAAAGAAAAATCCCATCTCCTTGATGTCTTTGTTGAGAATGGTTATAGTAGATACTTGGGACAGAAGGCTTTCAGAAAAGCCGCCAAGAATTCTCTAGCAAAAAAGGAACCGAAGGAACGGATTCCAGGTGTCCATCTTCCTTACGTTCAAGGGACCACTGATAAGGTTGCAAGGATTCTCAGGATGCATAGTGTCCCCGTAACCTTTAGGCCCCTTAGCACCATTCGTTCGTCCCTCAGATCAGTTAAGGATCCTATTGACCCCAAAGATATGAAAGGGGTTTATATTATCCCCTGCTCCTGTGGGACCCCTTATATTGGTGAAACCGGTCGCTCCATTAATCAGAGGATTAGTGAGCACGCTGCTGACCTTAAGCATAGAAGAGCTAAGTCTTCCGCTTTAGCTGAACATGTAGAAAAAACTAATCATCATGTTTGCATTGAGGAAGCTAGTGTTATCGCTAAGGTTTCGCATTTTCATCATCGGAAATTTAGGGAAGCTATTGAGATTGAAAAGAGACCCGACAATCTCAATAGAGATGATGGTTGGAAAATCAGTAGGTGTTGGGTCCCAGCACTTTCTTCTTGATCGTTTTTCCTGTCTCTTACTTTTATTTATATTTTTATTATTATTATTTATTAATCCATTACTTATTAAACAATTACTATTAAAAATTGCAAATAAGAAACTTTTAAACAATTACTTTATTTATTAAACAGTACTATAATAAACTATTACTATATACTATTTTATAATAAACGATTACTATATACTATTATTTAGTCTTGTCTCTTATTTTATTTTTATTTATTATTATTATTTGTTTATTTATTTATTTATTTATTTTATTCTATTATTATTGCTATTACTATTATTTTTATTATTTATTTATTTAATAACTTAATTATTAATTATTTTATTTGTTTTTATTTATTTATAAACTATTACTAAATACTATTATTTAGTAATATAATAAACAATTACGAAATACTATTATTTGGTAATCGTTTTTCGTGTCTCTTATTTTACTTTATTTTTATTTTTTTTATTATTATTACTATTTATTTGTTTATTTTAATTATTATTTTTATTTATTTATTTTCTATAACTTAATTCTATTATTATTATTATTATTATTATTATTTAACTTATTTTATTATTTTGGTTATTACTTTTATTTATTTATTATTTCCATCATTCTTTCATCTTAATAACCCTTTTATTTGTTTATTATAAGGAATGGTCCCTTATTACTTTTAAAATTTTTAACTAATAATTTTTTTTTTAATTATTCTTACATTTTTATTTTTTATCCGTTATATAACCTCTAACCAACTATAATTATTTTATTTTATTTCCAATCCCTATTTCCTCTTTTTATTGGATTATTTAATTTATTTATTCTTTGGTTCTAATTTATTTATTTATTAATTCTAAACTAATTTACCCATTAATTTGTTTACATATTTATATATTATAAGAGATGTTCCCTTACGTAACTACTTCCCTTTAGTTTTACCTAACTAATGTTACCATTTATATTTTATTATTTTTTATTTTATTTTTCATTTATATATTTATTTATTTATTTTTTACCTAATATAACTAAATTTGACCTTGCTCCTTAAGTCAACTTTTTAGGTAACCGTTGGTGTCTCTGCTCTAGCTATTTAAACAGGCTAAGCTGGATCTGTTTTTCAACTTGTCCTGACGATGAACCACACTGGTTGGTTCGAAACGCGTCGACAAATGGTTTCTCATGTGATTTTCGCCGAAAAATCTATCATTAACATGGAATGTGCAGCAGCGTAAAGAAAATGTTTTTTTAATGTAAAATGCAAATGTAAGTTTTATTTTCACACAGTAGTGTAAAAATAAATTCTTAGAGCTGAAACAGAGTAAATTTTTTTTACTGCATCTGAAGCAATCTTGGTGAATCCCTCTGAGAGATAGGAAGAAATATGTAACAAGCAGTTTATTAATGAATAGAAAGTTTTATGTGTGTTGCTAAAACTCTGTTCTTTGAAGAATTTTTTTTTTTGCTTCCCTGTGTTAAGATCCTGGAGAAAAACAGAGCATTGTCTCTGTGTTCAGTTAATTTGTTTTTGGAATTTTACCAGAAAAAGTGGTCTACACAAAAACTAATAATGTAAACAAAATGGCTAAAAAAAAACTAATAATGTACCAACCTTTAAATGCCATTACAATGGATTTATCAATATCTAAACACACATGCAAACGCTCTGGCTGTATGAGAATTGTAATGGATGTACACTCTCTGTCACATTGAATATGAGACTAAAATTAAATTATTCCGTTGAAGAATTTACTTCTACGGGCAGCATAAACAATCACAATCGCTGGTTCGAATCGTCGAGTCGGTAGATTGGATAGGCAAAGAAAATTAGATTTACCGAGCTTCAGAATTATATGTTTTAATTTGATGTTTTAATCATCGAACATGCCGAGGAATTCCAGACACAAGTCTCACAGGCAGCATTACAAGCGCTCGTATGTGGAATCCTCAGAGGTACAGCCGACCAATCCTTTCATCCATGTACAAGAAAATTTCTCCCCATATTGTAAAATTCAGTATGGATCTTGAATCGGAGATCACAACGTGCAAATTTCAAACCAGCGATATTTTTACTGGTACAGCTAATTAATCACTCCATTAATTTTTTTACAGCGCTCTACCATTTCCAGAATCAATTTCTCGGCTTCCTTTAAATATTTTCTTTCACATAATGAAGCACTTCCATTTCCAGAATCAATCTCTCGGCTTCACGTAAATATTTTGTTTAATGAAATGAAAACCTCAAACGGAAAATATAATGAAACCAAATTTAACAGGGATATCATCAAAATGTACAAATTTCAAACCTTCCACATGCATTCAAAGTAAAGAAAATATTTTTACAGTCTAGAGCAAGCAAACATGTCCACTCATGGGTTATTTGTTGTTTTCTTTCCAAGATTTCAACTTCGTAGAAGAGTGACGGAGCACAACAGAATTTGGGAGAGAGGTTAAAATATAAAATCCTTGACCAAAAACAGACATTAAAGATGGTAGTGGCGGTAATAATAATATTGTACATCTGATTTTGGTAGAAATGGCCCTAAACAAGTTCTCATTTCTTAGCTTTCTTTGCAGCACCGCCTGCTTTCTTGGCGTGGGCT
Source organism: Pinus tabuliformis (assembly GCA_031772625.1). Lineage (NCBI taxonomy): Eukaryota > Viridiplantae > Streptophyta > Pinopsida > Pinales > Pinaceae > Pinus > Pinus tabuliformis. The sequence continues at coordinate 2,031,849,066 of CM062818.1, read as the reverse complement.
TCTTCACAGCCTTGGGAGCTGCCGGCTTCGCCGCTGTTCTTGCAAAAGACCTCTTTGGGGTAGCCAGCTTAGCGGCCGCTGCTAGTTTCTTGGCCTTGGCGGCCGCGGGTTTTTCCTTTGGAGCTGCGGGCTTTGTCGCCTTCTTTGGAGCAGCGGGCTTCTCTGGCTTTTTTGAAGCCGCGGGCTTATATCGTTGTGGGGAACGCAGCTCTGTAGTCCTAGCTGATTACATGAAGGGTAAACATAGGTGTTTTTAGGAAAAATCGGAGTCAAGGCCAATCGTTAAACCCCATGGAAAATCGATGGCAGGTTATACTCGTATCAGCGCGTGGAACCCCAAAAAAAAATTAATGAAAATAACCAGCAAGTCGTTACTTCAAATCCTAGTGATAGAGGTAAGCAGGATATAAGCTACCCTTCCAGGGAAAAATACGGTTACCTGTCGCAAACTCACGAGGAAGTGGACAGTTTTCTGCCTAGGCTTTTCAGAAATAGTGATTAGATCGAAGGTTTTTTTCTTTTGTTAGTCGCAAGAAAGCAAAAAATTGTAGGAGATCCAACCAGAATTGGAGTATTATTCCAATTAGAGTAGCTTGGGTAAAATCATTGAGAAATATAATGGCATCAGCGAATCACATGATAATGCTAAGGTGGCCCAGTGTTATCTTTGGGAAAAAGCCTTGTTCCTAAGAGGAAGAAGGCATTACTTAACTAAAATTTTAAAGCCCTAAGGTCCCGCGTGCATGCTCCTCTCTCCAAAAATCGACTAGGGCATAGGAATATGTGATGGTTACCAAAGGCGCGACACATATGAGGGCGTATTGGCAAACCATCACTTATAGAGCGAGTTGGGTAGCTCGCCATACAAGCCGACCAAGGGGTGCATCAAATGAAGGGCAAGCCCACGTTGCAAAGCGTTTGAAGACATGATGGTTGGGTGCACGTTGTAGCATTTGGTGAGTCAGCCGAGGGCGAGGTCACCACCACATTGAAGCGTATAAACTCTTGGACGAGTTGCTTATTTGGAGCATCATCCTTTGCATTGATCCATCGCTAAAGAAAAAGTGCAAAGTCTCTTGTAGCCGCAGCTTGAGGCGCGTTCGGTGATGCGCCCGTTGAGCCTGGCAAGGTGACTTTGGGCACACTTTGTGTAGCTAGGTGGAGGTGCAGGTGGAGGGCGTAGTGAGGCGCCCGCCCACCGGTTGTGTGAGTCAATTGTGGGTCGTGCGGGTGTGCACGGGCGCACCCGCCCGTTCGGGCAACACTTGCATGTATTGTATATTGTATTGTTGGGTGAGTTGAGGTGTGACTGCCGTGCGCTCTTCCACGGGCGGGCGCCCAACTTCGGTTATGAACGCTGGTCGAGCCCAAGCTCTCGGTCATTGTACAAAACTCTCATATACATAATAAAAGAAATTTCTCTTGCATATCTTGTGTTCTTATTGTTGTTCTATGTTGTTATTAATGGATTCCACACATTAATAATATAATTCATGTTTATAATGAATGTTGAAGGCGTAGTTCGTAAAGTAAACTAATAATGGAGAAAGTTGGTTACTTAGGCGGTGCCACACCCGGCCAATTTAAGGAAAAAATAATTGGGGGCGTGATAGGTGGTATCAGAGCAGGGTTGCTCATGACAGGTGAAGTTGATTCTGGGTTGAAAAATCTTGATGAACGTAGAGAATAGACATGTATGTCGGGAAGAGTTATGGAGAAATCGTGGATGAACAGTCTGGGTTTCATGGACTTGATGGTTCATGGCAAGACCATTCAAGCTCTAGTGGACACAGGGGCCACTCATAACTTCATGACGACACGGTTAGCAAAAGAGGTTAGACTGATAATCTTCCCATCGAACGTGGAAGTCAAGGCAGTGAACTCTAGAGCTAAAGTGGTGGGTTTGGTACACGAAGTACCTGTGCAGATAAAAGACTGGAAGGGTCAGTTGGATTTCACAGTGATGGAGATGAACGACTTTGATATGATACTCGGACAGGATTTCTTGAAGGGCAACAAGGCTATTGTTTTCCCCTTCTGTGATGAGGTGGTGCTGGTTGGACAGACACAAACTTGGACTTTGCCCACTCATAGGCAAAGGGGGGAAGTCAAGGTGCAACATGTTTCTGCACTAAGTTTTGGAGAAGGCTATGAAGCAATCAGATATGGAGACAAATGCGGTGATGTTCAAGGATGTCGAAGGTAATGGAGTGGGGACGCCTGTTTCAGCCTTGATTTCCGAGGTGCTGACCAAGTATGCGGATTTGATGCCTGATGAGCTACCAAAGAAACTTCCACCAAGGTGTGCAGTGGACCATAGCATTGAGCTTGAGCCAAGAAAGCAACCCCCGGCTAAAGCACCTTATCGATTGTCAGGACCTGAGTTGGAGGAATTGAAACGACAGTTAAAGGAGTTAATTGATGCAAGTTTCATTAGACCTTCAAGGTCCCCTTATGGAGCTCCAGTATTGTTCCATGTGTCTACATGCGACTTTCTTTTGATTTTTAGCTTTCTTGTTTTATTTTCTTTTTTTTGATAGTTTTCTTGTTTTATTTCTATTTATTCTTATTTAGAGCTTTAGTATGGTTATTACTATTTTTATTATTTTTATTTATTTTCTTGTATATATTTTTAATATCATTTATTATTTAACATTTACACTTTATTATTTTTATTATTTATTATTAAGTGATTTATTTATTATTATTTATTATTTATATTATTACTGATTATTTTTGTATTATTTATTGTTTTTTATTTTTTATTATTATTTTGTATTATTTATTATTTATTATTATATTATTATTTATTATTTATTATTAGGGGGAGGGATATTACATAAAGGAGCTCCTTAAGATGGAAATTTACAAAAAGACAACTTAGATCCATCTGATATAAACTGAAATAAGACAACAGACTAAATCTGACCAGAACCAAAACCATTTCCAAAATGACATAAAATCCAAATTTATCCATAAACCAGATGCCACAAAGGAATGAAACAACAATACACAAGTACATTCGTTCCAACCCAAACATCTTTCAACTGTATATTCGTTCCAGCCCAAACATTAAGTGAAATTACATCTTTTAAATGTAAGTGAATCAGAAAATGAATTTCACAGATTAATGCAGTCACTACATTTAAAGTATCTGTCTAAGAAGTTCAAATGTGAAACGTCTGAATATGAAAACTGTGGATATTATCACAGACTTTATTCCAAACAATAGATAAATGAATTAAAAACACAATGAAAATGCGCTGGACTACCCACTATGAGCATCAAAATACATTTATAAATCAATGTACCTCCAATTGAAACATAATACAAATGGGTAATGTACTCTCAGCATTGAATTTCCCTTATAAACCAACATTCAATACATAAAAAAATATGGAGACAGAACAATAAATAATCTCCTCTAGATGGAAATTTACAAAAGGACAACTTAGATCCATCTGACATCAACTCAATAAGACAACATACTAAATCTGACTAGAACCAAAACCATTTCCAAAATGACATAAAATATAGATTTCTCCACAAACCAGATGCCACAAAGGAATGAAACAACAATACACAAGTACATTCATTCCAACCCAAACATCTTTCAATTGTACATTCGTTCCAACCCAAACATTAATTGAAATTACATCTTTTAACTGTAAGTGAATCGGAAAATGAATTTCACAGATTAATGCAATCACTGCATTTAAAGTATCTATCTAAGAAGTTCGAATGTGAAACCTCTGAATGTGAAATATCTGCATATTATCACAGACTCTATTCCAAACAATAGATAAATGAATTAAAACACAATGCAAATGGGTTGGACTGCCCACTATGAGCATCAAAATGCCCTTATAAATAATTGTGCCTCCAATTAAAACATAATATAAATGGGTAATGCACTCTCGACATTGAATTTCCCTTGTAACCCAATTTACTTCGAACCCAAACACAATGCAAAGTTGTTCTTGCAAATCAATTTACCTCCAATTCTGCCAACTATGGACATTGAATGACTCTTATAAATGAATATACAATGCTAAATGGGCTGGTAGACTAGATTTCTAGATTTCTATGAGCATTAGTTTACCTTTTTAAATCAATGCACTTCCAATTAAAACACAATACAAATGGGCAATGCACTCTGGGCATTGAATTTCCCTTATAAACCAACATTCAATACATCAACAAATATGGAGACAAAGAAATAAAGAAGATCCTCAAGATGGCAATGTACAAAAGGACAACTTAGATCCATCTGATATCAACTCAATAAGACAACAGACTAAATATGACCAGAACCAAAACCATTTCCAAAATGAATCAAAATCCAGATTTCTCCACAAACCATATGCCACAAAGGAATGAAACAACAATACACAAATACATTCATTCCATACCAAACATCTTTCAACTATACATTCGTTCCAACCCAAACATTAAGTGAAATTGCATCTTTTAAATGTAAGTGAATCGGAAAATGAATTTCACAGATTAATGCAGCACTGCATTTAAAGTATTTGTTTAAGTAGTTCGAATGTGAAACATATGAATGTGAAATCTTTGCATATTATCACACTCTATTCCAAACAATAGATAAACGAATTAAAACACAATGCACCCATTTATCCTTTAATCAATTTGTAAACTCGAGACAATTCCTTAATGCCTCTAACAGAAGAATTCTGAGAGAGGACCTTGAGTTGAAAGGATATCAGCATGCGACGATGATAAAGGGAAAATAGCAAAAGAGAGCCCCCAACTCAAAGCTGGTGACCACCCATTTAAGCACATTCTCCCATAAATAGAAAGAAAGAAACATAATGCACATGCAAATTTACCAAGAGCGATTAAATTTTACAAAAGGGTTCTTATTACCACAAACTCTATTCTAAACAATAGATAAATGAATTAAAACACAATGCAAATGGGTTGGACTACAAAGGAATTGTAAAGCGAGGGAAATTATGTCCCAAATCCTGGTTCACCAAATTTGTCAAGTCGAAAAGCTCTGGGTAAATCGAACTCGAGAAACAAGAAATTATTGTTGTTCAAGAATAAAGTGTGCAATCTGCTATAGTTAGAAAGCACTGGAGATATTTTTTCTGAGAGCCAATTGTAGCTCATGTCGAGAGACACAATGCCCCTCAGCTCTCCTAACTCGGGTGCCAATTTACCATCCAAGCCGTGGGCGAAAATATTTAATGCCCTCATTTATCTCCATAGCAGGAAACACCCATCCATAAATAGGGGGGGTAAGGGGAGGGTAATAGGTTCACCAACTCCGTCAAGCTGAAAAGCTCTAGGTAAATCGAACCCGAGAAATGAGGAATGATTGGTGTTCAAGAATAGAGTCTGCAATCTGCTGCAGTTAGAAAGCTCTGGAGGGATTAGTCCTGAGAGTGAGTGGTAGCTCATTTTGAGAGACACAATGCCCCTGAGCTCTCCTAACTCCAACACCAATTTAACCTCCAAGCCATAGACGGAAATATTCAATTCCCTCACTGTAATTCCATCTCCATAGTAGAAAACGCCCGTCCATGAACAAGGGGAGGGTAACAGAACAAGCAGAATCGACAAAAATCATAATAAAATGTAGAAAACATGCGATAAGAGCTAATTTCCTAGCAAATTCAAGTGTTCAAAAACACAATAGTGCAGCAAGAGAAAAAAGAACAAAAATCCCAACAGAAATTTTAGATGTTGAAAAACACATTGGATGGTAGGATTTAGAATCCTATTGGATAGACGGAGAAGCCACCACCACATCCAAATGTCCCCGGACCTCACCAAACCTGCAACCAAAACTTGAAAGACATGAAAAATTTAGTAGATGGCAAAAGCACACAAACAAATTACATGCAACTCGAAAAAAACCCATGTATTTAGAAATTTACCTTCATGGACCTCGAACTGGTTAGAATTTCACAACTGGCTCCTTCCCAAACAAAAAACCGCAAGAATGAAACAACAACCAAGGTATCTGTAAACCCTTGATGATGCAGAACAAACAATAACAACGTAATTTGTAAACCCCCAATGATGTAGAGTGTTTAACAACTGCAACAAAGTTAAACCGCCCTCAAGACAGGTAAAGCAACAAAACCCTAAACCCTGAACATCAATGACAGGTCCAATTAAAAAACCACAACATAAACCCTAAACTGCTAACACACCATTGCAAGCAACCACGTTGGGTGAGTAGCTCAAGAATGGTGGACAAGCGAACCAGTATTGGAGCCGTCCCAAGCCATCGTCGGCAGAGCACATCACCCACACACTGGACCCTAAAAAAACAACAAAAGGCAGAGAAGACATCAAAGAAAAGAACTGGAATGAAACCCTAAACAATGAGGTATGTAGTAAGTTAAATGTCCCCACCCACCACAACACATGGCAGCCTCCACTCGGCAGGTGTCATACACCGTTGGCAGGTGTCCATGTGGAAAAAGTTGAGGTGGAGGGGAGGGTGCACAAGTAATGGCGTCTGCCCCTTAGGACATAACATACTAACTTCGACACATCTAGACCATGACTCCAATTCATCACATAGGAATCATCAGCTTCTATACTGATGCCTAGGGACTCACAATTACAACTACACATGACATGGAAGCATTACTTCCAACATCACCAATTACTGCTTAAGAGGTTGGATGACCCATGAGGCTCCCCTTTTAAATTAAAGGATTGATTTTTTTCCCCTGATTTGTGTGGGTAGTAAGATCGAGTGAGATCCAATTTTCGTGTGCAAGAAAGACAACATAACCCCGTGTGGACTTAATTGCAGTGAGGTGACATAAACCATACTCTGGAAGTTACCTCAATGCTTCTCTTCCTCCCACTTTATCACTTCAAATTGTCCACATTTGAGCATAACCCAAGGTCTATTACATGCATGCTTTGGGACAATGAATTTATGGGAGACTTGAGGATAGCATTAATTTTATTCAAAAATTTAGATACTTTGGGGTGGATACCATCTCAACAATCTAGCTTCCGTCAATCTAGCTTTCTATTCCTCATCTTTAGATGGATGCAAAAGATCAAAAAATATTTTCAACGCAAGCTTTTGCATGAATGGAGTTTATTTTTCAATTTATAATTTTGAATTTACAAGTTGATAATATATATAAAAAGTATATAATTAATTAATTACAGATCATATATTTTAATAGAAATTTTAAAAATTTAGAAGCTGAAATATGTCATGTATCTATTTATTTTGTAAATATAGTTTAAAAAAAAAAAATTAATAGGATTTTTATTTTTATTTATTTAATAGGATTATTATTTTTAGTATATTTATTTTTAGTAGGTGTTACTATGTAAGTGATATATGGTCGTGATTAGAGAGTGATATGGTTATGACATGACACCTAGAATGCACTCTTTTATCTTTATTCTTCTCCTACACAAGTCTATACTTTCTTCTACTTCTAGATATCACCTTATCTTAAGATTTAGTCTTATTTTTGGATTTTGTTGTCTTTCCATGGTTAAGAGTTGCATGACATGAGTTCTTTTTTTAGTTCTCCTTATTTATCGTTGATTCTTAGTCAACTCTATTATTGGCTCCAACTCCATTTTTAACTAGTTAACTCTATATTTGGGCTATTTAATAGACACTGAGGGGGAGTTGTTTTTTTCTTTTTACGCATGCACTAAAGAACCCCAACCTAGCGCACATTGATCCTCTCCCCTAGAGCATTATAAATATGTGCTCATGCAATTGGACATAATACCATGAATTCAAGTTGACCTCTTTGCTCTTTCACTCCTTTTTCTCTCTCTTTTTTCTCTCTTGTTTTAATACCATAAAATAATTCTTCACCAAGTTCAAGGCTTTGCTTTTTCGAGTCGAAGCATGTGGGATTGATAGATAATAGAAACAACTAATCTTGAGTGTTCTATTTTTGTGTCTTCTTTCTATACTACTAAACTATCAATGGGAAAAACTTAGAAGATGCCTTCATAAAATCTCTCATTTAGGAGCAAAACAAACTCATCAAGATGGAGGCTCTCAAACACTCCAAGACCCATGCACTTATAATACAAGGAAGCCATATATGCTCTTCCTAGTTGGATGGTAGATAACATTCAAAGTTTTATGGCGGTTGTTATCTAAGTTAATTTATGAATATTGTATATACAAACAAATAAATAAATACACATGTTTGCAATACATACAACTAAATGACAAATGATTATTTTATTTTATCTAAAATAAAAACTTCTTTACAAAGATTCAAATGTTAAGGCTAAAGTTGGAAAATGTAACACTTACAAAATTATTAATAAAGAAAACTAAAAAATATTAAAAAAAAATATTAAACTTTTGATTTATAAAATTTGAAATTAAAATTCAATTTAAAAAATTAATATTTTTACTTTTAAATAAATTTATATTAAAGTTTTCCAATTTCCAAAATTAAATATTTTCAAAATACCCACATTATTCAATATTAAGCACAATGAATTTATTTTAATTAAAATAAAACATTTTTATCAACAATACCTAATGTAATTCTTTCATATTTATAAATAAATAAGAGTTTAAAAAATAATAATAATTTATAAAATAATTAAATTAGTTTGGTGATGTCAAGAAATGTAATATTTGAATTAAAAAAAAAAATTAATATAATTTGTTTTAAAAAATATAAATATTGTGATTTTTTTTAAATAATAGGAAAATTTGTCATATCTCAATTGTCAACTCAGTAATAGACATTTATCACTTATGTTATTTGCAAATACAAACTGACTTATCACTGTTATTCAAGGAAAACAAGCCATCTAAGATTACATGTTAATAGTTTCCATCTAGGATTACATGTTAATGGTTTCCACCTAAAATTACCTTTTAATGATCCATAAGAAAGCAAACCCTCTAAATCTTGGGTCATTAACCTATTTCTTTAAGTCCAAAAAATATAAACTAAAAACCAACTCTTAACCAAATACCAATTCTTCCCCCAATAAAAAACAAACACAACAATAAATACAATTTTAAAATATAATAGCCATTTTTTTTTTACCAAATACCAACTCTTCCCCCAATAAAAAACAAACAAAACAATAAAGTACAATTTTATAACATAATATAATATAATAGCCATCTTTAAAGGGAAGAAGACAGAGGACAATACAATACAATTACAATTAAAATAAACCTACTTAATATAAAAAGTTCATTTAAAAAAGCACAAAATAAAACAATTAAAATATATTTATAGATCCTTCTCAATGGAATCAAGTTTTTCTTCCAGACCGATTAATATTTCTAAAACATAAATTTCAATCAGCAATACTTATCACCTATGATCCCTATCAGTACCCAAATGGAAGGTTTTTATTTTATGACAATGCGATTATGATTTCTCTACAAACTTGTGAAACTTTTGTGTCCTTATCAACCTTCATAATCCATCCCCTTCCTACATCGTCGCAGTTTGAGCGACGAGATACACATATGTTGTTATACCCTTTGTCATCACTGAAAAGATTACACTCTTCTGTCCACATTAATATATGGAAGTATAATACACTACCGCTGCAGGATGGGGGGTATTCAACGATCATTTTGAATTCATCAACTGACACACCATCATCACTCACTTCAAATCTTACATCAAACAAATTATCCTCCTACCAGCAGGGAGGAGAGTGAACGGTGAGAAAGCACATCAACGTAGCACCGCACGACTGGAATTCTTCCATCTTCGTATGAAACTCAGATGGAGGTCCAGCAAAGACAACATCCACCACTCTGAGGTTAAATTTCCCCACAATTGGATATATTTCCTGCATAAATTTGAGACGTTCATTTGAAGTGATAAATTATACAATTCAATGTATCGATTTATTGCTTGAAAGATTAACTCTGCTCTCAGGAAAATTAAATACCTCATAAACTTCTGGGTATAGAGGAGGAAAAGTTGATGAATTCCCTACTGTTCCACTCAAGAAGGTCGTTGATAGATTTTCATGAGAAGTCGATGCCTGCACACATTTCCCAAATCCGTTTAGCACAACTATAACGTAGTCTCATTAAATTCGCCACTACAATAATAAGATAAATAATATTACACTTCCATCAATAACATAACATGACTAACCATGAATGAATACGTTGTGTAATACCCAAAAAATTGCAAATGTCATTCCAGAGAGCATGAGTGTCTATTGAAACGCGGAGAAATTTCAACCAATTACTCAGTCCCTGTATGCTCCTCAACTCCCAACACGCCTCCGCTTGAATCTCTTCCAACGATTTCAGACCTTCAACATTCAAGTTTTCCAACACATAGCATCCATTTTCTTTGAGGACTTTGAGGTATACTCGATTTGTGATAAGAAGTCTGGAGAATTCCATTGATTCAAACGTTGTAATCTATCTAGTAATTCATTCAATGAAGGTTACATTTATACTTGAAAAAAATAACTAAAAACAATTATAACTAGAAATACCTAATTTATAACTAAATCCCTAACTATACAGAAATCCCGAAGGATTACAACATTCCCCCCCTTAATCTGAAGGGACATCTAACATACCAAATAAAGATATAATTTTTTCGAACTTTTCATATCCCAATGCTTTAGTAAAGATATCTGCAATTTTTTTTGATGTTGGACAATGTGTCAGATGAATTGTTTTGGCCTCTACATGATGTTGAATCAAATGATACTTGGTGTTGATATGTTTGGTTCGATCATGAAATTTTGGATTCTTGACCAATTGAATTGCAGAAGAGTTGTCAACAAATAAAGGAGTTGAAGCTTTTTGTTTCTCCTGCAAATCTTCAAGTATTTTTAGAAGCCAAATGATTTCCTTAGTGGCTTGAGCTGCTGCAACATATTTAGCTTTGGTGGTAGAATCAACAGGAACAGATTGCTTGCGTGATCTCCAACTAATGGTTGTTGATCCAAGATTCATCAAATAGCCAGAAGTAGAGACTCCATTCTCTTTATATCCATAAAAATTAGAATCTGAATAACCAGCAAGATGGAAGTCTAAAACTTTGGTATATTTGATGCCATAAATTTGGGTTCCATTTAAATATTTCAGTACTCTTTTTGCTGCTACCCAATGCCCCTCACAAGGATGATGCATAAATCTGGAAAGTATTCCTACAACAAATGTTATATCAGGATGAATAATAGATAAATAAATCAAACTTCCAACAAGTTGCCTATACTTTGTTGGATCTTCAAATGATTTTCCTTCTTCTAAAGTAAGTTTCAAATTATGCTCCATTGGTGTAGCAACAAGATTACAATCCATCATACCATATATGTTCAATAACTTACCAACATGCTTCTTCTGAGAGATGAAAATGTGTTATGGTTTTTGATCAACTTCAATTCCAAGACAATAATGAAGTAAACCTAAACCTGTCATATCAAAAACCTTTTTCAATTCCTTCTTAATAGATGATACATATTCATCATTGTTTCTTGTGATCATAAAATCATCAACATATACAACTAGATATAAAACTATTCTTCCAACTTTCTTAACGAAAAGAGTTGCATCATCTAGGTCAAAATGTTTATAATTTAACTTTAGAAGATGTTCAGTTAGTTTCTCATACCATGCTCATGGCGCTTGTTTCAAGCCATACAAAGACTTCATTAGTTTGAAAACCTTTTGTTCTTTCCCTTTAATGGAAAAACCTTCTGGCTGAAACATGTAAACATCTTCTTTCAAATCTCCATTTAAAAAAGCAGTTTTGACATCCATATGATGAATTTTCCATTCTTTCTGAGTTGCAATAGAAAACAAAGATCTAATAGTGCCCCATTTAGCTGTAGGAGAAAATGTCTCTGTATATTCAATACCCTCTTTCTGTGCATATTCCTTCGCTACAAGTTTTGCCTTGGGTTTGTATATTGAACCATCAGCTTTATACTTAGTTTTATAAATCCATTTGCAACCAATCGGTTGGATGCCAACAGGAGGATCCACCAGCCTCCATGTGCCATTTTTTATGAGAGAATCATATTCCTTTTGCATTGCATCTTTCCACTGATCATAACTAGTAGCTTCTTCAAAACAAGTAGGTTCACAACCCACAAAAAATTTAAATTCACAATGAGAATAGTTACCGAGGAACTTCCAGTCTTAAACTCATCATATTTCTTCGGAAATGTTTGAATACGAGATGATATTTGCAAAGGTTGTGTAGGAAGTTGCTCATCTTCTTTATTTGTCTTAGTTCTTGCCGTTTCTGTCCCTTTCAACTCTGTTGCTATTTCTGTCCTTGTCATGTTTGTAGAAACACTTGCATCAACCAATTTCTCATCAATAGCAGAATTATAATCATTGAGAGAAGGATACTCCACAGACTGGTCTAATATAGGTATCCCCCCTTCAAGATGTGGAAGTATATTATCTAATTCATAATAAAACTCTTGAGGAACAAACTTTTCTATCTGCTTAAGTTGTTTATCAACAGTGAGGGAATCTTTATCAAATTCAAGAAAAATTACATCTCTTGACAAAATAAATTTCTTCTTCTCTTCATCATATAATCAGTATGCCTTAGAAGTCACAGAATACCCTAAAAAACTACATTTTTTTCTTCGTTCACTCAACTTAGTCCTCTATTGTTTAGGATCAAAGAATAACATTGAGAACCGAAAACTCGGAAATGTTTAACAGCAGGGAGACGATTATACCACATTTCATATGGAGTTTTGTTATTAATGATCGAGGATGGGCACTGATTTCTAATATATGCTATGCACAACACTGCTTCTCCCCAAAACATCAATTTTACATTCTTAAAAAACATCATTGATCTTACCATATTAAGCAATGTTCTATTCATTCATTTTGAACACCGTTTTGTTGTGGATTATATGGTATTGTGGTCTGGTGTTTGATGCAATTCTCTTGCAAATATTTTTCAAAGACATGTGAAGTATATTCTCCTCCATTATCAGTTCTTATAGTACCAATATTTAGTTGAGCTTCATTTGTAATTAAGAGATAAAATTTTTTAAACACATCAAAAACTTGTGATTTTTCCTTAAGTAGATAAACCCAACACATCCTCGAATAATCATAAATAAAAGTCATTATGTATTTATTGCCATTCACAGTTGGTACATGCATAGGTCCACACAAATTAGAGTATATGAGACTTAATTTTCTTGTAGCTCGAGAAGTAGAATTCTAAAAAGATTTTTTGTGATGCTTGCCCAATATACAAGCATTACATGGGGTCAATGTTCTGGGAACTGTTGGAAGTCCTTTAATCCCCTACTGTCTCATAATTCTAATACTTTCATAATTAATATTACCAAAGCATGCATGCCGCAATAAAGAAAATGAAAAAGTATCATTTTGCTGAACCAAATAATTTGTGTTTAATGTAACATAGGACACACCTCTCAATTTCAACAATGTATCTTCTTCTACACTAGACATTACAATTTTATTGTCGGCTTCTCTTCGAATTTCCAGTTTACCATCAAATATGTGGATGGAATGTCCCTGTTGTCTTATTTGTACAAGAGATAATAAATTTCTTTGGAACTGAGGAATGTAAAGAACATCATTCAAAGTATAATCAGAAAGTCCAGGAATTTTTAACTGAATAGAACCAATCCCCAATGGTTTGATTTGAGACTTATCAACAAAATACACTACTCCATCAATATTATCATTGAATTGTTCAAACAAATCTCTTCTAAAGGTCATATGACAAGTGGCACTTATGTTTAAAATCCAATTTTCATGCCATGAAGAAAAAGAGGTACTAAATATATCTTCCATATGAAAATTACAATGAGCAACAACATAATGTGCATTCTCAGAAGACTATCCTTTTTCTGGAATTAGATGATCTTTCTTTTCAAGAATTTGTTCTCTTCTTTCATTAATTTTCTCCCAGGGAATTCTACAATTTACAGCTGTATGTCCAATTTTACCACATTTAAAGCATTTTACAGTTGTTTTATCAGGGAAATTTCTTTGTTTATCATTCTGTTGTCTATCTCCCTGAATATTTCTGCTCCCCCTACCTCTATAATTCTTCCTACCTCAACCTCTATTACGCTTAGTATTTCTTTCAGATTCTTCTTGAAGTTTTTGGTCTTTTTGAGCAAGACATAGGGTTTCAGTATTAGAATTATGTGATGTTTCTTTCTTGCCAAAATCCTTCTCTCATTCTGCAATTTTCCCTACTAATTTATCAAAATCTAAATCTTTTAACTGCCCACTAGCTTGGAGAGATTCCAAGTAGCGTGAATAACTAGGGTAAAGAGCTTTTATAAAGGCAGTGAGTTGCATATCAACTTTAACTCCAGTAGATTCAATTTCATGATTGATGGCTTTAATTTCAGAATCAAGTTTTAGAGGATCATTATCTTTCATATCCAAATTAAATAACTTCAACAATAATTTAATTATCTCCAATTCAGAATGTGAATCATAAAGCTCTTTTAGTTTTTTTATGGCATCATATGTTGTTTTCTTCTGAGCAATGTATCTACTTACCTCTTCTAAGATTGAAGTGGAAATTAAGGCATAGGCTTTTTTATCCTTACTTTGCCAGATTGATAACTATTTCTCCTCATCAGGCTGATCTGGTGAATTCCCTTCTTTTCCTTCACATATTCCATCCCACAAATCATTAAAAATAATTGTATTTTTAACCTTCCTAAACCATTCCCGGTAATTTTCCTATTTGGATAGAGAAATCCCAATTAAAGATAACAAGGATTTCATCTTTTTTTTCAGATAATGATGGAATTCTTAAAAAAACTGCTATGATTACAGGAACAAAATTCTTTAAAAAAAATATGTTTCAATCATTACAACATAAATTTCCTTCTTTTTTTTAAATATTTTCTGTATTAACTTACATAAAAAAAAAACCCAATGGTTGTATATTAAAAACAGCCAGAGCAGAGTCTCCACCAAGCATACCTCTACCAACATTGCTGACTCCACCAATGTTGCTGCGCACACTACCAGGTCATGCCTCTACCAACACTGCTGACGGTTAAGTATTCAGGTCAGCTAGCACATCTTCTTCGTTGGTTTACAACAATGGAGGATCTAAGCGTTCTGGTTCAACAGAGTTCGATCTAGGCTCTGATACCACTGATAAGAAGTTTGGAGAATTCCATTGATTCAAATGTTGTAATCTATCTAATAATTCATTCAATGAAGGTTACATTTTTTCTTGAAAACAATAATTGAAAACAGTTATAACTAGAAATACCTAATTTATAACTAAATCCCTAACTATACAGAAATCCCAAAGGATTACAACATTTTGAAAGGCTTTTTATTGCCTTCAATAGTGAGCATCCTTGCAGGTTTAATATTACCAATGTCGATGGCAAGTTTTGAACCTTCTTTAGCTCTCGATTTCATGAAATATCAAGAGTTTCAATGTTGGGTAAAACATCTCCAGGAATATGTATCTTGGTTATATCCGATGAGTGCGTGAATTTGAAGCATGTTTGCCGATCAATTTATTTATCGATCCACGCCTCTGTGAGGATCAAACAAAATTTACACTAAATCTCCCATTTCTACAGCCAAACATTTTGGCGCTGACGCATCATAATATTTTCAAAACACAAACGGGCAAAGAAATGAGGATACGACAAAGAATTTTTGAAGATTAACAACAAAGAAACCAGCAGGAAAGCATTTCAGGAGAGGTAGAGTCACACTTCTGGGTCTCGATCCACGCCTCTATGAGGATCAAACAAAATTTACACTGAATCTCCCACTTCTCCTACAAAGAATCGCTAAAAGTAAACACACAAGAGAGTAGAGAAAGGTGGTGGTATGTAAAGTTGTCTGAAAGTTGCATATAAGATTTGCAGGTCCGTGAATCTCTATAAACCTGCTAGAGTTTAACTAACTTCAAGTAAAGGGTGTTTTACTATCTTCAAGCAAACCATCACATAGTAAAATCCCAATCACATTTTCTCTGGTTAAATGGAGGAAATGAATAGAAGAAACATGTGCAGCAGCCATGTGATCACCAACATTTAATTATATCTGCGTCAAAGGGAGATGGGGCTAGAGACATGAAGTGAGTGGAGTGGGTCGTGGAGCATGGGCGAGTGCAAAGAACAAATATTTCAGGGAACGATTTCAAACAGCAACTTGAACAGAACTGAATTTTAGAGAGCAATGCAGGTAAAAGGTAACAGGTTTGGAATTTTACTGTTTACGGGTAACAAGAAGCATGAACAAGCAGTGTGAACAGGTGGGCAAGCAGAGGATAGGGTTTTGCGAGCACAATGTACAGGCAGCGTGAACAGGGTTTCGTGAGAACAAAGCAGTGAGGTAGTTAACTTCTAAATAAGTAAATGTTCAAAACATGGAAAACGCTTAGAAGAGCCAAGGTGTAGAGAGCAAGGAAATTTCAGATTTTGTGGAAACAAACCATTTGGGTCAAGTCAAAATTGCTTCACAGACAAAATAGGAAGGCAGATTTGGTAAACACAAAGCAATATGAGGGCATTTTAATGCGTAGGATTGCTCGCCTTAAATGGGGACGAATGAGAAGAAAACCGATCAATATCAAGAAAAAGAAAAAGAAAATAAATAAGAGAAAAAATAAAGAAGAATCAATCATTTACAGTCCCACATCTACACCTCCTACTTGGTCATCAGATCAATATGTCCAATAACTGATGAAGGTCAAAACAAGGTTGGAGGTTGTGGAAGCCAGAAAACAGGAAAGAGACCGCAAAATTTCAGAGATCATAGTTACAAACCAATGTCTAATGGAAGGTAATAGAATTTTAAAAGAACAGGTAACAATGTTACAAGAGGCTCTAGAGACAGGGAAACAAGAATGGAAAAACATGAAAGAAGTAATAACAACAAACAGAGATGTGAAAATTTCTAAACAAACTCAGGTAGATACATAGGTATCTCAGCGAACACACATTTCCAAAGAGAAGGAAAAAATGAACAGTGGGAAAGATAGTCCGAAAGAAATCAAAGCTAGAGCTAAAGATGCTAATGGTTACATATGGACAGAGGAAGAAGAAGATGCAAGTGATCGCAAATCAGAGGAAATGGAACAAAAAGAAAGACAGGATAGAAAAACCGACTTTATTACTAGGGAATAAGAGATTATGGGAAGAACGAAAGTACTCCCAATTTGACAAGAGACTTTCTAAAATAGAAACTACATTGGAAATGGCAAATTTTCCAAGCAAGAAGGGTTGGGAGGATATGTGAAGAGAGGCCTCGACCCATAGAAGTCACCATGGCAAGCATACAAGAAAAACGACAGCTTTTGGGCAAAAAGAAACTCTTGAAAGGCTCTTACTTCTTCCTCGATGAAGATTTAACCAAAAAACAAAAAGAGGAGAGAAGGGATGAAGTGGAGAAAATTAGAACAACAAGAAATGAAGGGAAAAGGGCATGGTAGTACAATGGGAAAGTCGTTATTGCAGTGTTTGGTCCTCCAGGAAAATCAAGGTAGCAAGCTGACAGTAAAGAAAAAAAAGAGAATTCAGTAATAGAGAAGAAAACAACAAGAGTACCATGGACAAAAAGGGGTGAAGATTCAAATTTGAGTCTTATGTGTCAAACTACATAGCAGTCAAATCCTACCCAAGTCTACCTAAGTTTAGTTTGTTGGAATTGTAGAGGTTACCCTTGGAGGAGGGGACCTGGGTTAGGGCCTATTGCGGAAGGTAGAGACATAATTTGTCTCACGGAAACTCATGAACATGATGGTTGCAAAACTCCCATGTTTGACGGTTACTCGAAGTTGGCAGTTTGGAACAAGGTAGCAGAAATTGGCAAAGGATATGGGGGAATACTAGTTTTAGTGAAATAAAAAGAAGGTCGTCACATTCAATTAATTAAAGAAGATGCAAATAAACAATATTTATGGTTGAAAATATTAGAGAATGAGAATCACATAAGAATTGCAGCATGCTATTTTTCCCCTCAAGTCTCAAAAACTTACAAAAATAAGGGGCTTGACAGCAAGGATCCATATGCAGCTTTAAAACAAGATATTGTCGTACTCTCAGTAGGGAGAAGTTCCAATAGTGGGAGATTTCAATGTTAGAACAACAAATAATCAAGCTAGCATCCTTTGTTGCAGAGAGGATAACAATCCTATTTGGCTCACTGAAGAGGAGAATCCCCAATGGGTGAGGTGTTTAGAAGATGACAAAGTTAGCAATCATTTTGGAGATGAGTTGCTTACACTATGTGGGGCTTTCAACCTAATTATTTGCAATGGTATAGATAGATGGAAAAGGTTTGGGAACTTCACTTGCAACACATATAATGGGGCAAGTTTCGTTGATTATGTGATGTGTTCACAAAGCTTAATAGAAAATATAGATGAAGTTAGTATTGGAGAGCATATTTGGGACTTAAAACCAGACCATAACCCAATTTTTATAGTGTTATCATGGTTAGAAGAAAGGAAACATAAGAGGAAAACCCAATGCTCTCGACAATTACTATCAAGGGGCAAAATTCTTCTAACACAAGAAAATGATACTATCTTCAAGACAATGTTAGAGAGATTAATTCAGAAAGAGAAAACTGGTTTCAAACACTTTAGCAGCCATGAGTTAACAAATATAATCCAAAGTGCACTTGAGAAGTGCAAAAGAGCAAAAAATAGAAAATTAGAATCAAATTTCTTTCCTGTAAATGCTTGGTTTGATGAGGAATGCAAAATGGCAAGGAGAACCTTGAAAAAGGTAGGAAAAGAGAAGAGGAATGTAAAGTTATATAAGCATATACTAAAAAGGAAAAAATATGAGTTCATGCAAACAAGGAGAGAAGAGTTAATATATTTAAGCAAGAAAAATCCAAAGCTTTTCTGGCAGGAACTGCAACCAAGGAAGAAGCAAATTGAAAATAATATTACAGCCAATCAATGGTTTTATTATGCAAGGCAACTCTATGAGAAAGAATCTGAGCTGGAGTCTCCCCCTAGGATCAACACAAATTCAAAGCTCTTCACTTTACAGGAGGTGGAGAATGGAACTAGGAAGCTGAAAATAGGAAAGGCAAAGGACTTGGTTGAACTTCAAGTAGAGTATCTAAAATGGGGAATGAATGCTCTTGCACGCACATCATGAAAATATTTAACAACATCATTCAGCAAGGATTCCCAAGAGACTGGACAACTAGCCTAGCAATACCCCTTTTTAAAAGTGGAGACATTAATAATCCATCCAACTATAGAACAATTATGATCAATCCTTTGTTTGCAAAGCTTTTCGACAGCATGGTAGAAGATAGAATTAGGAAGTGGGCAGAAGTAAAAGAAAAGAGGGCAAGAGGAAAAGCAGGTTTTAGGCCGAAACATTCTATAGTGGATCATGGCATTACGTTGAGACACATTGTTGAAAAGGTTTGGGAGGACAAAGAAGAAGTATTTTGCTACTCTGTTGACATCAAAAAAGAATTTGACACAGTCCCTAGGGATAAGTTGTGGCGTAGAATGGAAGAACTTGAAATTCATGTGCATTATAGAGCCACCATCCATAGACTTTATGAAGAAGTGAAAGTCAAAATTAGAACCTCAATAGGTATTTCAAAAAGCTTTAGAAGTGACATTGGAGTTACGCAAGGTTTCCCTCTATCCCCCACTCTTTTTAGTCTATCTATTGATAAATTGGAAGAGTGGCTAAATCTGCAAGGTGGAGATGGTGTTTGGTTGGGAGAGTTTGTGATCAAGCTTCTTTTATATGCTGATGATATTGTATTGATTTCTAAATCGGCCCATGGATTGCAAATGCACTTATATGCCCTTGAGAATTTTTGTAGAGCAGTGGGGATGCAAGTCAATACTAGCAAGACCAAAATAATGATTTTTTCTAATAAAAGGAAGTATAGCCAGCATACTTTCTTCTTTAAGACAACATTCTTGAAGAAGTAAAGGAGTACAAGTACCTTGGGATTGATTTCAACAACAAACTCAATCGTGAGGACTGTAGAAAGAAGAGAATTTTAGGAGGGTGGAAAGAATTATATGCTCTTCAAAACAGATGTAGAGAGACAAAGTTATGGGATTGGAAAACAATTAAAGTGCTTTTTGGACTCCTAGTTTGTCTAGTGATGCTATATGGGTGTGAATTGTGGGCTAGCAACAATCCCGTCTCAAAATGGAAACAAATTGAGAAAATCCAAAACGCTTGTTCATGAGCAAGTTCAAAATAAAAAGTTTGGTACCTTATAAGATAATGTTGAGTGAAACATGAGAAACTTCCATTGAAGAAATTGCTATAGTGCAGCTCATAAGATACCTAAAAAGAATTGAACAAATGAGACTAAGTAGATGGCCTAATGTTATCTTCAATGAAGGCATCAGTGAAAGAAAGAAAACATGGATGAAACAAAACTACACATGGATGCAAAAATGGGATATCTACCTCAATGTCTGTCCCACAAATAGCAAGGAGCTAAAGGATTTTGTTATGGAGAAGTTTTGTAAAAAGGTATGGGGAAAAGAGTTGGGTAGAAAGAAGAAATATTACATTGAGGAATTCAACCCTAAGTGTGATTTACAACAAAAAGAGTTCATTGGAGCTAGCATTTCATGGAGGGCAAAGGTTCTTATTGCTTAATTAAGGACCAACTCACATCAACTTCGGTGTGAAACTGGACAGTGGAAAAGGCCTAAATAAGCTTGGAAAGAAAGGGTCTGCACATTTTGCACGTCTGGGGCTGTGGAATCGGAAAAACATTTCATTTTGGAATGTGATGCATTCAAAGACATCAGAGAAAGTTATGAGAACATGATAGCATCAGTTTCTTGGCATTGTATTTTTGGCGAGGAGATTGTTGGAAGGTTGGTCAGTTCATCATCAATTTGAATCAGAAAATGACTGAATTGCAAAGAGCGAAAAATAGGGAACTAATGGTCCCATAGACTATTTTTAGTCTCATGGACCTTAAAATATCATTTCATTTCATTTCCATGCCACTCAAAGTGAAATCTCTTAAAATAGCGCCAACCTGCATTGTCCCTTTCTTGAAACTAAAGATAGAGATTGGACAATTGCTTATAACCAAAACTTCCATATTCAGCCCAATTTCCTCCCATAAAATGTGATGTTCACCTATGAAACGTATCAAAACCAACTCTTTTAATTGCCTCAAATCACCCAAAGACTGTCGTAGCTTTGTTCTCAAATTGTCCATAGAATACTGTAGCTTTGCACTTTCCAATACAAATCTTGGAAACTTCCCATTCCCTATTCTTAGTTTTTGTAACTTTTCCAGTAGTTTCAAATTCATGGTAGATTTGAAATTAGTAGATAGTATATTCAAGTATCTCAAAGAATTCTGATTTTCAATTCCCTCCGGAAAATATTTCAACTTGATACAACCTTCGAAATCCGCATACTCAAGTGATGACATATTTCCCAAAAAGTCCATGGGGATGGAGAGATTATTGCAGTTTTTGCAAAACTAGATATTGGAGATGCATTAATTCAGAGAAAGATTCGAGTAGTTGGGTTAGATTATTGCAGTCGGATATATCTAAATGTGTAAGGCTTTTGAGTTCCCAAAACCAATAGGTAATGATAGTAAAAATGCGACATTTTTCAACACAATTTTGTTGGTAAATTTTATGCTCGTTCCAATCCATTCCAGAAAGCGGAAAAAATAAGATGCGATCAAGCCTTCCTCACTTCTATCTGAGACCATCTCAGAATTGTTAAGATCAAGACTGCTGCTGGAGGTACCCGCCCCTGACTTAACCCGATTGTTCCTTCGGAACATCTAACGGGCACGCCCCCGACTTAACTGTTGACTTCGCTGTGTGCCCGTCTGATGCACTGATGGATTGAAAATGGCCCTTGAAGGAGTGATAGTTACATCAACGTACAACACACTCAAGTTCCGAGGAGGCTCCAAATTGCAATGCATATAATCTGTTTAATACAAAGTGGGATTAATTTCACAACAAAACACTCAATAAACTACGCAGGCAAAGCCACACCAAATTTCCTGACATTTCCCACATACTGAAAAGCGTAGACAAATCTATGGGAACCTCCACAACAAAGAATCGTACACCCACACCCTTAATGTAATTCGTGCAATCTGGCAGATGCTTGCCTTTTGGAGTCTGAATCCCTCGCATCAAATAGAAATCTACTCCACCCTACCAAACAAACATCATGAACTTAAATTAAATACTCGTGTGTAATGGATTATTAAATAAAATTAAGGAAAAACATGGGGAATAAATACTCTTACTTGCAGCTTCAACATCAGTTCCTCTATATCGTCTGTGCAGCTAAGCTGTAGTGGCCGATGGGCTGGGAGCACACCAAACTCTTCTCGGCAATATGTTTGGCCAACTGCCTAATATGTTCATGCATTGTAATTTTCTATGTCCTTGGTAGGCAGACATAATCATAGCTATCATCTGCATCGTGGCTGGGGAGATTGACCATCAATCTCAATTGAAGGAAAAATAAAAGAAAAAGAGTTACAGCATATAAGATCCCATCGGAGCAAAAGTTTCGGCGAAAAGAGAAAAAAATAAAATAAAATAGAGAGATAATTCTAATAAATTTTGGTCAGCATACCATATCATCATCACGAAACTCCACTAGGCATTTTTGACGGAGATTTTCAAGGCAATCGCAGATGTTTGTGTAACCTAGGCCCTCAAATACTCGAACTGCGACTTCTTTTTCCTCTCCCACCAAGAAACAACCGATGTCCAAAAATATCTCTTTCTCTTCACTATTCAGAGCATCGTAAATCACTTTTAAAGTGTCCACTATATCCTCTGGCAATATTCTTGATAACCTTTCCAACTGTCATTTCCAACACTTTTCCTCATAGCGGCCAAGGAACAGCCCGCCCAAAACTTGTAAGGATAATGGCAACCCACCATAGATTTTCAAAACCTCCTCAACCAAACATTCGAATCCTCCATATGGTTCAGATTGATCGAACGCATGCTAGCAGAAAAGCTCCCAAGCATGCTCTGTCTGCAATGGCTTTAGATTATACACTACAGTTTTTGGAGAGGAGCATCTGAGTAAATATTGATCACGAGAAGGGATCAAAATCGAACTACGTGATCCCACAACATCAATGACTAGTATATTACTTATTTGCTCGATATGATTTGTTGAGATTTTCTGTTTGGAGTAAAATAGGCAAAAATCTCTGTAGGTGACAACAATAGAAATTCAGTTCCTAGATTAGCTCCAAGTTGTTGGGAGATGATTAATGCCTCCTATATTTGATGTGAGTGAGTTAATGAGGTTGTTAGATTCTCTTTGCTATATAACAGGCAACCATTCGGATTGTTTGCTATGAGGGTGAGAGTTTTGTGAGGATTTCATTTTGTAATCTCCTGTTTGATTAATAAATTGCCGATGCCTATGTTGTGTGGATGTAGCCCAGATTGGTTGGGTGAACCACGTTAAATTTTTTGTGTCTTATGTGCTTGACATATCAGCTGTATAGTTTTGTTTAATTTCCGCTGTGCATCTGATCTCCAACAAGTGGTATTAGAGCATGTTGGAGGTGTTGTTGATGGCTGTGCATTGAATCTGGAGTGAACCTGCGTGCTGTGTGAAGTATATAACTGCGTGGCAGAAACCTGCGTTTGCTGGTGCGTGGAGCATTCTGGACCAGCGTATTGTTGGTGCAGTGAACCGGTGCGGAATGCTGGTGCATGAATCGGCTTGCTTCTGCGATGTGTATTGTTTTAATACTCCAGCGTAGAGATCCGGTAGCACATGATCGCAGTATCCATCAGCGAATTTGCCTGGTGCGTTGAGATCTGCTGCTCGATGAAATCACTGCCTGCTGCCGTGGATCGAGGTACTGTTTTGCAAACAGGGGTTGACTTATTCTATTGGAAGTCGATTTCTATAATGAGAATTTCATTCTTTAATAAATTCCATATCAGGACGCAAAAAAATTAATTTTAGTTATGGATGCTACATTTAGCATGGAATATTTTCATGAAAAAGGGTGTAATCTCATCGACTAGTTTGTAAGATTGGTTATATGCCCAACGTACAAAGCACGGATTATAAGATTGGTTTGATTGATTGGTTATAATCCTGGGTCATTCCGTAACTGTTTCCATGAATGGGGTCCTTCCTTTGGCCTGATCCGATGTATGAGCGCAGAAAGAAACTGTTTGTTGCCTGCGTTTAATATAGAGGAAATGTTTGTTGCCTGCGTTTAATATAAAGGAATGCGCGCAGAGAGAAAAGCTGTATATGACTGCGTGAACAGGAAATTTTTTGTTGCATGCGGTAAATATAAAACAGAATTTTTTTTTTTGTTTGTTGCATGCCAAAAGCATTAAGGATAGAACAACAAATTTGTTGTTTAAATGGGCATTGATGAATTAAATAACAAGAGGAGAAGCGTTGAGATAAAGTAGAGAGTTGAAGTGCACAAATCAAACAAAAGTTAAAAAAAAAAAAAAAAAACAAGCAACGGCATATGAGGCATAGGCAGTTTGTTTTGCTAATTGCTGGTATTGAAACATAGGTTTGTTTTTTGGAGATTATTGTTTTTTGATACAAATGGCGAAAACTCAAAGTGCCCGGTTCGAAATCGAGAAGTTTAATGGCAAAAATAATTTCGAGATCTGGAAGGTAAAAATGCATGATCTGCTGGTACAGCAGGGCGTGGCAAAGGCATTTTTGGGCAGGTCCAAACTGCCTTCCCCCGTGACAGATGATGAGTGGAATGAATTGGATGGAAGAGCCCTGAGCGGAATTCGGTTATGTTTGGCTGATGATGTTTTATTTAACATCGTGTCAGAGAATACTGCAGCTAGTTTGTGGACGAAGTTGGAGAAGCTGTATATGACGAAATCCTTGACAAATCGGATTCTCCTGAAACGGCAGCTTTACGGTTTGCGGATGAAAGAAGGTACCTCGATTACTAATCACCTGAATGTTTTTAATACCTTACTGGTGCAATTAGACAGTCTAGATGTGAAATTTGATTCAGAGGATAAGGCAATAACTCTATTGTGTTCATTGCCCGAATCCTGGGATCACTTTGTTACTTCCATAAGCTTTAGTACAGCAGACATTCTTGAGTTTGACGATGTTGTTGGAGCCTTGTTGTCTGAGGAGACGAGGAAGAGGTCGAATGCAGACACCTCTACATCAGAGGTAATGATGGCTAGAGGTCGCTCAAGAGAGAGACACTCCGGGGGAAAGCATAGCGACTCTCGTTCAAAGTCCAAAGGAAAGAAGACAAAGGTGAAGTGCTGGCATTGTGGCAAGGCTGGACATCTGAAAAAGGATTGCTGGAAGCGAAAGCAGGCTGCTAAAGAAGGCTCTTCGACAGAAAAGAAGGAAGCCAACACCACAGATACAGGTTCAGTATCTGGTTCAGGTATGAGTGATGAGGTATTGTCTGTTAATGTTTCAAAACATGATCAACATTGGTTGTTAGATTCCGGGGCATCTAACCACATGTGTATTCATAAAGATTGGTTTAAGACATATAGATCAGTTGATGATGGAGTCGTGTACATGGGTAATGATGTCACTTGCAGTATTGTTGGAATAGGAAGTATACAACTACAAATGTTAGATGGCACAACCAAATTGTTAACTGATGTGAGACATGTACCAGATCTAAGAAAAAATCTAATTTCATTAGGAGCACTGGATACGAATGGATATCAAACTGTAATTCAAGGTGGAGTTATGAAAATCTATAAAGGTATTTTACTAGTGATGAAGGCTAAGAAGGTAGGAAATCTTTTTCAATTAGAAGGTAGAACTGGGTCAGATCATGTGTCGGTGTCTGAACAGGACAGTAGTTCCATTCACCTATGGCATCAAAGGTTGGGCCATATGAGCGAACGAGGGTTGAAAATTTTGGCTGATCGCAAGTTACTTCCTAATCTAAGATCTGGAAAGTTAGATTTCTGTAAACATTGCTTGTTTGGAAAACAAAGTAAACAAAAATTTAAAACAGGCAAACATACTAGTAAAGGACTACTTGATTATATCCATTCAGATGTTTGGGGTCCAGCCCCTACAGCGTCATATGGTGGCTCGTCATATTTTGTATCGTTTATTGATGACTTTTCTAGAAAAGTGTGGGTCTACATGTTGAAAAGGAAGTCTGATGTTTTTACAGTTTTCAAGCAGTTTAGAGCATTGGTAGAAAACAGCACTGGTAGAACTATAAAATGTTTAAGAACTGACAATGGTGGTGAGTTTACTTCCAAGGAGTTTGACAGCTATTGCAAGGATGCAGGGATCGAGAGACATAAGACCACGGTTTATACTCCTCAGCAGAATGGAGTTGCTGAACGCATGAACAGGACTCTTCTAGAGAGAGCAAGGTGTATGCTTAGTAACGCCGGGTTGCAAAAGGAGTTGTGGACGGAAGCAGTGGCAACAGCTTGTTATGTGATAAACCGATCTCCATCAACGGCGATAGGCTGCAAGGTTCCGCAAGAGGTATGGAAAGGACACCCTTGTGACTATTCTAAACTCAGAGTGTTTGGTTGTGAAGCATATGCTCTAGTGCCTAAACATCAGCGAACTAAATTAGATCCAAAGTCTAAAAGGTATATCTTTGTTGGGTATGGTGATGGAACAAAGGGATATAGATTGTGGGATCCTACTACCCGCAAAATCATCATCAACAGAGATGTAAAGTTTAATGAATCCTCTCTTGTACAGTTAGATGTAGATAGTAGATTGAAACAGGATGATGTATTTGATTTCCAGCACATTCAGTTTGACAACATTTCTAATGATAGTCATAACGACCCTAGTTCAGATTCTAGTCATGAACAGGTTTCAGAATCAGATTATGAACAGGGTTCAGATGGAGGTCATGAACAGGTCTCAGATGGCGATCATGAAGAAGTTCCTACAGATGATAGACAGCCAATTGTGGAAGCACCAGAAACATTCTTAAGGAGGTCTACAAGGATCAAACGCCCTCCGAGAAGGTATGATGATCATGTTACTTCAGTTGCTTTGACCGCTAATGATGATGAACTTTTGTGTTATCAGGAAGCTGTAGAAGGTTCAAATAGTGACAAGTGGAAAGCAGCCATGAAGGACGAAATGATGGCCTTAAGTAAGAATGGTACATGGGATCTGGTTGAGCTTCCGAAAGGCAAGAAAACTGTGGGGTGTAAATGGGTTTTCAAGCTGAAACGGGGTGTGAATGATACGGAAGACAGGTACAAAGCACGGCTGGTTGCAAAAGGGTTTTCTCAGAAAGCCGGTATTGACTTTCATGAGATTTTTTCACCAGTGGTTAAAATTGTTTCAATTAGAATTGTGTTAGCATTAGTGGCTTTGCTTGATTTAGAGTTGCAGCAGTTAGATGTTAAGACTGCATTTCTACATGGTGACTTAGATGAGGAAATATATATGGAACAACCGGAAGGGTTTGTTCACCATCGCAATGAGAAATTTGTCTGCAGGCTCAAGAAGTCATTATATGGCCTGAAGCAGTCGCCTCGGCAGTGGTATAAGAAGTTTGATTCTTTCATGTTGAGTCAGAAATATGTTAGAAGTGAATATGATCATTGTGTTTATTTTAAACAGTTGAATAATGGCATATTCATTATCTTGGTATCGTATGTTGACGGTATGCTTTTAGCAAGCAAAAGCATAGAAGAAATCAACAGGTTGAAGGCTCAGATGGCAAGGACATTTGATATGAAAGATCTAGGAGCAGCAAGACAGATTTTGGGCATGGAGATTTTCAGAGACAGGAGCAATGGTAAGCTATGGCTATCACAACAAAAGTATATTGAGAAAATACTTTTGAGGTTTGGTATGAATAATGTGAAGCCTGTTTCAGTCCCTTTAGCTTCCCATTTTAAGCTTTCTTCGAGTTTATGTCCTAATACAGATGAAGAAAAGGATTATATGTCTCGAATTCCATATGCCAATGTAGTAGGGTGTTTAATGTATGCGATGGTTTGTACTCGACCAGATATTTCACATGCAGTTGGGGTTGTCAGCAGGTACATGGCAAATCCGGGTAAAGAACACTGGTCAGCAGTGAAATGGGTGCTTCGGTATTTGAGAGGCACAAGTAGTTATTGTATCACTTACAATAAGAGTAGTGAATTTGTTTGCGGATATGTTGATTCCGATTTTGCAGGTGATTTGGATAAGAGAAGGTCAACTTCAGGGTATGTCTTTACTCTTGCAGGTGGAGCTATAAGTTGGATGTCAAAGCTACAGAACATTGTTGCTTTGTCCACTACTGAAGCAGAATACATTGCTGCTTCTCATGCTTGCAAAGAAGCGATTTGGTTGAAAGGTTTGTTTGGTGAATTTGGTAGGTTGCAGGACAACATCAAGTTATTTTGTGACAGTCAAAGTGCAATACATTTGGCTAAGAATCCGGCCTATCATAGTAAATCAAAGCATATACCGATCAAGTACCATTTTGTAAGACAGGTTATCACTGAAAGGGGAGTCTCTCTTGAAAAGGTGCATACAAAGGAGAATTGTGCAGACATGTTCACGAAACCAGTTTTGTTAGAGAAGCTACGCTGGTGTTTGGCTTCTCTTGGCTTGCAGAAAAGATAAAATAATAATAACAGGGCATCAGGCTAATTGTTGTCAAGGTGGAGATTGTTGAGATTTTCTGTTTGGAGTAAAATAGGCAAAAATCTCTGTAGGTGACAACAATAGAAATTCAGTTCCTAGATTAGCTCCAGGTTGTTGGGAGATGATTAATGCCTCCTATATTTGATGTGAGTGAGTTAATGAGGTTGTTAGATTCTCTTTGCTATATAACAGGCAACCATTCGGATTGTTTGCTATGAGGGTGAGAGTTTTGTGAGGATTTCATTTTGTAATCTCCTGTTTGATTAATAAATTGTCGATGCCTATGTTGTGTGGACGTAGCCCAGATTGGTTGGGTGAACCACGTTAAATTTTTGTGTCTTATGTGCTTGACATATCAGCTGTATATTTTTTGTTTAATTTCCGCTGTGCATCTGATCTCCAACATGATTCATGTCATCCAAAACAATCAGAACTTGGAGTCCTTGGAGACAATCGCGAAAAATACCTTTTCCATGTCTGGTATCTTCAACATGGAAATCACAACCCAGCAGATCTCAAATGAGCTTCCGCTGTAAAGATGATAAATCCTTTTTCCTGACATCCGACAAAAAACAAGACCTGCTAAAATCCGAACGTTTCAGGTTGTAGAGATATGTAACCAAAGTTGACTTGCCTAGCAAGTGATAAGAGCAAAACCGTGGTGGTGCCTTGGGATGATAGAAAGTGATATTGAGGTGGGAGCTGTGCCATTTAAATCCCTCTGTTTCTTAATTTCATCATCTATTTCCTTCACAGTTGGATCGAGTCCAACTAGGTATTTACCCACTTCCAATGGTTCCCATTTTACCCCTTTTAACACATCTTTGACAATCTCCTATAGAACCTCTCCATGGTCACTGCAAAACAACAAACACGTACATGTAGTCATCATAATCAGAATTACGGGAAGGAAGAAATGACTTCGAGAAATCAAAGATTCCTCATGAAGAATGTATTCACCTTTCATTAGTTTTGAAGAGAAGGGCAAAAATCTCTGAGGCTTTATTGAGGGCCGTCTTCCATTTCTTGATGTCTTCAATGTTGACTCTGCCTTTTAGTTGGTGTTCTTCAAAGTCTTTTCTATGACAACCCCTCTCGTTTTCAATGTAACAAAGGTCTATGGGCTCAACATCGTAAAACATAGGAATGATCTTCATGTTGCATCTCAAGATCCAACACAATTCGTCCAAACACCAACGCGATTTAGCATAGCGCTCACTGAAAATGGAAATATGTACTGATGCACTCTCAATGGCTCCAAGAATTGCAAGGGAGAGAGCATCTCCGGTGTGGAGTTCCTTTTGATCGAGAAAAATGTGGAGGCCATGACAATTTATGAGACGATGGTAGATGAAGCTGGCAAGAGTCTTCTTGACATCGGGACCCCTGTGACTTTTAAAAATGTGGCATGTTGCTGATACTGACTCCATAGCTATCACTTCTTAGGAATCGGAATGAATAGGATCAAAAGGAAATGAAGAGGGAGAGAGAGAGCACAAAAGGAACTGATGAAATGAATGTAAAATGATGCCCGGGAGAACCATCAAGGCGAGCCTTATTTCCAAGTCTATACGATATTTAATGCACCTTTAAGAGCATGACCGAACATCCCTTCCAATGTCGGATACCCTCTTGGCTTTTGATACACAGTTGCATGCACATATATACATGGACATGCATAAGATTTTGATGACGCAACAGGGCTAGGACTTTGGTGCTGCCTTCTGCTTAGATCGCCACCATTGACTTCAAAATTTTATTTGACACAGTCTCTAGGGATAAGTTGTGGCCTATAATGGAAGAACTTGAAATTTGTGTGCATTATAGACCTGTTATCCATAGACTTTATGAAGAAGTGAAAGTCAAAATTAGAACCTCAGCAGGTATTTCAGAAAGCTTTAGAAGTGACATCGGAGTCAAGCAAGGTTTCCCTCTATCCCCCACTCTTTTTGGTCTATATATTGAGAAATTGGAAAAGTGACTAAATCTACAAGGTGGAGATGGTGTTTTAGTTGGGGGAGTTTGTGATAAAGCTTCTTTTATATGCTGATGATATTGTATTGATTTCTAAATTGGCCCATAGATTGCAAATTCACTTATATGCCCTTGAGCATTTTTGTAGAGCAGTGGGGATGCAAGTCAATACTAGCAAGACCAAAATAATGAATTTTTCTAATAAAAGGAAGCATAGCCAGCATACTTTCTTCTTTGAAGGCAACATTCTTGAAGAAGGAGTACAAGTACCTCGGGATTGATTTCAACAACAAACTCAATTGGGAGGACTGCAGAAAGAAGAGAATTTTAGGAGGGTGGAAATCATTATATGCTCTTCAAAACAGATGTAGAGAGGTAAGTTATGGGATTGGAAAATGATTAAAGTGCTTTTTGGACTCCTAGTTTGTCCAGTGATGCTATATGGGTGTGAATTGTGGGCTAGCAGCTCTCCCATCTCAAAATGGAAACAAATTGAGAAAATCCAAAAACGTTTGATCATGAGCAAGTTCAAAATAAAACGTTTGGAACTTTATGAGATAATGTTGGGTGAAACAGGAGCAACTTCCATTGAAGCAATTGCTATGGGGCGGCTCATAAGATACCTAAAAAGAATTGATCAAATGAGAGTAGGTAGATGACCTAATGCTATCTTCAATGAAGGCATCAACGAAATAAAGTGAACATGGATGAAACAAAACTACACATGGAGGCAAAAATGGAATATCTACCTCAATGCCTGTCCCACAAATAACAAGTAGCTAAGTATTTTGTTACGGAGAAGTTTCATAAAAAAGTATGAGGAAAAGAGTTGGGTAGAAAGAAGAAATATTACATTGAGGAATTCAACCGTAAGTGTGATTTACAACAAAAAGAGTTCATTGGAGGTGTGAAATAGGACAGTGGAAAAGGCTTAAAGAAACTTGGGAAGAAAGGGTGTGTACATTTTGCACGTCTGGGTCTGTGGAATTGGAGAAACATTTCATTTTGGAATGTGATGCATTCAAAGACATCAGAGAAAGTTATGAGAACATGTTAGCATCAGTTTCTTGGCATTGTCTTTTTAGTGAGGGGATTGTTGGAAAGTTGGGTCAGCTCATCATCAATTTGAATAAAAAAAGAATAAATTACAAAAAGTGAAAAACAAGAAAATTATAGTCTCATAAACTATTTTTAGTCTCATGAACCTTAAAATATCATTTTGTTTTATTTCATATAAAATACAAATACGATACAAGTTACACAATCAATTAATGGGCATACTCGTTTGAATTTGAATTTTGGATTTAAATATGAAAACTCACCCTCGAAATTTTAATTTCTAACTCTGATACATCTAGAATAAGTCAACGCTACTTTTCTAAATTGCATTTTTTTTTCCCTCATGGTTTTAAATTGTTTATGCTTCAAAATGAAGAAATGGTACACGTGTCCTAATAGCTCTCATGGTTTTAAATTGTTTATGCTCCAAAATGAAGAAATGGTACGCGTGTCCTAATAGCTCTCGTATTTCTTTTCAAAGGAACTGGCCAACGCGGGAAGCCTTAAATTTTTTTCAAAAGCAGTACAAAAGGCGAGAAAGCGACCCAAGTGATATCCTTTGGGCAGTGAATGCGATCCCTGTTATGTTTGATGATAAGGCTAACGAGGAGTTCTTCAAGCCTATTGTGGAAGAGGAATTGCTTGATATCATCAAGAAGTTCAAATCAGACAAAAGCCCAGGGCCTGATGGCTGGCCGATAGAATTCTTTTCCCATTTTTATGATCTTTTCAAGAATGATTTTTTGCGCATGGTGGAAGCATCCCGCATCTCTGGAAACATTAACAGGGCCTTAGCCGCCACCTTTTTGGCCCTCATCCCCAAAAAGGAAAAATCAACATCCCTCGGGGATTTCAGACCGATCGCTCTGTGCAATACTCCTTACAAAATTATCTCCAAGATAATCGCGGAACGGTTGAAGGTGATCCTAAATTCCTTCATTTCAAAGGATCAACAT
This sequence comes from Pinus tabuliformis, assembly GCA_031772625.1. NCBI lineage: Eukaryota > Viridiplantae > Streptophyta > Pinopsida > Pinales > Pinaceae > Pinus > Pinus tabuliformis. The sequence continues at coordinate 2,031,816,478 of CM062818.1, read as the reverse complement.
GCTTTCCTAAAAGACAGGCTCATTTTGGATGCTGTTGCTCTGACGCAAGAATGTCTCTTCTCCATCAGCTCTAAAAATATCGATGTTGTAGCTCTCAAGATCGATCTCAAGAAGGCTTTCGACTGTGTGGACTGGGGCTTCCTCAGATTTCTCCTGGCCAAAATTGGACTAAGGGTGCAGGGTATTAACTGGGTTATGGCATGCGTTGGAAATGCAAACTTCTCAGTCATCATAAACGGCATCCCAACTCCATTTTTTCAAGCCGAGAGGGGCCTCCGCCAAGGATGCCCTCTCTCCCCCCTGCTGTTCATTTTGGTTATGAATTCCCTCAGCTCTCATATCAACAAGGCAGTGGCGGATGGAAGGTATATGCCCATTAAGCTTTGCAAGGACACCTCCCTCTCTCATGTCCTCTTTGTTGACGATGTCCTTTCCCTTGCAATGCTGCATAAATCAACATGGGTCTGTCTTTACGTGATCCTCCAAAAATTTCAATCTGCCACGGGCTTAATCATTAACAAGGATAAGTCTCTTCTATATCATAATAACTCCAACCCTGATCTGGCAAAGTGGATCGCAGCACTCTTCGGAGTCAATCATGCTCAGATCAAGGACGGCTTCTCTTATCTGGGTTTCCATTTAAAGCCTCTGGGATATCGCTCTCGGGATTGGTCTTGGTTGGTAGATCGTTTCTTCAACAAAATCGCACGTTGGGAAATGAGGTTTTTATCCCTGGCAGGCCGATTCATTTTGGTTCAGGCGGTTCTGTCTCAATTGGCGATATATTGGGCTCATCTTTTCCTTCTTCCAGCATCTATCATTAAAAAGATGAATTCTCTGATAGCAAACTTCTTATGGGGTGGCAGCTCTCACCATTCCAAGATCCATCTAGTAAAAATGGATTCGATTTCTAAACCAAAGAACCAGGGTGGATGGGGTCTCCTTCATCTGAAGTCATTCAACAAAGCGCTGCTGTGCAAATCGCTCTTAAGGGGGATATATGGGAGCAGCCCATGGAGTTCCTACATCAACCAAAAATACCTGAAAGGACGGTCCATGGTCTATTGGTACAGAAGGAATATGCTGGGCATTACATCGGGTTCGGCAATATGGCGGAGCTTCAGAAAGACCCTTCCCTTTTTCATGGAGAGCTATAGATGGCGGCTCTCCTCGGGCTCAAATATTTTCATTGGTGTCGACAAAACAGTTCTCAATTTGGAATCAATGATTCCTCCTGATTTTCTTTCCTTCCTCCTCGCCAGGGGTTTCTGCACTTGGAACAAGCTCATAAGCTCTTGGTCCCCCCTGGGCCCGGTTTGGAAAAATGGAGCTGAACTTTTTTTACCCTCCCATCTTTGCCCCATCTGGCAAGCTGCTGTTATCAGTTTCACAGGTAAAGGAATCTCTCCAGCAGGCCCCAAGGACGAACTGATCTGGGCTCTTGAGAAGTCATCTTCTTCCTACAGCGTTAAAGATATTTATGCGGCGATCTCAAAGGGACTTCAACATGCGTCCCCCTCCTACCCCCTCAAATTTTGGAAAGCTTCCTGCCCTCTAAAGATGATCCTCTTCTCCTGGCTCCTTTTCTCAGATAAAAATCTCTCCTGGGAGGTCCTTCAAAGGAAAGGTTGGCAAGGTCCGGGTAGATGTCCAATGTGCCTCTCCGAAGTTGAATCAAATGCACACATGTTCTTCCAGTGTGCCGCATCATCATCTATCTGGTATGAGCTTTCTTTAAATTTTGGTTTCTCTCATCAATCTTTTTCCTCTGTACAGGATGCTTTCTCTTGGTGGAGCTCCCAATGTTCCTCCTGGCGCTCCCTCTTTGTACTCACTTGCTGGTTCCTATGGACGTGGAGGAACGATCGTATCTTCAAGAGTTCTGACAAGCCTCTGGATTCCATTTTAACTTCTATATCTGGCTTCATGCCCTCCCTGGAATAAGCTCAGTCTTTATTCCTTCATTTGGAGTGCTGTTTTTGTTATCTGCTATATGGGTTTTATATGGTTTTTATCTTCTGTGCTTTCCATTTTGGACGATTCATCGGCTGCGGCCTCTCTTCTTTTGTCCAGGCTCTTCATGTGGCTTATCTGGACTTATATATTTTATATGTGGACTCATATGCTTTTCATTTTTCTCATAGACCATTATTTTGATGGTCCGGTTTTGATGGACAGAGTCTCCATCGATACACATGTAGAATGTATCTAGATCATTATATTTTCTTAATATAATCCATCACGATTTTCTCTCTGAAAAAAAAAAAAAGTATAATCAAATATTTACATTATCGTTATGGTTATTAATAATAGTTATTTAATGCTTATAAATTATCCGGTATCTATTGACATCTGACTTTTAAAATAGTTATAAAATTTAATTATAGTTTAATCTTATTTAAAAATAAAATTATAAATTAATATTAAATGAATACAATATTTTATTAACTAGACTATAGGGATAGATATGACAACGGCTCATGACGTGAAGCCCCCGGGATGCTTATGGATTTGATCGCCATGCAAAATATTAAGAAGTATTCTTCCGATCACATCACGAAGATAAAACATTTGTTTAAATGAGGGAGCAGGTCTGAAATTTCATGTCTTACGTGACAAAGAAAAATCATTGGCTGAAAGAGACAGGTCTCGATTTTGACGTCATACATGACGTATCTTATTTATATAATTAATTGACAAATATGTATACAGCTGGAATGTAAAGCATGACATCCAATTAAAATTAGAAAACGTATCTTTGATAGGGATCTCAATGTCAAACATGATATCCAATTAAACTCAAGGAAAAGCTAAAAATGTAAATTTGATAGTGATCTTATAGATAAATCGTTAGTTTTATATATATAAATTTTAGTTAATTAAATAAATATATATAATATTTGTTTAAATATACATTTTTAAGAAATCATTTAAGGTTGTTGGTATAATTTGTTTTATGTCAGTTTAGATCTATCTTAACCCTAGATTTATCAAATTTTGAGAGGGATCAAATTTTTTGAGGTGCAATTTTTTTTTTTAGTGCAAAATTTGAGGAAAAGTTTGCACCTCAAGAGATTCGATCCCTCTAAGTGCTTGATAGATTCGGGTTAAGATGGATCTAGGTTGGTTATACAATACTATAAATATCTATATTTGTATCTATGTGTCTCTTTCTTATTCACTCTCTTAATATCACCCCCCAAACATACACACTCACTCTCCATATCTATCCATCTCTCTCTCCCTTCATCTTTCTCTTCCCCTTCTCTTTCACTCTCTTCCCCTTCTCTCCCTCTCTCTTGAGTCCTTTCTCTCTTCCTTCCTCTCTCTCCATTTCTCTCCCACCTCACTTTGTCTCCCCCCATCTCTCTCGCTCTCTCTCTTCCCTTCAACTCTATCACTATCTCCCTCCCTCTCTCCTCTCTCTCCCTTCCATCTCTATGTCTCCCTCTCTCTCTCTTCCCCTTCTCTCCCTATCTCTCTCCTCTCCTCTTCTCTCTCTTCCCTCCTCTCCTCTCTCCCTCACTCTCTCTTTATCTCTCCCTTGTCACTCCCTCTCTCTCTCCACCTCTATCTCTCTATGCCTTTGTTCTTTTCTCCCTCTCTCCTTCTCTCTCTCCCTTCCTCTCTCTCTCTTCCTTCCTCCCTCTCTCTCCCCCCATCTCTCTCTCTCTCTCTCATACTATCTCTCTTAGGACCCCAAATCAGCGTCACCACCCTCAGGTGAGTCAGGCGCACTTAACCGAAAGTGGAAGTCAAGCGTGACCAGGTAACCCATGTGCGACGAGCGATCATGCAATGGGTGGGCGCGACCCGAGTGCGACAGGCTGTGGTAACGGGCAGGCGCGCCCAGGTGATCAGTGTAGTGGGCGATTAGGAGGGTCCGCGCCCAGTGTGAGTCAACACGATGGGAAAAGGCGACTTAACGAACACGTTTGAAAAGTGCAACGAGGATTGCACACTTGGACTTACGAACCAAGTGACATAGGCAAAGTGGAAAATCGGTTGAGTGTTGGAGAGGGCAACCGTGGCGAGTTTATACGATGTGGAGGTCGAGCTGAAGGTTGGGCCAACACACATGTTATGGATGTGTCAAGCTTGACAGGTGGGTTCGGCTTGGTGGGTTAATGCCACAAGTGACACAACCCATCGAATTACAACACAAAGGAAACCATATATATTATGAATGCCGAAGTGGAGAAGGATCATCATCGAACCATCCATCATAGTCGCTCAGCAAGAGATGGAAGTTAGGACCGAAAAATAACCGCAGGAAGGGAACTTAGTAGAGGCGAAATGGATGAGCCTGTCGAGCAGGCTGGATAGTTAACATAACAGGGTTCAAGTCAGGTCGGGTGGTGACTCCAGGGCGGGCAGACCGCAGACCTACAACATTACAACGCATAGTGCGGAGTTCGAGTGGAGGTTAAGTGCAATGGGTAGACGCAATAGAGCGTTGCGACCTGGCATCCAAGACAACAGAATGGGCAATGGCGCGGGTGAACGGTCAAGTGACTGTGGTCGGGTTGTGCAGCGCGCTTAGGCATGCAGAGTGACAAGGAGGCCGACCCATGTAGAAAACTGTGAATATGGGTCAAGGTTATTTTGCCTCCCTATGATGTAACATTATAAACCAGAAATTTATATATGATTTGATAAAGTATTAAAGTGTTGAATTAATGTGTCTTGCATACTGTTGTAGTTGTTTAAAGTTATGAATTTTGCACATAAAACTGTTGTAAAGAAATTAATTCAAATTCAAACTGGCATGCTAATTAAATGCTTACGTTGTATATCTTGTATCGTATATGCCAACATTTCTAGAGTCTAGTGGTGGCAGTGGCAATCAAGGTGGAGGCGGCACAAAATTCCTAGGGTTGTTGCGTCATAGGAATTTTACGTATGTCCATGTATGTATGCAATTCGCTATTAGCGAGAGGGTATCCGACATCTGAGAGAACAACCAGGGTTATCCCCTCAAGGTCTTAGAGTGCATTAACTATTGTATAGTGTTGGAAATATTGTTTTCCATGTAAATATGCAAGTCTTGTGAGTTGGTCACATTGAATTATTATCATTATTGATATGTTCTTATAATATGATAACTTGAGGAAATTATTGCATGATAGTTCTATCTATTCAACAAATGGTTTGATCAACCTGTTTTCATATAACATTAGCTTCATCCCAAAAAGCATGAAGAATTTATGTTTTTCTTTGTTCTTCTAGAGTCTCACAAGTTTTCCTAACTCCACTTTTCACATTGTCAATAATGACAACAACACTGATTATAATCATTATTGATCTAAATTTTTTGTTGGTGCTCCCATCTGTGGGGTGATTGAACCTTTTGATCCTACCATCTCTACTGTTATTTCTATTCTTGTTACCATCATTATTGAGGAATAAGTAGTGCAAATATAAAAGTATGAGTGTGGATGGTAGGATAGAAATTATTATTTCTCTATTTTAGCTCCCTATTTACTAGCAATGATGGTAGAAAGGGTTGCAATGCAGATGGTGGGATTAGAATGTTCAATGGCCCTAATGAAGGGAGTAGTAAAAAAAGATTAAGATCAACAATAAGTGTAATTAAGGTTGTTATCATTATTGATAGTGGGATAAGAAAAGTAAGGAAACTTACAATGGAGTCATCATGTGCTCGAAGTGACTTGATTACATAAAAATATCATGGACAAATATATGGGTCACGGAAACCTCAAGCCTCTAAATCGTCAAGGGTGATGGCCATACCAAATTGAATCCATGACCAAGGATAACAAAACTTTCGTAACTGGGGATAATTAAATTCTCGAATGTGACACGTCGAGTTCATAATGGGTATTTCTTGTAATGCCCCCAAGCCTAATTGTCTCAACAATCCCTCAAAACATATATTTTCCTTGTATGGAATATACAAAGAGAGAGGGATAATTGATATAAAAAATATTTTAATTATGGTGGATTTTTGTTATTTATGATATTTTTTATGACGTCTTTTTTAGGTGTAAGGTTTTTAAATCATAGTAAATCTTTACTGATGTTATTAATAATAATTAGATGATAGTTTTAAATATTGTAATAATTTGCTTTTTTTATATAAATTAAAAACTAATGTACATTATTTTAATTAGTTCAATTTATTTAAATATGATATTTTGCATTTTCTCCCATGGAGGGTGCCCATGTCTTGATATGTGTGTAGACAAAATAATTCATGGTGGCAGTACAATGCCCATTTGGTGGTTTGCATGCATGAAGGTACATAAACAATTGAGGTTGGATGTGGCTGAATCACGTGAGGCTACAAAAATGATGGAGATTGTTGCATAGGATCCCTTGGAAGGACACTTAGTCTTATTTTCCACCTTCAAACTAGCTTCAAGATTAATAATGAAAACCATTGGGGTGATGGTGGCTTATCATGACATAGGATGGCACAACTGGGATATAGTTTGGTTTCCATCTCATCGAATGCATGTGTATGCTAGGTTGATATATTGCCTTCATACAATTTTTTGTTTATTTAGCAAAACTTCTTTATAGGGTTTTTGGTTCCTTTCTAGTCATTACTTTTATTTGGAGCTCTGGATGGATGGGAGAGGTGGTCAAATAGTGATTAAATACTCTCAATAAAAATTCCTCTACTTTGAGGCTTGGTGGTGGCTCTCAATTGGAACATAGAAAGCTTTAGCTTCATGGTCTTTTGGTCCTACATTGCTCCCCAATTGGGTCTCAAGTTTGTTGTATTAGTTTTTTCAATGTTTTCTAGCTTTTAAACTGTGAATTCCCTTATTTTTCTCATTTGCTTGCAGCTTTTTTCATCATCCTTTAAGTTTTACTTCCTTCTTTGGGTTTATTTGTTTTATTCGGGTTGTCTTTCAATTATTTTTCTTGATTCAGCCTCCTCAAAGTTGTCTATTATGCTACTCTCATTCCCTCTTGTTTATTGGGGTTTTCTTTGAGTCTATGCAAATATCCTAGATATTTCTCCTAAGTTTCTTATTTTCCATGGTGGGTTGGTATATTCCTTAGGACCTCCCCTACCATTATTGGGTTCTCTCCCCTAGATGTTGGTTCATGTTTCTCTCTCTATGGTTCTTCTTCTAATATCCTCTTCTCATGTTCTCTCCTCTCCATGGCTTAGTGGGGATTTCTACTCACCATAGAGGGTGCATAAATGGAAGACTCACTTCTCCTACTAACCCTAACTCTCCTTTGACCTTATCTAGTTAGCCTTGTAATGCCCTACTTAATCTTATCATGTAAACATTATTAGTGTTTAAATTACTTGAAAATATTGACTTATAATTATCAAGAACTATTGATACATACCTACATTTGTGAAACTATAAAATTTTATTTTTTTATTATTCAATTCTGAACTTGGCTTCTCAAATTTAATTTTGATAGGATATGGTCTTCTCCAATTAATTTCCAAATTAAATATACATATCTTATCCCCAAAATGTCTTCTCAAAATCTACTTGGGAGAAGATATGGTCTTCAATTAATTTCCAAATTAAATATCCATATCTAATCCCCAAAATGTCTTCTTGAAATATACTTGGGAGAAGATATGGGCTTCTCCAATTAATTTCCAAATTAAATATCCATATGTTATCCCTAAAATGGCTTCTCAAATCTACTTGGGAGAAGATATGGTAAGAAAAGTCAAGGATACTAAATGAAAGGATGATGGGAGTAGTCATGATATTAATGGTAGGTGGTTGAGGTGGATGGGAGGAAGAGGCATAAAAGGGGAAGGATGGTGAGAGGAGGGGGAGGGATCCTTGGTCTTGGTTTTGGTTTGGTTTTGTTTTGGAAGATTTTGTTTTGGAGGAGGAATGTGGAGAAAGATGAGGGAGATCAAACTTGGATCTCAGCAATAAAGGCATTCCCTTGAAGCCAAAACAACTTTGATACCAAATGTACGTTTTAACCCCGTACATGATCCGGATTTAAACAGGAACGCAATAAAATACAGAGATAACCATAAAGACAGATATGCAGCGGAAATAATACCTCAATTCATTACTGTAAAATACTGAAATATGCTCACAAACAGAAATGGAAATAAACCAGCTAGGGCGATGGTAGCTTATCTCTGAGAAGAGATGTGGTGGCTACATGCCTCTGAACTGTCTTACAATGAGGCTCGGAGGCCTATTTATTGTTGAGAAACAATTGAAAACCCTTCACATTCCAAAACCTAACCCTAGAAGATGAAACACCAAATTGTGGGCCCCGTTTTTGGGTAAGTTGGTACACCAACTTCCCGGGGTTGCGAATTGGTCGTACTATCTCCGTTTGACGTGCATGATAGTCTGTTGGAAAGATCTCTCCGAGGACTACGACGGAAAAGACGATTTTTATCAAAAAAATCGCTGGCGGCGGATTTCCCAAAAAACGTCGTTTAGGGCCTCAAAACGGCTCTGGAAGTTTAGGACCCGAAAAACTGCTAAAAATAGTAAACTGTGCTATAATTAAGGAAACTGAAAAAAACTGTAAGAAGCACTAGAGGGGATCCAAGTGGAATTAGCGGGTGGCCACCAATATCCACCTGGATCAGTACAAAAATTGCCTGCATACGAATTCTAAAACATTGAAAATAAATAATGTGAGAGCATAACACATAAAACACATATACACAGAGATTTTCCCATGGATCCCAAAACTCGGACTACCAGCTTGATTTTTCATTATGTTCCTTTCAATGTTACAATACATATTTATACATGTTGAAGCATCCAATACCATGGACCGAAAACCATCGCATCCAAAACCATGGACCAAAAACCATCTTCCAAAACCATGTGCGAATATCATGCACAAAACCATAGGTAGGTCTGCCCAACCTAATATAGGGTCCAAAACTAAAAAATTTCGGGGCGCTGCCCTGGACCCCATAGAGTGGGGTTACCTGCACCCCTCAAACCCGCAGTGATCCCCCCTACTATTCAATCAGCGCAACGAAGGGGGGGCTCCACCCCCCTTCTAACCCCTCAGTTAACTACGTCGACTAGTTGTGGAAAGAATATAACACAACCCAACATTCTCCTACTTGTTGTTTTCTTTCCACAGGGGGCCACATGAGAGCTTAGTCATTTATCTAGCCCTACAATGCTCGTTGTTTCTCTACACCAAGGGAACTTCTCAAAGCTCACAGATTTTTTCAATGCATCTACAGTATTCTTCAAAGTGCCCACCTTTACCAGCAACACCTTTTTGTCTTCTATCATATCCCTCACAAAGTGATATTGAACATCAATGTGCTTTGTCTTTGAATGATATGCAGGGTTCTTTGCCAAGAAAATTGCACTTTGGATATCATAGTCTATCCTTATAGCTCCCTATACTAACCCCATACTTGACACAATCTCTGCAACCAAACTGCTTCCTTGCTTGCATGAGTGGCTGCCATGTATTCTGTCTCTGTAGTTGATAGTGCCGCTACAGATTGTTTCTTACTCATCCAACTGACTACACCTCCAAATAGGTTAAACACATACCCACTTGTAGATCTTCTTTGATCCAGATCTCTATCCCAGTCTGCATCAACAAAGTCGCGAATATCCAACACACTGTCCAATCCTAGTCTTCCTTGGTAGCACAAACCATAATCGCTAGTGCCATGTAAATACCTGAAAACCTGCTTCAGTGTTGTCCAATGCTCCTTCCCTAGTTTTGACATAAACCTACTCAATTACTCCCACTGCATGTGCAATGACTGGTCTAGTACAGACCATCGTATACATCAGGCTACCAATTTCACTTGCATATGGAACTCGGGACATTCCCTCTTCCTCTTCTTATGCCTTGGGACATTATTCAACAGATAACTTTACACCTACATGAATAAGAACCTTCACCAGTTTACTATCCTTCATATTAAACCTCTGTAATATTGTCTTGACATACTTCCTCTAGATTAACCAGAGCTTCCTCTTTGTCCGATCTCTTTTAATTTCCATGCCCAAAATATAGTTTGCAGCACCAAGATCTTTCATGTCGAATTTGGAGGACAAATGGGTCTTCAAATCCTGGATAATTTCTTTGTCATTTTCAACCAGCAATATATCATCCACATACAAGACCAGATAAATAACACGGTCACCAATTAATTTAAAATACACACAGTGATCTACTTTGCTTCTAGTGAAGCCAAGTCCCCGTATAAATGTATCAAATTTCTGATACCACATCCTTGGTGGCTTTTTTAACCCATACAAAGACTTCCTTAACTTGCATACCAGTTCTTTCTTACCCTTCACCGCAAAGCCTTCAGGTTGCTTCATGTAGATCTCCTCTTCCAGTTCCTTGTGAAGAAATGATGTCTTCACATCCATCTGTTCTACCTCAAAATCAAAAGCAATGGCAACAGATAAAAGTAATCTAATAGAAGTTACCTTGGCAACAAGAGAAAAAATATCACCAAAATCAATTCCCGACACCTGGGAATAACATTTTGCTACTAACCGAGCTTTGTATTTCTCCACCTTTCCTTCTGCATTTGTCTTCTTCTTAAACACCCATTTGCTGCCAATGGGTTTCCTTCTAGCCGACAACTCGACAAGATCCAAAGCCTCATTTTTGTACAAAGATGCCATTTCATCAACCATGGCCTCTTTCCAGAGTTTTCCATCCTCTGAATCTACTGCTTCCTTCACAGTTCTGGGATCATCATCAGTAATAGATAAAGCAAAATTTGAATAGAAAGTAGATGGACTATACCTTTTTGGCTACCTTCTTTCTCGAACTGACCTTCTCACACCTGGAGTTTGTGGCTCTTCATCTTCTGATTCCTCCTCTGCTGTAGAGTCTGATTCTTCCTCCTTTAGCTCAAACTCTATCTTCTCAGTTTCCTTTGGTTGGACTTCATGTTTAATAACATCTTTCACCTCTCTGAACACCACATCTCGGATGTACACAACCTTCCTTATTACTGGGTTCCAAAGCTTATAACCCTTTAAACCATCCTCATGCCCAATAAAGATGCACTTTTCAGATTTACAATCCAACTTGGTTCTTTTCTCCTTTGGAACATGTACATATGCATCATATCCAAAGACTCTTAGATGTGAAAGAGAAGGTTTCTTACCAGTCCATACCTCTTATGGAGTCTTATCTTCCAATGCTGATGAAGGTGATCTGTTGACTAGGTAACATGCAGTCTCCACTCCCTCTGCCCAAAATTGTTGTCCTAACCCGGCACCACTGAGGATGCTTCTTGCCCTTTCCATCAACATCATATTCATTCTTTCTGCAACTCCATTTTGCTGAGGTGTATATGGAGTAGTTTCTGCCGTGCTATACCACACTTCTTACAGAATTCTTCAAATTCCTTACTGCAAAACTCTCCACCGTTATCTGTCCTCAGCACCTTTATTTTCTTCTCTGTCTAGTTTTCCACCAGAGCCTTAAATTCTTTAAACCTGTCAAAGACTTCATATTTCTTCTTAAGGAAATATATCCATGTATTCCTTGAGAAGTCATATATAAATGATACATAGTACATAGACTTACCCAATGATGGAACCTTCATAGGTCCAAACACATCACCGTGCACAAGTTGTAATATATGTTTCTCCCTCTTACCACCAGAGGGGAAACTCACCCAATTCTGCTTCCCATATACACAATTTTAACAGAAATCAAAATCCAGAGAGCTATTACTCATACCTTCTACCATACCCTTACCATGAAGTATTCGAAGGCCCTTCTCTCCAATATGTCCAATCCTTTGATGCCACAGCATGGTCTTCTCTCCAGAGACCACTAGATTTTCTGCTCCACTTCTAGGAACCACAGAACTATTGTACCCATCAATAACAGTGCTACCTTGCAGCTGGTGCAGAGTTCCAATCCAAACTCCCCGCATCAATACCAATGATCTCTGAACCATTTTGTAGGTATCCTTCTCGAACACTGTTTTTTCACCTGCATCATCCAACTTGCTTACGGAAATTAAATTTCTAGCCAATGCAGGAATATGCAAAACACCCGAAAGTGTTCTAACCCTTCCACCTTGCAACTTCAACTTTACTTTTCCATGACCAACGATTCTAGCCTTCCTATCATCCCCTAAGAATACATTACCACCATCGTATTTCTCATACTCGTAGAACCACTCTCTATGGGGAGTGAAGTGAAAGGATGCACTTGAGTCAATCAACCATTCCTCATGATATACATGTGTACTTGAAGAAGCCAAGTACACATACCCACCTTCACCTGTGGTGGTTTTCGCTTCTACAGAAGGAGCATCATCAGATCCCTTTCCTTTGTTAGGATCTTTATATTTACAATCCCTTTTTTAGTGCCCTTCTTTTCTGCATTTCCAGCACACCACCTTTACAGGTTTTCCTGGAGATTTAGATCTCCCACTCGATGACTTATTTTTGTTTCTATTCTGGGACCGTCCTCGTACAGACAAGGCATCACCATTCTGGCTCTCCATATTTTTCCATCTCATCTCCTCCGTCAATAAGGATGCGACTATTTCATCAAACTGCAAGGTAGTTGCATTGCTACCTATTGCAATAACTAGACTATCCCACGAATCTGGTAGAGAACACAAAAAACTAATGCACTATCCTCATCTAAAATTTTAATATCAACAGATAATAACTAACTTACCACAGTATTAAATGCGTTCAGATGTTCGTTCACCGAGTCTCCATCTTTCATCCTCAAGTTATACAGCTTTTTCCGTAGGAATAGTTTATTCACCAGAGACTTAGATTGGTACAAAGTCCCTAACTTGTCCCACAAAGCCTTCGTTGTAGCTTCCCCTGATACATTCAACAATACTATATCTAAGACACACAATCGTATTGTGCTCTTAGCCTTCTGATCCAACTTCTTCCATTATTCATCGGACACTCCTGTTGGTTTAGTACCTAGATCTACCACGACCCACTGATCTTTATCCACCAACAGATCCTCCATCTTGAGTTTCCATAACTCAAAACTTTGGCCATTAAATTTATCAATCTCTATCTTTCCACTGCTCGCCATCCTCTTTCACCGCCAAAATCGATCCCGTAGATCTCCCATTGAATAGGGTCTACCACAGGCCCGAGTGAAACCCCTCAGCAATAAAGGCGTCCCCTTGAAGCCAAAACAGCTCTGATACCAAATGTAGGTTTTAACCCCGTACAAAAATTTATTGCATATGAATTCTAAAACATAGAAAATAAACAATGCGAGAGCATAACACATAAAACACATATACACAAAGATTTTCCCCTAGATCCCAAACTAGGACTACTAGCTTGATTTTTCATTATGTTCCTTTCAATGTTATAATACATATTTATACATGCCGAAGCATCCAATACCATGGATCAAAAATCATCGCATCCAAAACCATGGACCGAAAACCATCACTTCCAAAACCATGTGAGAATATCATGCACAAAACCATAGGTAGGTTCGCCCAACCTAATATAGGGTCCAAAACCCAAATTTTCTAGGGCGCTACCCCAGACCCCATAGAGTGGAGTTACCTGCACCCGTCAAACCCCCTGTGACCACCCCCCCGCTACGCAATCGACGCAACGAAGGGGTGGCTCCGCCCCCCTTCTAACCCTTCAGTTAACTACGTCGGCTAGTTATGGAAAGAATATAACACAACCCAACATGGTAGGTGGTTGAGGTGGATGATTAGTTACAAAGCATTTCAATTTCTTGCCATTACATTTAGAGTTTGTTCCAGTATTTATTTACTTTTAGCACTATACTACTAGCATTACTCTTGACAAGTGACTGCCTCAAACTGAGTACACTCTTTGAGATAACAAATCGTACCTGGATTGATAATTAATGTAGGGTAAATAGAGGTGAAAAAGACCCTTTCTACTACTTGACCATATGTAGCTCCGCAGAACGCTACACCACCACGAATTCCACTATGCTAAGTAAAGTTAGTTTCGTGAGATTCACCGTGTCTTGGCATAGATTCATTATATCGAATCTCATCCAGCAAACTATCATACAAAAAAAGCTACAACCCTCACCTCCATATGCACAGAGCTCTCCACCACGTTTTTACTCTCAAGAAAGTCACCCTAAAGCATAGAGGATATAAGCCATATCAGTCTCTTCTTGATTAATTATTGCAGTTTATCTGCTGCTAGTATGGTGGCAAGCTCATAAGTTGCCAGATAAAATTTAAATTCATTCCTCTTGCATTTCCTTGGGCTCTCCTAAAAGGAGTAAACCCAAAGCTACCAACTCTGATACCATGTAGAAAAACAGAGAGATGCATAGAAAAAAGAAAATTTTCTATTACACTCTTCAAATCATATAGATACATCACATATTCATGGTGCTAGTGAGATCCAACTGATTCCAAAACAAGAAGATTGGTTGTTGAGAAATTATCTCAACTACTCAACTGAATCTACCTACTATAGTATTCATTAGTTTCAAGCATTTTCATATTTTAGTAAATATATTTATTTTATTATTGATGTATTTTTTTTAAATTGGAAAAATCTTTCATAATTTGGTAGTAAGGATATCAATCACTTGTAATTATATGTGAATGTAGATTCACTCATAACTGTTATTTAAGGAAAATTCTACCCCTTGAAATCAATAGTGGTATGTAAGGGGGTATTCTCATCACTATCAAGGAAAACCATTCCCCCTCAAATGACTTGTCGGTGTTCCATAACGAGGTTGACTTACACTCTTACCAAATGTATCCAAGTCTTTGGCTATTGAGTTATTTCCCTATGTACAAGGAAAATGAACTATTACACAATTAAAAGCAATTATAATTCTTACTACAAAATCAAAATGTGATTTCAGCCTATAATATTCATAAAAAATCATTCGCATTTATACTTTATAATAATATTTGACTTTAATTTCATACATTATACCAAATACTACCTTGTTATATTTTATCCTTACATCCAAAGAATATTTTTTACAAGGGTAATAGCTGCAAAGTAGCTAGGCCCTACCTTTAGACCATGATTTGTAATTTTGTTCTGCAATTAGATAAAAGGGAAAAAATGTTACAATTTGTTTAACCAATCATAGGATTTCAAAATTTGATAGAAGCTTTAAGAAATGCAAAAAATTACATTGCAGAGGAATAGATAGAATAATTCAATGAGATAGCTAGAAATTTATTTATAGAGTTCATATAGCTAAGAACATGGAAAAAGAAACATAGCATATGGATGAAAAGCGCATAGTATTAAACATAAATGTAATTTTCCTGTTTTTACTTAGTAAGAATTGTTGAGGAATTTATACTTCCGAGATCAACTTTGAATTTCTAGAAACAAGATTCATTAATTCCATTAAAGGAAACATGTTTGTGCTTATATTAAAGTCTATAGGCTTGTGTGATAAGTCTCCTCGCTAAAAAAATCTTACCAAGTCTAGTCTTGTTGAAGGTAAGGCATATGCGGAGTTAAAGAATGTGTGGAGGCAAGACATATGCAAATATAAAGTTTGTGCATAAATAAACTATGTGCGAAAGTAAAAGGGTAACTATCATAATATTTTATATTTTATTTTACTTGATTTGGTCTCATACCTAATATATTGGGAGAAGTTAAAGCATATTATGCATATGCTAAAGAATTAATAAATATCATGGTTATATGGTTTCTCTAGTCATATAATACCTTTGTGGGTTACATGGAGAGAAATGAAGGTACTTCGATGCATATAAGAAAAATATAGAGCCTAAAGTGGTGAATTTGATTTGAATTCAAATTAATTATTTAATCGGAAGAAATTATTAAATTTGATAGTCCATACAAAAATATTTCCTATGGTATTTATATGAAAATTAAGCATAAATTGAGTAATGACACTCTCCCTTATTTACTAGAAATCTTTCCTTTTTCCCCTTTATTTTTGGTGGGATAGAGTTATTAACTATGTAAAAGAAGATAGTATGTCCAAATGTTAATTTCATGGTTTTGCTTAGTTAGAATTTGAGATAAGTTTATTCCTATGAAATCACTTTTAATTTCTGGAAACAAGATTTATTAATTCCCATAATGGAAATATGTATTGGCATATATTAATGTCTATAAACTTGTCTCATAAGTCTACTTTCTTGAAAAATCTTAGGCTAAAACTGGTGGAAGTATGGGATGTGTGGAAGTAAGGCATGTGCGGAAGCAAGGCATGTGCGGAGCTAAAGTATGTGCAAAAGTAAATTATTTGTCAAGGTAAAACATGTGTGGAGGTAAAAGGGTAAATCTTATTTGACTCCTTTCATAATATTTCGGAAGCATGAAAAAATTAGAATTTTTGATGCTTTATTTTACTTCATTTGGTCTTACACCTAATATATTATGGATATGTTAAGGAATTAATAATATCATGGTTATATGATTTCTTTAGTGATAGAATTCATTTTTGGGTTACGTGGATACAAATGAAGCTAGTTCAATGCATTAATGGAAATATGTATGTGCACATATTAATGTTTGTAGGTTTGTGTGATAAGTCTTGTGCTTGGAAAAATCTTTACCAAGTCTAAAACTAGTGTAAGTAAGGCATGTGTGGAAGTAAGACATGTGCATAGCTAAATCCTATGTAGAAATAAAATGCGTAGAGGAGGTAAAATGGCAGGTTTTGTTACTTGGCACTATTGATATTTTTTTCGGTTAATGGAAAAATTCAACCTCCTAGGGCATGAATGCAAGACCCTCCATGTTTTTAGAGAGGTGGTACTCCTCTTTATGCACACACTCATAAAAATAAAATTGGAGTTTTAACACATGCACTTGTGAGTGGACCAGGTCTCTTAAAAAATACAAATAAAAGAAATAATGAATCGAAAAGTAGAATTTAAATACAAATTTCCATCCATTCCATCATATCAAAAGAAATATCATTGAAGGATATCAAAGAATAGAGACAACTGACAAGATTCAGATGTCAGAGAGCTATAAAATGTATTTATTCATGTAACACCCTAAAGAGCATAGGAAAACATTCATTCGTCCCAAGGGGGACTGGGATTGGGCTCTCATGAACCGTAACATAAATACGATACCTGGAAGAAAAAGGGAACTATAATCAAAGATTAGCTTAAATAATGGATAACACAACCAAGAAACTTGAATGATCAAAGACTAGGAAGAAGGAAGGGAACGCTTCAACAATTAAGGGTACTCACAAAATGTGGAAGGGTGGATATTATGTTGTTGAATTTTGTGATGCTTTTAGATAGTTGTTGAGATAGCTCTTGTAAATAGATTCTTGTATTTGACTTTAGCCAAGTGCCTAGAAAATATTCCTTCTGGATCAAAACCTTGAACAAATTCAACTTCACTTAAATTAAAACAATTTAAATAAAAGCAAACTATGCAAGGCGAGTCCCATTCTTTATAATCACTTCTCGAATAGAAAATTGCAAGGAAATGAATTGTTTTTCCTTCTTTTGTTCAAATAAAAATAATCATGGGTGGTATCGTCTACAAATATCTACAACAAAATACTTATCTAAAAAATACTTGGATAATAGTAATGGCTTACCTTGAAATCCATACATTCGAATTACAATATTTCTCTCTTGTTGATCCATTTTACCGTTAAGGAAAAAGTCGACCTCGTAGGGCCTGACAACAAGTTCCTCTATGTCTTTAGAGAAATGGTACTCCTCTTTATGAACATGCTCAAGTAATTGAAATGGAATTAAAACATTAAAACATGCATATTGAGTGGACCAAGTGTTTTTCCTCAAATATACAAAGAAAGAAAATTGTAAAAGATATAATGATGAAAATTTAAGCATGACATCCATCCATTCCATTATAGTAAAAACATATCTTTAAAACATATCAAAAGATAGATATGAGATAACACTATTCATATATCAGAGAACTTAAAAAATGATTTCATTCATGCAGAATCATAAAGAGCGTAATAAAACATCCACAAGATCCATACAACTTTAAATAATTTTTTGAGTTGCAAATGAAATGCTTTCCTAAAATGGAGTTCTATGTGAGAATAAAAAATATTGCAAATTCAAGTTTTAAAAATGTTTGGTGCATAAAGAACTCTTCAAAATCTTGATACTTTATTGAAAAAGTAAATGCATTCAGCCCAAGGGGGACTAAGATTAAGCTTCCATGAACCATAATATAAATGAGGTATTTGGAAGAAAAAGGAGGAATTGCACTTAGAGATCAACTTAAGTGATGGATAACACAATCAAAGAAGTTAAATAATCAAATTATGGGAAGAATAAAAGGGAATGCTTCAAGAATTAAATAAAATCACAAAATTTGGAAGGATTGACCCCTATTGTTGAAATGTGGGTTTCCTTTTACTAGTATTGTTGAAGTTGATACAATAACTAGTTCATAATTAACTCAGACTAATGACTTTTTAGAGAGATTTATTTAACCATTCCTAAATGTAATCTTTCATTGGAGGGGTCATAGTGTTTATTTTGACATGTTACAAAATAAAAATATTACAAAATAACCATATATAATTCCCAATATAATTGACCCTTTTTCTTATATAAAATAAAATTATTGTATTAAAAGAAAATAATTTTACATATAAAAAGTTAATAATTTTGTTAATAGATAATATCATATACTAACTTTAAAAAATATTATATTTATAACAAATAATATTAATAAAAAAATACAAAACAATATGAATAGTATCCCATTTAATTTTCATATGAGTAATATCATATTTATTTTTCAAATAATATAATTTCTATGCATTATAATAATAATAATGCAGCATATTAGTTTTATAATATGTGTTATATAAATATTATCACATCAATAATATACATATCTTATATAAATATATATCTATATATATATAATTAAATTCACTAAATTCATAGTACAAATATAAATACTTTGAAAATTATATTATTTACATATTTATATTTTTATAAACTTGTATAATTTTGATTACAAAAGCTTAAGAAATTAAATCAAATTAAAATTCATATATAATATCATGACCATGAGGTTATATTCTATTTACAAACATTCAATAACTTTCCACACTTTCTAACTGAAATTAACATAATGACAATGCAGTTATAATTTGTTTGCAAACTTGTGAGACGTCGAGGTGCTTCTGAATCACCAGAATCCATCCCTTTCTCACATGGACCGGTGTACCTGATAGCTTCGACTCACAAGTGACAGTGATGTTGTGATAGCCTTTCTCATCTCTAAACATATCACACCCCTCCCCCCACATAAGCACATGTACCTTTACTCCACCTCCACTACTGTATCCGACGCGGTATTCGTATTCCTCCGCTGACCCTCCATCATTACTCCCTTCAAATCTTACGCGAAACACATCCACTTCCCCACGACGCAGTCGATTTGTATCAACTTCACCAGTGCCGGTGATAAAGCACATCAATATACCACCGTACGATTGTAAATCCTCCATCTTCGTATTAAAATCCAACAGAATTACATGACCAAAGATGTGTACAGGTGCAGGAAAGAAAACATCCACCACTTTCAGGTTAAACTGCCCCGTAATGGATTGCACTTCTAGCTTGACCTACACAATTTTCATAAGTTCATTTCAATTTTGAGAAAATTTAAAATTCAATTATTATTTCCTAAAGGATTATATCTGCTCTCAAGGAAAATTAAACACCTACCATCTTTGTGTCCCTGTAAGTAATCCTTGACTTTCCAGTCAAGAAGGCAGTTGATAGCTTCTCACTAGAGGTCGACACCTGCACACATTTCCCAAATCCATTGACCACAAAGTATAATTTAGTCTTGATAAACTCACCGTGTTGATAAACCTTCTGCAGTTATAGTAACAATAAATTTGAAAATAATATTACACACCCACAACACCTCACAGCAACCAGAACACCATTGGATAGTGCCAGGTTTGAAAATATATAAATAGTTTATATGAATTAATATGTTGCGTTAGGAAGGATACTGCCCAAAAAGTTGCAAATTTCATTCCACATAATATCATTGTTGGTTGAAATGCGGGCATATTTCAATTGTTCCGGATGACTCAATCCTTGTATGCTTGTTGGGCTTTAGTTTTGGTCTTATTTTTGCTCAAAGAAACTTACTTATCCATCTATTTTCCATCCATTTTCCCTTCATTTATCCCATTTTGATGTATATTTGATATCCATTCAGGCATTTAATTTTAATTTTTCAATTTCTAAAGTTTTTATGAAAATTTGGTTTTTAGTGCAAAATTGGCAAATTTAGAAATTCTCGTAATAGCTCTATGGTTGATATGGTTGCAGGACACTTGGGCACGAATGGAATGCATGGATGAACAGCTTGGGAACTAGGACTAAGCCAACAATGCTTAGTTCGAACAGAACAAGTTTTATTAGGCCCATTTGGTGCTAGTCAACCATGACTAGTCATTTAGAAATCCCATAGAAATAGGGCAGTTTTGAGATTTTATAGGAATGGTCATCTTTCTTGAGATGGGAGTAATGAATTCAACTTAGATAGGTGGATGAGAGTAGATGGGTTTGTTTGAGTGAATATAGATCAGTTTTTTCATGAGACTTCTTATTTAAAGCCAAAACTTTAATGGCTTATGTATTGATTTATGATATACTTTTATGCTGTGACATCTTTGGATTGAGGAGTTAATTTGAAGACTTGTGTTATTATTATTTTGTTGTTCAATGCTATGGATGTGTGACTGAATTTAAGCTTCTGATATCACCTCTCAAGTGTGCAAGGCAAGGGTGGAGGGCCCCCATTCCAAGCTAAGTACACTTCCTTGTTAACTAGTTTTATTTCCTTGTAATCTGGTTGTTGTAGCACTAGTTTTCAAAGCTTTATTTCAGATTGCTTTATGGTTTATGCATAGTGATTGATTTAATTAGTTAATAGCTTATTCATCACTTTATTGAGTTGGAAAAGCAGGTGTTCAAGTTGGGCATCCCTTCTGCTAAAATGATGAATCAAAACTAGTTTCTTTTGTTTGCATGCAAGTAGTTTCTCATTGAGATTTTGATATTGAGATGAATGAATTAT
This sequence comes from Pinus tabuliformis, assembly GCA_031772625.1. Taxonomy (NCBI): domain Eukaryota; kingdom Viridiplantae; phylum Streptophyta; class Pinopsida; order Pinales; family Pinaceae; genus Pinus; species Pinus tabuliformis. Next base: position 2,031,795,455 of record CM062818.1, on the reverse strand, counting down.
GATGGAATACCTTATGTGTCTCTTAAGTTAAGAGCTTCTTTCATTAATAATTTATCCATCTTAAGCTTTTAGTTTCAATCTCTGATTCATTAAGTGATAATTGAGGTGAAGGTGGACTTCTTGAGTCAAGAACCATTTCAATGTTTTTCCTCTTTTTAAGCTGATTGAATTAGAGTTATAGAATGTATTACTTTTAGCTTTTGAATAACTTATCTTTCAAGGTTTGATTACATCTGATCTTCACATATAGTGAACTTGCCTCAAAGCATAAACAACCTGGATTGATAAGAAATAATTGTGTTAATTTAGGTCCACAAATTAGCTCAACATTTTGGCGCCGTTGCCGGGGAGGCAAATATCGGCATAGTCAATAGAAAGATAAATTTCAAAACAACAAAAACATTAGTTACATTCCTTTTTAGTTATGTTTCTTTATGCCTAGATATAGAGATCCTCAAGGTAGATTTATCAAAAACCCCCCACAAGTAGAGATAGGATCATCAAACACCCCAGTTACTGGTAATCCAATAATTGAGGAATTGGCAGAAAAACAAAGAACTGGACAAAGATTAACCTTGATTGAAAGGCAAACTTTGTTAGCTTGGGAAGCAAAACAAAAACAATTCTCAACTTCCGGAAAACAAAAAGAAATTATTAAAGGAAAACAACCTGTCTTTCCATCCATAAATCCTCCTATCTTCCAACAACCTGAAACTCCACTCGAAATTGAAACAAATCAACCAATGGCAGAAGAGGGACATGGATCTGTTATTTTCACTCCTGAACAACAAAGGGCTGAATATGAAAGACAACAAAGAGAATGGAGAAGAAAAAGAGAAGAGGAGGCAAAACAAGAAAATGATAGAAAGCTAGAAAACGATTGGAAAAGACAAGAAGATGGTAATGATCAAGAGACTACCTTTGGCTTTCCAATAGTAGACACAAGTGCAATATTGGGAGAAGAAGTAAAAATGAAAAATATTCCACCTTCTGTATTACCAAACTTTTATGGAATGTCCACAGAAGATCCTAATGCATTTATGTTTGAATTTGATATTCTATGTAGAACATATGGATATACTGATGACATTCATAAACTTCGTCTTTTCCCTGCAACATTAAAAGCAGTAGCTTTGAAATGGTTTATGGGTTTAGGAGAACAAACAATAGCTTCTTGGGATGATATGAGATCTCTCTTCCTTAAGAAATATCAAGCTTATTGTAGATCTAGAGATTCAAAGGAAGATGTTTTCATAATGACACAACAAGAAGATGAAAGTTTAGAAGAATATTTGGAAAGATTTGCATATAATCTACAGAAATCTAAACAACACTCTCTAAATCAAGAAATCGTTCGCACAATCTTTCTCAAGGGTGTAAGGGATGAATACCTTGACATTTTGAATGTGATGGGTAAAGGAGACATTTCAAACCTACCATTCGATGAAATTGTTGATTTATGTCAAAAATATTCTAGAGGAAGATCAAAAACCGGAAGAAGGGAAGCAAGTTCAAAAGCAGCAAAGTCAGCTGCAGGAGGGATAACAAGAGCTGAAATAGGAAGCCTATTGGAAAATTTCAAAACAGATCTCTTGAGTACATTAGGGACACAAGTAGATGTGCTAAAGGCAAACAAGAAGAAAGAAGAACAAGAACAAGCTCTAGCAATCTTTTGTTCCAAATGTAGAAAGAAACATCCCTTGAGAGAATGTCCTTTGGATAGTATTCAGGTTTGTGGTCTTTGTACAGAAAATCATTCCACAGAAAATTGTCTAAAATTGAAAGAATTACAAATAAACTCAATGGAAGAAGTGCCAGGGATAGAAGGTTTCTATTATGTAGCACCACGAAGACCATGGCAACCTAGGATACCTCAACAAAATCAGCAGCAATTCCCTCAACAAAATTATCCCTATCCACCTCAAAATCCTTGGACCCCTCCAATGCCATGGCAAGCTTGACCTCCACAACAATATTCACAACAGCCTGTACAAGGTTGGAGAGGATATGGTTATGGAAACCAGCCACCTCAACAGTATCAACAACAATACCAGCAACAATACCAACAACCATTTGCATATCCACAATATCCATAATCCATACCCTTTCAACAACAACATTCTGCATATCCACAATCCATTCCATTTCCACAGCAGAATTCACCATCGTTGTTGACCCAACCACAACAGTTACAGCTACCCACAAATCAACCCAGACCAACTCAATTACCAGCCCAACCAATGGCAAATCCAAATAATAAGGTGGACAAATCTGCATACACTGTAGAGGAAGCAGCATGTTTTCCTACATATTCGATTCTTCCTCTCAATGATGTCCATCTAAGGTCTGGAAAAGTGCTTAAAAAGGATTCTCCTCCAATCATAGAAGAGCCAACTGAACAAGGAGAATCACCTGAAACATCACAAACTGAGATATAAATTCAGGAAGGAACAAATATTACAACACAAACACCACCTTATCCTGAAAGGTTAGTGGAACAACAAAACAAACCAACCCTTCCTGAATTTGATATCTTAGATGAGTTAAAAAATGCTTATGTAAAGATTCCTTTGTTAAAAGCAATTAAAGAAATACCAGTATATGCTAAAACAATAAAGGAATTGTGCATTAGGAAATCAGAGAAAAAGAAAAAGGATCCTACTACAATCCAAGTCATTGGTAAATTAGCAAGCCTCATGTCTACACAAACCATAGTAGAGAAATATATTGATCCTGGTATCCCTATGGTTACTATATCAATAAATAATTTCTCAGTACCAAACACATTAATAGACTTGGGAGCAGCTATAAATGTAATGACAATGGAGACAATGAAAACTTTGCATTTAAACAACATTAGATCAACTTCTACAATCTTGGAACTAGCAGATAGATCTAAAGTTGTTCCTGAAGGAATATTAGAAGATATCATAGTCTCTTTGGATTCATGGGAGTATCCTGTTGACTTCCTTATCTTGCAACCAAAGTCAAACTTGGGAGGACATCCTCTAATCTTAGGCAGACCATGGTTAGCTACCGCTGATGCCTTCATAGGATGCAGATCAGGAAGCATGATTATTTCACATGGAGATGAAAGGAAACATATAACTCTTTATTCGCCTGCACAATCAACTTCTTTAGAATCAGTACTTGAAACTCAAGAAAAATAGCAAACTAAATCAGTTTTAAGTATAAATCAATTCTTTGATTTTAGAGAAGAAGAAGAGAATGAAGACTTAATGGATCTTTTCATTTCAGAACCAAGTATTTCAGAGCAGCTTAGAAAAGTTCAATATGAAGCTGCAAGTAACCTTTTGAATCAATGCTTTCAGGAAACTTGTACTATTCAAACTTTGCAGAAATCTTTTATAGACATCTTTCCTGTAAACACAATCTCCAATCCAACAATAAAAACAATTGAGGTACATCCTGGAAAACATCTAAACATTGGAAACGAATTGCAATCAGCACAAGAGAAAGAGGTAATTGCATTATTACAGAAATATTCAAAAGCTTTTGCCTGGGATTATACTGATATGCAAGGAATCCATCCTAGCACATGTATCCACCACATCTATACAGATGATCAACTTAAACCTGTAAGACAACCTCAAAGACGAATGAGTCCCATGATGAAGGAAATAGTGAAAGAAGAACTGCAAAAATTGTTAAAAGTTGGATTCATCTATCCTATTTCAGGTAGTCAATGGGTTTCTACACTGGTTATTGTACCAAAGAAAAATGGAAAGTGGAGGGTATGTGTGGACTATCGGGAACTAAACAAAGCTACACTAAAAGATCATTTTCCTCTACCATTCATTGATCAAGTGTTAGACTCATTAGCTGGAAAGAAAATTTTCTCCTTCTTAGATGGGTTTAGCGGATACAACCAGATAAGAATAGCAAAAGAAGACCAAGACAAGACAACATTTACTTGCCCATGGGGAACCTATGCATATAATGTTTTGCCATTTGGTCTATGCAATGCACCTGCAACTTTCCAACGAGCAGTACTTGCAATATTTGCTGATCTAATTCATGAATGTGTAGAGGTCTATATGGATGACTTCACAGTTTATGGAAACACATACAATGATCGCTTAAACAACCTCGAGAAAGTTTTGAAATGATGCATTGAAACAAATTTGTCATTAAGCAATGAGAAATGCTATATGATGTTGACAGAAGGAATAGTTCTGGGACACCATATTTCTGCTTCAGGAATTAAGGTGGATCCAGCAAAAATCCAAGTCCTAGTAAACTTAATGCCTCCTACAACACAGAAAGAGGTAAGAAGCTTCTTAGGCTATGCAGGCTATTATAGACGATTCATTGAAAACTTTAGTAAAATAGCCCAACCTCTGTTCAAACTATTAGCAAAAGATATCGAATTTCACTAGACAAATGATTGTCAAAATGCATTTCAAATTCTGAAAGACAAATTGTCAGTTGCCCCCATTCTTCGTGGGCCAAACTGGTCTTTGCCATTTCATATATCAACTGATGCATCTGATACCGCGATAGGTGCCTCTCTTGGACAGAAAGAGAACTTGTTCACTTATGCAATATACTTTATAAGCAAGAATCTAACACCTGCAGAAACGAACTACACAGTCACAGAGAAAGAAATGTTAGCCATTATACATGCAGTAAACAAATTCTGGCACTATATAACAGGATATCAAGTTTTCATTCATACCGACCATTCAGCAATCAAATACTTAATGAATAAACCCATCACCAATGGACGAATAACAAGATGGTTACTGTTATTGCAAGAATTTAATATCACAATACAAGACCGGCCAGACAAAGAAAATCAAGTGGCTGACTTTCTGTCCCGCATACACTCACCCAACGATCCAAATCCAGTTGCAGATAACTTTCCAGATGAACATATGTTTGCCATCACAGTCAAAACACCATGGTTTGCAGACATTGCAAACTATTTATCTTCTGGAAAGTTTCCAGCTCAATTCACTGAAAAGCAAAAATACAAAATTGTTAGACCAAGCTCTAGGTATAGTTGGGTAAATGGTGATTTATTTTATACTGGTCCAAACTTGATAATTAGAAAATGTGTGTGGGAAGACGAAATATTAGACATTCTAAGATACTGGTCCAAACTTGATAATTAGAAAATGTGTGTGGGAAGACGAAATATTAGACATTCTAAGATCATGTCACGATGAACCATGTGGTGGCCATTTTGCAGATAAACGAACAGCATATAAGGTGTTGCAAGTGGGCTATTATTGGCCATCCATCTTCCGAGATTCTAAGAAATATGTCAAGCAATGTGACAACTGCCAGAGAATAGGGAGACCAATCACAACAGATGAGATGCCGCTGAAGCCACAGGTCCTCATAGAACCATTTGAGCAATGGGCACTTGACTTTGTTGGACCTATCAATCCACCATCAAATGGAAAGAGGTACATCTTAGTATGTACAGACTATGTAACCAAATGGGCAGAGGCTAAAGCAGTAAACAGAGCAACAGAAGATACAGTGGTCACCTTTCTTTTTGAAGAAATCTTTGTCAGATATGGAGTACCTCGACAAATTGTAACAGATCAAGGCACACAATTTACATCAAAGTTGGTACGAGATCTAACGGAGAAATACAAGATCAAACACAGGAAATCTACACCATATCATCTTCAAGCAAATGGGAAGGTTGAATCAAAAAATAAAGTCCTAGAAAATATCATGAAAAAAGCAGTACAGATGAACAAAAAAGATTGGTCTGAAAAATTAAAAGATGCACTATGGGCCTACAGAATCACATGTAAAACTACAACTGGTTTCAGTCCATACCAGTTAGTATATGGGAAAGAGGCCCTACTGCCTATAGAGTTTCAGATACATACATATAGACTAGCAGCTGAACTAGGACTAGACTTGATAGAAGCACAACAGCAACGGATCATGGAACTGAATCGGTTGGATGAGCATCGTCAACAAGCCATGGAACATACTACACTGGTGCAACAACAAAGAATGAAGTGGCACGACAGATATATCAAAACAAAGACATTTCACAAGGGAGACTGGGCATTGCTTTTTGACTCCAAATTCAAAGACTTCAAAGCAAAGTTCACAACACACTGGCTAGGCCCATATGAAATTGACGAAATCTTTGACAATGGAGCAGTCAAGATCAGAACAATCGACCAAGATTCCACCTCATTTATAGTGAATGGACATAGGCTCAAAGTTTACAATAGGCCTATCAGTAAAGAAGCATTTATGAAACAACTGATCAAAGATACAGAACTGGAACTCATGGCACAGGATCAGCCATCTTCCAGTCTAGTAGTTGAAAAAAAAAAAAAAAAAAAAAAACATAAAAAAATCAAATAACTTGTTTGCAAGTGAAAACCAGGCAACCGGCACTTCGCAAGCACAAATTCATAGGGGAAAACCAGGGCAACTTGGACTTTATGAATTCCTTCTACTTGTTCTATCGTTCTCAGATACTTTTAATGCAGGCACTCTCCACCACCAAATGACTTGAGGACAAGTCATATCTTCAACAAGGGGGAGACTTGCATCAGCTCTTTAACTGCACAGCTGAAGTTAAAAGCTGACATTGCAAACATCAGCTCTTTAGCTGGAAAGCTGAAGTATAAACGGAACTAGTTTTATGTTATATACAAGTCAAAACAGTGGTGCACAACATATGGTATATAACATATTTATAAGTGAAGGATCATATAACAACGCATATGGTATGATATATGGTGGACGGCCGCATGCAAACCAACATTGAAACATTACGGTGGGGTGGCTGAAATATCATTGCATACAAATCATTGCAAAACAAGCAATGGTTGTATATCATTGTAAGCGCATGACGGTGGACATGATGGTAAAACAATAGCAATAAACAAACGTTAACCCCAAATGACAACCGGCCAGCACACAGGTACGAGCTTAACACGGTGGAATGGCAACCCATTGTCATTGGACATTATACTGCGCAAGGATCATGCGTATGAAACGATGATTTGGCCATCCTCATGACACAGCCGGGCGACTGGTCAAACAGGACGGCCATGTAAACCACGCATTGTAAACACCAATGGACAAGAAGCTCAGTACAGCCCTGAAACGGTCATGAACCGACTGAGCTCTTGCGTTGTTTAAACCATAATCCTCATTGCTGAATAGCTCAGAGAAATGGTGTTTGAATCTGCAGCATAGTAAAAAGAAGGGTGAAGTGAGTTTGGGGCGAATTTAAAGAAGGAAATCGTTCCGGGTTTAACATTCAGAGATAGCAGATTTTCGGGATTCAATCAGGTAAGGCACTAGTTGTTTAAGCTCAACACACAGTGAGTCAAGGTTATGAACTATCTGTTATTAATGGTTACGATTGCTCTGCCTTGCCACCAGTCAATTGCACAGTTGAACAAGGATTTGGAGCGCCGGATATTCCTCAAAGCGCTCGTTGATAACAGGTAAGCCGAAACCATAACCTCAAATCCATTGATTCGCTGCATGAATCTTGGTATGAACTGCTAGTGGATCACGCTTCACTTAAATGAAAATGCATTGCATGGTTAACACGTTTAGGATTTGGCATTGTTATGAGGAGTTTTTATGGCGTGTCGTGTTAACAATGAAAACTATGCACAGAGGAGGCACGAAACTTAACTGTTATGGCATGTTATGTTGTATGGCGGTGAGTGGGAATTAAATTGTGAGTGCTGTAGAATGCGCACTGCGCTTTGTTTGTTGCCATACCTTGTTCTGATTGCGCGCCGTTTTAAACATCAAAACAAACAGTCAAACTGTTATGAACCGACATGCGTCCATAACCCTTGCTGCGCACTGTTGTTTTCATTTGCACCGAAACAGGGGATTGAAATGCTTGAGGATTGAATGAATAATGCCATGTGAATTTTTGGGTTACCAAACGAAGATTTGATTGCCGAGCCATTTAGAATTAAATGCGCTGTGTTTTTTATTTTATCACCCGTGTTTTTTTGAGGCCGAGAGTATGTGTATAGTCCTCAACCTGCCATGCTGAGGCCGAGAGCCTTCTTGCCAATATTTATGATGCAACCAAGCGCATTTTTGTAATTGTTTTTATGACGAGGCCGCAAGCATAAGTTCCAAAATTTTATGATCAGTCAAAAGCATTTTTTTCAAATGTTTTTGATTAGGCCGAGAGCATTTTGAAATTTTTTTGATGAGGCCGAGAGCCATATGCATGCGAACCACTCAGTTTTCTTGGTTGAACATACACAGTAAAACAATGGTTTGAATTTTGGCAACGAAATAAGGCGATGAGCATACATGGACATTGTTTATATATGTATTTTTGTTTTCAAAAATAGAGAGCAGCATATTGACAGGGGTATACAGGTATTTGTTTGCATTGAGCAGGGAACTAAAACAGTGCTGTTGCAGAGAGCAGAGTCAAACAGAGGTTAAGAAAGTCAGAATTAAGTTGATTGAGAGGAGGAAGGTAAGCTTCTTCGCTTTCAAAATTTCATTTTGAAAACAAACAAATAGTTATATTTTTATTGTCAAAATGAAATTAGTAACAGCAGAGGAATTCATTCATTGGTTTACAGAAGCAATGTCAGTCAGAGTAGAGCCAAAATTTCAGATAGAAAGCTGGGGGAAAGAAACTATAGAAAAACTTTACCAAGCAGGGATGATAAGTTTCTTACAAAAATTTGATGGCCACTCTGAACAAATAACCAGGGACTTTATAAACAATTTCAGTCAAGACCAGACACGGGTAGGAGATGTCATTATTCCTGTAACCCAGGAATATATTTCCCAAGCTTTAGATCTACCCATGATAGGTGAGAAGTATTACAAAGGCCTGCACTTCAAGGAGAAAGCTTGGACTTTCTTTCTTGAGAAGAACTGGAAAGGGACATTTGATAGAACAAAAGGGATACCCAGGGAATGGTTTAATGAACCATGGGGTGAGTTGGTTTTGGTTATCCAAAAGTTTTTGACTTGTGATAGAGGATATAGCGTTGCCCACTTGTATCATGTCAGACTTCTGCAGCATATAAAAGGGGAGGATAGGATTAACTTGCCTTATTTCCTATATAGGAGCCTTTTGAGAATGATTAAAACAGTCAAACATGAACACAGGCCTAAAGCAGGACAGATTTATCACCAAGGATTAATCAAAATCCTAGTTGAGTATCAGGTGAGGTCACAAGGCATGGTATGGCGAGAGTTCATGTCTAAAAATCAATTCATTGAACAAGTTAATGAAGTACAGGATAAAACAGAGCAGGAAAACAGAGGATTGATGAACTCACCCTTGTATCCCAGAACAAGAGCCAAACAACAGAATAACATGGCCATGCAAGAAAATGAAACATCTGTTATGTCTATTCCTAGAAGATTTAGGAATAAAAGTCCCATTGATTCAGACAAGGAAGTAGAAACATATTCCCCAAGACAACAAGAAGAAAATGATATTGCACAAGAGGTATTTGAGAAGGGTTCTTCATATGATGATGCAGCAGCAGCATCACTAATGAAAACAACACAAGATTTTGAGAGAGAAATCAATTTGGGAAGAATCAGGGACTTAACTGACCAATTGGAAATTAGCAAAATCTTGGAGAAACAATTAAAAGAGGAAAACAAGGCAAATAAGAAAGATAATGCTAAATTGGTTAAGGAAAATGAAAAATTAAATGAAGAATTGGGGAGACTGAAAAGGAAAAATGATCTACTTTCTAAGCAAGCATTTAAATGGCTAAAGGAAAAGAACATGTGGCAGGCAAAGTATGAAAAACAAAAGGTCAAAGCAGCTTTGTTTAGGGAGAGAAATGACACAGGTATGGATTGTTTGGTCAGGGCAGCACAACAGGAAGCATCTACAGGTACAACATCTACTACAGAGAGAAGAAGGTCAAAGAGGAGCAAGCAAGCATGGGGGCATGCTTGATGATAAGCAAGGGAGAGATGTTGGGCCTTAGTTTTGGTCTTATTTTTGCTCAAAGAAACTTACTTATCCATCTATTTTCCATCCATTTTCCCTTCATTTATCCCATTTTGATGGATATTTGATATCCATTCAGGTATTTAATTTTTCAATTTCTAAAGTTTTTATGAAAATTTGGTTTTTAGTGCAAAATTGGCAGATTCAGAAATTCCCGTAATAGCTCTATGGTTGATATGGTTGCAGGACACTTGGGCACGAATGGAATGCATGGATGAACAGCTTGGGAACTAGGACTAAGCCATCAATGCTTAGTTCAAATAGAACAAGTTTTATTAGGCCCATTTGGTGCTAGTCAACCATGACTAGTCATTCAGAAATCCCATAGAAATAGGGCAGTTTTGAGATTTTATAGGAATGGTCATCTTTCTTGGGATGGGAGTAATGAATTCGACTTAGATAGGTGGATGAGAGTAGATGGGTTTGTTTGAGTGAATATAGATCAGTTTGTTCATGAGACTTCTTATTTAAAGCCAAAACTTTGATGGCTTATGTATTGATTTATGATATACTTTTATGCTGTGACATCTTTGGATTGAGGAGTTAATTTGAAGACTTGTGTTATTATTATTTTGTTGTTCAATGATATGGATGTGTGACTGAATTTAAGCTTCTGATATCACCTCTCAAGTGTGCAAGGCAAGGGTGGAGGGCCCCCATTCCAAGCTAAGTACACTTCCTTGTTAACTAGTTTTATTTCCTTGTAATCTGGTTGTTGTAGCACTAGTTTTCAAAGCTTTATTTCAGATTGCTTTATGGTTTATGCATATTGATTGATTTCATTAGTTAATAGCTTATTCATCACTTTATTGAGTTGGAAAAGCAGGTGTTCAAGTTGGGCATCCCTTCTGCTAAAATGATGAATCAAAACTAGTTTCTTTTGTTTGCATGCAAGTAGTTTCTCATTGAGATTTTGATATTGAGATGAATGAATTATGATGAAATACCTTATGTGTCTCTTAAGTTAAGAGCTTCTTTCATTAATAATTTATCCATCTTAAGCTTTTAGTTTCAATCTCTGATTCATTAAGTGATAATTGAGGTGAAGGTGGACTTCTTGAGTCAAGAACCATTTCAATGTTTTTCCTCTTTTTAAGCTGATTGAATTAGAGTTATAGAATGTATTACTTTTAGCTTTTGAATAACTTATCTTTCAAGGTTTGATTACATCTGATCTTCACATATAGTGAACTTGCCTCAAAGCATAAACAACCCGGATTGATAAGAAATAATTGTGTTAATTTAGGTCCACAAATTAGCTCAACAATGCTCTTGAGCTTCGAACACTCCTCCACTTGAATCTCCTCCAGCGATGTCAAACCTTCAACATTCAAGGTTTCTAGCTCTTTGTAGCGATTGATGCAGAAGAATTTAAGATCTACCAGATTTGATAGGTTTATTAATGCCTTCAATTGGGGGCACTCTTGTAGGTTTAGTCTTACTAATGTGTTGAGGGCCCGGAAATCGGGTCGACAACAAGGGGGATACCCACCCGGTCCGGAACTTGGTTGGCAGCTCCTTGCTCGTTTGGTATAGCGGGTCCGACTGGGGATAATGGGACCAGTTTCCCAATCTAAGGGGTGTGTGTGTGTGTAGAGTTTGATGATGCTGATCTAGAAGTATTTTTTAAGCTAATTTAATTCTAACTTCTAAACTGACTCTATGCTATTGTAATCTAACAAAAACAACACATCTAATCTACGCTAACCCGGGGTAGATTTCCTCTATTATGCGATCTAAAAAGATTTCAAACAATAACTGGTAATAAAGATCATTCAGCCATCATAAGAATAGAAATCAATTAAGATAAACCATTCTGCATAAAAAGTTACACAAAACAGTTGTGAACAGCATATAGCATAATAAGTTATTCATATGTCAAGCACAAATAAATGACTCCACCGTACAGAAGTGCCAAATGGTAACCCACACATTCATACATTAACATACAAACAACTCAGCTGCATATCACTCTAAGAATATAAGCAGAAATTGGTCAAGAGATAAAAGTACCATTTATGACTGATTTCACTCATAAACTTCAAGCAATAACGATTTATCTCTACTTGTTCTAATATCTACTAAGAGTACAGAAGTGCAACATCAGTAGCAGACATTAAAATGCAAACATAAATAAATCTTGATCCATCCATTCATCAAAAACCCCCTCCGAGGGTGCAAAAGTGCATGTTCTGAGGACAAGTTTTTTGACAAATTTCTGGACCCTTCTCCAAATGCCATGAGAAGGGTTAAATACTACTAATTAATTAATCTTAATTACACAAATTTAGGAAACGGCTTCAAATGACCGCCCTTTTACTAAAAAAATATTATTTCTAAAAATTGAATCTAATTTCTAACCGTTTCTGTATCTGCTCCTTAGTGTTGTAAGCAATGCAACGTTCGCCTGGAAAGAGTCGGCTGGTTGTCTTTTCCTTTCGTTCGAGTGATAAAAGTAGAAATAACAAGAGTTGGCACCTCTTTCTGACAAACTAGGAGATATTTTTGAAAATCTTCCTCTGGCTGGGTGTATTCGTTGTGTGTATACTTAGTGTAACCCAGATTTCTTTCAAACTGATTGTGCTGTTGCTATTTCGGTTTTCGGCCGTGCGAATGACTCAATGAGTTAGGGATTTCGTTGCCTGAACAATCTTCTGTATTGAAAATTTCTTCCGTTCTTTGTTCCAGGCTTTTCTGGAGCGTCTTCCCTCTTTAGCGTTTTTCTTTTTGCTTTACCCAGTCTGAGCTTCAGGATCTTTTGTAAACATGCTGCTTTTGTGCGCCTTTGACTCTGAGTCTTGGATAGTCTATTTCCATCAGTATCTGTTGAGTGATACTCTGGAATCCGCGGTCCTGCTGCATGCGGCAACCATTTGCGAAGGCATCTCCTCTCTGTTCTCCTAGTATTGGCGCTTTCCCCTTCTCCTTAGATGTTTCCTGCATATTGATTTATATTAGTTGCTGCCTTACAGTTTACGCAAAGGAAAAGAGGAATGACGAAAAGATTGACATGAAAGCATTAAGTTCTAATGAATGCATAATCATGACACTCATAATGACTTGACTCTTCGAAAAACGCGACACAATCATTCTTGGATACTCAGACGTACAATCATTAATTTCCCTTAAGGTGCGCGCTCAATTTTGGGTTTACAGACTATGTCGAGGAAATCTTATGATGAGTGGTTTCTGCGATTCGCATCGCAGTATCGACGATTGTGATGTCAAGAAGTGTCATCGCAGGAATTGATAGTCTCATTCATCGCAGATCGCAAATCGCAGGATCGCAGATCGCAAGATCGCGTTTTTCATTCAATCACTGTGTGTTGCTTATGCGATGTCGCATATCGGCCGTCGGCGATTCCTTCAGATTTTTCATTTAAGGGCGCTTTCAATATATGCGATGCGATGAATTTCGCGTCGCTTCTTCGCAGCTTATTTATGCGCATAGGAAACGCTTCACTCTCTCTTCGTGATACGATCTAGCTTTAGGGAGTTAAAATACAAAAATTTTGATAAAAATATTTTTTGGATTTTTTGCTAAGGGTCCCCCTTTGCTTGGTGTTATTGCTAATATCAAACAAAGAGGGGGGTTGTTGGTGACCACAACAATGGCGATTCACTGTGAAGAACCAGTTATCTTTGCTTTTCTATTGAACTTCCACTTCCGAAACAGAAAAATTTTCGTATGTCTAAATTTTGTTATGGACAGATAGAGTATGTTACCCCTTATCCTGTCAACGATACTTTGTCTCATCCTTTTCATATTCCAATTGTCTGCTTCCTCAGGCTTAGTTCTTGCATTCATACCAGACATTACTCGATCTTTTTAAAGATAAAATAAGGTCTTCTCTGCGTACTGGCTTTTTAAAATATGCTCATTTGTCGTAGGTAGAGCCTCTGCTGCCCGCAAGCGTCCATAGCCTCGACAGGGTTACCATGTTATCCAGCAATGATCCTTTTTCCTGCTTGAGGTTATTTACAACATTTCGGAGAAAAATCCTTTTTGACACTTTTTCCTTTTTTATTCTCGAAAGAACAATGTCTTGGTTTGGTAGCCAAATTATGACACAGTTATTCACTTGATTTACACTTTTGCTGAACAAGCTGGCTCATGATGAGACCCCTTGTCTTTTGATTGTAACAATCTTGAGTCGTTGCCCTGTTTTGATAGACAGTATTGGCAAAGTCAGCAAGTTATAATATCTGTGATCATGATAAGCCGACTCGTGATGAGACCTCTTATTCTTTGAGATATAGTGTTTTCTCGGATTGTTCCTCTGAATGCTGCGATTTCCTTTAGCAGGGAGGAAGTCATTGTTTTTCCTTAAGAAAGCTCTGGACGACAATAATAGAGTTTGAAAATAGCAGCTTTACAGAGAATATTTATTTTATTATTGATGATACCTTTCATTGTGCTGACATGAAACAATTTTTTACCGAAGGTTGCTTTCATCAAAGTTTTTCTTTTGAGGTTGAAACTAACATCATATTCAGGCTAAAGTTAACTCTACTTGTCAATAATAGAAATCAGATTTTTCGAAAAGTTTTGCTACTTGTACAAGCGAAAACAAAATCTGATAGAGAATTGGTGTGCTCTTTCATGAATCCTTTTTGATGATCATTTATAACCGGTTTTATTTATAAGAAAGAGAAAATCAAATAAAAACTAAAACTATCCTACAAAAACAGAAGAATGATCTTCTATGGAAAATACATTTTAAGAATCTGTCCATTCACAGGCAAAGAATCTCTTCTACCTGCCAAATCCTGCAACACAAACGTTGATGGGCCTATGACTTCTACAATCTGAAAAGGACCAAGCCACAGCTTCTGAAATTTCGTATATTTGCCCTTCTCTTCATGAGCCTTATCCCATTTCAAAACTAAATCTCCCATCTGAAAGTTTTTTCTGGTTATTATGCTTGAGTCAAAAGAGGATTTTATTAGTGCTTGGTGGTGAGCATGGGTTTTCTTAGCTTGTTCTCGTCGTTCTTCTAATTTGATTATTTCCATTTGTCTCAGTTGTAAGGAGGAAGTAGATACTTCATCGATGTATTGTACTAAAGACAAAGAGGGAATGACTAAGTGAGTTGGAAGAACCACTTCTTTCCCATAAACTAAATTAAAGGGAGAAGTGCCGATTGAAGCTTTCTTCGTAATTCTATCTGCCCATAAAGCATTTACCAGCGCTTTGTGCCAATTCTTTTGGTTTTGGTCGACTGTTTTTTTAATAATCCTGATTAGGTTTTTGTTTTTTGATTCAGCCAACCCATTACCTTGTGGATAGTAGTTGGCAGAATACTTCAGTTTGAACCCTCTTTTAAGTGCAAACTCAGTCATTGTATTTCCAGAAAAGTATGAGGCATTATCAAACATTAAGGCCGTTGGCAATCCAAACCTAGTGATGATAAATTGATCTATGAATTCAATAATGTTTTCAGAATTAGCTGTCTTGAGAGGAACTTCTTCTACCCATTTAGTAAAATAATCTGTTGCCGTGAGGATATACCTATGACGCTTAGAAGAGTGAGGAACGATCTCACCTATTATGTCCAAGCCCCATTGGCTGAATGGTTGCTCGATGTTAACCGGCTGTAGTGGCATGGACGATTTCTTTTGTCTCCCTGCAGTAGTCTGGCAGACTTGGCATTTCCTTACGTAATTGTATGAGTCTTTGAACAGTGTGGGCCAATAATATCCTGCACGTAAAATTTTATGTGCAGTAGCTTCTCCAGCATAGTGTCCACCTGCTGGTCCATCGTGGAGTTCCTGCAAAACCTTTTCGGCTTCAGTTTTCTCAAGACACCTAAGAAGTACAAAATCATAATTCCTTTTAAACAGAACATCATTTATGAGCTGGTATTGTTTAGCTTTCAATCTCAGAGCTCTTTTCTTGGTGTGGTCCAGGTGTGATGGAGCATACCCGTTCTTAAGATAATAAATGGTGTCAGCATATAATGATTCTGCGTCGTTTAGGCTTACCTCATATGTATGTACCTCTTCAGATGAGTTCTCAGGAATTTTCGATGCTCCAGCTAACATCTTGCAGAAGCCTTGACCTCTTACGATGTTTGCTGGCTTGATCTCAAGATCGTATTCTTGTAAGGCGGTAATCCAATTTGCTCTCTTTTCGCCCACATCCTTCTGTATCAGAAGGCTTCTTACCACTGGAAACGGCACTATGACTTTGGTATGGGCTTTAAGTAAGAAAGGTCTGAAATACTTTATCGCTTTGAAAACAGCATATCCCTGTTTCTCCACGTCTAAATAATTGAGTTCAGCACCTTGTAAGTTCGAGCTAAAAATTGCGATTGGAGCTTCCGCCTTCTCTTGATTTGCTTGAGTTAAAATCGCGGCATAAGATTTCTCTGAGGCAAATGTGTATAAGATAAAAGATTCTGAAAAATTTGGGGTCGCTAAAGATGGAGCGTTGATGATAGCTTGTTTGATCAAGTCGAATGCTTCATGTTCGTCTTGACCCCATTTAAAATTTGAATTCTTTTTTATCATATTTTGTAAAGGAGAAATAATACGTGAAAAATCCGAGACGAACCTTTTTACAAAATTGATTTGACCAAGGAAAGATTGCATGGTCATTTTGTTATGGGGCATGGATATTTCGGAAATTTCTTTGATTCTGTCAGGTTCAATGTGAATACCAGATTTTGACACTATGAATCCTAGCAATTTCCCTTCACTTAATGTGAAAAAAGACTTCTTTGGGTTAAGTGAAATCCCATACCTTAAACATCTTTGAAAGATTTGTTTCAAGTCTTTGAGATGGTCGCTTCGCTTCTTGGAGTACACTGTTATATCATCCAGGTAGATCACTATAGATTTATTGACTAATCCTTTAAACGCGATGTCCATGGCTCTCTGAAAGGTAGCGCCGGCATTGATCAGACCAAATGGCATCTTCCGATATGCATATGTGCCCCATTTAGTTCAGAATGTGGTTTTTAACTGATCATCGGGATGTACCAGCACTTGATTGTATCCTGAAAATCCATCCAGAAAAGACATTAATTCTGAGCCTGCTACTGCCTGTAATATTTGCTCCATAGGTGGGAGGGGAAAATTGTCTTTTTGACAAGCTTTGTTGAGATTCTGGAAATCGATACAGATCCTAATATCTCCGTTTTTCTTTCTAACGGGCACCATATTGGATACCCATTTGGAATGTCTGACGGGGAAAATTATTCTGGCTCTCAACAACTTATTTAACTCAGTCTTTATCTGATTCTCTAAGTTGGGGTGGATTTTTCTGAGTTTCTGCTGGACAGGTTTTTCATTGTCAATCATAGGGATAGTGTGTTGAATGATAGAAGTGTTGTATGTCTTCAGCTCATCGTAATTCCAGGCAAAAACGTTTTTGTATTGTCTCAGAAGACGGATATATGCTGATTTTTCTTCAGGGGCTAGGCCGTGGCCTAGATTAACATTTTGTGGCTTCTCATCGGTTCCTAGGTTCACTAATTCATAGTTCAGAGTCGAACTGTAGAGTTTAGAATTGGCAGACCTTTTAAACCGAATTTTTAGATCGTATAAGTCTTCTAACTTAACCACCGATTTAGGTATAGCATTATCAGTGCTATTTTGTTGTATTTGGTGATCATGATGGTCTTCGTCAATTATTTGGTTTGAGTAGGATCCTTCAGAAGTGAGGAAGTTTACAATGTCAGGATCGTCGTTGAATACTCTCCAGTTGGTGATGTTGTCAGGGATGGATGGTCTAAAGATTAATTCTATTGAGAATCTATCTGGACTAAAATCTTCGGAGGGAATAAGTCTAGAGGCCACATTAGCTAACAGGTCTGCGCTCGCATTTTGGAGTCTTGGGATTGACGAAATATTGAATGCTATGAAATGTGCAGTCAGATCTTGTACTAAAGATTGATAGTGCTTCAAATGACCTGATAGGCAATGTAAGGTGTTACGTACCTGTTTGACGACGATCTCAGAGTCTCCAAAGACTTGAAGATACTTAACGTTCAACCCGATTGCTTTGTATAGGCCTTGCACCAAGGCCTCGTATTCCGTTGTATTGTTTGTGCAATCGAACTCAAGTCTGCACGTAAGCATGGTCTTATTTCCGTCTGGGCTAATCAGAACGCATCCTGCTCCTGCTCCCTCGTTAGATTTGGAGCCATCAAAATATAATTTCCAAAACAAAGATGTATTTACAGGGTTATCTAAAAAATTAACACATTTTGAATTATCAGTTTGGGAAAAAATTTCAACTTGGGACAAGACTGAACTTTCTAAGTAAGGTGAGGTATGAGCATTGAAATTGCCGAGGAAAGAATCTACCGAGTAATTGCCTATGATACTGCTGTTGTATGCTATTGCTTCATTCTCTCCTTCCAATTCCGTCACTATGTATTTTTGGTGCAACTCTCGTTCAACCTTTATTTGATTCGGTTTACTGTTGTAGGGTAACCACATGTGCGACCAGTCAGTTGAGAAATATCCGTGGAGTTTTTCGGACCAATCCCTGCTAAGAATCAAACCATAGAATTCAGGGATATCAGCTACTAGAATGTCGATAACCTGGCATACCTTCGGGTTAGACGACAATCTTATGGTCACTTGATTAAGTTTACCAATCACTTCGACTTGAGATCGATCAAGTTGAACTATGCACACTGCGGATTTTTGTGGTTGAACATTCAATTTGGCACATATTGATCTGGGTAAAATATTCGTTGATGCACCAGAATCAACCAAGCAATTGTGCACGTTTTTATTGAAAATTTCATAAGTGAGAAGAAAAGGAGGAGTATGAGATCTTGATCTTCCTCCAATCAAGGCGATGTCATTTGGATCAATCTTATTGATCGTGTTGGTTGGAGGTCTTCCCATGTTGTGGGAAGCTACGTCTGTAGGTAAAGATGTAGTAGGCACGGCATGTAATTCTTTCATCATTATTTTATGTTGATGTTTCAATTTGCTCAACTCGTAAAGAGTGATATTAGCCCTAGTCTTTTTCATGTCATCGATAATGTTATACTCCATTTCATCCGACACTATCAGTGTTCTTGATGGAGGTGCTTGATCTGATTGGACTGGGCTAAATTGGGTCGCTCTAGCGGTTGTTTTCTTTGTTGCGACCTTATCTTTTGTTGCAGGGCTTGCGCCCTTCTGTTTAGGGGTAGTTTGGGGAGGATCAAGTTGGTTTTTGCTTCGTGTGCTAACCGGGAATGCTTCTTGATCTTCTTCTTGTGGGAGGATGAAATCCCACATTCCTTGTAGTTCCACAACTTCTTCATCATCGGTCTGCCCTTCAGTGGTATTCTCTTCTTCTTCTTCTTCTTCAGATTCGACGTTTGAGACAGCATTGGGTGGTCTGACATCCATGGGAGGATTTCTTTTAAAAGCTCTGTAGGGCTTTTTTGAAGAAGTTTCTGCTACTTGTTTTTTTATGTCAATCATCTCATTGGACATGGCCTTTAACACTTTTTGTAATCCTTCCAAATCGAAAGGATCTTTCGTTTGTTTCTTCTTGGTGTCTTCTTTGAAAGAGATTTTCTTAGATTTGCGTTCCTCTATTGCAGATCTCTTTTCTAGGGCCACTACGCGCTTTTCTACTGCTAACGCCTCTGTCAAGTTTTCAACTAAGGTCGTCTTGTTTGCCCTATCTACGAAGATAGCCAAGTTTGATGGTAAGGCTGTGATATACCATTCACATCTTACTTCTTCGCTGGGTTGAGAAGCAGCGGGAATTTTGTTGAGGATCTTATTGAACCGTAAATTGAAATCTTTAATGGGTTCTCTAGCCTCAGCTTTAAGATTGGATAGGTCATTAATCAATGTCGCTGTTGATCTGTCATCACCGAACTTGGTAAGGAATTGACTCTGAAAAATGTCCCAACTTGTGATAGACCCGGAAGGTAACGAAAAGTACCATGACCCGGCTGTTCCTTGCATTGTATAGGGAAAAAGCCGAACAACAGCATCTTCGTTGGTAACTCCATTGAGATTAACAGAAAGCATGAAATTATTGATATGCTCTTCAGCTAGCATGCCTGTTTCTGGATTGAATTTAGGTAGCCATTTCTCAGGATGGGCCGATATTGGGCTCAGGGGTGGAGGCATTAAAACCGCCCCAGGGTTGTTCCATGGAGACTGGGCCATCGTTGAGCTGCTAGTTAATGAAAGTGCAGGGGATGATCCCTGATGCTGAGAAGATGAAGATATTATGATATTTGATGATTGAAGAGGAAGGGTTGTGGAAGATGGATGAGTGATTTGGGATGAAGATGTGGGTGGCTGACTTCGCGGTGAGGGAGTTGAAATGGACGAAGTAGATGAAAGAGTCTCACTGTCAGACTCTGGTGGTGTTTTCCTTGCTCTTTTCCTAGTGGGGAGAGGAAATTCAGTTGGCTGGATGCCAAACTTTTCACTCTTCAATCTGGTCAGGGGATGAGTAGGATTGTATTGCGAAGTCACGCTGCTTTGAGATTTATCAGACCTCTGATTAAAAATAGAGAATCCCTGGAGTTTACGAATCAGAGTTTGAATTTCAGGGGGTTCAATGATAAGTTGGTCTGATATATTAGGGTATGTAGCAGTGGTGGATACTCGAGCGACTTCTAACTCTGGGTTTAACCGTACTGGAGAAGTCGGGGGAGTTGATGAGGGTGATTTACTCTCAGAATGGTATTTAGATTTTGATTTAGGTGCCATTCATAGTTCGTGCCCTCCTTCTAGCGCCAAATATGTTGAGGGCCCGGAAATCGGGTCGACAACAAGGGGGATACCCACCCGGTCCGGAACTTGGTTGGCAGCTCCTTGTCCGTTTGGTATAGCGGGTCCGACTGGGGATAATGGGACCAGTTTCCCAATCTAAGGGGTGTGTGTGTGTGTAGAGTTTGATGATGCTGATCTAGAAGTATTTTTTAAGCTAATTTAATTCTAACTTCTAAACTGACTCTATGCTATTGTAATCTAACAAAAACAACACATCTAATCTATGCTAACCTGGGGTAGATTTCCTCTATTATGCAATCTAAAAAGATTTCGAACAATAACTGGTAATAAAGATCATTCATCTATCATAAGAATAGAAATCAATTAAGATAAACCATTCTGCATAAAAAGTTACACAAAACAGTTGTGAACAGCATATCGCATAATAAGTTATTCATATGTCAAGCACAAATAAATGACTCCACCGTACAGAAGTGCCAAATGGTAACCCACACATTCATACATTAACATACAAAAAACTCAGCTGCATATCACTCTAAGAATATAAGCAGAAATTGGTCAAGAGATAAAAGTACCATTTATGACTGATTTCACTCATAAACTTCAAGCAATAACGATTTATCTCTACTTGTTCTAATATCTACTAAGAGTACAGAAGTGCAACATCAGTAGCAGACATTAAAATGCAAACATAAATAAATCTTGATCCATCCATTCATCAAAAACCCCCTCCGAGGGTGCAAAAGTGCATGTTCTGAGGACAAGATTTTTGACAAATTTCCGGACCCTTCTCCAAATGCCATGAGAAGGGTTAAATACTACTAACTAATTAATCTTAATTACACAAATTTAGGAAACGGCTTCAAATGACCGCCCTTTTACTAAAACAAATTTATTTCTAAAAATTGAATCTAATTTCTAACCGTTTCTGTATCTGCTCCTTAGTGTTGTAAGCAATGCAACGTTCGCCTGGAAAGAGTCGGCTGGTTGTCTTTTCCTTTCGTTCGAGCGATAAAAGTAGAAATAACAAGAGCTGGCACCTCTTTCTGACAAACTAGGAGATATTTTTGAAAATCTTCCTCTGGCTGGGTGTATTTGCTATGTGTATACTTAGTGTAACCCAGATTTCTTTCAAACTGATTGTGCTGTTGCTATTTCGGTTTCCGACCGTGCGAATGACTCAATGAGTTAGGTATTTCGTTGCCTGAACAATCTTCTGTATTGAAAATTGCTTCCGTTCTTTGTTCCAGGATTTTCTGGAGCGTCTTCCCTCTTTAGCGTTTTTCTTTTTGCTTTACCCAGTCTGAGCTTCAGGATCTTTTGTAAACATGCTGCTTTTGTGCGCCTTTGACTCTGAGTCTTGGATAGTCTATTTCCGTCAGTATCTGTTGAGTGATACTCTGGAATCCGCGGTCCTGCTGCATGCGGCAACCATTTGCGAAGGCATCTCCTCTCTGTTCTCCTAGTATTGGCGCTTTCCCCTTCTCCTTAGATGTTTCCTGCATATTGATTTATATTAGTTGCCGCCTTACAGTTTACGCAAAGGAAAAGAGGAATGAAGAAAAGATTGACATGAAAGCATTAAGTTCTAATGAATGCATAATCATGACACTCATAATGACTTGACTCTTCGAAAAACGCGACACAATCATTCTTGGATACTCAGGCGTACAATCATTAATTTCCCTTAAGGTGCGCGCTCAATTTTGGGTTTACAGACTATGTCGAGGAAATCTTGCGATGAGTGGTTTCTGCGATTCGCATCGCAGTATCGAGGATTGTGATGTCAAGAAGTGTCATCGCAGGAATTGATAGTCTCATTCATCGCAGATCGCAAGATCGCGTTTTTCATTCAATCACTGTGTGCTGCTTATGCGATGTTGCGATATGCGACGTCGCATATCGGCTGTCGGCGATTCCTTCAGATTTTTCATTTAAGGGCGCTTTCAATATATGCGATGCGATGAATTTCGCGTCGCTTCTTCGCAGCTTATTTATGCGCATAGGAAACGCTTCACTCTCTCTTCGCGATGCGATCTAGCTTTAGGGAGTTAAAATACAAAAATTTTGATAAAAATATTTTTTGGATTTTTTGCTAAGGGTCCCCCTTTGCTTGGTGTTATTGCTAATATCAAACAAAGAGGGGGGTTGTTGGTGACCACAACATAATGTTGATGGCAAGTAATTAACCTGCATTAACAACCTATTTTTAGAAATATCAAGAGTCTCAAGCCTGGGTAGAACACCTTTTGGAATACATATCTCAGTTATGTGTGTGTTCGTGAAAGTGAAATCTATTAAAGCACCCATGGCAACATGCATGGTCCCCTGCTCCTTAACACTAGGTGTATCTATTGGACAATTCCTTATAACCAAAACTTTCATATTGGGCCCTGCAATTTCCTTCTTATAAGATGTCGTCCACACTGCGGAAATCAAACAAAATCAATTCTTTCAACTCTTTTAACCGCCTCAAATCGCCCAGAGATTGCCGTAACTTTTTCCCTTCCTCTACTTGCTTTCTTTTTCAAGAAGAATCCCATGATTTACTGAGTGGAGAAAATCTTTTCGGTGAATTCCCTAATATTAGTCTTTGTAACTTTTCGGGTAGTTTCACATTTAAGGGCCATTTTAAATCAGTAGATAGTAAATTCAGGTACCTTAAAGACTCTTGATTTTCGATTCCCGCCAGCAAATATTTCAACTTCCTACAACTTTCGAAATCGGCATACTCAATTGATGACATATTTCCAAATAAGTCTACGGGGATGGGGAGATTATTGCAGTTTCGCAAAGTGAGAAATTGGAGATGCATCAATTCAGAGAAGGATTCGGGCAGTTGGGTTAGATTATTGTAGCCGGATAGATCTAAATGTGTAAGGCTTTTGGGTTCCCTAAAACCAATAGGTAATGACTGTAAAAATGTGACATTTTTCAACACAATTTTGTTGGGAAATTTTATGCTCGTTCCTATCCATTCCAGAAAATGGAAAAAATAAGGTGTCGCGAACCCTTGCTGGACGCTATCTGAGATTACCTCAAAATCATTAAGATCAAGGTTTCTTCTAGAGGCATTGACCTCTAAATTAACCTTTTTATGCCTTTCGGGCATCTGATGTGTGCTCTTTATGTCAATATTTAATACACTCAAGTGCAAAGGAGGTTGCTGAAATTACAATGCACATATACTTTTTAATATAAAGTGGGAAGAATTTCACCACAAAATACTCATAACAAAATATAGATGTACTTACCATATTAAATCTTTGGAAGAATTGCTCGATGTCCCCATGACCCTCCAGTTCTAGAACTCTCAGGTTTCCCAGTGAAATGGTCTCCGGAAAATCGATGGATCTGAAACTACACAGGCGAAGCCACACCAAATCTCCCGAGATATCCCACCAACCAAAAAGTGACAACAAATCTATGGGAATTTCAACCACAAAGAGGTGTACACCCACACCCTTAATGTAATTCATGCAATGAGACAGATTCTAACCCTTTCGAGTTCGAATTCCTCGTATCAAACAGAAATCTGCTACACCCTACCGAGCACACTTCACAAAGCTAAATTAAATATCAGTATGTAATGGATTATTAAATAAAAATAGGCATAAGACGGGCACAATATATGCTTACTTGGAGCTTCAACATCGATTCCTCTATATCATCTGGGCAGCTAATCTGGAGCGGCTTACTGGATGGGAGCACACCAAATTCTTCTCTGGCGATATTTCTGGCCAACTGCATAAGATGCTCATGCATCATAATTTTTTGTGTCTCTGGTAGGTAGAGATAATCGTAGTTACCATCTGGATCGTGCCATACGTCAATCTGAATGTGAGGCAAGCGAAAACAGGTAGGGCGTTTAAGAGGAGTCCATCGGGATTACTCTCTTCGCATGCATAAAGACCAATATAAAATTGAGAAACAATTCTTATCTTTTCATTTTCACAAGTATCAGATTGGACGTTACACTAATACTTCGTAAGGAATTTTTGACGGAGCTTTTCAAGGCAGTCACAGATATATTTGTAATGTTGGATGTACTACACAACTACATGCGGACACTTAGTTAGAGCATGGGACTACATGCAAGATTTCTTCTGCATGATTTACTCCCCGATTTGCTCCTTCTTTAACTCCGTAACTGGCTAGTTCTTCTACATGATTTACTCCTTGATTTGCTCCTCCTTTCACTCCGCAACTGGCTAGTTCTCTCCGGAACTTGTTGTAGGTGTTGAGTCATCTCATTGATCACCACTATGGTGCATTACCTTGGGATCTTCACCCAGTAATGCTATATCATGAGCATTGTAACCTATTTTCTAATGAATCATTCTTTTGTTCTTTCGATTTTATTTTAGTGTTTTTGCTCTAAAAAGTTGTGTGTTCAACCTTTAATAGCTAGATTCATCTGTGCAGGTTTTCTAACACATTTACATTGTATTAGAGCCCACGGGTTGCTAGATAAAAGGTGCACTAGTACTTTATTTTGCAGGTATTACAGCTTGAAGATCGAAGATCGCCAGAAAAAATGGAGTTTCCCAAAGCATCGATCCTAACACTGTACAACTATCACGAATGGAAGGACAAAATGGGTCAATACTTTCGTCAAAAAGGGTTGTATAGGATCACCATGGATGCAGAAGTGGAACCCACTTCAGCCATAGAGAAATCCAAGTACCTCAACTGCATGGATGAGGCCCACGGATCCATATGCATGTGCATCTGCCCAAAGTTGTAGTTTCATCTATCTGCCTACAATACTCCTGATGAGAATTGGAAAAAGGTTGAAGAACTATACAGGAAACAGGATGAGATGAAAGGACATCTGTTCGAAGTGGAGCTACTGTCATTGGATCCAGGGAACTATGACAGAATTCAAGACTTCTTCAACAAATATAATGATCTATTGCTGCAACTCAAGGGTTGTGGAATTGACAAATCCAAGGAGGACAGTCGCCAAGCTCTCTCTATTATGTCAAAGCTCAGACCGGAATACTCCGTCTTTGTGTCTACATTTCATTCAGTAAGGCTCGCAATAGGTAAATCCTACACTATTCCTTCTCTCAAAGAGTTCATGGAGTCCCTTACTTTTGAGCAAGATAAACTCATTGGCATGGGGAAAATCAAACCTCCAAAAGCGCATGCACTTGTTGTGCATGATGGCAGCCACAATAAAAATCACAGATCTAATTCAAATCAGAAAAATAAGTAGCAAAAAGACAAGGGAAAAACGCATTCCCATCCAAAGAAGGAAGGGTACACTAAGCCCTTCAATGACTCCTCCAACTCAAGAAATGAGAAAGGGAAGAAAGGAAACAAATGCACCTACTATCAAAGAGGATTCCATCCAGAATCCTCTTGCATGAAGAAACAAATTGACCAAATGGTAGAAATCCTTCAGAAGCACAACCTTGGGGACCACATCCCTCAGAGCGCCAAGAAGAAAACTGAGGATCCGCCACACGGGAAAGGTAACAATTTTCATGCATTAGTTGCAATTAATTCTTCCCCTAATGCATGGATTATAGATTTTGGTGCATCACATCATATGGCTGCTACAAAGGAAGTCTATTCCTCTTTGTATACATGCAAAGGACCTCCCATCCTCATGGGAGATGACTCATCTATCGAGGTCACCGGAAAAGGTAGAGTGAAAATTTTACACGGAAGCTTTGAAGATGTGCTTCATGTTCCAAAACTTTCGGTAAACCTGCTTTTAGTTTATCAGATCACTCATTCCGGCATCAGAAAGAGAGTGGAATTCACTTCAGATGTAGTGAACATATATGACCTACATAGTAGCTCCAAAATTGTAACCGGCGAGGTAAACAATGGAGCCAGACTGTATACATTTTCTGAATTTATCGAATCTGAATCCTCCTTATTGCTTACAAATGCTGATGATAGTAGTAGGCTTTGGAACGAGAGGTTTGGTAACTTAAATTACAAGTATATGTAGTAGCTAAGAAAGCATGAGATGGTGGAAGGCTTGCCAAATATTAGTTTCTCCAAAGGAGTTTGTGAAGGGTGTGTCCTTGGCAAACATCCCAGAGAAAAGTTTGACACTACCAAGACTCACAGAACATCCTCTCCTCTAGATCTGATCCATAGTGATCTCATGGGGCCTTTTCCTCATCCTTCCATCAACAAAGCAAGGTATGTGCTTACATTTACTGATGATTTCTCATGGTATACTTGGGTGTATCTTCTCAAGGACAAATCAGAAGTTTTTGCGCACTTTGAAGATTTCAAGGCACTAGTTGAGACACAGTCAGAGAGAAAGATCAAAGCCCTCCGTACAGAGAATGGGGGGGATCATGTTAACACAACACTTCAGAACCTTTGCCTGTAGTCCGCCATACAATTGTAGTACACAGTTCTGTACACTCCGCAACAGAACGAAGTTGCTGAGAGAGAATCGATCTCTCAAAGAGATGGCTTCCTGCATGTTGCATGCTAAGTCACTGCCTCATAAGCTATGGGTTGAAGCACTTAATTGTGCTAACTACATCCAAAACAGATCTCCTCATAGGTCTGTCAAGGATTAGACCCCCTTTGAGGCTTGGAGCGGCACTAAACTAGAGGTCACCCACTTCCGTGTTTTCGGCTCTCGAGCATGGGCCAGGATCCCTTCTGAAAAGAGGAAAGCTCTTGATCCACAGAGCATTGAGTGCATCTTTGTTGGATACCCTCATGGTGTGAAGGGATACCGACTCCTGATTTCCTCTACGGACAAGCTCATCATTGAGCGAAGTGTCAAATTTGAGGAAAGTCTCTCGCATGCACCTCAATTTCCGCATGCAGACACCTTTTATCTACCTCATGTCCGAGATGATGACTCAAAACACTGAGATGCAGATACAGAGAATGTAGATGCCGCGGTAGAGCATGCATATGCAAAGACAGAGTCTTAAGATACAAATCCAGTGCATGCATATGATGATCCACATCCAAGCCCAGATTGGGCTTCCAGCAGTGAATCAAATTCCCCTGTCATAAATTAGAGAACAAGGATCTTACGTGAGATATATTCACAAGACCACCCAACTGCTAGAAATGGTCTTGTGGGGGATAATTCTAATCTACAGAGGACTAGCTCAGAGTTTATTGAGCCTCCTCTTGCCCTCACTGCCACTGAACCATCGCCATCATGGCATTGTCATTTGGTTCAATCTTCTGATCCATAGTCTTATGATGAGGCTGTTGGGCATCCATCTTGGGAGTCTGCCATGGAGAAGGAGTATAACTCCCTCCTTGAGAACCAGACATGGGATCTGGTTCCCCTTCCTTCAGGAAGGAAACTTGTCCGATGCAAATGGGTCTAGAGGACCAAGAGTGCTGCAGATGGGCAAATCACTAGATAGAAAGCTAGGCTAGTAGCCAGAGGCTTCCAGGAAGTGCATGGCATTGATTATGATGAGACCTTTTCTCCAGTAGCAAATATGGATTCCATACGCCTTGCACTTGCCATTGCAGCTGCCCAGGGGTGGGAAGTACATCAGGTGGAGGTGAAGAATGACTTTCTTCACAGAGACCTATCTGAGGAGATCTACATGGAGCAACCACATGGTTTCATTCAGGATTCATCTTTGGTCTGTAGACTGAAGAAATCTCTCTATGGCCTTAAGCAGGCCCCGGGAGCTTGGTATGCGAAGATGGATTCTTTTCTCTTATCACAAAACTTTGAAAGATGTAAGTCTAATCTGAATGTTTACATGCTCAGGACACATGATTCTCTTCTTATCTTAGTTTTGTATGTGGATGATCTTTTGATCACCGGCAGCTCGGCTTCAGCCATTGCGACAGTCAAGAGGGCTTTGCATGATAGGTTCTTGATGATGTACATGGGTCCATTACACTTCTTTCTTGGTCTTGAGATCAGCCAGGATGCAACAGGCATCAAACTCTCTCAGGCTAAGTATGCACGGGATCTCCTCGAGAGGTTTCACATGACTGACTGCAAGCCAACACCGACTCCTTTTATGTCTAGGGTCCGCCTTGAGGATGGAGGTGACACTCCATTAGTTGACAACACTCTTTACCGACCGCTAGTGGGGAGCTTATTGTACCTCACCCACTCCAGACTAGATCTCTCATATGCAGTAGGGGCAGTTTCTAGATACATGTAGGAGCCACATGCGCTACACTGGAATGCTGCGAAGCGCATCCTCTTATATGTGCAGAGCACCATCACCTTCGAGATTCACTATGCAGCAGGCACTGCATTGAATCTCCTTGGCTTCACTGATTCTGATTAGGCGGGCGACAATATTGATCGCAAGTCCACCTCCGGATATTCACTCAGTTTAGGGTCTGGCCCTATCTATTAATCGAGCAAGAAGCAGGCTGTTGTTGCTCTCTCTTCAGCTGAGGCCGAGTACATAGGAGTAGTCAACATCACCATTCAGGCTCTGTGGCTACAACACTTACTCACGGAGTTGGGCGTCCAGTTCCACCAGCCCATTGTCATCTAGTGTGACAACTAGAGCACTCTCAAATTTTGCAGGGATCCAGTATAGTGGAAGCGGACGAAGCACATAGAGATCCATATGCACTACATTAGAGACTTAGTACATGATTGGGTCATTGATTTGTAGTTCTGTCATTCAGCAGAACAGACTGCAGACATCTTCACCAAGACATTCACTTAGCAGAAGTTTCGCTCTTTGCGCGATCGTCTTGGAGTGAAGGACACAGTTGCTTAGCAACTGTCTTTTCTTCCTCTTTTCTTTGATTACATTGTATTTTGAGGGGGGATTTTTCCCACGAGGTTTTCCCTCTTTCCTCAATTTTAGTACAAGTTGCACTGTATTTTGGGTGACCTTTGGCCTTAGTTGCCAGGGCCCATTTTCTATTTTTCCCCATAGTGGTGTTCAGGGGGGTGTTGGAAGTACTACACACCTACATGTAGACACTTAGTTAGAGCATGGGACTACATGCAAGATTTTTTCTGCATGATTTACTCCCTGATTTTCTCCTTCTTTAACTCCGCAACTGGCTAGTTCTTCTGCATGATTTACTCCCTGATTTGCTCCTCCTTTCACTCTGCAACTAGCTAGTTCTCTCCGGAACTTGTTGTAGGTGTTGAGTCCTCTCATTGATCACCACTATGGTACATTACCTTGGGATCTTCACCCAGTAATGCTATATCATGAGCATTGTAACCTATTTTCTAGTGAATCATTATTTTGTTCTTTCAATTTTCTTTTAGTGTTTTTGCTCTGCAAAGCTATGTGTTCAACCTCTATTCGCTAGATTCATCTGTGCAGGTTTTGTAACACATTTACACCCTCAAATACACGAACTGCGAGTTCTTTTTCCTCTCCGAGGAAGAAGCAAGCTAGATCTAAAAAGATCTCTTTCTCTTCACTATTCAGAGCCTCATAACTCATTTTTAACGTGTCCATTATGTCGTTTGGCAGTCTTCTCGAGAGCTTTTCCAACTGCCGCTTCCAATATTATTCCTCGGACTGGCCACGAAACTGCCCGCTTACTACTTGCAAGGATAAGGGCAGCCCACCACAAATTTTCAAAACCCCCTCAACCAAACATTGAAATCCTTCATCTGGTTCACATTGGTCGAATGCATGCCAGCAGAAAAGCTCCTGGGCATGTTTTTTCTTCAATGGCTTTACATCATACACTACAACTTTCTCATGAGAAGAGCACCTGAGAAAATCTTGATCACCAGACGTGATCAAAATTAAACTACAGGATCCCATAACATCGGTCAATAGTAGACTACTTATTTGCTCGATATGATCCACATCATCCAAAACAATCAAAACTTGGAGTCCTCGAAGACGATCGCGAAGAATACCTTTTCCATGTCTAGTATCTTCAACATGGAAATCATAGCCCAACAAATCCTGCAGGAGCTTCTGCTGCAAAGATGATAAAATATTTTTTCCTGACGTCGGACAAAAAACAAGACCTACTAAAATCCGTATGTTTTAGGTTGTAGAGATATGTAACCAGAGTTGACTTGCCTACTCCGGCCATTCCTGTAATCCCCACAATCATTGTGCCATTTAACTCCCTCTGGTTCTTAATTTCATTATCTATTTCACTCCTCCAAAAACTCTCCATGGTCACTGCAAAACAACAAACACGTACATGCAGTTATAATAATCAGAATTACTGGAAGGAAGGAAGAAATGACTTCGAGAAATCAAAGATTCCTCATGAAGAATGTATTCACCTTTCATTAGTTTTGAAGAGAAGGCCAGAAATCTCTGAGGCTTTGTTGAGGGCCGCCTTCCATTTCTCGATGTCTTCCATGCCGACTCTGCCTTTTAGTTGGTGTTCTTCAAAGGCTTTCCTATAACTTCCCCTCTCATTGTCAGTGTAATGAAGGTCTGTGGGCTCAACGTCATAAAACATAGGAATGATCTTCCTGTTGCATCTCAAGATCCAACACAATTCATCCGAACACCAATGCGATTCGGCATATATCTTACTGAAAATGGCAATATGTACTGACGCACTCTCAATGTCTCTGAGAATCACAGGGGAGAGAGCATCTTCGGTGTGGAGTTCCTTTTGATCGAGAAAAACACGGATGCCATGAAAATTTGTGAGACAATAGTAGAAGAAGCTAGCAAGAGTCTTCTTGACATCGGGACCCCTGTGACTTGTAAAAATGTGGTATGTTGCTGATACTAACTCCATAGCTATCTCTTCTTAGGAAACGGAATGAATAGGATTAAAAGGAAACGAAGATGGCTAGAGAGAGCACAGAAGGCACTGATGAAATGAATCTAAAAAGATGCCGAGGAGAACAATCAACGTGGTTGTCAGTGTAGTTTACAGTGTATATTAAAGAGCGAACAGTACAGGTAAAAGTTAAATAAGCATTAATGGATCGATAAGTGAATGATTAGGGGAAATTTTGTCAAAAAAAATTTGGAGAGGGAAGGGATTATGAATTTTGGGAGGTTTTATAATGTAATTAGTATATTATTTAACTAGTATAGGATAAGGTAACTAAATCATGTTGGTTAAATCTGACTTCATTACTCAGTCTACGATTACATCTCAGTCATTAAGTGATTCCATTGAATACTATTAAGAGACTTTTTCCTAAAAGAAAATCTAAGAATTTGTATAATGTTTAATCAGTATTTCGGGTTTCGCTGTTAAATATAGTTTATATTTTTTTGTTTTGTTTTTGCCCATGTTGACGTTGTGATGGTAACGCCGATGAGTACAAGGGCATCGAAAAGTCGTGAAAATAGGTGTGAAGAGAAGATATTGTATGCAGATAATTGCAAAGAGATCGAAACTAATTTTGAAAAGGACCATAATTAATTAATGCTCTCAGTGGAGTGCTCAAATATTACCATGCCACACCATGAAATTCACATAGAGAGAAGATCATAATGAGCCGAGCTGCAAGATAAACAGAGTGTAATTTAAAGCTTCCGGAGATTAACCCAATTGTCCGTGAGTTGTGTCCTAAGGGAGTATGATGCACCACCCCATGACACGTGACCGCTACCCAGAAAACATAATTCCATGATGTGCGAGACAATGTCGACATGGCATCTAATCTGTCGATGTCGCTTAGTTGGATAAACACAGTGTATTGTAAAGCCTTTTGAGATGGGCAGTTTAGAGATCACATTTTGGATTGATGCCCTTCATTGATATAGTTTTGGCTGAGTCCAAAACCTCGCTATCGCAAATCAATAAAGGGGCAGAGTTACTGCTACGAAAAAACATATTTAATTCCGGAAGTCTTGCACACATTTATTGCGTTTTCTCTCCTTACTGACTTTTTGTTTCTATTGTAAAAATGGATGTCAAGCAACCTGAGTTGACTGGATAACGCGTCTTTTGCTTTAATCATGATCCGGATTTAAACAGGAATGCAACAAATTACAGAGATAACCATATACACAAAGATGCAGCGGAAATAATACTTCATTTCATTAATGGAAAATACTGAAATATGCTTACAACCAGAAATAGAAATAAACCAGCTAGGGCGATGGTAGCTTATCTCTGAGAAGAGATGTGATGGCTACATGCCTCTGAACTGTCTTACAATGAGGCTCGAAGGCCTATTTATTGTTGAGAAACAGTGGAAAAACCCTTCACATTCCAAAACCTAACCCTAGAAGATGAAACGCCAAACTATGGGCCCCGTTTGGGGTAAGTTGGTACATCAACTTCCCGGGGTCGTAACTTTGGCATACGATCTCCGTTTGATGCATACAATAGCTCGTTAGAAAGATCTATCCGAGCACTATCATTGTTGGAATGGGCAACATCAGTCCATTCCAAGGACCCATGTTGCCCTCGGATTCCCCAAAAAACGTCGTTTAGGGCCTCAAAACGGCTCCGGAAGTTCAGGACCCGAAAAACTGCTAAAAATAGTAAGTTGTGCTACAATTAAGGAAACTAAAAATGTTGAGAAGAACAATGGTGGGGGTCCAGGTGGACTTGGCAGGTGGCCACCAATATCCACCTGGATCATTCCTCCCCCCTTAGGAAGCAATGGTCCCCATTGCATTGAGCTCCTCCATGAGATGAGGAAACTTTTGCTGAACTTGTTCCCTGGTGAGCCACTTGCCCTACTGAAGGAGTTGGCCTGCTTTGACAACTCGATACAGTTGGATATTCTGTTGGCGAGTGTTCTTGATCTGTGTGTCCATGATCCGATCAGTTGCAGCTTGTTCCATGCAATCTGGATTTAATTCTGTGGGTTTGAGTTGTTCTGCAATGTCGGATGTGTCTAGCAATGGTGGAAAGTATGGCCGAAGGCGGTCCACATTGAACACTAGGTGCAGGCCAAGGAATGGGGGAATGCTGAGCTCAAATGCATTGTCTCCCATAGCCTTAGTAATGGTGTAAGGACCATATCAGAGTGGTCTCAATTTCCGATAGGCTCTAGTAAGGCGTTCCTTTTGCAAATGCAACCAGACTTTGTCGCCCACCTGAAACTTGTGTGGCACCCGATGTTGATCATGTCGCTGCTTGTACTTGGCATTTGATTTCTCAAGATTGTCATGGACCTGCTGGCGAATGTGTTGGATGCGCTCAATGAAGCTGGTGGCCTTATCTGTTTCGGACTGGACATGAGCTAAATTTATGTGAGTAGCTGCAAGTGGCATGGCCACATCAATGGGGCATAGTGGCTGGAATCCCAAACCCACCTGAAAAGGGCTATGGCCAGTGGAGTTGTGAAGAGCTCGGTTGTAGCTGTCCTGAACATAGGGGAGGCTCTCGTCCCATGTGCGTGGATGCTTTGAGTTATACATGCGCAGAATGTGCACAATCATCCTATTGACAACCTCTGTCTGGCCATCAGTTTGAGGATGGAAGGTTGTGGACTTCGTGAGTTTGGTGTCCATCATTGACCAGAGACTGGACCAAAATGTGCTGAGAAACCGACTGTCCCGATCTGAGATGATAGACTGTGGGATCCAAAAGTGCACCCACACTCGTTCAAAGAAGAGTTTAGCAGTGGCTTCTGCTGTGATATTCTTCTTGCAGGCCACCATAATGGCCATCTTCGAGAACCTGTCGACGACCACAAAAACACAGTCATTTCCATGCTTAGTGGAAGGAAGGCCTGACATGTAATCCATGGAGATGGATTCCCAAGGTCGACTAGGGGTAGGCAACGTGGTATAGAGGCCGTGCTTCTTAATGGTCGGTTTGGCAATGGCACAGGCAGTGCATGATCTAATGTACTTCCCAACATCCTGTCGAAGATTCGGCCAATAGAAATAATTTTGCAGAACTGCCACTGTTTTCTCGACCCCGAAATGCCCAGCAGCCCGACTGTAGTGGGCTTCCCAAATCATCTTGGCATGCTCGCTTGAAGGAACACAAAGGTGACCGAGGTGGCATAATAGGGCATCCTGGAGGTGAAAATCTGGAACATGCCGACCCTCCAAGAGTGTCTGGTATGTGTGGCCAAATTCTAGGTCGCTTTTGTAGAGAAGTGGCCAATCAGAAGTCTCGTGTCCACAAGAGTTGAGCACGGTGGTTAACGCCATGATCGGTGGTCGACTGAGGCAATCTGCAACATTATTGGTGCTGCCCTTCTTATACTTGATATTCAAGTGGAACTGTTGCAGGTATGTAGACCACTTCTGATGGCGATCATTCTGCAATTTCCCTTGGGTCTGTATGAACTGCAGGGGTCGGTGGTCTGTGTGGATGACCGTTTCCTTCCCCAAAATGTAATGCTTCCATTGTCGGCAGGCCTGTACAATGGAATACATCTCTTTATCATAAGTGGGGTACTTCCGGACTGTGTCTGAAAGTGTTTCACTGTGATATGCCACTGGATGTCCATGTTGAGTAAGGACTGCCCCAATAGCATAGTCAGAGGCATCTGTCTCGACCTCAAATGGTTGTTGTAAATTTGGTAACGCGAGCACTGGTGCCGTGCAGAGGCGATCCTTCAACTCCATGAATGCCTTCTGTTGAGATTCAGACCAAAAGAATTTTGCTTTCGCCCCTCCCTTGGTGACTTGACTCAAGGGCCAAGAAATATGAGAAAACCCCAACACAAACCTGCGGTAGAAGTTGGCAAGACCTAGAAAGCTGCGGAGCTCGGTTAGAGTGGTTGGAGAGGGCCAATCCCGAATGACTTGGATCTTGGCTGGATCGACATGCACCCCCTGCTCATCAATGATGTATCCCAGATACTGAACCTGGGTCATGCCAAAAGTGCATTTCTCCAAATTGGCACAAATCTTGTGTTGCCGCAGTGTTTGGAGAACCTGTCGGATGTGGTGGAGGTGCTCTTCCCAACTCTGGCTGAAGATTAGAATGTCATCCAAGTATACTACTACAAAGGAGTTGGTGAATGGTCGCAAGATGTCATCCATTAGCCTCATGAAGGTTGCAGGAGCATTCGTCAATCCGAAAGGCATAACCAACCATTCGAAGAGGCCCTCCTTGGATTTGAAGGCAGTCTTCCACACATCAGAGGGTTCGATTGGTACCTGGTGATATCCTGACTTCAGATCGATCTTGCTGAAATATTTCGCCCCCTTTAGTTGGTCTAGGAGGTCATCAATCCGCGGGATCGGGTACCTATTACGGACAGTGATCTTGTTCGGCGCTCGATAGTCAATACAGAGTCTCCACGTCCCATCCTTCTTCTGTACCAACACGATCGGGCTCCCACAAGGCGATGAACTCGGATGGATGTGACCTTTCTGCAGGAGCTCCTGAATCTGCCTCTTGATTTCATCGTTCTCCAGAACGGAGCGCCGATAAATTGGTCCATTGGGTAGTGGCACACCTGGGGTCAGATCGATGGAGTGCTTGACTTGACAGTGCAGAGGAACCCCTGCCGGGGAGGTGAAGATGTCCTCGTACTCCTCCACAACCTTGTCCATCTGTAGTTGTCGTGCAGAGGGACCCCGTCTGGAGGCCGCGGCCACTGTCTTCTTCTTTCCTTGAGGGCGTATCATCAGGAAAACAAATTTCCTGGTTTTGGAAATGATCTTACTGCATTGTTTTGCAGTAATCAAAGAGATGGCGATAGGTGGTGCTACCTCTGGTATCCTGTACAACTTATTTCCCAATGTAATAATAACAGCACGGGGCCTTGATTCATACACAGCATGTCGCTTCCACAAGTATGGTTGTCCTAGTAATACATCACAAACTTCAAGGGGAGCAATGTCACACAATACCTCATCCGTGAAGGGCTTGATGTTGTATGGAAGGCGACACTGCTGGCTCACGCGAAGATCTCGTCCTTTGGTGAAGCCACCCAATGGTGTATGGTTGTGGATGTGCTGTGGTCGGTAAGCCCAACCGCTTCACAACCTCTGCCGAAATGAGGTTCTTTTGACTCCCGCTATCAACAATGAACTGTATCGGGGAGCCCTTTACCCACATCTGGGAGTGGAAGAGATGCTCCTCCTCCTCTGGATCTTCGGGTTCATTTTTCTGGATCTTTGCGGTAGCAA
Organism: Pinus tabuliformis; assembly: GCA_031772625.1. Lineage (NCBI taxonomy): Eukaryota > Viridiplantae > Streptophyta > Pinopsida > Pinales > Pinaceae > Pinus > Pinus tabuliformis. The sequence continues at coordinate 2,031,758,801 of CM062818.1, read as the reverse complement.
CAGTGGCGCTGGGATCCGCATCAATGATCTGCTTCCCTTTTTCATTCCCCTTATTGGGTTCTGACTCAGAGTCGGAACATGCATCTGATTCTGAAACCTTTAGCTCAGCCACCAGTGACTGCTTGGCCCGACACTCACTTGTGTTGTGAGTGGAGCTCTTATGGAACTCGCACCATTTTCCAGTGTCCTTTCTCGGCTTCGCGGCGCTGTTCTTTGCTTGCAGCTTCGGCTGGTTGTCTTGGGCTGTCCCGCCTTGGCTTTGTCCTTTGTTCTGTGGTTTAGGGGCACCTTTCCCCTGCTTTGGATTCGCAGATCCAAAGTCTCGCTTCTTTTGTTTAAACTTCTGCTCGACCTTGACGGCATATTGGTATGCTGCGCCGAGCGAGGAGATGTTTAGGAATTGTATTTCTTCCTGGATGTACTTGTGCAGGCAGCCACGGTATTTGAGTATCAAATGTTGCTATGAATCCTTGATACCCAACTTTGTGCGAAGGGTATGGAAAAGATTGGTGAACTCCGGCACGTCTTGGTCCCTTCCCTGCCGCAGCGTGGTCCACTTTATGTATTCATCCTCATAGCTTCCAACAGGGTAATACTGCTCCTTGATGGTATCCCGAAACGAATCCCAGGTGGGTGCGGCTGAAAATAGTGAGCCAGTACTTTCATCCTTCTGCTCGCAGTAGGTTTCCCACCAGTCCTTGACGTGGGGGGCTGCTTTGAGAAAAGCAAAAACAATCTTTTCCCGACTCAAAAATTCATGAACAGAAAAATAACCCTCTAGCAGATTTAACCATTTATCTACGACATCTGCATCTATCTGACCCTCGAATATGGGGATTTCAAAATTAACTTGTACCTTAAAGGGTGTGGCGTTTCCAGAGTAGCTGTTGGAAGCCGATGCGTTGCTTCTGGGTAGCTGCTGAAGGATCTGGGCAAAGCTGTCCATCATCGTGTTCCGTTGTCGCTCGAGGGCTTCTTCGAGCAAGATTTTGATGGGATCTCCTGCCCCCTTGTCTTTCTTCTCATCCGCCATGGGAGGCCGTCGGGATTTGCGAGGCTGGTCTTGCAAAGGTTCAACCAGTTCAAGCCCTAACTCCTTATATCCCGACCTTGTTGGGGACATGCAAAGAAAAACAGAGAAAAAGCAGACCGCTCTGATACCACTGATCCGGATTTAAACAGGAACGCAACAAATTACAGAGATAACCATATACACAAAGATGCAGCGGAAATAATGCTTCATTTCATTAATGGAAAATACTGAAATATGCTTACAACCAGAAATAGAAATAAACCAGCTAGGGCGATGGTAGCTTATCTCTGAGAAGAGATGTGATGGCTACATGCCTCTGAACTGTCTTACAATGAGGCTCGAAGGCCTATTTATTGTTGAGAAACAGTGGAAAAACCCTTCACATTCCAAAACCTAACCCTAGAAGATGAAACGCCAAACTATGGGCCCCGTTTGGGGTAAGTTGGTACATCAACTTCCCGGGGTCGTAACTTTGGCATACGATCTCCGTTTGACGCATACAATAGCTCGTTAGAAAGATCTATCCGAGCACTATCATTGTTGGAAAATGTTGTTGGCCCTCGGATTCCCCAAAAAACGTCATTTAGGGCCTCAAAACGGCTCCGGAAGTTCAGGACCCGAAAAACTACTAAAAATAGTAAGTTGTGCTACAATTAAGGAAACTGAAAATGCTGAGAAGAACAATGGTGGGGGTCCAGGTGGACTTGGCAGGTGGCCACAAATATCCACCTGGATCAAATTATGCAAGAAAATAGAACTTCATGATCAGGGTAATTGACTCTAATTTTCTGAAAGATAAAGCTTCAATCTTTTAGCTTAGACAGGCACAGTAACTTTGGCAAAATGTTGGAAATATAGAACGTATAATAAGCAAATTGAGTGAATGGATATTAATTTGCTTGCATAGATTTAATTTATCTTTGTCCTGCTATAACTGGCCGCAACATGAGTGCTTATCCGGGCCGTTGCTATTATAAAATCGGGTCAGAAAATTTGGATAATTTGACGGTTGAGGCGTATTTGGCAAAAATCAGATACCTTGCCTCTCTGTGTCTAATATAACACCGTTTGGCTGGAATTTACTGGTATAGCAAGTTTGATGAAACCTTTAAAAACATTGAAGTAAATTATGCAAATTTTGAGTGAATGCTTATTAATTTGCTGGCCACGCTTAAATAGTTATTAATGATAAATCTTTGGGCTGACAATTATGGATAATTTGACAGTTTACCTAAATCAAGAGCGCATAGTCTAACGAGGTGGAGGAGTTCCCTGGAAAGTTATGGAAATTTCGGTTATATTTAGAGAAAATCCAGCAAGGGATTTTGTAAATCCAAGTAACTTATTAAATTTCGAAATTTTGGGTGTCTTAGACATTTTTGATGGTGCTGAATCCATTTCCACCATCAAAGACACGATTAAAACATTGCCTCTACAAGATTTTTTGAAATTTTTTGCCCAGATTCCAACCAGTTTTGACAGTCCAGACAATTCCTCCGCCTCGTTAGACAACTCCAATGAAAAGTATTTCTTTGAGTCTTCAATGAAAGGTGAACCACTTGCTTTTGTTTATGCCAAGTGTCAACCAAATTTTAAGTATTAATGCATACTAATGTTACGTTAAAATGTCTTATTTTTGTTCCAACCTAGGGTAAGAAAAATGAGAGATTCCCCAAGTAGTTGATTACCAGGCGCTCTTAAAAAAAGAGCTGGAAAATGTGAATAATTTGGCGGCTTACCTAATTGAAAGCGTATTTTCTAAGGAAAAGAAATCACCTATCTACGTGGGCTAAATTTCATAGCATTTGGCTGAAATTTCGCTAGACTTTAGTGGCAGGTGGGATTATTTTAGCGGCTTAGGCTATTACTTTTTTAGGAAATGTGAATTTGGAAAAATACAGGCTTCACATGCACTACGAGTTTGGATCGGACTGGGATTATTTTACTTCACATGCATTACGATTTTGGATCAGGCTGGGATTATTTTAGCAGTTTAGGCTTAAGCTTTGACAGGTAATGTGGATTTGGGAAAAATACAACCTTGAAAAGTTTGTAATGGCTTGCCCATTCAATCCAAAAAAAGGCTTTTGGTTGTCCTTTTGACTTTTATATTTAACCTGGTGATAATATCTTTCCATATAAGTCAGCATGTACTTGTATGCAAATTTTGTCATAATAGAACACAGCCCTGACCATGTACTTGTATGCAAATTTTGTCATAATAGAACACAGACTTGATCCATGGAAGCGCTGAAGACTTCAGTATGAAATGGAAATAGAAATCTCAGAGTAAACTTTTAAAAAATAAATAAGAATTAATTAGTATTAATCAGTTTAGATTCATCTAATTCAGGATCTATTATACACCACCAAAAATATCAAATTTCTCTAAATACAATTTTTTTCCTAAATTATTAATAAAAATTATTAAATCTATTAATATCATAATATATTAATATTAATGTTAAATTTGATAATAATAATAATAATAATTTTAATATTAATATTAATATTAAATTTAATAATTTTTTACATGGTATGGTAATAAAATTACATCAAATTAATATTTTCAAATATTACAATATAATATTGGAAATATTTATGTATTTTATGTTTCAATATAGTTATAAGATGGTTTTTTCTTTCAAATATTTATTTACAAATATTTAATAAAAAAAAATTTAAGAGATTATGGAGCAAAATTGAATTCTCTATATTAATTAGTTCAAAATTTTGACTAAATCACAAAAGTCTTAAATCTAATATATTATAATCTTTTAATCTATATAATTACTTTCATTTTTATTTTGGGTCTCTATTAAACTTAAAAACTATAACTATCATGGCCATAAAAACCAATCATAGCAAACAAAACAAACAAACCTAAAAATTATAGCTATCATGGCCAAAAAAACCAATCATAACAAAACTCAACTGGAAACAAAGAAACCTAGAAATTACCTAGAAGCCTATGGCTATCATCGTCAGAGAATTCCAAAAAAAAAATAAAACATAACTCAACTCGAACCAAAGAAAAGAAAGGTGAACATCAGATTAAGTGTTGGGAATTTTCTGGTAAATTTCAAAACAAAAATCTGAACAGAGAATGATGCTCTATTTCTCGGGATCTTAACACAAGGAAGCATAAAAAAAAATTGTTTGCTGGAGAACAGAGATTCACACCCATAAAAACTCTTTGTATTCATTAACCAGAACTGCTGTTACTAAACCATCTTCCCCTCACAGAGGGATTCTCCAAGAACACTTCAGTTCCAAAACAAAAAAAATTTACTCTGTCTCTACAACAGAGAGTAATACTCTGTTTCTTAAAGAGTGGTGAGCCCCAGTATTGCAGCAATAATGTTGCAACTCCTGGAACTCCCTTCTTTAATTCTATCAACCCGGTAGTTCGTAACAAACTTGGAAGCGATGGTGCTGTATGCACAAGTACTAGCTCTTGCCGCGGCTGTCACTTGGTCAGCTGGCACAAGTCCACTAGGAGCTTAAGCCAACTTCTATGAGCTCTTAAAAGAAGCTTTTTAACTGACGGATGAAAGCTAACTCAAAGAAGGCTAATCTACTTGCAGAAAGAAACTGGAAAGCTGAAAGGAAATGTAAACCCTAGCAAACTCTAATTTTACCAGCTAGCCCTACTGATGCAAGAAAGAGGGTGCAAGCTACTGAAAGAGATGCCATTGACTTCTAGGAAGGTAAAATGCATGTGTATAAGCTACTTCTATGGTAAAATATGAAGAAAACATCTTTTTGTATTTTTGAATAAGTTGTTAGAATTATCATGCATGCGATTTAACTGTTGTTGACTGTGCAGAGGTGGATTGGTGAGAAGAAATGCTTGGAGGAGGTCGAGAAGGTTAGAAGAGGGCCTAAGGGGTCCCTAGCACCCTTCCTGAGAGTTTCACAAAGTTTGGCTATCAAGAAACCGCGTTCGTGAGCTTCTACGGGAAGTCTGCAGGGGTTCTACAGGATGTTCTGGAATTTCTACAGGATGTTCTGTAATTTTCTACAGGATGTTTATAAATGGGATTTTTGGAGGATGGATGGAGGAAAAAAGATGAAGGAGTGGGTATGGAGGTAGGATAAGGGTTGGAGGTGGTCCAGGACTTGGTGGATGGAGTTGAGGACAGATGTAGATGGCTGGATTTGTTCAAGGAGGACTGAAGCAATGATGCACAAAAACTAGGGTTATGTGAGAAAATGGAAAACGTAAGGCTAGAAGCTAAGCTGAGGGATGGAGCAGATGGTTTTGATGGAGTATGGGTAGGTAGAGAAGTGGTACAGGTGCTCTGCAAGTCGTTTTTCCAACTGAACCAACGAAAACTTGAAAAAATCAAAGACCTAGTTACGTTGACCTAATCTGATCTAGCTGTCAGTAAAGAGAATGAACAGAAGTTGAACTGCAATGAAACCATGTATACTAACTCATGCAACTAAGCAAGTAAAAGTCTGAACTTGTAGCCAACTTCTACACATGAAAATCAAACACTAGTGATTGCATGACAAAGCAAAATCAGTGTTTTTGTGGCAGCAAGGTCACCTTGATCCCAGCTCCTGATCCCACTGAGGGAGAGGTGAAATCAGAGGTGCTTGATGGCCTTTTTCTGAAGCTCTTCCCTATTAATAACCTATCAACTCAATCTGAACATAAAAATCATTTTTAATCATCAAAAGTAATCTAAATAACAAAGCAAAATTTAAATCTAAATAGCAAATTTTATTCTGAGAATGCAGCAAAGACACATGAAAGTAAACAAAGGAGGTACTGAGCACTTGAGATGGGCCCAACCCCAAGAGCTACAGCCTCCTAAGAGAGATTTAGAGCTGGTTCAAAGCTGGATTCATCTTTATTGAGCAAGAAAAGAAGAGTTACATCAAAACTGTCCACAAGGGAAAGCTTGAAAATGTGCTGAAATGCAAAGCTAATCTACTGATTAAAATCGAACTACAAACTAGATAACTTCTGCCTACAAAGTGACTAACTGAAATGAGGCCCTAAGCCCTCCCATTTATACAAATTGAGGACCCCAACAGCCCTCCTAAACTTTAGGAACTCGGCTGCCAAAACTTGTAGTTAACAACACTTTTACTAACACTTACTCGGCTGCCCTTGTGATGATTGATTTGGTGGCCCTTAAACTCCGAGCTGATGGTGGAGAATTTGAGGTAAGGGCCCATAAATGAAGGGGACACCTTCCTACAAATCCTCTCCCTTGTTCTCCCACGAATTTGGCTGCCAAGTGCTCATTAAAACCTGTGATTTTGTCTCCAAATTGACCAAAAAGACTACCCAAAGCACACATTAGACTTTTTGGCATAATGACTAACCCAATTCACTCTATTAGCATAAATATAATAAAAAGCATGCAATAAACTAATGAGAATGGTGGATTAAGTCGAATTAGGAGGTTGAATGAGCCCATATAATTATCCATTTTTGGGCCTCATCATCACCCCCCCTAAAAGTGTTGCTCATCCTCTGAGCAACTAATCTATCTCCTCATCTTTGATGGCCCTGGTGGCTTCCCTGTCATGCTAAGCTTTTGAAGTGATGCCCTCTTCTCGGTCATGAAACCATGCCTTTCTCTGTGCTTCTTCCCACTGCCTGTGCTCCTTTTCCTAGAGAATTCTCAGCTTCCTGTAGAACAGTCTCAGCATCCTGTAGAGAGGCCTTTATGTCCAACATTTTCATTCTTTCTCTCCAAGTGGATGTCTTTGGGCTTCCCCGTTCATAGGTGATGGATGCCTTTGAGGGGGACCTTTCCCTTGGTGTGGTATGGGTGTCGCCAATGATGATTGGTACTTTGGACGGTGGTTGGGGTCTGTCGGTTTTAATTCTTACACTTCTTCTTGCCTTAAAGTACAGGGGAGGCTCCCTCTTTCGCTTATCCTTCTGCTTGGGGGATGTGCTTAGGGTGGCCAGCATAGTTGTTGCCTCCCTAGCTAAAATCTCGGCCGATTTCTCCTTCTGCTGCCCTTTCCCCAAACTTCTTGTAGAGAGTCCTGTAGTGGTCGTTTCTGGCTTCCTGTAGAACCAGTTTTCCCTGATTTGGCTTGCTTGGCTGGGGGTGCCTTCTCTTTGACTTGTGCTGTGGTTGCCTTGGGTGTGCCTTTACTTGTTTGTACCTTTTCAGTCGTCTCTGCCCAGGTTTGCAACCACTTCTCCCTTGGCGTTTGTGTTTTTACTCCATTCACAGCTTTGGCCTCCGCAGCTTGTCCCTTTTCTTACTTTTCCTCTTGCCTTTCCTGTGGCTTTTCCTGTGATGGCTTGCCCTGAGATTTCTTACCCTTAGCTTCCTTACCCTTAGTTTTCTTCTCTGCCTCAATATGCTCCTTCTCCTCACTGCTAGATGAAGTGAGTTCTTCGGCCAGAGTCTAGATATCATCATCCTTGGACATATTGCGGAAAATCTCCCAAGAGAGAGGGACAATATAAGTATGGAGGGCATCTTCTATGAGGAGCTTGATAAGCCCATGATGAGCCAGCTGGTCTGGTGTCCCCTTCTTTAGTTTTGTGCCACACTCAATCAATGACTGTAGGAGGAAGTATGGGATTCTCAATTTTTGTTCTGAGGGCAAATCCATCTTATGCCCGAGCTCGGTTAACAAGCGGAAGTGATAACCATACACAATAATAAATTGCCCCTCACAGGTAATATATTTCATAATTTGAAGGCTGACCTCACTCCAAAATGGCTGAAGGCTGGCTCTCCGGACCCCATTCTTATCCTCTGAAAATTGTTCTTCTAGTAGGAAGAATTCCTTTTTGGCCTTCTGGCCCAATTTCCTTTCCTCCTTATCCCAGGGTATCCCCAATGGCAAATCAGTGACCCGACTAATGAGTTGTGAGGTGAGTTTTAAGGTCAATCCTCAGAAGTTTACAGTGGCTAGTGTCTTTGATTTAGGCTGCAGGGACCTTAGGAACTCCACTGTTATCTCATCATCGTGACCTTGAATTCTGTCACAGAAGGTCATCCACTTTGCATGGGTAAACAGGTCTACCACCTCAGGAGTTTCTCTCAACTTCTTGGAATCCAAGGGTTCCTTTCTGATAAACCCTCCTGGCATGGTGAAAATACCCTGTTTTTGGCTTGAGCTCTGGTTAGAATGGAAATCCTGATATGGTTTTCCTCCTTGACTCTCAGGACAGGGTTTATCCGCTGTTTGTATCTCCCCTTTCACCAATTCTCTGGTTATAATATTGTTGCCACCCAAAACTTCGACTTTTCAAAAGGAATTAAGCTCTCACAGACAGAGTGCAGAGCTAATTTTCACACCAACCATATAGCAGTCACAAAAGTTTTATATGTGCACAGGTGAGCCTTACAACGGTTTATCGTTATAATGGGGAGAGTTTGTTAACAGGAACCATGGAGGTGAATATGACGCAGCACCATTTAAAAGAAATTCTGTGTATCATATAAGCAAACCACCATTCTTGACCCACAGGCAGACTGGTTTTAATTTTCCCCACTTCAAACAAGCTAGTTCACCACCTTTCGAAATATCATGCATGGGAATGGTGTTTTTGAGCCTACCTCTCTTCAAGCTCCAAATTTGATGAAGAAAAACTCGAGCTTTTCTGCTCTGGAAGGCTTTGTTGTACTTTCCTGTAGAACGTCTTCCTGTAGAATGCCCCTGCGCCTCTGAGTGAGCCCGATACGCTGGAGAATTGTGAACCAGGCCGCAAAGCTCAATGGAGGACGACGGGTTAATCATTTTGTGGAAGCGGAGGATGCATACTTCAGTTGAAAATGTTGCAAGTGCAAGTTAACAGCAGTTTGTGAGTTTCAGCCGAGCGTTCGTTAATTGCTGCGTGATTTGTGGTGAGGTGGCAAAAATGTGCGCTGGCTTTATTCGAACTGCAGTGATGTTATGAACTGCATGTTCTCTTCTATCTGTTAATCATTTGATGTCCTGTGCACTGGAGTTCAACACGTCTACCACTACCTGTGTTTTTCAAATTTCACGTGAACGACTATACACGTATGCTGCGTGATTTTTGCCTGGATGAGTGCAATCGAATCTGGCTAGCTTCCTGGCTGAATCCCACCATCTCATTCGTTCATGCAGTGCTTAGATTAGATTCATGCAATAGAGGAATGAGTTTTAGTCACATACCTGGAAGTCGAATGTGGCTGCCGTGAGGTGTTGTGGCCTTTCATTTGCTGCATGCATTGGTTTCTGTGGTTGCATGAGGGCTTGGTGGCTGATTCATGGCTATTTTTTCTTGTGCAGGTATCCTCTGGCCGGATCCATGCTGTAGGAGCTGGCTTCACGTTCAGATCTGCACCCTCAAGCTGCTGCTGCTGAATTTTCACAGGACCGAAACTTGTTTTCGCCATTGCTCCCGAACGATAGATCGGATCGATCTGAAACTTGTTGAGCATGTTCCTATCATCATGATGCATCTCCCATAGCAAAATTGCGAGCAATGGATGCAAAGATTTCGAGAAAAACGGAAAATGGTTGAAGATTTCAGAGATCAATTTCTCGGAAACCATGCATCGGAGTCGGTTGAAACTTCTTGGGTAGGTGACTATCACTCATATGCATCTCCCCCTGAAACAGGTTTTGAAATAGATACACGGATAGGGAGAGAATTCAAAAATGGCTGGAGGTGATGGAAGCTAATTTCTTGGAAATCGTGCACCGGAATTGGCTAAAAATACTTAGGCATGTTGCCCTCATCCCTGTACAACTCCCTGTAAAACGGTTTTGTAAATGGATGCACGGTTTTCAAGTTATGGAAAAACAAATTTCAGCACTAGGTATTTTTGCTTCAAGGCATTCTGCAGTTTTGTTGCATGGTAAGAAAAATGAGCTTGGGCTATAATGCAAACTTGGAATTCATTGATGCAGAGTCTAGATGGAGCTTGGGCAGGTAGAGCGTGCGAGACTTCATTGCTTGACTTGTCACTTAAGAATTCTTGTTGTCAATAATGAGGCAAACAGGGTTTCTTGTATGACTGTGCAGGAACACATAACCAGGTGGGTGCAATGGAGGTGGAAAGAGATGGAACAGGGTGCCACATGGTGTTGGATTGCATAAAGGTGTGGCTGTAGGCCTAACAAACTAATCCCAACCATCAGATTCCCTTTCAAAATTGAATTTGGCTCGTCCGAAGGTTCTACAGGATGTTTCCTGTAGAAATTCAAAACTTCCTGTAGAAACGTCTGGAACTTCCTGTAGAAAGCCCAAAACTTCCTGTAGAAAGCCTAATCTTGACCTGAATGTGACCAAATCCTAGGAGAGGTGAGTGGCCATGGAGGGAGTGTCGAGGAGCCTGGTACGGACTTCTTTCCTCATTTTGCGTGCCCCTCTTTTCCTGCAAAGTATTCACTGCAACCTGCAATTTTTCACAGAGATTAGTCCTGCTTTCTTTTTTCTCTTTTTTTTTTCTTTTTTCTTTTTTCTTGAAAACAACTAGGGCACCTCATGTAGGTTTTCACCCTAATTTCCTGCCCTGGGCGCATCCAAGGGAGGTTTTCACCCAGGGATCCTATTCTATTTTTATTTCCTCTTCTTTCCAACCCATTGACTGCTTCATGGAGGTTTTCGATCAGTGAGCCAATCTGAGGCGCCTCCGAGGAGGTTTTCACCTTAGATTTTTATTTTTCTCTTATTTTCATTTTTTCCTCCTCTTTTTTTTTTTCTACCCTACCCTACTTGAAAAACAAAATCATTTTCAAGTGTAAGAATACTTCCAATGGAGCCATGTGCACATCGAGATTAGAGACAAAATGATGCGGAGGCTTGAAATGCATGCTTTGACAGCTATCCAGATTTCAGAGACCAAATGATCTGACTTTGAAGGGATCAAACATAGCTGAGGAAGAGAGTACTGCTACAACTTAGTGACGATCTAAAACCATATCTCAATATAGCTCTGATATCCTTAGTCCTTTTCCTGATCTGGATCATGTTTCATGTCACTTTCTACCATGACTTTCTCATCTTCCTCTTTTTGCTGATCTTTCTCTTGAATACATGGAATATTTGATGGTAACCATGAGGGAGCCTTCTTGATCTCTGATTCTGATCTCTTCTCTTCATCAAGTGCAGCCCATGGTTCTTTGATCTTTTCTTTTGAATCTTCTTTTGCCTTTGGTCCTTCAATGTTGTCAATATAATCTCTGTTTTGCAATACTCTTCCTGAGCTATGGTGAAGATCATCGAGCTCAAGAGGAGTCATTTGGACATGTTGTGCCTCAACTTTGCAATTGGGTTGAGCTACTGCAACGGGCAGGTGTGGAAATGGTGGTACGAATAGTTGAGTGGGGGTGTATATTCGAGATGGATGTGGATGGGGTTGTGGTTGGGCAGGCATTTGGGGCTGCCTTGGTGGAGCAGGAGGCAATGGTTGTGGATGAGCAAGTGGTGGAGGAAAAGAAGCGGGAGGAGTGTTGTATTGAGGCCTCCACCCTTGATGAGGTGCATTCCACTGAGGCTGTGGCTGAGCATAAGAGTGAAACGAATGAGCAGCTGGTTGGGCATAATATGAATCTGTGAAGGAACAAGGAGGAGGTGTGAACCAGGAAGGGTGAGCAGGGGGACCCCAAGAAGGTACGGAAGTGGTTTGATAGGGGTCATAATAGGTCTGGGATGTACCTTGCATTCCCTGTTGGTAGGGTATGGGTCCATGTGGCCTCCTTTGGTTCATATAATAGAGTGATTAAGTGGCTCCTTTGGCTCTTTGGTATGCAACTTTAAGTCCAAGCAAGGAAGGGCATTGATTTGTAGGATGGTATTCTTCACAGACGAAACACACTTCTAGAGACTGCATTGGACATTCGTTCCTAGGATGCTTTCTAGTGCACCCAGGACAAAAGATGACCAAAGCGCTCTTGGCTTCCTCTTGCTTCCTTTGGATCTGTAAGGTATCCAGTTGCATGGCAAGAAACTACCTCATATCACTCTTGAAATCTTCCATCTGATTTGAAAATTCGCTTTTGGATAAGGTACTGCTCCCAACATTTCTGCTTGTAGCCATTTTCTCCAGAGGAACGTTTTCTTCTTCTTCTTCCCTTGAGGTTAAATATGTTTTGTTGTCCACCTAAGGGTTCTTTACTCATATCCATCGAAGAAGAGAGAAGGTTGGCTGTGTGAAGCAGTGGGGGTGTTGTGCAATCATTTTTCTGACTTATCTCTACTCCTACTAAGCATGAAATGAAATCTTTTTGGTTGATTTTTGCTTTTTTCTTCTTGTACCTGCAAAACTAAAATAGATTGAACTGCAACTAACTATCTTGCTGAAATGAAAATGCGAATTTGAAATGAAAGCAGGAAAGGACTAATCTATTTTGCTCAAGTGAAATTGCAGGAATGAAATGCTAGGCTACGCTTGTGGAATTGAAATGCTAATCTACACTTGTAGAATTGAAATTGCGGAATTGAAATGCTAATCTATGAAAGTAGGAAATGTCTAATCTATTTTTGCAGAAATGAAATTGCATAATGGAAATGAAATAAACTAATTAGCAGAAGGTTGTAGTAGAAAATAGAAAAAAAACAGCAATCACCAATACTCTGACGCTTCCCCGAAACGGTGCCAAAAAGAGTGGTGAGCCCCAGTATTGCAGCAATAATGCTGCAACTCCTGGAACTCCCTTCTATAATTCTATCAACTCGGTAGTTCATAACAAACTTGGAAGCGACGGTGCTGTATGCACAAGTACTAGCTCTTGCCGCGGCTGTCACTTGGTCAGTTGGCACAAGTCCACTAGGAGCTTAAGCCAACTTCTATGAGCTCTTAGAAGAAGATTTTTAATTGATGGACGAAAGCTAACTCAAAGAAGGCTAATCTAGTTGCAGAAAGAAACTGGAAAGCTGAAAGGAAATGTAAACCCTAGGAAACCCTAATTTTACCAGCTAGCCTTACTAATGCAAGAAAGAGGGTGCAAGCTACTGAAAGAGATGTCATTGACTTATAGGAAGGTAAAATGCATGTGTCTAAGCTACTTCTATGGTAAAATTTGAAGAAAATATCTTTTTGTATTTTTGAATAAGTTGTTAGAATTATCATGCATGAGATTTAACTGTTTTTTACTGTGCAGAGGTGGATTGGTGAGAGGAAATGCTTGGAGGAGGTCGGGAAGGTTAGAAGAGGGCCTAAGGGGTCCCTAGCACCCTTTTTGAGAGTTTCACAAAGTTTGGCTATCAAGAAACCGCGTTTGTGAGCTTCTACAAGAACTCTGCAGGGGTTCTACAGGATGTTCTGGAATTTCTACAAGATGTTCTGTAATTTTCTACAGGATGTTCAGAAATGAGATTTTTGGAGGATGGATGGAGGAAAAAAGATGAAGGAGTGGGTGGATGGAGTTGAGGACAGATGTAGATGGCTGGATTTGTTCAAGGAGGACTGAAGCAATGATGCACAAAAACTAGGGTTATGTGAGCAAATGGCAAACTTAAGGCTAGAAGCTGAGCTGAGGGATGGAGCAGATGGGTTTGATGGAGTATGGGTAGGTAGAGAAGTGGTAGAGGTGCTTTGCAAGTCGTTTTTCCAACTGAACCAACGAAAACTTGAAAAAATCAAAGACCTAGTTACGTTGACCTAATCTGATCTAGCTGTCAGTAAAGAGAATGAACAGAAGTTGAACTGCAATGAAACCATGTATACTAACTCATGCAACTAAGCAAGCAAAAGTTTGAACTTGTAACCAACTTCTACACATGAAAATCAAACACTAGTGATTGCATGGCAAAGCAAAATCAGTGTTTTTGTGGCAGCAAGGTCACCTTGATCCCAGCTCCTGATCCCACTGAGGGAGAGGTGAAATCAGAGGTGCTTGATGGCATTTTTCTGAAGCTCTTCCTTGTTAATAACCTATCAACTCAATCTGAATATAAAAATCCTTTTTAATCATCAAAAGTAATCTAAATAACAAAGCAATATTTAAATCTAAATAGCAGATTTTATTCTAAGAATGCAGCAAAGACACATGAAAGTAAACAAAGGAGGCACTGAGCACTTGAGATGGGCCCAACCCCAAGAGCTATAGCCTCCTAAGAGAGATTTAGAGCTAGTGCAAAGCTGGATTCATCTTTATTGAGCAAGAAAAGAAGAGTTACATCAAAACTGTCCACAAGGGAAAGCTTGAAAATGTGTTGAAATGCAAAGCTAATCTACTGATTAAAATCATACTACAAACTAGCTAACTTCTGCCTACAAAGTGACTAACTGAAATGAGGCCCTAAGCCCTCTTATTTATACAAATTGAGGACCCCAACAGCCCTCCTAAACTTTGGGAACTTGGCTGCCAAAACTTGTAGTTAACAACACTTTTACTAGCACTTGCTCGGCTGCCCTTGTGATGATTGATTTGGTGGCCTTTGAACTCCGAGCTGATGGTAGAGAATTCGAGGTAAGGGCCCATAAATGAAGGGGACACCTTCCTACAAATCCTCTCCCTTGTTCTCCCACGAATTTGGCTGCCAAGTGCTCATTAAAACCTGTGATTTTGTCTCCAAATTGACCAAAAAGACTACTCAAAGCACACATTAGACTTGTTGGCATAATGAATAACCCAATTCACTCTATTAGCATAAATATAATAAAAAACATGCAATAAATTAATGAGAATGGTGAATTAAGTCGAATTAGGAGGTTGAATGAACCCATATAATTATCCATTTTTGGGTCTCATAAAAAATTAACGCACTACTGTAAAATAAAACATTTCTTACATTTGTTGCTGCAAATGTAATTCCTTACATTACATTTCAACCAAAAGAGAACATTCACAATGCTGCGCACTTCACTTCATTGCAATATATTTTAATCAATAAAACAAAATTCACACTAGCGCTATTGCGCATTCCTATTACATATATTCATTTAAAAAAAAAAAAAAATCCCTTCATGCTAGTGCGTATTCCATATGCTCGTTTGCTCAACAAAAAAAACTTACCATCACACTGCTCTTTGTATATTTTTTTCATATGTCGTGAACAACTAACACATAACATAACATATGTTTTTACTTGTACAATAAAAACAAAACTACACCCGTGAATAAAATAAAATTAAAAACAATATAATTAAAATACTTTACCTACAATCTACGACTACAATAAATTTTCATTAATTACTTTACTGAGATAAACGGCGGTCAAACCCAAAACTTCACGTAAATCATTGTTGCAGGCCTGTATATCAACTTTGGCTTAATCGGACGGTGGACAGTTTTCACGTTATCAAACAGTGAGTTTTCACGTTATCAAACGGTTATCACTCGCCCAAACCAAACGAACTTTACCTCTAGATAAAAAGTGGTTTTGGAAAAAGTACTGTGGACACGCTTCTAAAGGTGTATAGTATCGAGGACATTTGAGAGAATACCACTTACTCATAAAAAGCGGTGCAATAAGCCTGGCGGTTTTCCTAAAATGATTTTAGGGTCGCTGTTTAATGGAGCTGCAGTTGAAATTATATTTCAACATTAAGAAAGTTTGAACAAGTAGAGGTTTGAAACCTTCGTAGGAAATACAAAGTAACTGAAGTAACATTAATTACACCGAAAATGTCCTTTCTTGAAATTAGCCGAGTTATGCATTAATCCACCCTTTTCATCCCCATTGAACATTTGTTCCTTTGTTGTTTTTCCTATTAAATGACAACTGTTCAAATTAAATAACAACTGTTAAAAATTTGCGGCATTCTCCAATATTAAAATAAACCATGCAATTATCTTGTAAGTTTTCTAATACTGACAGGGATTTCCAAAGGGAGAGGATTGCACCATCTGAAATTGATCACCAAGAAGCACAATACAAAAACGAAATCAAAGAAGAGAATTACAGCGAGAAAAGAGAGGAGGAAAAAGAAATTCAAGAAGATGTGCAGCAGAAATCGAAATATTCCCCGCGGAATGAAAAGCCCTCTCTCTCACGGAGAACACGGAAGTCTTCTTGTGTGCCGCCCGACGAAGGCAGTTCTGGTCAAACGGCAGGTCGATAATCGTCTTCCGATAAGATCTCCGGAGTAGTATCTTCTTCTAGGAGACAGGTTCGACTCCCTCCGCTTTCTACTCCTACGAGTTTGAGGAAAACGGGGTAATTTTTTCTAGCCTCGTCAGTTTTCGAAGGGGAATCAACCGACATGGACAGCAGGACGCAAGAAGAAAGTAGCACTCGGGCCTATATCGCAGAAATTGACATTGAAGCCGAGGGCTTCATTCAGAAATTCAGAAGGCAGCTCAAGTTACAACGCCTTAAATCCATCCTGCAGGGAGGCAGGTGAAAATAGACCAATAAAATAATTGTTAATCTTGTTTCTTTGTTACTGGAGTTTTGGCATATGTAGCTTTTAGCTTCTCTATATTATTCTCCATGTCCATTTTGAGTTCACCTGCTCAAATTTTATTGTTTTGTTGGAATCTTTCTTTATGAGTTCTGATAATTCCCAAAGATGTATTTAGGTTCGTTTCAGGCTTATTGATCGCTATGTCAGTTTTCAGCTCAGCTGCTCAAAGTTCATTGTTTAGTCAGAAATTTTCTTTATGCGTTCTGATAATTCCTAAAGTTGTACTTAGGCTTGCTTCAGGCCTATTGATCTCCATGTCCATTTTCAGTTCAGCGACTCAAAGTTCATTGTTTAGTCAGAATCTTTCTTTATGTGTTCTGATAATTCCCAAAGTGTACATAGGTTTGTTAGAGGCTTATTGATCTCCATGTCCACTTTCAGCTCAGAGGCTCAAAGTTCATTGTTTAGTCAGAATCTTTCTTTATGCGTTTTGATAATTCCCAAAGATGTACTTCGGTTCATTTCAAGCTTATTGATATCAAATTGTACATTCTGTGCGGATCCACTATTACCGCATATTTACATCGCTTTCACTATTACCCGATTAGGTTTTTGTGTAATTAAATACCTTTGGAACCAGGTAAAATTTGATATGGAATAGGAGGCTCTTTGGAACCAAGTAAAATTCATGTGAATGTATAATACTTGTTACTGAAACAGGAAATTTGTCTGGTCAATTTACTCTTTTCTATAGTTGTTGTCCGGAATGTATATTATAATTTATCTATAATCAATTTCAGTTCTGATTAATGTGTAAAGTTGTTGAGTTCTAATTTCTTAAAGTTTATAATTTGTTTTTTAAGTAATTAAAAAATTATTTTCAAATAATATATATATATATATATATATATATATATAATTCTTTTATCTTGTAATTGTTTTATAAATATCATTTTATTTACATCGCTTTCACTATTCCCCGATTGCGTAATTAAATACCTTTGGAACCAGGGAAATTTTGGTATGGAATAGGAGGCTCTTTGGAACCAAGTAAAATTCAAGTGAATGTATAATATTTGTTATTCAACTGAAACAGGAAATCTGTTTGGTCTTATGAATTTACTTTTTTCTAGAGTTGTTGTCCGATATGTATATTGTAATTTATCTATAATCAATTTCAGTTCTGATTAATGTGTAAAGTTGTTGATGATTCATGTGTAAAGTTGTTGAGTTCTAATCAACTAAAGTTTTATAATGGTTTTTTAAGTAATTAAAAAATTATTTTAAAATTAAAATATATATAATTTTTTATTTTGTAATTGTTTTATAGATATCTTTTATTTTTTGGATGTAAATAATTTTATTGATATTAAATTCTTAATGTAAACTCTACAACTCAAATTTTGTAATTTTAAAGGTTTTCAAAATAATTTTATATAAAATTGACTTAAAAGTTTATATATATAATAGCTAAACCATTTTTCATAACTATTAGTTAAATTTTATATATATATCATTGACTTGGACTTTCCTATCAATTTATATATATATATATATATATATATATATCATTGACTTGGACTTTCCTATCAATTTTAAATGGCCTTCAATTCCAAGGTAAAACTGCTGCCATCCCTGATCGTTTGAAATGCCATGGTAACGAAAAATTGTTTTCCTTGAGCGGAGAGATAAAATTTGAAGAGAAAATTGTTAGTAGGGGTGATTTGTTGTGCAAATATGGTGACTATCAATATTTTTGTCAAAATAATTAAAACAAACGCTGGAATTGTAAGAAACCGTCAAATTTAAGGAATGTTTTAGATTTGAGATTCCTGGCCGACGACGCCTCTGCGCTCGCGTTTGAGTTCTGTCGACATTTCTCCAGGAGACCATCGTCCAGTGGGGTTTCCATCGAAGAAACTTCTCCACGTCCAGTGGGGTTTCAATCGAAGAAACTTCTCCACGGATTTCGATGGGATTCGGTATCTATGGAGTCTTGATTTTCAGAGGTTTTGGAGTCGTGTCCCATTTGCTCTGCCATGGAGCCTGTGCAAACAAATCTCGACTGCCTCATACATCCCAGCGAGACGTCTACTGCATTTAATGGATAATCCGCAGGAGTTTAACCCACGAATCAGGGACGCTTCTGAGGCTCTCCTCCGCTTTGAAGGCATAATCTCCTGCTCCGATTAATGAAAGCGAAGTGATTCCTAGCCCGTAGAGACATGTAGACAAAGCGACTGCCGTTGTTTCCCTTTTTTATTAAAAAAAATGTAAAGCGTTTATTTCAATTTTCAATTTTCAGAATTTTAATCTAATTATTAAGTGAATGATAATAATTAAATTTTTAAATAATATTTTTAAGAGTATTATATTTTACTATTTATTTTAAAATATTTTTACAGGTTATTTTTACTTATTACTTATTTTAGAATATCTTATTAATAGTTATAGATTATTTTAGATTAATATTTTTATATTATAGATTATTAAAATATTTTTATTAATAGTTATAGATTTTTTTTCATTAAAATGATTAATTAAAAAATGTTATATGAATATGAGGTATGAATTTTTGGATATGTAGTATTTGTAAATCAATATATTGACTCATATTATTGTAACAAAACTTATTTACAAGTTAAAAATCTTTAAGATAATGTTAAAATAAATATGTATAGTTAAGAATTTTAATATATATACATACCAATATGGTGTCTTACCTTAAAATTAAATAATAATAATAATAATATAACTAATTCATATGTTAATTAATTTTTTAATTTATAATAAAATTATTAATTAATCAATTTTAAATATTTTTTTTATTTTGATAATTATCTATTTACAAATTATTTAATTGTAATAATTAATATTTTTTTCCGATAAAAAAGTCGTAACTTCTATTGAATAAAAGAAATTACATTTTGCAGATGCCTGGGCATATACATAATGAGGCTGGTCGCCTCCACCAAGATTGCAGCAAAAAAAAAGAAAAAACAATTTTCCTCCACGCAGGGAGTTTTCATTTTTGTGTCCTTTACCAAAAATTTGTTCTTCAAAAAACAAAATAGTACTCCACGCTGGGAGACATGCTGTTTGAAAAAAACACTATTATGAGGATTGTCATCTGCCTTTTCCCAATAAAAACTGATGTTCTGTAGTGAGTTCTATCTGTTACCACTGTATTACAGCAGTTCGGTCATTCTAGTTTTGTCTGTGTGCCAATCTCAAAAAAACAAAAAGCAGTCTGTGTATAGTTCTGTAATTACATTTAAAAAAAGAAAAAGCTTCCTCAAGATCATGTCCTCCGGAGAGTGCGCTGGTCGACAAAAGGTCTGTGATAGTGTTGATGGAAGAGTCCATCAATCTCTTCCTGTATCAGCCAGTCTTCTTCTTGCCTTTGCGCTGCTTGTTTGGATAAGAGATCCGCCCGTGAGTTGCGCTCCCTGTAAATATGGTGACAAGCAAAAAGTTCAAATAAGTCTATGAGCCTGAGAGTCTCATCCAGAATGTGTCTCAACAAAAAAGCAGAGCATTGAGATGTTCTATTTATCCAGTTGCAGGCAAGTTTTGAGTCTCCAAAAAGTTGTAGCTTTGTACAGCCTTTCTCAAGAGCAAATTGTATAAGATGTTTGGTGGTGATCAATTCAGCATAATTATTTGTGCCCCTTCCCAAGTGCATTTGAATATGGAAACAGTGGCCCTCTCTAAGGTAAAGGAGGCCTCCTCCTCCGCAAACTTCAGCTTGGGCCGAGCCATCGAAGTAGGCCCAAGGATAGGATTTGTCAATATGCTCAGGAATAATGGTTCTATGAGAGGGCTGTGGGGGGTCATCGGGGAGCAGTTCGAAGTCGGCTAGGACCTGGGATCTGATGGTAGGCCAAATGGGGTCTCTGAGATCAAAAATTGCACGGTTCCTAGCCATCCAGATGGCCCAGCACATGAGGAGAGGTAGTTTCCTTTCTCTGCCTTTATGTTTCTCAAGCCGTGACATCCAGGCTTCTGTTGTGTTCTGACCTTGCCAAAAGTTGAAGGATGGAGAGGATGAGGCTATGAGGGACCATTGTGCAATGACAATGTTGGGTCCCTATAATACTAGTGATTACCCCATTACTATTGTAGTTATACCCCCTATTTATATTTTTGTGCCCCTATTACCCCCATATTGTTATTTCTGTGCCCCATAGAATCCCTCTATTGTTATTTTTGTGGCTTTATATTATTATTGTTAGGTCGGCTGGATTATATTGTGACTCCTTAGACTCCTATATATAGAAAGGAGGTTTTGTCATTTGTATCATCCAAGAATTGTTCATTTATGTAATGTAAAGGAGGTTGCCCCCTCGAAGAGGCTGAATTCTAAGGCGTGGATCTCTCTTTTCTATCTTTTTGTGAGCTGGTTTCATAACATTTGGTATCAGAGCTTTGGATTCTAGGGTTTCGCTGCTCCAAACAGGTCATCGTGGCATTTTCACTATAACTTTTTTTCTGTGACGTTTCAGAAGTCGCAAAAAAAACCCATTTGAGAATAAATCACGCTGAACCTTGGGTCCGAATTTCAGAGCGTTTCGCGCGATATTTGCGGAGATATGATCTGAGGAAGTTGGTCTTTTTGCAGACTCCTGAATTACATTCAAAACAGGTGACCTGGGGAAAATCGTCATAACTTTCTCTCTGGGGATCGGATTGAAATTTCGTAAGAAGGTACAGAAAAAGGACGGACTGTAGTTTCTTGTATGTGTGTTTTAGATTCAAAAGTTGAAACAGGGACTCGTGGCACGTCGTACAAGTTCGCTCTACTGAACCAGTCTAAAAGCAAGTCACTGTGGGAGATTTCACATAAATCTTCCTTGGAGAATCCAATTTGGCTCAGACTTGTGGCATTGGAAAGAGGACGCAGAAGGATACTATAGGTAGCAATTTCAGAATTGGATGATCCGAAATTACAGAGATACATCAGATTCAATATCAGGCTTCTATAAAGTGAAAAAAGGTGTGTAGTTTTTTTTTTTTTAATTTTTGTGTAAGCTTGGTTTAACGGAATTCAAAGGGCATAGTAAAGCATTATTATCGGTAACTGATGCCCCGAGGAAAGAAAATGCAAACACCTAGTAAGGAACCTGAAAGCTCTAGCATGACTCATGAAGAAGAGGAAGAAATGCTACATGATATATCAAAATTACAAGAACAAGTGCAACAAATGTCACGCTCACAAAAGCTAACAGAAGCTAAGGTAAATGGCGTGGAATCTAAGATAAAGGGCATGGAAGCTAAGATGGAGGATTCGATGGCAAATTTGAAGATAGATTTGAAGACAGACATGGAAGAATTGAAGAAGTTGCTACAAGAAAGGGTCACTAATGGTGAAAAGGTAGTAAAGGAAACTCATGATGAGAACAAAAGAAATGTTAATCATGATTCCATAGACTCTAATGTTGGATCAAAGACTCACCATGTTCCAAAAATCGATATGAGGAAGTTTGATGGCAAGGATCCCGCCACATGGATATTACAGATGGAGCAATTCTTCGATCTCAATAATGTGCAAAACACACAAAAGGTACGTATGGCAACTTTATATTTGGAACCAAATCAGTTTGTATGGTATCAATGGCTTTGTTCTCGTAAACAATTTATCACTTGGGCAATTTTTACGGAAGAATTGATAGCACATTATGAGGATACAAAAAGCAACACTTTTTTTAGCCAATTGATAAGTCTCAAACAAAAGGGTTCAATAATGGAGCACATTGAGGAGTTCCAAAAATTGAACATAAGGGTAAAAGATATTCCAGAGGAGCATAGGATTGATGTGTTCATAGGGTCTTTAAAGGATAATATCCAACATGATGTGCGCCTTTGGGAACCTGATTCATTAGAGAAGGCATTCAGGTTAGCAAGAAAAATGGAAAGCAAAATTATGGCAACTAGGAAGCATACCATTCACAACTATAAAGACGGAAGTGTTGTTGCCCATAGTCTTCCACAACCTACAAGGTTGACACCACAACAATTGGAAGAAAAAAGAGCAAAAGGGCTTTGTTACAATTGTGATAGCAAATACACAAAAGGTCATAAGTGTGCTGAGAAGAAATTATTCTACATAGATTGTGAAGAGGAAGAAGAAAAGGAGCAAGAAAGGTCAAAAGAAGAGGATATATTCCAGGAACAAAGCCTAGATGAAGAACAAATAAATCCGACCATATCTTGTAATGCATTGGTGGGAATTACCACTCCTCAAACCATCAAGATAGAAGGACAAATCAAGAAGAAAAAGGTAATAGTGTTGATTGATTCAGGAAGCACCCACAATTTTATTCATTGTAGGGTAGCAAAAGAATTGAATTGCTTCCTATATCCAGCACCAGAGTGTCAAGTGATGATTGCAAATGGAGGAACAATAAATTTTTCTGGAAAGTGCCATAATATCAAGCTATCCATGGGAGAATATGTATTGACTAGCCCAATGCTTTCCATTCCAATGGGAGGTGTTGATGTTGTACTAGGAGTCCAATGGCTACAATCCTTGGGTACAATAGCTTTTAATTTTCAAGAACTTTTCATGAAATTTTCTGTGGAAGGAAAGGAAGTTGAATTAAGGGGTATTGCAGGGAAACCAGGAAAGATAATCAGCTCTAATGGCATGACAAAGCTTCTAAAAAAGGAGCAAAGAGGTGTAATTGCACAATTATGTTCGCTAGATGTTTCCACATTGGAATCATCTATTTCTCCAGATCTCCAAAAAGTCCTGGACAATCATTCCAAGGTATTTGAGACTCCCAAAGGTCTCCCACCTATGCGTGATCATGATCATGCTATTCATCTGATTCCAGGAAGTGTTCCTCCAAACATCAGGCCGTACAGATATCCATATGTCCAAAAAAGTGAAATTGAACGTATGGTTGCAGAAATGCTAGAGGCTGGTATAATTCAACCAAGTCAAAGTTCTTTCTCAGCTCCAGTAGTATTGGTGCACAAGAAGGATGGATCATGGCGCATGTGTCCAGATTATAGGGAGCTCAACAAGCTCACTATTAAAGATAAGTTCCCCATTCCTGTTATTGATGAATTACTGGATGAATTGCATGGATCAATTTACTTCACCAAGTTGGATCTTCGTTCGGGATATCATCAAATCAGAATGAAGATTGAAGACATTCCGAAAACGGCATTTAGAACTCATGAGGGTCATTATGAATTTTTGGTCATGCCTTTTGGCCTTACCAATGCACCTTCAACATTTCAAGGTTTGATGAATTCAATTTTCAAACCATTCCTTAGAAAATTTGTGTTAGTATTTTTTGATGATATACTAATCTACAACAAGTCTTGGAAGGATCATGTTGAACATGTTGACAGGGTGCTACAACTATTGGAGGAGAAACAATTATATGCAAAAAGATCCAAATGTTTCTTTGGAGTCCAGGAGGTGGAATATTTGGGTCATATTGTATCTCATGAAGGAGTTAAGGTAGACCCTAGCAAAATTAAAGCCATTAAGGAATGGAAAATCCCCACATCCATAAAGCATCTGCGAGGATTTCTTGGGTTGACAGGGTATTATCGCAAGTTTGTTAAGAATTATGGGAGAATAGCAGCACCTCTAACAACATTATTGAAGAAAGATTCATTTTCATGGACTTCGGAAGCAACAAAGGCCTTTGAACATCTTAAAGAGGCAATGTGCCAAGCACCGGTCTTAGCTACACCGGACTTCACAAAAACCTTTATTGTGGAATGTGATGCTTCAGGAAATGGAATTGGTGCTGTTCTAATGCAAGATGAAAGACCCATTGCTTTTGAAAGTCGTCCAATCAAGGGAAAGTTTTTAAGCAAAGCTATTTATGAGAAGGAAATGTTGGCAATACTCCATGCACTTAAGAAATGGCGACCCTACCTAATGGGAAGACACTTCAAGGTAAAAACGGATCATGATAGCCTTAAATACTTTTTAGAACAAAGATTATCCTCTGAAGAGCAACAAAAGTGGGTCACAAAGATGTTGGGTTATGACTTTGAAATCATCTACAAAAAAGGGAAGCAAAATGTGGTGGCAGATGCACTCTCAAGAAAGGATGAGGATGTGGAAGCATTGTTGTGTGCCATTTCTATTATCCAACCAGATTGGATAAACGAAGCAAGGGAGGAATGGAAGAACGACGAAGAAGTGTGGGCACTTATTCAAAAGCTACAACAAGATTCCAGTACTTCTGATACATTTAGCTGGCAAAATGATTCGTTATGGTACAAAGATCGCTTATACCTCTGTAAGAATTCCCAGCTAAAACAAAAGATTCTTATGGAATTGCACACTTCTCCCTTAGGAGGGCACTCAGGATTTTTAAAAACTTACCACAGGGTTAAGAAGGAATTTTTTTGGGATGGCCTTAAATCAGATATTCAAAAGTTTGTGGCGGAATGTTTGGTTTGCCAGCAAAATAAAGTTGAAACAATTAAGACACCAGGTCTATTACAACCTTTATCCATTCCAAGCCAACGTTGGAGGAGGTTTCAATGGATTTTATCACAGGTTTACCCAAGTCTGAGGGAAAGAGTGTCATCATGGTGGTAGTTGACAGACTTACCAAGTATGCACACTTTTGTGCATTATCACATCCATTTAAAGCCAGTACAGTTTCTACTGCATTTATGGAAACAGTTCAAAAGCTACATGGAAACCCAAAGATTATTGTAAGTGACAGAGATCCCATTTTCACTGGAAATTTTTGGACAGAATTATTTTCTTGTCTTGGTACTCAGTTAGCTCATAGCTCATCTTATCATCCTCAATCTGATGGGCAAACTGAGATAGTAAACAAATGTTTGGAAGGATATCTTCGTTGCTTTGTATCTGATAAACAGACACAATGGGTCAAATGGTTGCCTCTGGCTGAATGGTGGTATAACACTTCCTTCCATACAGCAACAAAAATGACCCCATTTATGGCACTTTATGGGTATCAACCACCATCCATCACATCATATTTAAGAGAAAATTCTAAGGTTCAGGCAGTGGAACATCACATCGAACATCAACAACAAGTCCTCCAACTCTTAAAGGATAACCTCGTGTTGGCACAAAATAGAATGAAACAACAGGCAGATCAACATCGCAGTGAAAGAAGTTTTGATGTAGGTGATTGGGTATTCCTACGGCTACAACCATATAAGCAAATGTCCCTAAAGCAAGCTAAGAAGGATAATAAATTATCACCAAAGTATTATGGTCCGTACAAGGTGTTGGAAAAGATTGGTACTATGGCATACAAATTGGAGCTTCCTGCAGCTTCTCGATTGCACCCAGTTTTCCATGTTTCATGTTTAAAGAAGGTTATAGGTGACAAGCTCCCAATTCAAACAATATTGCCAGAACTTGACGAGGAAGGAAAAATTATATTGGAACCGGAAGCAATCACAGAAACAAGAACTCAACAGCTACGAAATCGATCAATTTCAAAGTATCTTATCAAGTGGAAGAACTTATCCGCTGAAGATTCCACATGGGAGGATGAGAATTTTATGCAGAAGTATCCAGAACTGCTCAAGCGTTGAGGACAACACTTTTTTGAAGGAGAGGGGCATGTTGGGTCCCTATAATACTAGTGATTACCCCATTACTATTGTAGTTATACCCCCTATTTATATTGTTGTGCCCCTATTACCCCCATATTGTTATTTCTGTGCCCCATAGAATCCCTCTATTGTTATTTTTGTGGCTTTATATTATTATTGTTAGGTCGGCTGGATTATATTGTGACTCCTTAGACTCCTATAGATAGAAAGGAGGTTTTGTCATTTGTATCATCCAAGAATTGTTCATTTATGTAATGTAAAGGAGGTTGCCCCCTCGAAGAGGCTGAATTCTAAGGCGTGGATCTCTCTTTTCTATCTTTTTGTGAGCTGGTTTCATAACAGACAATAGGGCAGGTTAGGAAAAGGTGATATGTGTCTTCCTCATTGCACCCGCATAGATGACACCAGAAGGGACCATGGAAAGATCTTTTCATATGGTTCGCGCCCGTTGGGATTTTTTTGAACAGAATGGTCCACATTAGCATGCGCGTTCTGGGAGCCGCCTTGAGTTTCCACAGCGCTTTCCACCAAGGCTGGATGATCGCAGGCTGTACCGAAAGAATGAGCTTTATGTATCCTTCCTTGGGGGTGTAGGTTCCTTTTTTTGAGAAAGCCCATACAATCTCATCCTCTCCCTCGGTAATTCTTATGTGGGCTTGAGTAAGGGCGTCAGTGAATATCTCCCAGTCTTGTCTCCACTGATCCGGGATGTGTAGATCCTCGGCTGTCTTCCAGGCTTGCTGGAAAGGGGTGGTACTTGCTGGGTCTGCAATGTGGCCTATATGGGTGATACCCAAGTCCCGGAGATAGGCAATCAATGGAGCAAGGAGGCGATGAGCGTTCCCACATCCAATCCAGGGGTCCGATCCTATGCGTACAGCTTGTCCCTGGTGGATTCTCCATGTTAGACCTTCCCGGATGAGTGGGAGTGAATTTAGGACTGCTTTCCAAATATTTGAATGCCTACCGCTCCCTCTGTGTTCCCTGCGAAGCCAGCTGAAGATGTCTTCCGGAGCAATGTATTTTTCATATACCACCTTTGTCCAGAGGCTATGTGAGGTGATGAGCTGCCATCCCAGTTTTGCTGCCAGAGCTTTTGTAAAGGGCTCTAGCCTTTTGATTCCCCAACCACCCCATTTCTTTGGTCTGGCAATAGTATCCCATTTGACCCATGCAAAGAGGTTTCCCTGTTTTTTCCCCTTCCATAAGAATCTGCAACAGATCTTTTGTAATCTATGAAGGATCCCTCTTGGTATCCAGGCCAAGGACATCCAGTAAACAGGAGTTGCTTCCAGAACAGCTTTGATGAGGGTGAGTCTTCCAGCCCTGGATAGGTATCTATTATACCAGATATTTAATCTCTTTTCCACCTTTGCGATAATCCAAGTCCAGTCAGCAATCTTATATCCTCCATGTTTGATTCTGAATCCTAGGTATTTCAGCCCTTCCTCCATCAGGTGTGGTGGGAAGGGGAAGCGTTGGTGGATATAATGAACCTCATGTTGTGTACAGCCTGTCTCTGTGAGGGAGGATTTGTGTATGTTGATGATCATACCTGTAGCTTTCTGAAATAGATCAAAAACATGCTGCAAGGCAGAGGAGTCGGCCAGACTGCCGTTTAAAAAGATGAGCACATCGTCCACAAACAATAGGTGGGTGAGAGCGCAATTGTCCACTATCTTTATGCCAGAGATCCTGCCTCTCCTGTGTTCTGTCCCGATCAGTCGACTTAGGCCTTCCATGATGAGTAGGAAGAGAAGGGGAGATAATGGGCATCCCTGCCTGAGACCTCTCTCAGCAGTGAAGAAAGGCGTGGGGGAGCCATTTAGGAGGATGTTGTACGGCACATCGGTAATACAGCTCATTATCCTTTTGATGTACAAGTAGGGAAAACCCAGGTGTGTAAGAAGCATGCGAATGTAGAGCAGACTTGCCCTGTCAAAAGCTTTGGAAAGATCCACTTTTAGAATCATGCCCTTTAGCCTGCAGTTGTGCATTGAGTGAAGGAGTTCATGTGCCGTGCCTATAGCTTCATGGATCTGGGGATGCTGGAGGAAAGCGAATTGTTCAGGGGAGATATGAGCCAAGAGTATGGGCTTTAGCCTATTTGCGAGAATTTTTGCCATGATCTTGTAAAGGCAGTTACAGAGAGAGATGGGCCTAAAGTCATTATAGGAGGCAGGGTTATCAGATTTGGGGATAAGGGCTATGAAAGTGGCCTTGATGGTTGAGGGGATCTTCCCTGATCGGCTGCAATAATTGATAAACCTGAGGAGATCCTGACCTAGAAGATCAAAGAAGGCTAGGTAGAATTCTATAGTCCAACCATCAGGTCCCGGGCTCTTCTCTTTTTGGAATCCTCGCATGGTGGCTTCTAACTCCCCTATAGTGACCTCCTTGATGAGTTCTTCAGCATCCTCCTCGTTCACAAACCTGGGAAATAGCTCGGCCACCCGCATTATCTCTAACAGGTTGGCTTCTCTCGGGGCCTCATAGATGCTTCTGAAATGTGAGGTGGCCATTGAGGCTAGTTCTCTGGAGTTGTTCACTAGGTGTCCCTGGTCATTTTGCAATTCCCAGATAGTGTTGATCATTTTCCGTCCATTTGCGAATCGATGGAAGAATTTTGTGTTTTCATCTCCTTCCTTGATCCAGATTGCTCTGCTCCTTAATCTCCAGCTTGCCTCTCTATCTTTGAGTATTTGGGTTCTCTGGTTGATCAGGGATTCATACCTGACTTTCTGTTCTTGAGAATTGTAAGTGCCATCCGACAGCAATTCAAGGTCAGCAATAGCTTGTTCTGCCTGGGAGATGATTAAGTCTTCTTGTTCCCTTTTTTTGTGAGCCCATTCTTTAGATAGTCCTTTAAGTTCTGAGAGATTTTTAATGAAGCTAATTGTTGGATCCTCCTCCTCAGAGATAGGGTGAGATTTCCAGTATTCAGATATAAGCTTAAAATAGGAGGGGTCCCGGAGCCAAGTGGAGTTGAACTTGAAGGGAGCTTTTGGCTTCAGGAGTTTTTCCCCAATTTCCAGAAAGATAGGCCTGTGGTCCGATAGTCCACCGCTGCCGACCCATTGTCTTGATCTTGGGTGGCTGTTGTGAAATGCCTCCTTGATGATGAAACGATCCAGCCTTCTGGCCAAGCTTTGAGTGCCTGTCCGATTGTTCCTCCAGGTATGTTGGATCTTAGCCGAGGGAATGTCGATCCATTGGTGGGCCTCGAGCAGTTGTTCGAAGAAATCAGAGAGTGGGTCGATCTGGGCCATATGACCCCAGGATTCTGAGAAGCCCATGGAGAAATTTAAGTCTCCCCCGAGAATTAAGTTCCCCTGATGAAGTAGGTGGGAGCTGAGGAACTTTCTCCAGAATGATTCCCGATTTTGACAAGGTCCATAAACGTTTAGGATTCTTAGCTCTTCCTCTAGTTCCTTTGAGTATATGTCAGCTCCCAAGAAACCCTCACCACCCCAAATATTCTTCAGATTTATCGAGCGGTTCTTGATGCCAATTGCAATGCCTCCAGATCGGCCCATGACATCGATAGCATGGAAAGACCAGTTATGCAACCAAGAGCTTAAGATTGAGATGGCAGATACCGCATTACAGAGGGTTTCTTGCAGGAAGATGATATCAACCGATTCAGAAAAGAGAAGTCGCTTCAGTGCCAGCTTTTTCTCGGGACTGGCCATCCCTCTACAGTTGAAGGACATGAGCTTCATGGGGGAGATGGGGGGAGGGTGTCCTTTGCTCTAAGAACCCTTTCAATGGTATGTTGTCTACCCTGTATTACTTCGTCCCCAGCTTGATTTTTAGCCTTGTGAATGTTGGAGGGTCTGCCTCGGCCCTGCTTGGGTGAGAGAAAGGAGGGGGCGGAGTCCAAGCCAATGGCTTCCGACTCTTTTAGTTTAGCAGTGGAGCGGGTGGAGTATCTCGGAGTGGAGTTAACCGAGGGGGAGGGCGAGGGGAGGGGACAGGCTTGGATGGAGGAAAGGGGGCCGGAGGAGAGGAAGGTAGTCGGCTGCGGGAGAGGGCAGGTCACGTAGAGATGGGGGGGTTTTGAGGGGGGAAAAAGCGGGCGGGAGCCCATCACCAGGTCAAGTGCCGAGGGGGATGATGGGCCAGTGATTCGGATAGGAGGGGGCATATGGGAGGAAAGCGACAAACTAGAAGTAACAAGATGTGAAGTAGAAATAGCAAGGGGAGAAGACATACCCGAAGAGAAAACAACGCCTTTTGCAGCCCTTGAGCGCGTCAAAGGAGGAGAAGGCGGTCTGATCAGGATTTTGCCCTGCTTTTTTGCGGAGGGTGCAAGCGGCGCCTCCACTGTGTCTGAGGTCCTAATAAGTTCCGCCCGTGGTGCCGCCACGGCTTGAGGAGCTTGGGGTTCTTCTGAAGTCGGATGTTCTTGTAATATGGATTCCTGATGGGTTTTTTTGAGGAGGGGGCAGTCCTTGTAGAGATGACCCACTTGATGACATCTTCTACATCGATAATGGATCCCTTCGTAGTCAAGTTTCTGCTTCCTCGAAAAAGTTTTCCACTGTATAGTGATGTGTTCCTGCAGACATCCTCGCGTGTCAAGGTGGACTAGTATTCTGGCATATGCCATCATCCCTGTCGCAATGTAGGATTTGTTTGATTCCATGTAGGCGCCCAACGAGTTGCCAATTCGCCGGAAAATGTCTTCGGACCAGTACTGCAACGGTAAGCCCGGAAGTCTAACCCATACAGGCCCGACCACAATTTTTTCTGTTTCCGGGTCGAAGAGGGGTGTCCATCTTTTTAGAAGTATGGGAGCTTTTTCAAAGTGCCAGAAGGATGACAGGACCCAGCTCGTGTGGTCAGCCCTCGCGAACCTCAGCGCAAACCAGCCTCGCACGAACGTTTGGACCGTGGGGATTTCCGCCAGGTATTGACCCCATATTTCTGATGCCCAGGTCTTCAGTTTCTCTGCCGAATAATTCCTGCCCCTGATGCGTCCCACTAGAACTCTGTCCGCTAGGTCCATCGCGTCTCCCCACTGAATGTCTTCTTCGAGCCTCAGAATGATGTCTTCTGGTCTGGATTTAAAGCATCAGATTTTCTTCTTCGGGCAGGAGGACATACGGCTAGGGTTTTCTGGTGCCCTAGGTTCAGCGGGAGCGTCCACCGGGGGAGGGGAGAGGGGGATCGAGATGGGGGGGGAAGCCTCCAGGAGGGGGGGTGTCACGCCCCCAAGTCTACGGTAGTCTTTCGACCGTTCTCCGGCGGGGTGCGGCACCAACGTGTATTTTCTTTTTCGTAATACTCATACACTTGGACTACGCCTTCCACATTAATGTACTTAATTAACCTTCTTTAACCAAGCAGAGCGCATAAAACTTCATAAACATTCATAACCAATATAATTAATATGCAATGTAAACCGAGCACATAACATTGACACACAATTATAATGGGAGGGGCAACTCCCGAACGAGTTCGCCCAAATATATTATGAACCTTCTTTTCAATAATACAACAAGTGTGCCGGGCAGCCCACGGCCAACACTTAGAATTTATACAACGTAGGCGAGAATGCGTTTTACAATCCGATACCAATTACCTTCGGTTAGAGCGAGCTCACCCGAGCCTCTTAGAACTCCACCGAATCAATTTCCGCACCAAATCGTCTTCACCGCGAACTGTTCGTCCTCCAAACTAATCCCCGGTTTGAACTGCGCACTTATTCACTTATGCGCATGAGAGATGCGCACTTCTGCGTCCTCTTAACTCTAGATCGAAGTCCAAGAGGAGAGCGAAGTGCTTGGTTGCAAATGAGCTTTCTGCGCCATACATATATAGCCATCCTAGCTCCAAAACGAAGGGGTGTCAGCTCTTTAAGCCGACCCCCAAAACATATGCGTTGAAGCCCCTTTGTTACTTATGGGCAGGTCGGCCCTTGCCTAAAGGCAAGGCCGCCCTACGCCCTTATAAACTCTGCACTCCATCGCATTATTTCATATGTATTTCGTAAGTTCTCCCAAGAACGTCGCAACCGGCTCGTGAGAACGTCGCACCTGTCCTTATGTCGCATTGCTGTTTTTGGCCGTCGCACCTCCATTTGTTGTCGTGTTCCGCCCGTCCGTCGTATGGAGGGGTGCCCGCCCGGGTCGCCCTCCCTTCGTCCACGTCTACACGCTCAACCGCCCACACTTGTGTCTGAACCAACTCGCGCCCATGTCTGTGTCCACCAACTCGCTGCTGTTCACCATGCCTTTGTTTGTTGGTTCGCCCACCGGGTGTGGGTCGCCCTTGGGTCGCCCGCCCATCAGGCGCGGGTCGCCCGCGGGTCGACTCGTCGTTTCGGCTCGCCCGAGCCTCAACCGTATGCTATTCCGCCGGTTCGGGTAGCTGCACCCGCTTACAAGTCTGCTGCAGCTCGTCCGCAGCTCGTCTCTCGTGCGCCGGATGACATACTTGCCCGACCTGCCGTAGCTCGCCGTGCACGGGTCGCGGCGCCCGCCCGTCGTGCACGGGTCGCCCACCTGGGTCGCCCGCCCGACGTGCACGGGTCGCCCACGGGTTGCCCACCCGGGTCGCCCGTCGGGTGAAGGCGCGCCTCTGCCCAAAACGCCAGGGCGTTACACTCTCCTCCACCTGAAGACGTTGTCGTCCCGACAACATTCCATCTTAGTGAGTCCTTCACCAAGACTAATATCGACCGTGATGTAGACTCCTCTTCATGATGCAACACCTCTGCAACATATATAAGGTCCCGTCTCCACCAAGCCATTTCCATGTGCCAACTGCCCATGTATAACGAGTGTTACACATCCTAGCCATGTGCCAACACTCATCTCCACGGTTCCATGCCCAGGTCCATGGAAACCCCATCTTCTGCAGCATGTTATAATCACCATACCTGCTCAACCAAGTTGAGGGCTCACTGCCATGAGCAGCTTAACAATGAGCCCCATCTTCTATGTCATCTAAGAAGATGTGGAGCGAGAAGAGCCTGGAGGCTCTCCTTCACTAATCAGTTCGATCCATCTATCAGGATCCTCAATTTCCATCCTTTGTAGATATGCTTCCCGATCTTTCTTCCGGATATTCGGCCTCACATATAACTCATCATCATCATCATCGTCCTCCACCACCTCTAGCCTTCTTGATAAGTCCAAGATGCTATCTGAAAGTGCACGGATGACCTCAGATTGTTCTGCAATCTTTGCCTCCATCGTAGACAACCGCTTGTCTACCTTTACCTTGTCCTCCATCTGCGTTCCTCCTAACTTATGATCGGGTTTTGTTACACCAATGGTTGGAACACCAATGGGCACATCTTCCCTTCCATCATAAATGAAGAGTTTCCTCAAATGTGGCACAACCATAGCTTCAAATTGTTTCATAAACTCCATCCCCAATACTACCTCATAGTCATCAATCCGCACTATGGTGAAGTCCACCTTCCCGGTCCATGCACCAAGTGTAGTGTCCACCTTTTCGGCCATACCAAGGATTGCCATAGGAGGAGAATTCACCGTCTTCATTTGTGCCTTTACAGGTACAAATTTCAGTCCAAGTCTCCTTGCGGTATCTTTACTCATGAAGTTATGTGAAGCCCCACTATCAACCATAGTGAATACATCGGCCCCACCGATCTTCATCTGGACATACTCCAACCTGTTTTTCTCCGGATCTTCTTCCTTGCAATCTTCATCAATAACTGCCTTTGAAGTAGCACTCGGGCCTTCTTCACTTGCAGCCTCATCGTGAGGATCATCGGTAGAAGAAATTCTATCACCAAGTCTTTTTGAACTCGTGAGGTTCCTTCCCCACTTCCTTCTTTTTGTTTCTCCCTAAGCTTGATTTCCTCCTTCAAGACTTCGAGATGTTTTTCAAGGACTAAACAATCCCTCTTTTTCTTGTTTAGCGCATGTCTTATCCTTAGCTCCTTGAATTCTGCTTCAATTAAGATTCCTTCATGTGTAAGCCGAAGGGCTTCATCCTCATCCAGGTCCGAGGCCCCTTTTTCCACCAAGGCACGGAGAGCACTTTTTGTTTCTGACAACCTTTTGCCACAATCCATGTATTCTTGCCTTAGCTTTTCCGTTTCTTCAAGTATCTCCTTCTCGAATTCTTCCATAGTTGCAAAACCTAATTGTTCCAAGAGAGACATCCCTACCGAGTCACCTGCTTTAGATCAAGCAGATTCACCTTCAATTTCAACCGAGACAACCTTGTCCAAGTTTCCATGAGTAATCTGTCCACCAGCTCTGACCGAGCTCTGATACCACCTGTCACGCCCCCAAGTCTACGGTAGTCTTTCGACCGTTCTCCGGCGGGGTGCGGCACCAACGTGTATTTTCTTTTTCGTAATACTCATACACTTGGACTACGCCTTCCACATTAATTTACTTAATTAACCTTCTTTAACCAAGTAGAGCGCATAAAAATTCATAAACATTCATAACCATTATAATTAATATGCAATGTAAACCGAGCACATAACATTGACACACAATTATAATGGGAGGGGCAACTCCCGAACGAGTTCGCCCAAATATATTATGAACCTTCTTTTCAATAATACAACAAGTGTGTCGGGCAGCCCACGGCCAACACTTAGAATTTATACAACGTAGGCAAGAATGCCTTTTACAATCTGATACCAATTACCTTCGGTTAGAGCGAGCTCACCCGAGCCTCTTAGAACTCCACCGAATCAATTTCCGCACCAAATCGTCTTCACCGCGAACTGTTCGTCCTCCAAACTAATCCCCGGTTTGAACTGCGCACTTATTCACTTATGCGCATGAGAGATGCGCACTTCTGCGTCCTCTTAACTCTAGATCGAAGTCCAAGAGGAGAGCGAAGTGCTTGGTTGCAAATGAGCTTTCTGCGCCATACATATATAGCCATCCTAGCTCCAAAACGAAGGGGTGTCAGCTCTTTAAGCCGACCCCCAAAACATATGCGTTGAAGCCCCTTTGTTACTTATGGGCAGGTCGGCCCTTGCCTAAAGGCAAGGCCGCCCTACGCCCTTATAAACTTTGCACTCCATCGTATTATTTCATATGTATTTCGTAAGTGCTCCCAAGAACGTCGCAACCGGCTCGTGAGAACGTCGCACCTGTCCTTATGTCGCATTGTTGTTTTTGGCCGTCGCACCTCCGTTTGTTGTCGTGTTCCGCCCGTCCGTCGTATGGAGGGGCGCCCGCCCGGGTCGCCCTCCCTTCGTCCACGTCTACACGCTCAACCGCCCACACTTGTGTCTGAACCAACTCGCGCCAATGTCCGTGTCCACCAACTCACTGCTGTTCACCATGCCTTTGTTTGTTGGTTCGCCCACCGGGTGTGGGTCGCCCTTGGGTCGCCCGCCCGTCGGGCGCGGGTCGCCCTCGGGTCGACTCGTCGTTTCGGCTCGCCCGAGCCTCAACCGTATGCTGTTCCGCCGGTTCGGGTAGCTGCACCCGCGTCCAAGTCTGCTGCAGCTCGTCCGCAGCTCGTCTCTCGTGCGCCGGATGACATACTTGCCCGACCTGCCGTAGCTCGCCGTGCACGGGTCGCGGTGCCCGGGGCGCCCGCCCGTCGTGCACGGGTCGCCCGCGGGTCGCCCACCCGGGTCGCCCGCCCGTCGTGCACGGGTCGCCCACGGGTTGCCCACCCGGGTCGCCCGTCGGGTGAAGGCGCGCCTCTGCCCAAAACGCCAGGGCGTTACACTCTCCTCCACCTGAAGACGTTGTCGTCCCGACAACATTCCATCTTAGTGAGTCCTTCACCAAGACTACGACCGTGATGTAGACTCCTCTTCATGATGCAACACCTCTACAACATATATAAGGTCCCGTCTCCACCAAGCCATTTCCATGTGCCAACTGCCCATGTATAACGAGTGTTACACATCCTAGCCATGTGCCAACACTCATCTTCACGGTTCCATGCCCAGGTCCATGGAAACCCCATCTTTCTGCAGCATGTTATAATCACCATACCTGCTCAACCAAGTTGAGGGCTCACTGCCATGAGCAGCTTAACAATGAGCCCCATCTTCTATGTCATCTAAGAAGATGTGGAGCGAGAAGAGCCTAGAGGCTCTCCTTCACTAATCAGTTCGATCCATCTATCAGGATCCTCAACCTCCATCCTTTGTAGATATGCTTCCCGATCTTTCTTCCGGATATTCGGCCTCACATATAGCTCATCATCATCATCATCGTCCTCCACCACCTCTAGCCTTCTTGATAAGTCCAAGATGCTATCTGAAAGTGCACGGATGACCTCAGATTGTTCTGCAATCTTTGCCTCCATCGTAGACAACCGCTTGTCTACCTTTACCTTGTCCTCCATCTGCATTCCTCCTAACTTATGATCGGGTTTTGTTACACCAATGGTTGGAACACCAATGGGCACATCTTCCCTTCCATCATAAATGAAGAGTTTCCTCAAATGTGGCACAACCATAGCTTCAAATTGTTTCATAAACTCCATCCCCAATACTGCCTCATAGTCATCAATCCGCACTATGGTGAAGTCCACCTTCCCGGTCCATGCACCAAGTGTAGTGTCCACCTTTTCGGCCATACCAAGGATTGCCATAGGAGGAGAATTCACCGTCTTCATTTGTGCCTTTACAGGTACAAATTTCAGTCCAAGTCTCCTTGCGGTATCTTTACTCATGAAGTTATGTGAAGCCCCACTATCAACCATAGTGAGTACATCGGCCCCACCGATCTTCATCTGGACATACTCCAACCTGTTTTTCTCCGGATCTTCTTCCTTGCAATCTTCATCAATAACTGCCTTTGAAGTAGCACTCGGGCCTTCTTCACTTGCAGCCTCATCGTGAGGATCATCGGTAGAATAAATTTCTATCACCAAGTCTTTTTGAACTCGTGAGGTTCCTTCCCCACTTCCTTCTTTTTGTTTCTCCCTAAGCTTGATTTCCTCCTTCAAGACTTCGAGATGTTTTTCAAGGACTAAACAATCCCTCTTTTTCTTGTTTAGCGCATGTCTTATCCTTAGCTCCTTGAATTCTGCTTCAATTAAGATTCCTTCATGTGTAAGCCGAAGGGCTTCATCCTCATCCAGGTCTGAGGCCCCTTTTTCCACCAAGGCACGGAGAGCACTTTTTGTTTCTGACAACCTTTTGCCACAATCCATGTATTCTTGCCTTAGCTTTTCCGTTTCTTCAACTATCTCCTTCTCGAATTCTTCCATAGTCGCAAAACCTAATTGTTCCAAGAGAGACATCCCTACCGAGTCACCTGCTTTAGATCAAGCAGATTCACCTTCAATTTCAACCGAGACAACCTTGTCCAAGTTTCCACGAGTAATCTGTCCACCAGCTCTGACCGAGCTCTGATACCACCTGTCACGCCCCCAAGTCTACGGTAGTCTTTCGACCGTTCTCCGGCGGGGTGCGGCACCAACGTGTATTTTCTTTTTCGTAATACTCATACACTTGGACTACGCCTTCCACATTAATGTACTTAATTAATCTTCTTTAACCAAGTAGAGCGCATAAAACTTCATAAACATTCATAACCAATATAATTAATATGCAATGTAAACCGAGCACATAACATTGACACACAATTATAATGGGAGGGGCAACACCCGAACGAGTTCGCCCAAATATATTATGAACCTTCTTTTCAATAATACAACAAGTGTGCCGGGCAGCCCACGGCCAACACTTAGAATTTATACAACGTAGGCAAGAATGCCTTTTACAATCTGATACCAATTACCTTTGGTTAGAGCGAGCTCACCCGAGCCTCTTAGAACTCCGCCGAATCAATTTCCGCACCAAATCGTCTTCATCGCGAACTGTTCATCCTCCAAACTAATCCCCGGTTTGAACTGCGCACTTATTCACTTATGCGCATGAGAGATGCGCACTTCTACGTCCTCTTAACTCTAGATCGAAGTCCAAGAGGAGAGCGAAGTGCTTGGTTGCAAATGAGCTTTCTGCGCCATACATATATAGCCATCCTAGCTCCAAAACGAAGGGGTGTCAGCTCTTTAAGCCGACCCCCAAAACATATGCGTTGAAGCCCCTTTGTTACTTATGGGCAGGTCGGCCCTTGCCTAAAGGCAAGGCCGCCCTACGCCCTTATAAACTTTGCACTCCATCGCATTATTTCATATGTATTTCGTAAGTGCTCCCAAGAACGTCGCAACCGGCTCGTGAGAACGTCGCACCTGTCCTTATGTCGCATTGCTGTTTTTGGCCGTCGCACCTCTGTTTGCTGTCGTGTTCCGCCCGTCCGTCGTATGGAGGGGCGCCCGCCCGGGTCGCCCTCCCTTCGTCCACGTCTACACGCTCAACCGCCCACACTTGTGTCTGAACCAACTCGCGCCCATGTCCGTGCCCACCAACTCGCTGCTGTTCACCATGCCTTTGTTTGTTGGTTCGCCCACCGGGTGTGGGTCGCCCTTGGGTCGCCCGCCCGTCGGGCGCGGGTCGCCCTCGGGTCGACTCGTCGTTTCGGCTCGCCCGAGCCTCAACTGTATGCTGTTCCGCTGGTTCGGATAGCTGCACCCGCGTACAAGTCTGCTGCAGCTCGTTCGCAGCTCGTCTCTCGTGCGCCAGATGACATACTTGCCCGACCTGCCGTAGCTCACCATGCACGGGTCGCGGCGCCCCGGGCGCCCGCCCGTCGTGCACGGGTCGCCCACCCGGGTCGCCCGCCCGTCGTGCACGGGTCGCCCACGGGTTGCCCACCCGGGTCGCCCGTCGGGTGAAGGCGCGCCTCTGCCCAAAACGCCAGGGCGTTACAGGGGGGATGGGGTTGTAGCAGCGCGAAGTGGCAGGGGGCGCGGAGAGGGGGAGGGTAGCAGAGGGGGGAGGGGCAGCAGGGGAAAGGTCAGGATGCGGGGGGGGGGATGAGGAGTCTGCAAAGTCGAGGGACCAGCTTCAAGGGGGGAGGAGTGCAGGCACTCCGCTAGAAACCCTAGGGAGGCCGGCGAAGGAACAGAGAAAGGAGCCCAGGTGGAGGGATCGGCAGCTTGGAGAGCGGCAGTAAGGGACGGATCCGACGATTGTGCAGGGTCTTCAAAACTAGCGGACAGGCTTTCGCTGTACATACCTCCAGAAGCCGAGAACGTGGAGCGCCAGATGGAACCGTCTGCCAGCGGGGAGTCCGAGTAGTCCACCTCGTCAAGATCCATCGCCAGCTGCTCGAAACAGATAGTCCTCGGAACCAGGAAAAAACCGTTCGGGGTCCGTCGCCGACAGTCAGGAAGCCGTTGCCGATCAGGTGCGGGAATAGTGGACAGCGGGTAACCGTCCGGGTGGAAAGCGACAGGGGAAAACGACCTTCAGCTGTTGCAAAGGGTTTAGGCGCGGCGACGGAGAACTCTCCACGAGCAGCAAAGGGGGGCAGATCGGGGCAGAAGGGTAAGCCCGAGCGGGATGGAGGGAGCTAGCGGAGATGGGAGGAGGGTAAAGTGAAACGGAAGGAGAGATGTGAGGTAAAAAATATTAAAAAATCACCCTGGCTCAGAGCACGAACAGAGGGGGTACGGGTCAGGTCTGGCTGCAGGACCGATGTCGGCCTGCAGCCCCGAAACGCCAAAACTACAAATCCCGTTCAGGCCATGTTGCGGCCTATTCGTACCTGAGTCGTCGACCCTCGATCGAAACCCTCCCAGCTCCCCGTCCTTCCTCGTGTCACATGCCCTCTAATAATTAATATCATATTATATAATAGTTTTTTTAATTCAAAGGTAAAACTAATAAATTTATTTATTTAAATTTTGAAAATCAAATTTAAATATGATTATTTTATTTTATTTAACACGGTCACGTGATTCATGGTTATAGTATTTCGAGTTCGAGTGGGAAATTGTCATCATCATACATGTCATAACGAAATTTGCAGTGATGGTCTTAGGTGTTACAAAGAAATTTGGATTATGGATTGTATGTGTCAAGGAGAAGGACGTCACTATAAATTTAGGGACAAATTGGTATCATTATACATGTTTATGGCATTACATAGTGTAATTATTATGCCATTGCCAGTGAAATATAGGGGTAATTTGGAGCAATAGTTTTATCTAAAAAAATTTAGAACGTTTTTTCTACTCTTGGCAATGTTTATTATAATAGTGTTGAATAATTCATACCAAAAATGTCTGCTAACTTATTTAAGCCCAGCACCAAAGCTACATAACCCAAAGTAATCCATCAACGGGTCGTCCTCTCCTTCCCTAGTAATGACAAGAACTGCAGGTCGCTCTTAACTGCAGTTAATCGGTGTTTCCGACTGGTCTTTACTGCGGAGAAATGCCCGCCCTTCCGTTGAGTGTGCGTAACGGCGTTAGCGTAATGAGGACCCCGCCAGCCTGGTGCTTGCAGTTGATTTCCGAAGGTGTGAATGACGACAAATCAATATGTGTCAATTGCGAAGGGTTCCGTATCTTTGTTTTTCAACCACCCACATTCTCCTTAGTGTTCTTTAGACGTAACATTGACATTAAATGTATTTGGTATATTTGGATATAAAAAATTAAATTCAAAATTTTAAGAAATATAGAAATGAAATTGTAAAGGTTTAGACACATGCAAATGAAAGATCGAAAGTTAAGTTATTAAAATTTTAATAATGTGTATGGAAAATAAAAATAAAATAGTTGGTATTTAGTTTTATGCATGATATTAAAGTTAGATGGTGTTTGTAATTAAAATGAGATGTTGATTTATTTTGTTCTATTATTCATAAATATTATGAGGTTGATATTGTATTTTGGTTTTTATTTTTGATTGATTTATAGTTCATTTTTCTTGGATATAAGGAAATAGGTTAACAATTCAAAAAGTATGTCTTATGAGTGAAAATATTTCTCTTTAAGAAACAAGAATGAGTTAAGTGACATGGTTTTTTTTTAATAATGATGATGAGTTAGCCCAAAAAAAGAGATAACAACTAATGATGGATGTCCTCAATGTTAATTGACTACTAAAATACAATAGATTTTCCACCCTTTAATGGACATGCCATTGGAGTTGAGTTTCAGTTCGATCAAAAAAATCCATCATGTTTCTAAATATAATTTCCAGATCAAAATAACAAGTCATTATGTTTTTGCAAACAAGAACATTTTTAGCCTATTTATTTATGGAAGACTTCAAAAATCAAAATTTAGATAGAGAATATAGTCTAAATTTCATTGTTCAGCCATAGCATGCCTGTATAAAGTTGTCAAAATAAACTAGCTGTTGCAGAAAGACTATGGGAGATCGATGCGCCCCACTTCCCTTGGAACACCATCATAAACAAAAATATAATAAATATATCCTTCCATATCATTCAGTCCCCTTTTGGATATGGAGTTTGTTGTTTCATTTAGTTCTCTGAAGATGTGTTGAATATTAAAACTAATAAAGTATTGTATGAGAGCTTCAACCCTCTCCCTCCAACCTCTGAGAGCAGGAGGATCGAATGTCGAGTTATCCAATATGCCCTGAATAATAGCCATGGAGTCTCAATAAACATGAATGTTCTAAACCTGTTTTTCTCTTGCAAACCATAAAAGGCCCCATAATGCCACCATCTCCACCCTGGAGTTTGTGCCCATTTCCCTAAACCAATGCAATTTGTAATAAGAATTTCACTAATGCGAAGCCAAGCTCCACATCTGCATCTCCCCCTCTGAGTTGTTGTTGGTTTAAGGGGCTTGACCCAGTTTGAGAGTGTGTTGTGCACCAACAAAATCATCAACCACTGACCCTTTCGGAAATGACCTGCAAGAAGATTGCAGTCTCACCCAAAGTGGTTATGGGAGGTTGTAGAACAAGGTTTCTGCAACCAGAGGGATATGCGCATTGTTGTATTTATGTATTTACTTATGTTTTCTACCTTCCTACAATTTCGCATACATGAATAACTTCGCACTGATGATTAATCTTATAGAATTACCCTTATCAAATCAAATAACATAAAACATTATAACATGTATTCTTTCGTGCAATTCGGTAAAAAAACATACATAATGATAATAACAATAGTAGACAATGAACACAGAAAGATACACAATACTTTGGCAAAAATTCTTCTTTATTAATAATGATCTTCAATACATTATCTTCTTCAACTTGCGCACCCAACTGCAGGTGGTCTGCGCACTTAGCTGTAGACTCTTCCACACCTCCGCATTGTTATGCTCTTAACCTGCAAAGTAATACTGA
Organism: Pinus tabuliformis; assembly: GCA_031772625.1. Classification (NCBI taxonomy): domain Eukaryota; kingdom Viridiplantae; phylum Streptophyta; class Pinopsida; order Pinales; family Pinaceae; genus Pinus; species Pinus tabuliformis. The sequence goes on along the minus strand of CM062818.1, from coordinate 2,031,716,767 downwards.
ACATAGAATATGCTAAGAAAAGATACCCAGAACACAGAACATGCGAAGAAAATATACCCATAACACAGAATAGCAATGATTTTATTACTCAGAGAGAAATGTTCACAGGCCTCTTCGAGGGGGCAACCTCCAATAGAGCAGAGCTCGATTACAAAACAAGACACGATACTCCTCGCAGGGAGTCTCTATCCTTTATATATGACTCATACATGCGATACCACGGGCCAATACCGTGGGTTTTATTAATACCATCTATCTAATACTACCGCCCATTTACCATCTATCTAATACTACCGCCCATTTGCAACTAACTGTGGTCCCGTCATTAATTGCGGTTTAACCACTTACAAATATTAATACGGGTTTTATTGAATCTTGACTATGACATGATCCCATGACATAAATAAGGGGGTTAGGGTGGGACCCTAACATGCCCTCCCCCTTAAGATTAGCCTTGTCCTCAAGGCTGAAGCTGCGGAAACTGCTGAAGAATAGTGGCTGGTTCCCAAGTTGCATCTTCCAGAGAGGTGTCTTTCCATTTGACGAGGACCTCCTTAATCATGCGGCCGCGCAGGTGCTTGTCTCGTGTGTCTAGAACCTGTTTAGGTTGAAGCCAGATTGACCCTTCTTCGTCCAATTCAGGTAGACTGGTTTGAACTCGGCAATTGTTCCCAATCACTTTCTTGAGGCACGATACATGGAAAGCTGGGTGGATTTTTGCTGTAGGTGGCAAAGCCAACTTGTAAGCCACTTCTCCAATGCGCTGAAGTACTTGGTATGGTCCGTAGAATTTTGGAGAGAGCTTTTGACAACCCTTGTCTTTGAGTGATGTTTGCTTATATGGTTGCAGCCTCAAAAAGACCTGATCCCCTTCTTGAAATTGGCACTCTGAGCGATGTTGGTCAGCCTGTTGCTTCATACGGTTCTGAGCTTGATGAAGGTTCTCGCACAGATGGGCGAGCATGGTTGCTCGGTGTTGTAGGAGTTGATCCACGGCTTGTACTTTGGAGCACCCCATGAGATAAGAAGTAGGGGAAGGCGGAAGTTGACCATAGACTGCTTCATAGGGAGTCATTTTGGTGGTGGCATGATAGTTGGTGTTATACCACCATTCTGCCAGAGGTAACCACTGTACCCAAAGGTGTTGCTTTTCTGAAGTGAAACACCTAAGGTAGGCTTCTAGACATTTGTTGACGGCTTCGGTTTGACCATCTGTTTGCGGATGATATGAAGTACTGAGTTTGAGTTGAGTGCCTTGTATTCTGAAGAGCTCCTGCCAAAAATTACTGGTGAAGATTGGGTCGCGGTCGGACACAATAGAAGTGGGCATGCCATGCAATTTGAAGATCTGATCCATGAAAGTTTGAGCAACCAAAGTTGGTGTAAATGGTTGGGGTAGGGCGCAGAAATGAGCATACTTCGACAGTCGGTCCACAACCACCATGATGACTGACTTGTTCCCAGACTTTGGAAGACCTATAATGAAATCCATGGAGACCTCCGTCCAAATTGATGCCGGAATGGGCAATGGTTGTAATGTGCTTGGTGTGTTGATGGTTTCCCCTTTGTGGCGTTGACAGACGTCACATTCTGCTACGAAAGTAAGGATGTCCTGTTTCATGTCGGTCCAAAAAAATGATCTTCTGGTGCGAGCATACGTCTTCTGAAAGCCCGAATGTCCTACAATGGGAGATGAGTACAATTCTGCCAAAATGCGACTTTTGAGGGTGGATGTTGGTGATATTACGACTCTGTCCTTGTAGCGAAGAATATCATTCTGCCACGAGTAGCCCTTGATGGAATTAGGATCTACCTGCAATTGAGAAATGAGTTGGGAGAGCCCAGGATGTGAAAACCATTCCCTGCGAGCCTCTTCAATCCAGTTTGGAATGGGGAGGGAAATTGCGAGCAGAGTACTTTCCTCCTCAAATTGGCGCGACAATGCATCTGCTACACGGTTGTCTTTCCCTTTCTTGTAAATGATCTCATAATCATATCCCAGCATTTTGGCTAACCATTTATTTTGTTGTGGGGAAGATAGGCGTTGCTCCAAAAAATATTTAAGACTGTGATGATCTTAGAGAAAGATTTCGGCGAAAACCACATGGAATGTCATTTGTCGACGTGTTTCGAACCAACCAGTGTGGTTCATCGTCAGGACAAGTTGAAGAAACAGATCCAGCTTAGCATGTTATATAGACCGAGCAGAGCCTCCAACGGCTAGTTTGACCAACCGCTAATATTGACCAAAGGACCAGGATCAAAATAATAGTTTATCAGTAAATAACCAAAAAATAAAGGTCAATTATTATTAAAAGAAAAATTAGTTGCAACGGACCGCTTAATAAAAATCACAAATTAAATAAATAAATAAATAGATATAAAAAACCTCTTCTTCTTATATTGTTTTTCTTTAACACGCAATTTTTATATTATTTAGCTATATACATTACTCTATACACCTAAGTTTTTCTTATTTAGTTATTTTATTTATTATTATTATTATTATTATTAATTTTTATTAATTTATTTAGTTATTTATTTTATTATTATTGTTATTTCATTCAGTTATGTTTTATCCCCCCTTTTAGTTATTCAATTTGATTTCATTTTTTATTTTTCGTGTTTTGTTATTATAGTTATTATTTTTATTCACTTTTAACAATTATTATTATTATTATCAATTTTTAATTTTTAATTATTTTATTTATTATTATTATTACTATTAGTATTAATATTATTATTATTATTAATTTTTATTAATTTAGTTTAATTTATTTATTTTATTTTATTTATTATTTTAGTCATTTATTTATTTTTATTATTATTTTTATTTTTATTCATTCAGTTAGATTTTATTCCTCTTTTAGTTATCCAATTTTATTTATTTATTATTTAATTTTTTTATTTCATTTTCATTTTTATTAATTTTCGTGCTTTATTATTGTTTTATCTTTATTATTATTATTATTCATTTTTAATTTTTAGTAATTAATTAATTAATTAATTTATTATTACTTATTTTATTATTTTATTTTTACTATTGTTATTCTTTTTATTTTATTTATTTATTTTTAATTTTATTTATTCACGTTTTAACTCTTATTCATATCGAGTTATTTATTTTATTATTTTAATTATTATTATCTGATTTCATTTTTATTTTTTTATTTGTTTGTGTATTTATTTCAAGGTTTTTTATATCTATTTATTTATTTATTTAATTTGTGATTTTTATTAAGCGGTCCGTTGCAACTAATTTTTCTTTTAATAATAATTGACCTTTATTTTTTGGTTATTTACTGATAAACTATTATTTTGATCCTGGTCCTTTGGTCAATATTAGCGGTTGGTCAAACTAGCCGTTGGAGGCTCTGCTCGGTCTATATAACATGCTAAGCTGGATCTATTTCTTCAACTTGTCCTGACGATGAACCACACTGGTTGGTTCGAAAGGCGTCGACAAATGACATTCCATGTGATTTTCGCCGAAATCTTTCTCTAACTTAATATGGATCACAGAAGCCTAAACTCTATTACTGTGATGATCTGTGCGGATTTGGAAACGTCGCCCCAACAAGTAAGGTCGCCAGGTCTCGACTGCATGTAAGATGGCCATCATTTCCTTCTCATAGGTAGATTGGCCCAGATTCCTCCCACTTAGTTGTTGGCTGGTGAAGGCCAATGGTCGCCCTTCCTGCATTAAGACCACTCCAATACTTGTTCTCGAAGCATCACATTCAATGACAAATGATTTGGTGAAGTCCGGTAGTGCTAAGACGGGAGTGGAACACATGGCGGTTTTGAGAGCGGTAAATGCCTGTTGTGCTTCCTCGTTCTAGAAGAAGGAATTTTTCTTTAGGAGTTGCGTTAGGGGCTTCGCTATGCGGCCATAGTTGCAGACAAATTTACGATAATAGCCTGTGAGACCCAAAAATCCTCTCAAGCTTTTCAAGGTCTTAGGTTGAGGCCATTCTTGCATTGCCTGGATCTTTTTGGGGTCCACCTTGACACCTTCACGCCCCACAATGTGGCCCAAATACTCAACTTCTTCCATGCCAAACGAACACTTAGACATCTTGACAAATAATTTATGCGTGCGGAGCAGTTGCAAGAGTAGATCTACATGCTGAAGATGTGCCGCCCAAGTGCCACTATAGATGAGGATGTCATCGAAGAAGACAAGGACAAATTTTCTGAGATATGGTTTGAGGAGGTGATTCATAAGGCTCTGAAAAGTAGAGGGGGCATTACAGAGACCAAATGGCATGACCAGGAACTCATAATGGCCTTCATGAGTTCTGAAAGCCGTCTTGGGAATGTCGACTTCCTTCATGCGAATTTGGTGGTAGCCTGAGCGAAGCTCCAACTTAGTGAAGAATTGAGCCCCATTGAGTTCGTCCAGCAAATCATCAACCACCGGGATGGGAAATTTATCTTTGACTGTTAACTTATTGAGGGCCCTGAAGTCGGGACACATCCGCCACTCCCCATCTTTCTTGAGGACCATGACCACTGGGGATGAATAAGGACTAATGCTGGGACGAATGACGCCTGCTTCCAACAATTCCTTGATGATTTTTTCTATTTCATTCTTTTGGGTGAACGGATATCTGTATGGCCGCACATTTGGGGGTTGGGCCCCTGGAACCAATGTGATGCTATGATCATGTTCCCCTCGCGAGGGTGGAAGCTCATGAGGCTTGTCAAAGACCGTCCAATGTTTATTTAAAATCTGTTGCATCTCAGGATGAATTGGCAGAGACATGGTGTCGACTACCTGGATGGCATTAAATTGAGCTACCACTCCATGATGGCCCTTTTTTAACAATTTTTCCATCCTATGCGAGCTGATGATAGAGGGGGCTCCCGCCTGTAGTCCACGGAGGGTATGTGTGGAGTTGTTCCGCTTAAAACTCATATATAACTCCTAGAAATCCATTGTGATTGGCCCAAGAGTGCGGAGCCATTCCGCGCCTAGGACAATGTCGCAACCCCCCATGTGTATTGCAAACATGTGGGTTTTCAATTGATAATCCCCCATTTGAAGTTTGACATTTTCACAGCGACCTTCACATTTCATTGTGCCCCCATCTGCAATCTGGACTTGGAAGTTAGAAACTGCCCGGACGAAACAATGTGCTGCTTCAGCGATCTTTTGATGGATGAAATTATGGGTACTTCCACTATCAATCAAGACTACTACTGGGCGATGTTTAAGAAAACCCTTGATTTTGAGAGTTTGAGGGGAAGAAATTCCTGCCAATGCATTTAGCGAAATAATTGGTTCATCAGACACAATCTCCTTTTGGTTATCTTCTTCGATTGCCTCCGGTTCCTCAAGTGGTGGATCTTCCTCGGTGGAGCTGTAGTCAGTGGCATCTATTTGAAAAAACTTGGGCTCTTTGCATTTATGACCCGGGGAATATTTTTCATCACAGTAGTAACATAGTCCTTGCTTCCTTCTTTCGGCCATTTCCGCAGGTGACACCTTTTGAATCTTAAGTGTCTGAGTCGTATTGGGAGCCTGTGAGGGACGACCTTTAGTGGTGAAGTTGGGGCGGCTGGATTGGGCTGTTAATGCACGTTCCACCTTACGAGCTACCTGGCAAGCCTCTGTCCATGTGGGAGGGTGGTGGAGTAGAACCTGAGCTTTGATGGCTTCTTTAAGACCGCTGATAAAGCATTCCATGTAGAACTCATCTATGAGACCCCTAGTGCGGAAGGCTAAGGCTTCAAAAGCAGTAATATATTCCTCCACTGTACCCGTCTGTCGGAGCTTAGTGAGACGCCCCAAAAAAGAGTCTTCCTGTTCAAAGTGACTTCGAAGAGCTTTGGCAAATTGGGCCCAATTCTGAAAATGTCCATTGCAACGCTGATGCCATTCCTTCCATTGCCATCGTTCATTGTCCAAGTACATGGTGCCCACCATAAGCTTAGTCCCCTCATCTATGATATGATTCAATTGGAAATACTGCTCCATTTGTGCTAGCCATGCGGACGTGTGAGAACCGTCAAATTTATGCATATCCAACTTGGGAGGTCGCTGACTGGGTGGTGGATGGGTGTGCCAGACGTGATGAGAGTGGATAGACTCACCCTCATGGTATTCATGGCCATTATACACCTCCTCATGGGCTGGCTCCTTGCCCTTTGGGAGTGCATCATGTATCTAGAGACTTATTCCTTTAAGCTCAAGTTCAATATTCTTCACCGCAGTTTGGAGGGAGTTCACATGGTCTTCAATTTTGTCTATCCTTTCATTGGCCATCGCTTGAGTGCGAGTTTCTACCATACACCAACCTGATGAAAAATTGGGACCGCCTAAAATTTTTTTACTAAGAAATTGAATGGGACCACCTTGCTCAGCTCGTCGTCCTGATTCTGATGGGCTAGGTCACCAATAAGCGCCCCGGAAGATCTCAGACTTTTTTTTTTTTTTTGGAAAACTCCTAACGGAGTTTTACTCCTTCCTGATCAATACTGCAGTCGCCAAATCCTCAGAATGTCAATGCCGCCAAAAGTCCTGCGAAAATTATATCCAGGGACAGGAACCCTTCACAACTACTCCGATCTGGTGGATCTGAGCTGAATGGTGGAACAACTGCTGCTGCTGATCTGATGGAGTTGCGGGACTGATGTCGGCTACTGCTGCACTTGCTGATCTAGAATAGGTGATGTGTGATCCCCCGATAGAAAGGGAACTATGGTCTTGAGGAGTGTCAGGTGCTACAGATCGCAATATACATAAGGGTCTGACAGTAGTACTCGGCCCAATGTTTCAGGGCTCTAACTAAGGAGGATCGACTGTTCCCTTAGCCGTACAACCCGACTACCCTATCGTACGGGCGAGTAATCTCTTCGAGTGTTGTTCTCGGTGTACTGTAGCCACAAGACGGCCGAAGGTTTATCTATGGCGAGGTTCCAAGGGAGCTAGGGGGCTTCCTATATACCCAGAGGGTACGTGGAAGACAGTCCGTGCGCGGTTCTGTCTAATGCGCTACTACTCGAAGGGGTACCCACAGGGGTTACAAGGGAGTCCAACAGACGTGACCACCTGTTGTATTTCCTGCATGCATGCCTCCCCAAATCCGCAGGTTTATGCGCTTAACGACAGATCCCGTGGTTTAAAGACACCGGGACACGTCTCTAGCCAAAAAAAAATTTGCTAAAATTTGGAGATCCCACCGAGCCCTGGAAAGTGCTCTGATACCACTTGTTATGCTCTTAACCTGCAAAGTAATACTGAACATAGAATATGCGAAGAAAAGATACCCAGAACATAGAACATGCGAAGAAAATATACCCAGAACACAGAATAGCAATGATTTTATTACTCAGAGAGAAATGTTCACAGGCCTCTTCGAGGGGGCAACCTCCAATAGAGCAGAGCTCGATTACAAAACAAGACACGATACTCCTCGCAGGGAGTCTCAATCCTTTATATATGACTCATACATGCGATACCATGGGCCAATACCATGGGTTTTATTAATACCATCTATCTAATACTACCGCCCATTTGCAACTAACTGTGGTCCCGTCATTAATTGCAGTTTAACCACTTACAAATATTAATACGGGCTTTATTGACTCTTGACTATGACGTGATCCCATGACATAAATAACGGGTTTAGGGTGGGACCCTAACACGCACAGTCAACTGTTGAGCCTTTCCCAAAAATACAGACTACAGACATGAATACAAAGATTCAATTCACTTATGATAACCTTATTCAATTACAAAGTATTGCATCTCCTTATATACATTACATCATGACCAAAGTGATGGTCCACAAACCATGGATCCAACAAAACAATGACTAATACCTGAAACCCATTACAAAATAAGGGGCTTTGACCCACCCTAAAGCCCCTAAAACACCGCATGATGAATATAGCTTCATCAGCTCTGCACCTCAAAATGCGAAGTCTTTGACCCAAAACTTGGACCAAGTTAGGTTGCGCCCAACAGACCACCAACACTCACCTGTGACTTGTGTTAGGATATTCCGACACATAGGAAATAGTTAAGTACAACTTGGTCTAGTATAGAGTTAGGTAAAGTGTGTTTCTTTACCGTTGTACATTTTGTAACTTACAATCTGACGGTCACGATATGTAGTGATCCGACAGTTCATTCTCTCCTCGGTATTACCGACACTTGATCCGTGGCTTGACACCCGATTGGTCCATGATTTCTATTTAAAGCGCATGGAGGGTCATTTGTAGGGTAATCCGTGCATGAGAGAAACATATGTAAATTTTCATTCTTTTATTAATAAATTGCCTGAAGTGGCCGCGTTGGCTCAGGCCGTGGACTGTTTCCCTCTTTGAGGGTTTTAACCACGTCAAAAATACTGGTGTATTGATCTGCGATCTGGTTGTGAGCGGTGTCCTTTGGTGTTCTGTCTGAGGAACTTACCCTGTAAATTCCTACATGGTATCAGAGCTGTTTGAGGGCCGCGTCCGTTGGTGATCCAATTCTGAAGCCGGTAGAACTGCATCCGACTGCTGTTTCTGACTGCTTTCGGGCCGAGAGGACTGCTCTGTTGTGGTGGGAGCATCTGTTCCAGTGAGGAACCCCTTTCGTTTCACGCGAAAAGGTTTCCGGTAGCCCTAGCTGCGTCATTTTTAAGATCTGGAGGTATACAATGTTTATTTGTAGTTTACTGTTATTTTCTCTCTGTTTATTTCGGTTTCGGTTTATTTAGCTTTTTTATTACCGGATCTATATCTTTCATTTCTGCGTATGCTCTTTGCCCTGCGAATCTATGCAATCTGGGCAAATCAGAAACAGAAAGGAAGGATTTTTCTCATGCGTATGCTCTTTTCCCTGCGCCTTAGGGTGATCTCGGAAAATCAGAAACATTGAGGAAAATATTTAGTTTCCGGCCAAAGCTAACTTTGAGCTGCAAGGTTCATTTTTGAAAATATTTAGTTTTTCGGCTAAAGCTAACTTCAAGCCGTAAGGTTCGTTTTCTTTGCATGTCCGTGTTGGGTTTTGTGTTTTTTGTTTTGTAGGGAAAAAGAGTCTTCTCAAAGCAAGCACGCAACCCAAAGCATCAACCCCCTCTCTCTCTCTCTCTCTCTCTCACAAATTTTTTGTATAGCTCAATTGGTTCAAAGCTATTCTAAGAGAGTAGAGGTCTTGGGTTCAAGTCTCCATTTTGTGGGGGCGGACTTTTTCATTTCCGCACATTCCCGTACCTCGTCGGCAACTTCAACAACTTTTTTCAAAAAGCCATATCTTCTTCATCCGGAAGCTGTTTTCAGAGCCATTTTTTTTAAACCAGCCTAATTTTTCGAGATCTATCCATTGGAACATTTAGTTTCAGCATCTTTAGCTTCAGTTTCTGTTGAAATGGAAATTCAATACCAAGTTACCCTTGACAGCACCAACTACTTCCAATGGTTGGCCTACATTAAGGATTTACTTAGAAGTAAAGGTCTCTACAGAATAGCCTCAGGCCAAGAAAAGAAACCGAAGGATGAAGATAAGGCTGCTAAATGGGAAAATAGGCAAGATCAAGCACGTGGATTGATAGGGATGTCTATTTCTCCAGATCTTAGATTCCATACTGCAGAACTTGATACTCCTGATGAAGCAATGAAACAAATCAATAAAGTTTTTGGGATTAAAAATGAACTTAGAGCCCATCAACTTGAAAATGAGTTACTTACATTGGACCCTAATAATTTTTCTTGCATTGAAGATTTCTTGTCCAAGTTCAAGACCCTTAGATATCTCTTGGAAGGTGTTAAAGTTAAGAAAGAAGATAGTAACCTTATCTATTCCATTCTTACAAAGTTGGGACCAGCCTACTCTGTGTTTGTTTCCACCTTCCATTCTACAAGAGAAGCCTTCATTTCTCAAGGAATAGACTACAAGTCCCCTTCCTTTGACTCTTTTTGTGATTCTTTAATAAGAGAACAAGAAAAACTCTTACACCTTGGTCTTCTTAATCTTGGAAACTCTTCCAAGAAAGCGTTAGCCGCCCAACAACAACCAAATTCAAAGAATCCTAAGAAGTCATATCCTAAAAAGAATGGTACTAAACCAAACAAGGGTCCTAAGCAATTTCAGCCCCAAAATGAAAAATCATTTCAACAAAATGATAAGACAAATAAAAACAAAGGGAAGAAGACTGATAGACATTGCAATTTTTGTAATCGAGATGGCCACTTAGAATCAAAATGCTTTAAGAAGATGGAAGCCTTGGAAGCAACAATGAAGAAGCATAACATCCATTTGGGGCAATCTTCAACTTCAACTTCATCTTCAGGAATGGCACTTTCTGCATGTGGTTGTCAAGCATCTCGGTCTGGCTATGCATTAAATGTATCTTCTTCTTCTCATTCTCATGAGTGGCTCATTGATTCTGGAGCTTCTTATCACATGGCCAAAAACAAAGCCATGTTTTCTTCTTTAAATGATTGTAACACCAAAAATATATATGTTGGTGATGATAGATCTGTTAATGTTGTAGGGACTGGAACTGTTCATCTAGACAATGGTCAGTTTAATGATGTATTATGTGTTCCAACCTTATCCTGCAACCTTTTATCTGTATATTAGATAACTCATTCAGGTGAAGGTAAAATCGTTGAATTTTCACCTCATGATGTTGTAATCAAGGACTTAAGAGATCCTAAACAAATTTTCGCTACTGGCATTGCTGATGATTCTACAAGGTTGTATAAGTTTCACAACTTTGGGTCATCAAATCTTCCCTCAGTATTTGTTGCTCATAACGATGAAGTGAGCAAACTTTGGCATGAGCGATTTGGTCACTTAAACTATCGCTCCCTTCAGCATCTATGTAAAGAAAATATGGTAACAGGTCTTCCTATGGTATCTTGCAGAGATGGTGTTTGTTCCGGATGTGTACTCGGAAAACATCATCGGGACAGTTTTGAAAAACGTGCCTCTTGGCACGCCTCAGCCCCTTTACAGCTTGTGCATAGTGATTTATGTGGTCCACTTCGAGTTGTGTCATTCTCTGGCTGCAAGTATTTCTTAACTTTCATTGATGATTTCTCTAGAGGCACTTGGGTATACTTCTTAAAACTCAAGAGTGAAGTATTTAACACTTTTTTGGCCTTCAAGGCCTTTGTTGAAAAACAATCTGGACATCAAATTCTTAAGTTAAGATCTGATAATGGCGGAGAATATTTTAAAAACACATTCATCAACTATTGCACTGAGAATGGAATTCAAATGCAACATACTGTTCCATATACTCCACAACAAAATGGTGTAGCTGAAAGGAAGAATCGCACCTTAAAGGAAATGGCTAATTGTATGCTACAATCTAAAGGACTTGGTCTTAGTTTTTGGGCAGAAGCAATTAACTGTGCAAATTACATAATAAATCGCACTCCTACTAAGGCTTTAAAGAATATCACTCCAGAAGAAGCATGGAGCTCAATCAAACCAGATGTAAGTCACTTTCGTGTTTTTGGAAGTGAAGCGTGGGCCCATATTCCAGATGAAAAGCATAAAGCTTTAGAACCTAAGAGTGAAAAATGTACTTTTGTTGGATATTCTGAAGATGTCAAAGGCTATAGACTTATTCCATTTAAGTCCAAAAATGTTATCATTAGAAGAGATGTAAAATTTGATGAAAATATATCAGCCTGCGAGCCTAGTCCGGCGGATGTGCCACCTCTCCCTATCTCTTCTACCTTTGAAAACATTTCTTCTTCAGATGATGAAAGTGAGGATGACAATCCTCCCCCACCATCTCAGGATCCTCCTTCAGCTCCTGAGCTTCCAAAATGGGTTCGTGCTACTCGAGATGCAGCAGGTGATCTTGCCGGTGATCCTACAGATCAGCGATGCACACGTTCTCAGTTCGAGAGAGCCTCTTCTTTACTGGCTCAAGCTCCAGTAAATTATGATCCTGACACCTTTGCAGAAGCTTCAGGCCATCCAGATTGGGAAGCAGCTATGAATGAAGAATATCATTCATTATTGGAAAATGATACATGGGATCTTGTTCCTCTACCAAAGGGACGAAAACTTGTTAGATGCAAATGGGTTTACAGAACCAAAAATGGACCAGATGGAAAAGTTGATAAACATAAAGCTCGTCTTGTTGCTAAAGGTTTTTCACAGGTTGAAGGCATTGACTACACTGAAACCTTCTCCCCTGTTGCCAAAATGAACTCTATCCGCCTTGTTCTTTCCCTTGCTGCCTCTTTCAAATGGGAAGTCCATCAGATGGATGTTAAATCTGCCTTCTTGCATGGGGACTTGCATGAAGAAATCTATATGGAACAACCCATTGGCTTCATACAAATAGACTCCAGCCTTGTATGTCGACTTAAGAAATCCATTTATGGTCTCAAGCAAGCTCCTCGGGCTTGGTATGCCAAAATGGATAGCTTTCTTTTAGAATCTGGCTTTTCTAGGTGTCATTCTGACAATACTGTCTACACCAAGAAAGTGGGCAACTCTCTTATCATCCTTGTTCTTTATGTTGATGATCTTATCCTTACTGGTAGTGATCCCAACCTTATAAACCATGTGAAGTCTAGCCTTAAAAGGAAATTTGAAATGACAGACTTAGGACACTTACACTATTTTCTCGGTCTTCAAGTCTTGCAATCCAAGGAGGGTATTTCTCTTTCCCAGTCCAAGTATGCCTGTGATATTCTACGCCATTTTCACATGGAAGACTGTAAGCCAGCCCCTTCTCCCTTTCAGTCTGGAGTCAAACTTTCAGTCACTTGTACTTCTCCTGAAGTTGATGCTACCTTATACCGTCAATTTGTAGGAAAACTTTTGTATCTAACCCATACTCGTCCTGACCTTTCCTTTGCTGTTGGCCTTGTTGCTCGGTTCATGCAAAACCCCCGTGAAAGTCATTGGAAAGCAGCTAAAAGAATACTTCGTTATGTTTGAGGTACAGTTCAGTTTGGGATTCATTACAGTGCCGAAGCATCTCCTCTATTGGTTGGTTTCACTGATTCCGATTGGGCTGGTGACCCTGATGATCGGAAGTCTACTGCGGTTATGTGTTCACTCTTGGTTCAGGACCTATTACATGGGCTTGCAAGAAACAAGGTGCCATTTCTCTTTCATCAGCAGAAGCAGAGTATCGTGGTGCCGTAGAAGCTAGTAAGGAAGCCTTGTGGCTTCGTCAGATCCTGTCAGAGTTTGGCTTTGAGCAGCAGCATCCAACTACACTTTGGTGTGATAATCAAAGTTCCATTCAGCTATGCAAAGATCCAGTCCAACATCAGCGCAACAAACACATTGAATTGCACATGCACTTCATCAGAAAGCTCATTCACGACCATGTTCTTGAAGTGCAATATTGTTCAACAGATGATCAAGTTGCAGACATCTTCACAAAGCCTCTCACAGAGGCGAAGTTCACTAAACTTCGATTTATGGTTGGAGTTCAAGAAGTTGTCACTAAGGGGGGATAGGCTCTAGTGCCTCCTTCCTTCTCCTATTGTGTCATATTTGTAAATCCTTCAATCCTATCCCAAGTTGTTTTTAAGGGGGGATGTCATGATATTCCGACACATAGGAAATAGTTAAGTACAACTTGGTCTAGTATAGAGTTAGGTAAAGTGTGTTTCTTTACTATTGTACATTTTGTAACTTACAATCCGACGGTCATGATATGTAGTGATCCGACGGTTCATTCTCTTCTCGGTATTACCGACACTTGATCCGTGGCTTGACACTCGATTGGTCCATGATTTCTATTTAAAGCGCATGGAGGGTCATTTGTAGGGTAATCCGTGCATGAGAGAAACATATGTAAATTTTCATTCTTTTATTAATAAATTGCCTGAAGTGGCCGCGTTGGCTCAGGCCGTGGACTGTTTCCCTCTTTGAGGGTTTTAACCACGTCAAAAATACTGGTGTATTGATCTGCGATCTGGTTGTGAGCGGTGTCCTTTGGTGTTCTGTCTGAGGAACTTACCCTGTAAATTCCTACAACTCGTCCCTAGTCACTCAGCTTCAGTTCCCTTGATATTCATTGCAATTTTGTTGTATACTGCATTATACTGCTGCACCGTTTCTGCCATTTGTTTCTCATGCTTACGCATTTTCTCTAGCAATGCCTCTGTGGTTGGGCCAATAGCCTTCTGCAGTATATCTACATCCCTTGTCTTCAATTCTTTGAGCCTGTCATCCACTGCCTGAGACAGTTTGAGCACCTCATCCTTCCATGGCTAAATCCTTGCTTGCAATATTTACTCCTTCCTCCGAAGCTCATCTATCTACTTTTGGAGGTTCTTCCCTTCAGTAATGATGGCGAGTCTCTACAAGACCGGTAAGGTCTTTATAGCTTCCAGGATCTCGTTACGCTGCTTCTGCTTCACCTTTAATTCTTCCTTGGTTTTCTAGATGTTTGGATCCTCCTGTAGTGAGGTCCAAATCTACATCGTGTCATCCAATAGATTCCCGTAGTCCACCACTGTGTCAGATATGCCTTTCAACGTTGCCTTTAAATCTTTATGTCTATGCTCCTGTACTCCTAGTGGCATGGCTAGTTGCAACCTTATTTGCATCTCTGATATCTTCACTTCATAATCAAATTTGAGCTTCACCAATGTATTCTTCAATTCCTTGATCGCGAGGGTGAGCTTCATAGCCTTTTTTACTGGTGGTTCCTCGTCATCGATCTTCACATTCGAGCCTGAGCTACAACTCTCTTGGATGGCTTCTTCCAACTTCTCTTATTGTTGAATTGCATCATCTATGTGCTTAGCCACCTCCTCCAACTGCTTCTTCAGTGCAACTTTCTCCTTTTTTGTCTGTGTTTTCATCATTGAGGTTCGTTGCTCCCACTCCTTTAGCTCAGTTGTTAGACTTTGATGGATTTCATGCAGCATTTGAATTGGTATTGTAGAAATATTTATGCTGACATTATTCCATACTTTAGCTCGTTCTTTGTCCTCCGGTGAGTGTTGGCCCTTGATTTTGGTCTATTTTTGCTAAAGGAAACTTACTTAATCCGTATATTTTCCATCTATTTTCCACTTTATCCATCCCGTTTTGATGTATTTCATGTCTATTCAGGTATTTAATTTTAATTTTTCAAATTCTAAAGTTTTTATGAAAATTTAATTTCAAGTGCAAATATTGACAGATTCAGAAATTCTCATAATAGCTATATGGATGACATGTTTGCAGGACACTTGGGCACGAGTTTGATGCATGGATGGACAACTTGGGAATTAGGACTAAGCTAACTCCACTTGGTTCGATTAGAACAAGCTTTATTAGGCCCATTTAGTGCTGGTCAACCATGACTAGTCACTCAGAAAATCCATAGAAATAGAGCAGTTTTGAGATTTTATGGGATTGACCATATTTTTTGGGATGGGATTGATGAATTCGACTTATATATGTGAATATGAATAGATATGTTTGTTAGAAAGATTATAGATCAGTTTGTTTCACAAAACTTCTATTTAAATTCAAGACTTTGATGGCTTATGTAGTGACTTTTGTATAATTTCATGCTGAGATATTTTGGAGTTGAAAGCTAATTTGAAGAACCTGTGCTACTACTATTTTGTTGCTCAATAATGTGGATGTGTGACTGAAGTTTAAGCTTCTGATATCAATCTTAAAAGTGTGCAAAGCAAGGGTGGAGGGCCCCCATTCCAAGCTAAGTACACTTCTTTGTTTAGACTAGTTTAATTTTCCTTAATCTAGTTATTTTAGAACTTGTTTACATGCTTTGTTTCAGATTGATTTATGGTTAATGTATGATGATTTATTTCATTAAATCTTAGTTTATTCATCATTTTAGTAAGACGGGAAAACAAAGTGTTGAAGTTGAGCACTCCTTCTGTTAAATTGGTGAATTGTAACTAGTTTTTTTTTTTTTGGATTACATGCAAGTAGCTTCCTTATGTATTTTTGGTTTTCAATTGATAGCATTATGGTGAATGAATTATGATGGAAAATATCAAAGGTCTCTTACGTTAGGAGCCTCCCTTCATTGATTTGTCCATCTTAAGCTGTTAGTTTCTGATTTTTGTTCATCAAGTAATAATTGAGGAAGAATTAGACCTCTTAAGTTAAGAGCCATTTTAGCTTTCCCTCATTACAAAGTGATTTGGGATTGTTAATATAGGTTATATTTGTAATATGCACTTCTTTAGTTTTTGAAAAACTTTTCTTTCAAGTTTGATTACATCTGATATTCATATATAGTGGACTTGCCTTCAAGTATTACCAACCTGGATTGATAAAGAATATTTTTGTTAATTTGTGTGAATAAATTAGCTCAACATTTTGGCGCCGTTGCCGGAGAGAAAATTATCGACATAATCAATAGGAAGATGTGCAAAAACTCTAAAAAATTCATAAAACAAAAATAAAAAAATTACTTACATTTCTTTTGGTTATGTTTCTTTATGCCTAGAAATAGAGATCCTCAAGGTAGATTTATTAAAAAACCCCCACAAATATAGGTAGGACCATCAAAGCCAACAACACCAATTACTGGTAAATCAACAATTGAGGAATTGGAAGAAAAACAAAGAACTGGAAAAAGGTTAATTTTAATTGAGAGGCAAATTTTGTTAGCCTAAGAGGTAAAAAGAAAACAGTTATCAACTTTAGGAAAACAAAAAGAAATTGTTAAAGAAAAACAACCTATTCTTGAATCTACAGGTCAACCTGTCTTTGAACAAGCTGAACCTCAAATTGACATTGAAACAATCAAAGCTATGGCAGAAGAGGGACATGGATCTGTTATTCTTACTCTCGAACAAAGAATTGAATATGAGAGACAACAAAGAGAGTGGAGAAGACAAAGAGAGGAAGAGGCAAAACGAGAAAATGATAGAAAGGTAGAAGAGGATAGAAAAAGACAAGAAGATGGTGGTGATCAGGAAACTACCTTTGGCTTTCCAATAGTAGATACAAGTGCAATATTAAGAGAAGAGGTGAAAATGAAAATATTCCACCTTCTGTATTGCCAAATTTTTATGGAATGTCAACAGAAGATCCTGATTCTTTTATGATTGAATTTGATATTCTATATAGAACATATGGATACACTGATGATACACACAAACTTCATCTCTTTCCTGCTACATTGAAAGCAGCAGCCTTAAAATGGTTCATGGGTTTAGGAGAGCAAACAATAGCTTCTTGGGATGATATGAGATCAATCTTTCTTAAAAAGTATCAAGCCTATTGTAGGCCTAGGGACTCAAAGGAAGATGTTTTCAGAATGACACAACAAGAGGAAGAAAGTCTAGAAGAATACTTAGAAAGATTTGCATATAATCTACAAAAATCCAAACAACACTCTAAATCAAGAAACCATTCGAACAATCTTTCTCAAAGATATAAGAGATGAATATCTTGACATTCTGAATGTGATGGGCAAGGGAGATATTTCAAATTTTCCATTTAATGAAATTGCTGAATTATGTCAAAAATATTCTAGAGGAAGATCAAAATATGGAAAGAGAGATGGGAGTTCAAAAGCAACGAAATCAGGAGCAGGAGGAGTAACAAGAGCAGAAATAGGAAGCTTGTTAGAAAACTTCAAAACTGACCTCCTAAGTACATTAGGAACTCAGGTAGATGTTCTAAAAGCAAATAAGAAGAAGGAAGAACAAGAACACGCTTTAGCAATATTTTGTTCCAAATGTAGAAAGCAACATTAATTAAGAGAATGTCCTTTGGATAGTGTTCAAGTATGTGGTCTTTGTACAGAAAACCATTCAACAAAAAATTGTCTAAGGTTGAAAGAATTGCAAATGAATCTAATGGAAGAAGTGCAAGGAATAGAAGGTTTCTATTATGTGGCACCATGAAGACCTTGGCAACCAAGGATTCTTCAACAAAATTTGCAACAGTTCCCTCAACAAAATTATCTATATCCTCCTCAAAATTCTTGGAATACTCTAATGCCATGGGAAGCTTGGCCTCCACAACAATATCCAAACCAACCTGCACAAGGATGGAGAGGATATGGTTATGGAAATCAGCCACCTCAACAATACCAACAAAAATACCAGCAACAATATCAACAACCATTTCCATATCAACAATATCCACAGTCCATGCCTTTTCTGCAACAAAATTCTGCATATCCGCAATCCATGCCATTTCCACAACAGAATTCTCCACCATTATTAACACAACCACAATAGTTACAGCTACCTTTGAACCAACCCAGACCAACTCAATTACCAGCCCAACCAGTGGCAAATCCAAACAATAAGATGGATAAACCTGCATACACTGTAGAAGAAGCAGCATATTTTCCAACATATTCTATTCTTCCCGTAAATGATGTCCATTTAAGGTCTGGAAAGGTGCTTACAAAAGATTCTCCTCCAATCATAGAAGAGCCAATTGAGCAAGGAGAACAACCTGAAACATCACAATCTGAAACACAAATTCAGAAAGGAAAAACTATTATAACTCAAACACCACCCTATCCTGAGAGGTTAGTAGAGCAACAAAAAGAAATGAACCTTCCTGAATTTGATATTTTGGATGAATTGAAAAATGCTTATGTAAAAATTCCTTTATTGAAAGCAATCAAAGAGATACCAATATATGCTAAAACAATAAAGGAATTATGCATTAAGAAAACTGGTAAAAAGAAGAAGGATCCTACTACAATCCAAGTCATTGGCAAATTAGCAAGCCTCATGTCAACACAAACAATGGTAGAGAAATATATTGATCTTGGTATCCCTATGGTTACTATTTCAATAAATAATTTCTCAGTTCCAAACACATTAATAGATTTGGGAGCCGCTATAAATGTAATGACTATGGATACAGTGAAGAATCTGCATTTAAACAATATTAGATAAACTTCTACAATTCTAGAGTTAGCAGACAGATCTAAAGTTGTACCAGAAAGAATACTAGAAGATATCATAGTCTCTTTGGATTCATGGGAGTATCCTATTGACTTCCTTATCTTACAGCCAAAAACAAATTTGGGAGGACATCCTCTAATCTTAGGCAGACCATGGCTAGCCATGATGAATGCCTTTATAGGATGCAGATCTGGAAGTATGATTATTTCACATGGAGATGAATAAAAACACATTACACTTTATTTACCTCCACAATCATCTTCTTTAGAATCAATACTTGAAACTCAAGAACAGCAGCAAACTAAATCATTGTTAAGTATAAATCAAGTATTTGACCTTAAAGAAGAAGAAGAGAATGGGGATTTAATGAATCTTTCCATCTCAGAACCAAACATTTCATAGCAGCTTAGAGAGATTCAATATGAAGCTGCAAGTAATCTTTTTAATCGATGTTTTCAGGAAACTTGTACAATTCAATCCTTACAAAGCTCTTTTGCAAACATTTTTCCTGTAAACACAATTACCAATTCAACAACAAAAACAATTGAGATATATCTTGGAAAACATTTGAACATTGGAAACCATTTGCAATCGTCACAAGAACAAGAGTTAATTGCATTATTACAAAAATATTCAAAAGCTTTTGCCTGGGATTATACAGACATTCAAGGAATCCATCCCAATACATGTATCCACCACATTTATACAGATGATCAGATCAAATGAATGAGGCAGCCTCAAAGACAAATGATCCCATGATGAAAGAAATAGTGAAGGAAGCACTGCAGAAATTGCTTAAAGTTGGGTTCATCTATCCTATTTCAGACAGTCAATGGGTTTCCCCATTGGTAATAGTACCAAAGAAAAATGGGAAGCGGAGGATATGTGTAGATTACCAGGAATTAAACAAAACAACATTAAAAGATCATTTTCTGCTACCATTCATTGACCAGGTTCTAGACTCATTAGTTGGAAAGAAATTTTTCTCCTTCCTAGATGGGTTTAGTGGGTACAATCAGATTAGAATAGCAACAGAAGACCAAGACAAAACAACATCACTTGCCCATGGGGAACCTATGCATATAATGTCTTGCCATTCGGATTATGTAATGCACCTGCAACTTTCCAAAGAGCAATGCTTGCAATATTTGCTAATCTAATCCATGAATGTGTAGAAGTTTATATGGATGACTTCATGGTATATGGAAACACATATGACGATTGCCTCAACAATCTTGAGAAAGTTTTGAAGCGATGCATATAAACAAATTTGTCATTGAGTAAAGAAAAATGCTATATGATGTTGACAGAAGGCGTAGTTTTGGGACACCATATTTCCGCCTCAAAAATTAAGGTGGATCCAGCAAAAATACAAGTCCTTGTGAATTTAATGACACCTACAACACAAAAAGAGGTAAGGAGTTTCCTGGGTTATGCAGGCTACTATAGATTATTCATAGAAAACTTTAGTAAAATATCCCAACCTCTATTCAAGTTATTAGCAAGAGATGTTGAATTTCAATGGACAAATCACTGTCAAAATGCATTCTAAACATTGAAAGAAAAACTATCAATTGCACCCATTCTTCGTGGACCAAACTGGTCTCTGCCATTTCATATTTCAACTGATGCATCTAATACTGTGATAGGTGCATCACTTGGGCAGAAAGAAAATCTGTTCAATTATGCAATATATTTCATAAGCAAGAACTTAACACCTGCAGAATTGAATTATACAGTCACAGAAAAAGAAATGTTAGCTGTAGTATATGCAATAAATAAATTTAGGTATTACATAACAGGATACCAAGTATTTATTCATACAGACCATTGAGCAATAAAATACTTGGTGAATAAATCTATCACGAATGCGAGAATAACAAGATGGTTACTGTTAATGCAAGAATTTAACATCACAATTCAAGATTGACTAGGTAAAGAAAATAAAGTGGCTGACTTTCTTTCACGAATACATTCACCCAACGATCCAAATTCAGTTGCAGATAACTTTCCGGATGAACATTTGTTTGCAATAGCAGTAAAAACACCATGGTTTGCAGACATAGCAAACTATCTATCTTCTGGGAAATTTCCAACACAATTCTCAAAAAAACAAAAACGAAAAATCATTAAAGAAAGTTTTAGGTATGGTTGGGTAAATGGCAATTTGTTTTATACTGGTTCAGATTTAATAATAAGAAAATGTGTGAGAAAGGATGAGATATTAGAAATCCTGAAAGCATGTCATGATGAACCATGTGGTCGTCATTTTGTAGACAAACAAACAGCCTACAAGGTGTTAGAATTAGACTACTACTGGCCAGCAATCTTTAAAGACTCCAAGGCATATGTCAAGCAGTGTGACAGCTGCCAAAGAATAGGGAGACCAATAGTATCAGATGAGATGCCACTCAAACCACAAGTTCTAATAGAACCATTTGAGCAATGGGCTCTAGATTTTGTGGGACCAATAAATCCATCATCAAATGGCAAAAGGTACATCTTGGTATGTACAGATTACGTCACTAAATGGGTGGAGGCAAAGGCAGTCACAAAAGCAACAGAAAACACAGTGGTCACCTTCCTCTTTGAAGAAATATTTGTAAGATATGGAGTGCCAAGACAGATTGTAATCGACCAGGGAGCACAGTTTACTTCAAAACTTGTTCGGGATCTTACAAAAAAATATAAGATAAAGCATCGAAAGTCCACACTGTATCATCCTCAGGAAAACAGACAAGTGGAAGCAACAAACAAAGTCGTATAGAATATAATGACCAAAACAGTACATTTGAACAGAAAGTATTGGTTAGAAAAACTAAGGGATGCACTATGGGCACACAGAATCACATGGAAAAACACCACTGGATTTAGTCCATACCAGTTAGTGTATGGAAAAGAGGTCTTATTGCCTATAGAATTTCTGATACACACATATAAATTGGTAGCCAAACTAGGACCAGAACTGTCTGAAGCACAATAACAGCGGATAATGCAATTAAATCAACTAGATGAACATCGCCAGCAGGCAATAGAACACACAACATTGGTACAACAACAACGCATGAAATGGCATGACAGATTTATTAAGTACATGACTTTCAACAAAGGAGACTGGGCACTATTGTTCGACTCCAAGTTCAAATATTTCAAGGCCAAATTCACAACACACTGATTAGGGCCATATGAGATAGAAGAAATCTTTGATAATGAAGTTGTTTTAGTCAAGACAATTGACTAGGAGTCTACATCATTTTTGGTAAATGGACATAGGCTCAAAGTTTACAACAGGCCTTTGACAAAGAAGAATACATGAAACAACTGATACAAGGAACATAACTGGGAATAATGGCACAGCAGACCCAACCATCTTCCAGTGCTACAGAAGAATAAATAATAATAATAAATTAATAATAAATAATAAATAATAAATAATAAATAATAAATAAAACTGTTTGCTAGTGAAAACCAGGAAACTAGCGCTAAGCAAACAAGAATTCATAGAGGAAAACCAACATGTTTTGGACTGTATGAATTCACACTTTCTTGTTTTATTTCTATCACAACTTCGATTTGCAGGATATCCTCCAAACAAGCATGACTTGAGGACAAGTCAAATGACAAGCAAGGGGGAAGGTTGCACAAAAAATTTAGTTGTGCAGTTGAATTGATGACGGAACTTGTATTGTTCACAGTTGGGACCTGAAACAATGATAGAGGGATCTGAAATATTAGCATAAACATGTACATATTGCATAAAAGTGTGCATGACAGAGGGACTTGAAATATTAGCGTAAGTGTGCATGATAGCTAGGACCTGAGTTATGAAATAATTGCAGAGGGACCTGAACAACAACCAGCAATTCAAGAACCAGAACCAATGAAGAATGTAGAACAAGAAGCAAAAATAAATTCTATCTTTCAATCTATCTAAGACATTTGATCAAAAGACTTCATCCAGTTTGTAAAGAA
The DNA here is from genome assembly GCA_031772625.1 of Pinus tabuliformis. Taxonomy (NCBI): domain Eukaryota; kingdom Viridiplantae; phylum Streptophyta; class Pinopsida; order Pinales; family Pinaceae; genus Pinus; species Pinus tabuliformis. The sequence goes on along the minus strand of CM062818.1, from coordinate 2,031,693,958 downwards.
CAGTAGACATCATCCAATATTATCAGGGAAGTACAAATATAGTAAGTACACAATTTTGCTCTTGTAAATTCAATATTTTTTTAGAAATTTTTAGTTTTTGTTAAATTGAGATTAGTACCTGAAGTATATATTTTCCATTATCTCCACCCATTATCTTAAGTATCATCTTACATTTATGCATATCCTATAACCCTCAACCATAACCTTGTACATCCTATATTCATTTCATATTCATAACCTTAAGCCTATACCCCTAAGTATTTTTCCTCAAAGCAAAAAGGGATCAAAAGAGAATGCAACATGATGATACCTGCACAAACAATTCAAACATTAGACATGGAGATAATTTTAAACATGACCTAGGTGGTCATTTTAAAATTATGAGAAATATTTCAACAAGGGAATATATCCCAATTTTGAAAAGAAATACATCAAAGAAATGTATTAAACATTATATGCGCATTTTAAAAGGAAATACATCAAAGAAATGTATTAAACATTATATGCGCATTTTGAAAAGGTAATACAAAAAAGGAAATGTATGAAACATAACATTGTTGCGTGCATAACAAAAGTGGCAAACAAGGCAATGATATTAGGTAGGAGGATATAATATGATTTCATAGTGTGGGCTTGCAATAATATGATTTCATAGTATGGCGTCGACAACAGGGTTCAAAGTCTAATGAGATTGAAGTCGTGGGATGAGACATGAACGCAAACGGAGTTATGATGCGTTGGCAGGGTTGTAAACAGTATCATAAACTTGTATGGCTGATGCGTTCAAATAATTCAATGGAGGATGTGTTGGCAGGGCTGTAAACAGTATGGAAGGACAGCCACGACCTGCATGCAAACAAGCCCGAATTTAAATCATGGAAACAGTCAGGTGCGACTGGTCAAAAGGACCGACACGCAGGCATTAGCCAATAAGATGTGCTTATGGCGTACTTAGCTAGAGCACGGTAAAAAATGTTGAAAACGGTCAAGAAAATTAAAAACCAAAACCTTTATGCCTCTTAGAACCATTATGCTGATTGCTTAAATGCATTTGTATGCCATTATCGCCCTTAAGAGCTCAGGAGAATAGTGGTGAAAGCGCTAAACGTTTTGACAGAGGAAGCGAGGGAAAAACATAACTGAGCTTATGGAGAGATAAGTAGGAAAAATTAACGGAGATAGTGCGAGTTAGTTGCCCAGAATCTCATGAAAATTTCAGGTAAGACGAGATTTGATTTGCTTCCATAAGATCACAAAGGTGAAGTCGGGATTACAATCATCGATTCTTTTGTAGGAACTGCCTGTCATTTAAACGTATATATATATCTGTTTATGCCACCAGTCAGCACGCCAAGGCGTTGAAATGAAGCTTGAGGAGATACGGGTAATGTGGAGTGCTATTAAAATAGTCCACGAGTCCAGCAGATAGCCAGGTGAACGTCAAAAACTCACCATGATTTCAGAAGGTAATATATGCAAGGTTTAGATAAACCAACAATGAAGTTAATGGAAGAAAGAATAAACGGTCATGCATTGCAAAAAAAAGGGTCTGTTCATAAGTGTTAATTGCATAAACTAAGGTTTTGAATGGAACACGTAATTTGTGTAAAAACAAACAGTTAATTACACCTGTGCGTATAATAAGGCAGTTTGATCAAATCCTAGTTTGATGCATGAAAATGTGTAAATAAAACAGAGTATTTGGGTCTGTATTGCATGTTTTTAATACACAAATAGAGCAGGGGTTTGTATGAGCTATTCAACAATGAACAGAGGAGTTTTTTTTTTTTTATGGTGTTGTTCCAACCAGGGAAGAGTTGAAAATGAATTTTTTTTGGTTATATACAACGCTGAAGATTAGGCTTGCATGATAATTTGTATGGAGAACAGTGAATCAAAAATGATGCTAATGGAATCCTAGTTTGCATGATGAATTGTACAGAGAGCAGAGATAAAATTGCCTTGAGATTACATTAAGAAACACAAAATTATGATATGATTATTTTGTTTTCTTATGTATTTCTTTTCCAAAACAGAGTATAGTTTTTTTTACAGAGATATATAAAGCAGAATGTTTGAATGTTTGGACACAACAGGGGATTAAAAGAGAAATTGTGTTGCTGCAAAAATAAAAATAAAAGAGGTCAAAGTAGATTAAATTAAGTTGTTGAATAAGGCAGGTAAGCTTCTCTGACTTAAATTTTTTATTTTTTACGAAACAATATTTGTTATTTGTCATTCCAAAAGATGAAGTTAATGACAACAAAGGCATACATTCAATGGTTTACAGAAACAATGACAACAAGGATAGAGCCAAAGTTTCAAACAAAAAACTGGAAAAAAGAGACCATAGAGAAGCTATACCAAGCAGGACTAATAGGATTCTTGCAGAGATTTAGTGCCCACGGTGAAGAAGTAATGAGGGAATTTATAAACAATTACAGCCAAGAACAAACAAGGGTAGGAAATGTAATAATTTCTGTGACTCAGGAATTCCTTTCACAAGCACTGGACCTCCTGATAATAGGAGAGAGTTATCATAAAGGCTTGCATTTCAAGGAGAAAGCGTGGACTTTCTTCCTTGAAAATAATAGAAAAGGAACCTTTGACAGGACCAAAGGTATACCAAGGGAATGGTTCAATGAACCATGGGGCGAATTGGTTCTAGTTATACAAAAATTCCTCACATGTGATAGGGGATATAGTGTTGCCCATCTATATCACATCCGACTCCTATAGCACATTAAGGGGGAAGATAAGATTAATCTACCATACTTTCTCTTTAGAAGCCTCATAAATATGATAGAGTTAGTAAAACATGAACATAAACCCAGAGAAGAACAAATTTATCACCAGGGGTTGATAAAAATCTTGGTTGAATATCAAGTAAGATCACAAGGGATGATTTGGAGGAAATTCATGAGTCAAAACCAGTTCAATGAACAGATCAATGAGGGACAGAACAAGGTAGAGTAGGAAACCAGGGGGATGATGAACTCACCTTTCTATCCCAGGACAAGAGCAAAAAAGCAAAATAATACAGCCATGCAAGAAAATGAAGTGTCCATCATGTCCATTCCTAGGAGGTTTAGAAAAAAAAGTCCAACTGAGATAAATAGCAAAGAAAAATAAGTTCAGATAGTAGACACATGTTCAATGGAAAAACAGGTTGAGGATGATATTAAAAATGAAGAATTACCAGGGGGATGATGAACTCACCTTTCTATCCTAGGACAAGAGCCAAAAAGAAAAATAATACAACCATGCAAGAAAATGAAGTGTCCATCATGTCCATTGCTAGGAGGTTTAGAAACAAAAGTCCAACTGAGATAAATAGCAAAGAAAAAGAAGTTCAGATAGTAGACACATGTTCAACAGAAAAACAAGTAGAGGATGATATTGAAAAGGAAGCATTGGAGAGAGATTCTTATTATGATGATGTAGCAGTAGCATCATTAATCAAAACTACACAAGAGCTTGAAAATGAAATAAACTTGGATAGGATTAGGGAGTTAACAGACCAACTAGAAATCAATAAAATCTTGGAAAAACATTTGAAAGAAGAAAACAAAGTAAGCAAAAAAAATAATGCTAGATTGGTTAAAGAAAATGAAAGATTAAATGAAGAAATAGGAAGATTGAAAAGAAAGAATGATCTGTTCTCCAAACAGGCATTCAAATGGCTAAAAGAGAAGAACATGTGGAAGGCTAAGTATGAGAAGCAGAAAGTTAAGGCCACTTTATACAGAGAAGGACATGATACAGGTATGGACTATTTGATAAGAGCAGCACAGCAGGAAGCAACAGGGACAAGAACTGCATCTACAACTGGGAACAGGAGATCAAAAAGGAATAAGCAAGCATGAGGACATGCTTGATGATCAGCAAGGGGGAGATGTTGGCCCTCGATTTTGGTCTATTTTTGCTAAAGAAAACTGAATTAATCAATATATTTTCCATCTATTTTCCACTTTATCCATCCCATTTTGATGTATTTCATGTCTATTCAGGTATTTAATTTTAATTTTTCAAATTCTAATTTTTTTATGAAAATTTGATTTCAAGTGCAAATATTGACAGATTCAGAAATTCCCGTAATAGCTATATGGATGACATGTTTGCAGGACACTTGGGCACAAGTTTGATGCATGGATGGACAACTTTGGAACTAGGACTGAGCTAAATCCACATGGTTCGATCAGAACAAGCTTTATTAGGCCCATTTAGAGATGGTCAACCATGACTAGTCACTTAGAAAATTCATAGAAATAGAGCAGTTTTGAGATTTTATGGGATTGACCATATTTCTTGGGATGGGATTGATGAATTCGACTTAGATAGGTGAATATGAGTAGATATGTTTTTTAGAAAGATTATAGATCAGTTTGTTTCACAAAACTTCTATTTAAAGCCAAGACTTTGATGGCTTATGTAGTGACTTTTGTATAATTTCATGCTGAGACATTTTGGAGTTGAAAGCTAATTTGAAGAACCTGTTCTACTACTATTTTTTTGTTCAATAATGTGGATGTGTGACTGAAGTTTAAGCTTCTGATATCAATCTTCAAGTGTGCAAAGCAAGGGTGGAGGGCCCCCATTCCAAGCTAAGTACACTTCTTTGTTTAGACTAGTTTAATTTTCCATAATCTGGTTATTTTAGAACTTGTTTACATGCTTTGTTTCAGATTGGTTTATGGTTAATGTGTGATGATTTATTTCATTAAATCTTAGTTTATTCATCACTTTAGTAAGACGGGAAAACAAAGTGTTCAAGTTGAGCACTCCTTCTGTTAAATTGGTGAATTGTAACTAGTTTTCCTTGATTACATGCAAGCAGTTTTCTTATGTATTTTTGGTTTTCAATTGATAGCATTATGGTGAATGAATTATGATGGAAAATACCAAAGGTCTCTTAAGTTAGGAGCCTCCCTTCATTGATGATTTGTCCATTTTAAACTATTAGTTTCTGATTTCTGTTCATCAAGTAATAATTGAGGAAGAATTGGACCTCTTAAGTTAAGAGCCATTTCAGCTTTCCCTCTTTACAAAGTGAATTGGAATTGTTAATATAGGTTATATTTGTAATATGCACTTCTTTAGTTTTTGAAAAACTTGTCTTTCAAGTTTGATTACATCTGATATTCATATATAGTGGACTTGCCTTCAAGTATTACCAACCCGGATTGATAAAGAATATTTGTGTTAATTTGTGTGAATAAATTAGCTCAACAGTGAGTACCAGTGAAGTGCCCTAGCTGGCACCTGCATGATTCTAATGCCAAATTTCATTTTTATCCTTTGCTCTCCCTGCAGTTACTGAGCTATTTGTTTTGGTTGTTTTTCTACTTGCAGTAGTGCCTCCTCAACATTTCCTTGAGCTTTTGGTGTGAAGCCTCTGATCTACACTAGTCGGCCTACTCAAAACAAGGTGAAAAAAATGGCTTGGCCCTTTGCTTCTGCTATGGCCTGAATCCAGGTAGAATAACACTCTACATGCTTCACAATTTTTCTGCTGGTTGGTTGCAGTACCAAGGCTATATCTCCTTCCTTAGTAACATTTGATAAAGGGAATCTTCTACAGGTTGATCATTGAAATCACCAAATACAGAATCCACACAGATTTTCCTTTCTAATTCATACGCAGCTCCGCAGAACACTACACCACCACGAATTCCACTATGCTAAGTAAAGTCAGCCTCGTGAGATTCACCACGTCTTGGCATAGATTCATTATACCGGATCTCATGCCGCAAACTATCATACAACAGAAGCTACAACCCTCGGCTCCATATGCACAGAGCTCTCCACCACGTTTTTACTCTCAGTAAAGTCACCCTAAAGCATAAAGGATATGAGCCAGATCGGTCTCTTCTTGATTAATTATTGTAGTTTATTTGCTGCTAATATGGTGGAAAGCTCATAAATTGCAAGATCAAAATTAAATTCATTCCTCTTGCATTTCCTTGGGCTCTCCTGAAAGAAGTAAACCCAAAGCTACCAACTCTGATACCATGTAGAAAAACAGAGAGATGCACAAACAAAGGAAAATTTCTATTACACTCTTCAAATCACACAGATACATCACATATTTATTGTGCTAGTGAAATCCAACAGATTCCAAAACAAGAAGATTGGCTATTGAGAAATTATCTCAACAACTCAACCGAATCTACCTACTATATTATTCATTAGTTTCAAGTGTTTTCATATTTTAGTAAATATATTTATTGTATTATTGATGTATTTTTCTTAAATTGGCAGAATCTATCATAATTTGGTAGTAAGGATATCAATCACTTATAATTATATGTGAATGTACATTCACTCATAACTGTTATTTAAGGAAAATTATACCCCTTGAAATCAACAGTGGTATGTAAGGGGGTGTTCTCATCACTATCAAAGAGAACCATTCCCCCTCAAATGACTTGTCGGTGTTCCATAACGAGGATGACTTACACTCTTACCAAATGTTTCCAAGTCTTTGGCTATTGAGTTATTTCCCTATGTACAAGGAAAATGAACTATTACACAATTAAAAGCAATTATTATAATTCTTACTACAAAAACAAAATGTGATTTCAACCTATAATATTCATAAAAAAATCATTTGCATTTATACTTTATAATAATATTTGTCCTTAATTTGATCAATTATACCAAATACTACCTTGTTATATTTTATCCTTACATCCAAAGAATATTTTTAACAAGGGTAATAACTGCAAAGTAGCTAGGCCCTACCTTTAGACCATGATTTGTAATTTTGTTTTGAAATTAGATAAAAGGGAAAAAATGTTACAATTTGTTTAACCAATCATAGGATTTCAAAATTTGATAGAAGCTTTAAGAAATGCAAAAAATTACATTGCATAAGAAAAGATAGAATAATTCAATGTGATAGCTAGAAATTTATTTATAGAGTTCATATAGCTAAAAACATGGAAAAAGAAACATAGCATATGGATGAAAAGCGCAGAGTATTAAATATAAACGTAATTTTCAAGTTTTTACTTAGTAAGAATTGTTGATGAATTTATATTTTTGAGATCAAATTTAAATTTCTAGAAACAAGATTTATGAATTCCATTAAAGGAAACATGTTTGTGCTTATATTAAATTCTATAGGCTTGTGTGATAAGTGATAAACATGGCAATGTTTGTATTAAATGAAAAAAAAAACCACTGGTTAGCACTACGAAAGAGAGTCTGAACCAGGAGAGTCTGGCTCTGCAAAACGCTCTACATTGTTCACGCATATTACACATTAAATAGAAAACATGGTTTTAGGGAAATCAGAACAACATCTTAAAAATAGAAACTAATTCTTTTCCTGAGGTTACGTGAACCAACTCTACCTATTCTAGGATATTCTCCATTATCTTCAACACTCTCCCTTAATGGAGAATGGGTTCACAAATATGTCTAACATCTCCCTAAACATTTGAAACTTAACTTTTCCAAGAGGCTTAGTGAAAATGTCTGCAACATTATCACATGTATTACAATATTCCAAATGGATTTCTTTAGATTGCACTTTCTCCCTGACAAAGTGGAATTGTGTATCAATATGTTTAGTGTTTTTGTGAAACACCGGATTATTGGCAAGTTTGATTGAAATCTGATTGCCGCATCTGATTATTGTTGCATCTATCTATTCTTCCCCAACATCCTGGAGAAGTCTCCGCAACCAAACTACCTCACACGTTGTTGCACACATGGCTTGATACTCTGCTTCCGCTGAGGACAAGGAGACTGTGTTCTGCTTCTTGCTGCTCCATGTGATCACCTCGGATCCAATGCTGAATGCATAACCTGTTATAGATATGGGATCATCTACATTTCCAGACCAATCTGAATCTGCAAATCCTGTCAATCTAACATCAGAGGAGTCAGTGTAAATAATACCGTAATCTACAGTACCTTGTAGATACCTCAAAACACTTTTCACTGCATTCCAATGGCTTTCAAGTGGCTTAGACATAAATTGACTTAGCACATTAACTGCATAAGCCAAATCAGGTCCAGGGGTGGTTAGGTAGATTAGACTCCCAACCAGTTGTCTGTAAAGTGTTGCATCCGCTGCTTTTGAGCCATCCTCACACTACAATTTGATGTTTTGCTACAATGGTACCACTATAGCTTACACTGATCCATCCTAAACTTTTCCAACAGGCCTTTGACATACTTTTCTTGGGATAGAAATGTTTGACCTAAATCTCTATAGATATCAAGACCTAAACAGTATCTGATTTCATCGAGGTGTTTCATTTCAAACACCTGTGACATCTGTTTCTTGATTTCATCGACTAGATATGTAGCATCACCTGTAATGATAAAATCATCTACATACAATGAAATCAACACTATGCGCCCTTGTTCATCTTTCATGGTGTAAAGATTAGGGTCATTTTTATTTCTATTATAGCTAGCTTGCAGAAAAAATGAATCAATATTCTCATACCAAGACCTGGGAGTTTGTTTTAGGCCATAAAGTTCTTTCTTCAATCTACAGACTAAATGTTCTTTTCCTTTCTGGAAAAAACCTTCTGGTTGCGCTAGATAAACCTCTTCATTTAGTTCTCCATTCAAAAATGCAGACTTTACATCTAGTTGGTGTATCATCCAATGTTTCTTAGTAGTTAAAGCAATTAACATTTTGATAGTGTTCAATTTAGCTACCGGGGCAAAAGTTTCTTCATAGTCTATCCCTTCTTTTTGTGAGTACCCCATTTGCTACCAACCTAGCTTTTAGTTTTTCTATAGTTCCATCTACATTAATCTTCGGTTCATATAACCATTTACAACCTATGGTTTGTTTTCCTCTAGGAAGTTCAACCAATTCCCTAGTGTTATTTCTGATTATTGAATCATATTCCTGTTCCACGGCTGTTTTCCATTCAATACATTCATTTGCTTCTTTATAACTAGACGGTTCAACCACATTCATCATACTAATTATAAAAGCATTTTCCCTATATCTTGCAGGCTTTTGAGCTTTCCTACCCGATCTCCTGAGTGGTGGGGTGGCTTCAAACCTCATTGTGCTAATCAGATTCTTCATGATCCTGCTCATGGAATTTGACATCTCTACTAACAAAAATCTTGTGAGTAGAGGGATTAAATAATCTGTAAGCTTTATACAGTGAACAATACCCTATAAAGGTACATCTGATGGCTTTTGAATCTAATTTTCTTCTATCTTCCTTTGGAATGTGGGCAAATGCTTTAGATCCAAATATTCTTAAGTGTTTTACTGCAGGCTTAAATCCATATAATTCTTCATAAGGAGTTTTAGACTCAAGACTCTTTGTAGGACTCCTGTTTTTCAAATAAACTGCAGTATTCACTGCTTCAGCCCAAAAGCCATTCAAAAGATTCTTACCTTTCAATATACTTCTAGCACATTCCACCAGTATTCTGTTCTTTCTTTTTGTTACTCCATTCTACTATGGAGTATGGGGTACTGTGAATTGCTACAAAATTCCATGATCTCTACAATACCTAATAAGCTCATCCTTCTTGTATTCTCCCCCTTGATCAGAATGGAGAATTTTTATCTGTTTCCCTATTTGTCTTTCAATCATATTTTTAAACTGCTTAAAGTATTCGAATGTATGACTCTTCTTACTTAAGAAATACACCCAAGAAAACTTCGTACAAACCTTAATAAATAGTAGAAAATACAGTGCACCTCCTAATGATTTTGTCTGCATGGGTCCACAAAGGTTTGTGTGCACTAATTCAAGCAAATCTCTCTGTTTATTTTCCACTCGAACAGGGAATTCTTCTCTATGCATCTTTTCTAATGTACAAGCGTCACAATTATTGTGTACTTTCTTTAGCATAGGAAGATCTCTTAACATCCTTCTTTTATAGTAACAACAAATCATTGTAGTTGATGTGGCCAAATCTCTGATGCCATAGCTCTTCTGTAGCTAGGCTCGCTGTTGTCAATGCTCGAACTGGTGCAGGTCTTACATCCAACTTGTACAGACCTCCTGTTCAGATTCCTGTAGCAATTGTCTTCATGCCATCTAGCAGATCTTTAATATAACAGTTAGATTTAAAAAATTCAGCTTTCAGATCTTGATCTGTAATCATGGATACAGAAATCAAGTTCTTTGTTACACTAGGCACATACATAACATTATGAATTTGTTTGATATTACCATTAGGTAGAATGACATAAACTTTCCCACACCCTTTGATCTGATGACTTTTATCATCACCTATGCAAATTTGTGCTCCTTCGTTGATTTCTTTAAAATCTTTGAACTAATGCTTGTTCCCTATCATGTGCGTTGATGCTCCTGAATCTACTTACTAGATGTCTGCATCAACATTCTCATCATGATTTGCCATGAACAATCTGAAATTCTGCACATGATTATCATTTGCGAGATGACCTGCATGTCTTTTTTGCTTCTGATGTTCTTCATGATATTTCTTCTTCCTACACTCCCTGGCAATATGACCCAGTTTTATGCAATAAAAACATTTAGTTTCAAAGTATTTCTTATTTAGATGCATACCTTGGGTCTGATTCGGTCTTTTGTGTGAGTTTGCTTCATTTTGTTGTTGTGGACTTCCTTTCCCTTTGAAGAAGTTTTTCTTTGCCATTAATGCAAGATCGACACTCTTGGGCTTCAGAGTTGATCTTCTTTCTTCTTCCTGCATCAGTATTCTTGTCAGCTCTTCAAATTTTGGGATCTTTTCTCTAACATTTATCCTAGTGATGAAGATTTGGTAATCATCAGTGACACCATTCATGGTAATTGTTACAAGATCTGTATCGTCAACTGTATGACCAATATCTGCCAATTTGTTTTCCAGGTCTTTGATCCTTGCTACGAATGAAGCAATTGTTCCATTTTCCTCCATCTTCAGGGATAGGATCTTACTCTTGAGGAACAAAAGACGATTTGAATTCCTGATCTCATACAACTCCATCAGAATTCCCTAGATCTCGTTAGCTATCTTACACTCTCTAATGTGTGGTATGATGCAGTCTTTCACTGGCATCTTCAACAGAGTCCTTGCTTTACCTTCTCGCTTCTCCCAATCTGGGATCGATGTTGATCCAGTTGTGGGCTTCGGCTCATCCCCATTAGCGATCGTCGAAGCACTCTACACGTCTAGCAGCGTCTGCATCTTGAATTTCCAATTTGCATAATTGGAACCATCGAGCTTGTTATGCTCATTCAAGCATGCTTCAAACATATTGTTATTCATCTTGGCAATTTAGACAACAAAAAAATTTCGATAGGTAAAAGAAGATGTTATATTTACCCCAGATCTGTGACAAAGACTAATCATTGATTTTCAATGTTTTTTGATCTCGCAGCACACCTGCAGATCACTGTGGCTCCCTTCATAGCCTCCTGACAACCTTTTGCTTTCAGCCTTTGCAGCCTTCTTCACGATGCAGCCTTCTCTCAGAGCCTTTTTTTGTTGTTTACACGATCATCGCAGATATACATCAATTTTCTGAGACTGTCGTAGATATACACCTAATATTTGAGATGTCATCGCAGATGTATGCCCAATATCCGAGACTGTCGCAGATATACACCTAATATCTTAGACTGTCGCAGATGTACAATGAAAACCTGTAATGGTCGAAAAATAAATTTTCCGGGAAGTGTAATAGTGCTATCATCGCGCTGCGACGATTTTGGTTTAGTTGCACCCACCAGACAGCGTACAGGTTCCTCAGCCTTGACGCTCTGATACCATGATAAAAATGGCAATGTTTGTATTAAATGAAATAAAACCCACTGGTCAGCTCTACGAAAGAGAGTCTGAACCAGGAGAGTCTGGCTCTGCAGAACGCTCTACATTGTTCATGCACATTACACATTAAATAGAAAACATGGTTTTAGGGAAGTTAGAACAACATCCTAAGAAATAGAAACTAATTCCTATCCTGAGGTTACGTGAACCAACTCTACCTATTCTAGGATATTCTCCATTATCTTCAACAATAAGTCTCCTTGCTAAAAAAATCTTACCAAGTCTAATATTGTTGAAGGTAAGGCATATGCGGAATTAAAGAATGTGTGGAGGTAAGACATATGCAAATATAAAGTTTATGCAGAAATAAAATATGTGCGGAAGTAAAAGGGTAACTATCATAATATTTTGTATTTTATTTTACTTGATTTGGTCTCATACCTAATATATTGGGAGAAGTTAAGGCATATTATGCATATGCTAAAGAATTAATAAATATCATGGTTATATGGTTTCTCTAGTCATATAATACATTTTGGGTTACAGAGAGAAATGAAGGTACTTCGATGCATACAAGAAAAATATAGAGCCTAAAATGGTGAATTTGATTTAAATTCAAATTAATTATTTTATCGGAAGAAATTATTAAATTTGATACAGTCCATACAAAAATATTTCCTATAGTATTTATATGAAAATTAAACATAAAGTGAGTAATAACACTCTCCCTTATTTACTAGAAATATTTCCTTTTTCCCCTTTATTTTTGGTGGGATAGAGTTATTAATTATGTAAAAAAAGATATAATGATGAAAATTTAAGCATGACATCCATCCATTCCATTATAGTAAAAACATATCATTAAAACATATCAAAAGATAAGTATGAGATAATAGTATTCATATATCCGAGAACTTAAAAAATAGTTTCATTCACGCAAAATCATAAAGAGCGTAATAAAATATCCACAAGATCCATACAACTTGAAATGAGTTTTTGAGTCACAAATGAAATGCTTTCCTAAAATGGAGTTCTATGCGAGAGTAAAAAAAATTACAAATTCAAGTTTTAAAAATGTTTGGTGCATAAAGCACTCTTCAAAATCCTGATACTTAATTGAAAAAGTAAATACATTCATCCCAAGGGGCACTAAGATTAAGCTTCCATGAACCATAATATAAATAAGGTATAGGGAAGAAAAAGGAGGAATTGTACTTAGAGATCGACTTAAGTGATGGATAACACAATCCAAAAAAGTTAAATAATCAAATTATGGGAAAATAAAAGGGATGTTTTTAAGATTTAAAAATAATCACAAAATGTGGAAGGATTGACCCTTATCGTTGAAGTGTGGGTTTTCTTTTACTAGTGTTGTTGAAGTCTTTACAGTAACTAGTGAAGTCTTTACAGTAACTAGTTCATAATTAATTCAGATTAATGACTTTTTTAGAAAGATTTATTTAATCATTGTTAAATGTAATCTTTCATTGGAGGGGTCGTAATGTTTATTTTGACATGTTATAAAATAGCCATATATAATTTTCAATAAAATTGACCTTTTTCTTATATAAAATAAGATTATTGTATCAAAAGAACATAATTTTACAAATCAAAAAGTTAATAATATTGTTAGTAGATAATATCATATATTAATTTTAAAAATATTATATTTATATTAATAAAAAAATACAAAAGAATACGAATAGTATCTTGTTTTAATTTGCATACGAGTAATATCATATTTATTTTTCAAATAATATAATTTCTATGCATTATAATAATAATGCAGCATATTAGTTTTATTTTTCAAATAATATAATTTCTATGCATTATAATAATAATGCAGCATATTAGTTTTATAATATAGTGTTATATAAATATTATCACATCAATAATATACATATCTTATATACAAATATATATGAACATCTAAAATAAAATTTACTAAAGTCATAGTACACACATAAATATTTTGAAATTATATTATTTACATATTTATATGTTTATAAACTTGTATAATTTTGATTACAAAACCTTACGAAATTAAATCAAATTAAAATTCATATATAATATCATGACCGTGAGGTCATATTCTGTTTACAAACATTCAATAACTTTCCACACTTGCTAATTGAAATTAACACAATGACAATGCAGTTATAATTTGTTTGCAAACTTGTGAGACGTCCAGGTGCTTCTGGATCATCAGAATCCATCCCTTTCTCACATGGACCGCTGTAGCTGATAGCTTCGACTCACAAGTCACAGTGATGTTGTTATACCCTTTCTCACCTCTAAACACATCACACCCCTCCCCCCACATAAACACATGTACCTTTACTCCACCTCCACTGACGCGGTATTCGTATCCCGCTGACCCTCCGTCATTACTCCCTTCAAATCTTACGCGAAACACATCGACTTCCCCACGACGCCGTCGATGTGTATCGACTTCATCGGTACCGGTGAGAAAGCACATCAATATACCACCGTATGATTGCAAATCCTCTATCTTCGTATTAAAATCCAACAGAATTACATGGCCAAAGATGTGAACAGGCGCAGGAAAGACAACATCCACCACTTTCAGGTTAAACTGCCCCGTAATGGATTGCATTTCTGGCATGACCTGCACAATTTTCATAAGTCCATTTCAATTCTGAGAAAATTCAAAATTCATTTATTATTTCCTGAAGGATTATATCTGCTCTCCAGAAAATTAAACACCTACCATCTCTGTGTCCCTGTAAGTAATCCTTGACTTTCCAGTAAAGAAGGCAGTTGATAGCTTCTCACTAGAGGTCGACGCCTGCACACATTTCCCAAATCCATTGACCACAAAGTATAATTTAGTCTTGATAAACTCACCGCGTTGATAAACCTTCCGTGGTGACAGTAACAATAAATTTGAAAATAATATTGCACACCTACGGGCACCTCACAGCAACCAGAACGCCATTAGATAGTTCCAGGTTTGAAAATATATAAATAGTTTATATGAATTAATATGCTGTGTTAGGAAGGAAGGATACTGACCAAAAAGTTGCAAATGTCATTCCACATAACATCATTGTTGGTTGAAATGCGGGCATATTTCAAACGTTGCCGATGACTCAATCCTTGTATGCTCTTCAGCTTCGAACACTCCTCCGCTTGAATCTCCTCCAGCGATGTCAGACCTTCAACATTCAAGGTTTCCAGCTCTTCGCAACGATTGATGCAGAGGAATTTAAGATCTACCAGATTTGATAAGTTTATTAATGCCTTCAATTGGGAGCACTCTTGCAGGTTTAGTCTTATTAATGTTGATGGCAAGTAATTAACCTGCCTTAACAACCTATTTTTTGAAATATCAAGAGTCTCAAGCCTGGGCAGAACACCTTCTGGAATACATATCTCAGATATGTGCGTCTTCGTCAAAGTGAAATCTATTAAAGCACCCATGGCAACATGCATGGTCCCCTGCTCCTTAAAACTAAGGGTATCTATTGGACAATTCCTTATAACCAAAACTTTCATATTTGGCCCTGCAATTTCCTCCCATAAGATGCCGTCCGCACCGAGGAAATCAATCAAAATCAACTCTTTCAACTCTTTTAACCGCCTCAAATCGCCCAGAGACCGCCGTAACTTTTTCCCTTCCTCTACTTGCTTTCTGTTTCGAGAAGAATCCCATGACATAAAGCGTGGAAAAAGTGCATTCGCTTGCTTTCTTTTTCCAGAAGAATCCCATGGAAAAAATCTATTCGGTGAATTCCCTAATCTTAGTGTCTGTAACTTTTCGGGTAGTTTGACATTCAAGGGCCATTGTAAATCAGTAGATAGTAAATTCAGGTATCTTAAAGACTTTTGATTTTCGATTCCCGCCGGCAAATATTTCAACTTGCTACAACCTTCGAAATCGACATACTCAAGTGATGACATATTTCCCAAGAGGTCTATGGGGATGGAGAGATTATTGCAGTTTCGCAAAGCGAGAAATTGGAGATGCATCAACTCAGAGAAGGATTCGGGCAGTTGGGTTAGATTATTGCAGCCGGATAGATCTAAATGTGTAAGGCTTTTGAGTTCCCCAAAACCAATAGGTAATGATTGTAAAAATGTGACATTTTTCAACACAATTTTGTTGGGAAATTTTATGCTCGTTCCTATCCATTCCAGAAAACGGAAAAAATAAGGTGCCGCGAACCCTTGCTGGACGCTATCTGAGATTACCTCAAAATCATTAAGATCAAGGTTGCTGCTGGAGGCATTGGCCTCTGAATTAACCTCTTTTCGCCTTCCGGGCATTTGATGTGTGCCCTTTACGTCAATATTTAACACACTCAAGTGCAGAGGAGGCTGCTGCTGCAAATTACAATGCACGTGAACTGTTTAATACAAAGGGGGCAGAATTTCACAACAAAATACTCATAACAAACTGTAGATGTACTTACCATATTAAATCTTTGGAAGAATTGCTCGAGGTCCCCATGCCCCTCCAGCTCCAGAACTCTCAGGTTTCCCAGTGAAGTGGTCTCCGGAAAATCGATGGATCTGAAACTGCCCAGGCGAAGCCACACCAAATCTCCCGAGATATCCCACAAACAAAAAAGTGACGACAAATCTATGGGAATTTCAACCACAAAGAGGCGTACACCCACACCCTTAATATAATTCGTGCAATGAGGCAGATTCTGACCCTTTCGAGTTCGAATTCCTCGTATCAAACAGAAATCTGCTACACCCTACCGAGCACACTTCACAAAGTTAAATTAAATACTAGTGTGTAATGGATTATTAAACAAAAATAAATAGGCATAACACCGGGACGAAATACGCTTACTTGGAGCTTCAACATCGATTCCTCTATATCATCTGAGCAGCTAAGCCGGAGTGGCTTACGGGATGGGAGCACACCAAACTCTTCTCTGGCGATATTTATGGCCAACTGCTTAATATGCTCATGCATCGTAATTTTCTGTGTCTCTGGTAGGTAGAGATAATCGTAGTTACCGTCTGGATCGTGCCATACGTCAATCTGAATGTGAGGCAAGCGAAAACAGGTAGGGCTTTTAAGAAGAGTCCATCAGGATTAGGGCGTTTAAGAAGAGTCCATCAGGATTACTCTCTTCGCATGCATAAAGACCAATATAAAATTGAGAAATAATTCTTACCTTTTCCTTTTCACAAGTATCGGATTGAACGTCATACTGATACTCCGTAAGGCATTTTTGACGGAGCTTTTCAAGGCAGTCACATATATATTTGTAACCTAATCCCTCAAATACACGAACTGCGAGTTCTTTTTCCTCTCCGAGGAAGAAGCAACCCAGATCTAAAAATATCTCCTTCTCTTCACTATTCAGAGCCTCGTAACTCACTTTTAAAGTGTCCAATATATCGTCTGGCAGTCTTCTCGAGAGCTTTTCCAACTGCGGCTTCCAATATTCTTCTTGGCAGTGGCCACGAAACTGTCCGCCTAATACTTGTAAGGATAAGGGCAGCCCACCACAAATTTTCAAAACCCCCTCAACCAAACATTCCATTCCTTCATCTGGTTCACATTGGTCGAATGCATGCCAGCAGAAAAGCTCCTGGGCATGTTTTTTCTTCAATGGCTTTACATCATACACTACAGCTTTCTCATGAGAAGAGCGCCTGAGTAAATCTTGATCACGAGACGTGATCAAAATTAAACTACGTGATCCCATAACATCGGTCAGTAGTAGACTACTTATTTGCTCGATATGATCCACGTCATCCAAAACAATCAGAACTTGGAGTCCTCGGAGACGATCGCGAAGAATACCTTTTCCATGTCTAGTGTCTTCAACATGGAAATCACTGCCTAGCAGATCCCGAAGGAGCTTCCGCTGCAAAGATGATAAATCCTTTTTCCTGACGTCGGACAAAAAACAAGATCTACTAAAATCCGAACGTTTCAGGTTGTAGAGATATGTAACCAGAGTTGACTTGCCTATTCCAGCCATTCCTACAATCCCCACAATCGCTGTGCCATTTAACTCCCTCTGTTTCTTGATTTCATCATCTATTTCCTTCACGGCTAGATCGAGTCCAACTAAGTATTTACCCACTTCCAGTGGTTCCCACTTTACCCCTTTTAACACAGCTCTGACAATCTCCTCCAAAACCTCACCATGGTCACTGCAAAACAACAAACACGTACATGCAGTCATAATAATCAGAATTACTGGAAGGAAGGAATAAACGACTTCGAGAAATCCAAGATTCCTCATGAGGAATGTATTCACCTTTCATTAGTTTTGAAGAGAAGGCCAGAAATCTCTGAGGCTTTGTTGAGGGCCGTCTTCCATTTCTTAATGTCTTCCATGCCGACTCTGCCTTTCAGTTGGTGTTCTTCAAAGGTTTTCCTATAACATCCCCTCTCGCTGTCAATGTAACGAAGGTCTGTGGGCTCAACGTCATAGAACACAGGAATGATCTTCCTGTTGCATCTCAAGATCCAACACAATTCATCCAAACACCAACGCGATTCAGCATAGCGCTTGCTGAAAATGGCAATATGTACTGACGCACTCTCAATGGCTCCGAGAATTGCAGGGGAGAGAGCATCTCCGGTGTGGAGTTCCTTTTGATCGAGAAAAACGCGGAGGCCATGACAAGTGGTGAGACGATGGTAGATGAGGCTGGCCAGAGTCTTTTTGACATCAGGACCCCTGTGATTTATAAAAACGTGGTATGTTGCTGATACTGACTCCATAGCCATCGCTTCTTGGGAATGGGAATGAATAGGATCAAAAGGAAACGAAGACGGCCAGAGAGAGCACAGAAGGCACTGATGAAATGAATGTAAAATGATGCCGAGGAAAACAATCAACGTGGTTGTCAGTGTAGTTTACAGTGTATATTAAAGAGCGAACAGTATCGGTATAAGTTAAATAAGCATTAATGGATGGATAAGTGAATGATTAGGGGTAATTTTGTCAAACATTTATGGAGAGAGAAGGGATTATGAATTTTGGGAGGTTTTATAATGTAATTAGAATATTATTTAACTAGTATATGATAAGGTAACTAAAACATATTGGTTAAATCTCACTTCATTACTCAGTCTACGATTACATCTGATTCATTAAGTGACTCCATTGAATACGATTAAGAGACTTTTTCCTAAAAGAAAATCTAAGAATTTGTATAATGTTTAATCAGTGTTTCGGGTTTATCTGTTAAATACATTCTATATTTTTTTTGTTTTATTTTTGCTCATGTCGACGTCGTGATGGTGTTGCCGATGAGTACAAGGGCACCAAAAAGTCGTGAAAATAGGTGTGAAGAGAAGATATTGTATGCGGCTAATTGCAGAGAGATCGAAAAGTCGTCGAAACTAATTTTGAAAAGAGCCATAATTAATTAATGCTCTCAGATAGTACCACGAAATTCACAGAGAAGATCATAATGAGCCGATCCGCAGGGTAAACAGTGTGTATTTTAAAGCTTCAGGAAATTACTCCGAACTGCCCGTGAGTTGTGTCGTAACGGAGTATGATGCAGCGTGACAGCGGCCCAGAAAATATAATTCGATGACCTGCGAGACAATGTCGACGTGGCATCTCATCCGTCGATGTCGTTAGTTGGATAAACACCGTGTATTGTAAAGCCTTTTGAGATGGGCAGTTTATAGAGATCACAATTTGGATTGATGCCCTTCATTGATACAGTTTTGGCTGAGTCCAAAGGCAGAGTTACTGCTACGATAAAACATATTTAATTCCGGGAGTCGTGCACACATTTATTGCGTTTTCCCTCCTGACTGACTTTTTGTTTCTATTGTAAAAATGGATGTCAAGCAACCTGAGTTGACTGGATAACGCGTCTTTTGCTTTAATCAGGCAAGAAAATAGAACTTCATGATCAGGGTAACTGACTCTAATTTTGTGAAAGATACAGCGTTAATCTTTTAGCTTAGATGGCACAGTAACTTTGGCAACATGGTGGAAATATGGAACCTATGTATATTAATTTGCTTGCATACATTTAATTTATCTTTGTCCTGCTCTAACAACATGAGTGCTTATCCGGGCCGTGGCTATTATAAAATCGGGCCGGAAAATTTAGACAATTTGACGGTTGAGGCGTATTTGGCAAAAATCGGATACCTTGCCTCTCTATGGGCCTAATATAACAGCGTTTGGCTGGAATTTACTGGTATAGCAAAATTGACGAAACCTTTAAAAACATTGAAGTAAATTATGCAAATTTTGAGTGAATGTTTATTAATTTGCTTGCCACGCTTAAATATTTAAATTTCAACTTGTGTGAAGCAAATGAGTTATTCACGGCAGAGCCGTTAATGATAAATCTCTTCGGCTGATAAATGTCCATTTTTAGTTCAGTTGCCTAAACTTTATTGTTTTATCAGAATATTTCTTTATGCCTTCTGATAATTCCCAAAGATGTACTTAGGTTAGTTTTAGGTCTACTGATCTCCATGCCCATTTTCAGCTGCTCAAAGTTCATTGTTTAGTCAAAATCCTTCTTTATGCGTTCTGATAATTCTCGAAGTTGTACTTAAGTTTGTTTCAGACCTATTTATCTCCATGTCCATTTTCAGTTCAGCTGCACAAAGTTCATTGTTTAGTCAGAATATTTCTTTATGCGTTCTGATAATTCCCAAAGTTGTACTTAATTTTGTTTCAGGCTTATTGATCTCCATGTCCATTTTGAGCTCAGAAGCTCAAAGTTCATTGTTTAGTCATAATCTTTCTTTTTTTCAGGGGGAAGGGCATCCCAGGCTTATTGATCTCCATATCCATTTTGAGCTGAGAAGTTCAAAGTTCATTGTTTAGTCGTAATTTTTCTTTTCTTCATGAAAAGTGCATCCCTGCTGAAAAAGCAACATATACAATATATACATCATCTGTAAACCAGCAATGAAACCAACATCTGTTTCAGGCAGGCAATACAACGAACCTATGGAATGGCCAAACACAATGTTACAATAAGCTGCTGAGCAAGGCATTATGCAAAGTGAATCGAACCCGGGTCAGGGGCCACAAGCCGACCCTCCCAACCACCGAGCAAGTTACAATAAGCTGCTGAGCAAGGCATCATGCAAGGTGAATCGAACCCGGGTCAGGGGCCACAAGCCGACCGTCCCAACCACCGGGCAAAACGACCACGTGCGAGTCATAATCTTTCTTTATGCGTTATGATAATTCCCAAAGATGCAATTCGGTTCATGTCAGGCTTATTGGTTCTGTCTGTTTGCTTCTATTACTACATATTTACATCGCTTTCACTATTCCCCGATTAGGTTTCTGTGTAATTAAATACCTTTCGAACAAGGTAAAATTTGATATGGACTAGGAGGCTTTTTGGAACGAAGTCAAATTCAAGTGAATGTATAATACTTGTTATTCAACTGAAACAGGAAATTTGTCAAATTTACTATTTTCTATAGTTGTATATAATTTTTTTATTTATTTTGTAATTGTTTTTATAGATATCGTTTTATTTTTTTGGATGTAAATAATTTTATCGATATTAGATTTTCTATATATAAACTTTTAAATCAATTTTATATAAAATTATTTAGAAAACTAAGATTACAAAATTTGACTGGGACTTTCCTGATCAATTTTAAATAATGTCTTCAATTCCAAGGTAATAATTCCTGCCATCCCTGATCGTATGAAATTCCAAGGTAGGGAAATTATGCTTTACTTGAGCGGAGAGTTCAAATTTGAAGGGAAAATTGTTATTAGGGGTGATTAGTTGTGTAAATATGGTGACTATCAATATTTTTGTTAAAATAATTAAAACAAACGCTGAAATTGCAGAAACCATGTTTCAGATTTGAGATTCCTTGTCGATGAACTTTCTTCTTGTTTTTTCAAGAACAACCGGCGAAGAGGATGACGCCTCTGTGCTCGCGTTCGAGTTCTCTGAACATTTATCCAGGAGACCACGGCAGAACACGACAGTCCTCTCGTGTGCCGCCCGGCGATGTGTAAGATTTTTGAGATACACAGATCTAGATCTGCAAAACAATAAACAAGCTTGCAAGAGAAGGAAGGAAGCGAGCAAGAATTGAGAAAAGAATGAAAAAATTGATTCTACAATATTAGTTTTAGAATAAATACATAAAAGCAACTAAGTTAAGCTTAGTTGTACATGCAATAACTAAAGCTAACTAAAGCTAAGTGTGCTTTATCTTATGTTAATGTGTACATGTGCCACATGCAAGCAGTAAGTTAACTGGAGCTAATCTAGGTGCATGTACACCAACACAGCTAGTCTAAATGCATGTACACCAACACCCCCCCTTAAGTATAACTTAGGTGAGTGTGATGCAAAATGAATGAGTCCCGGCAACACGGCCATTTTAGGTACCCATATACAATGCATAAAAAGGAGGAAAGAGGGAAAACCCAGTGGGAAGAAAACCCCCCCTCAAAATATAATGCAAAAGTAGAGAAAAGACAACTGCTAGGCAGTCGTGTCCTTCACCCCGAGACGATCTCGCAGGAATCGAAACTTCTGCTCAGTGAAAGTCTTGGTGAAGATGTCAGCAATCTGCTCGGAACTAGGACAGTGCTGAAGATCGATGATCCCATCATGAATGAGTTCTCTAATGAAGTGCACGTGGATCTCAATGTGTTTGGTACGCTGCCGCTGCACTGGATCTCTGCAAAACTTTAGCATACTTTGATTATCGCACCAGATGACAGTTGGATGATGGACACTGATCCCAAGCTCAGATAGGAAATGTTGTAGCCAAATTGCCTGAATAGTGGCATTGACTGCTCCTCTATACTCGGCCTCTGCTGATGATAAAGCAATGGCAGCCTACTTCTTACTTGACCAACAAATTGGGCCGGATCCCAAACTAAGTACATAACCGGAAGTAGACTTGCGATCAATGGTGTCGCCAGCCCAGTGTGAATCTGTGAACCCGATGAGATTCAAAGAACAATTGGCTGCATAATGAATCCCATAGGTGATTGTACCCTGGACATATCGAAGGATGCGCTTTGCAGCATTCCAGTGTAACTCATGTGGCTCCTGCATGTATCTGGAAACTGCTCTGACAGCATAGGAGAGATCAAGACGGGAGTGAGTGAGATAAAGAAGAATTCCCACAAGCTGGCGATACAATGTGCAATCAACCAATGGTGTGTCTTTGCCATTCTCAAGCTTTATCCCTGATAAGAAAGGTGTGGCTGCTGGCTTGCAGTCACTCATGTGAAATCGTGCCAAAAGATCTCTGGCATATTTTGGTTGAGAAATGGTAATGCCAGAATCACGCTGATGGATCTCTAGTCCAAGGAAGAAATTTAGCAAGCCCATGTCTGTCATAGAAAACCGCTTATGCAATGCAGTTTTGATGTTAGTAATGACAGAAGCTGAACTACCCGTTATCAAAAGATCATCTACGTAGAGTACTATGATCAACAAGGAGTCAATTTTCTTCAGAAAATAAACATTGGAATCAGATTTGCAGCGTACAAAATTTTGAGATAACAAATAAGAATCCATCTTTGCATACCATGCTCTAGGTGCCTGCTTGAGGCCATAGAGAGACTTCTTTAGTTTGCATACCAGAGATGAATTCTGCATGTATCCCGGTGGCTGCTCCATGTAGATTTCCTCCTCGAGATCACCATGAAGAAAGGCATTCTTCACATCCATATGATGCACCTCCCATCCTCTTGCTGCTGCAATGGAGAGAGCTAGCCGAATGGAATCCATTTTTGCCACTGGAGCAAAAGTCTCATCATAGTCAACACCATGTACTTGCTGAAAACCTTTTGCTACCAATCGTGCCTTATATCGACTAACTTGGCCATTTGATGCTTTCTTGGTCCGGTAAATCCACTTGCATCTCACAAGTTTGCGATTTGAAGGTAGCGGAACCAAATCCCAAGTCTGGTTCTCAATGAGAGAGTTATATTCCTCATCCATGGCGGCTTCCCATTCAGGATGCCCATTTGCTTCTGCATAAGTTTGTGGATCAGATCCATGCATCATATAAGCATGCATGGGCATGGATGGCTCCATAGCTAAGAGTGCTTGCGGATCTTCCTCAAACAGAGGGGTAGAGGCAAGATCATCAAGGATATCACTCATGTTGCGCCATTTTTGTGTTGAAGGTGGTCGAGAATCTTCCGAACTACATGCAGAAATATGATCTCGATGTTCAACAACAGGTGGTCTAACAGGGGTCACAGGAAAAGACTCATCTTCATCAGAATGCTGGTCTGAAGTTTCATCTGCATACTCATCAATGAGTGGTGATGAAAATTTGGTAACAAGTTCATCTACTGGTGCATGCGAAATATCTTCGTCAAACTTTACACTCCTTTCAATAAAGAGCTCTTTAGTGTGGATATCAAGCAATCTGTACCCTTTGATTTCATCAGAATATCCAACAAACATGCATGCTTTTCTTTGAGGCTCCAAAGCCTTTCTCTTCTCTAGAGGAATGCGGGCCCATGCTCGAGATCCAAAAATGCGGAAATGACTAACTTCAGGTTGCATGCCAGTCCAAGCCTCAAAAGGTGTTTTTCCAGTAACAGATTTATGAGGAGATCTGTTCTGGATGTATGAGGCACAATTAATAGCTTCGGCCCACAATTTCGACGGAAGAGATCTTGCATGCAACATGCAATTAGCCATCTCTTTCAAAGATCGATTTTTCCTTTCAGCCACGCCATTTTGTTGTGGAGTGTAAGGAACTGTATGCTGCAACTGTATGCCTGCTTCATCACAAAGATTCTTGATATCTTTGTTGACATATTCCGTCCCATTATCTGTGCGGAGTGTTTTGATGCGTTTTCCAGACTGATTTTCGGCATGCGCTTTGAAAATCTTTAGATGTTGAAAAACTTCAGACTTGAGTTTCAAGAAGTAAACCCAAGTGAATCTCGTGTAATCATCTATAAATGACAACACATATCTTGCTTTGCTCATTGAAAGCACCGGAAATGGACCCATGAGATCACTGTGTACAAGTTCCAAAGGTGAAGAGGCTCTCCACGCATGCCCCTTCTTGAATTTTTCTTGTGGATGCTTTCCAAGAGCACATCCATTACAAACACCATCTGAAAATTCAATGGTTGGCAATCCTTTGACCATCCCTTGCTTACTAAGCTGTTGCATATATCTGAAATTCAAGTGCCCAAATCTCTCGTGCCAAATCTTACTTTCTTCATTTGCATGCGTAAGTAGCAAAATAGAATCTGATTGAGGAACAAAATCAGAAAATGTATACAGACGAGATTGATCATTTACCTTGCCAGATGCAATCTTCAAATTGGTTTGCATGTCATAAATGCTCACGGAATCTGGGGTAAATTCCACTTTCCTTCCGCTTCCTGTGTGTGTCATCTGATACACTGAGAGAAGATTCACAGAAAGCCTTGGAATATGCAAGACATTTTCAAAACTTCCATCTTCGAATTGCACCCTTCCCTGTCCAGTTGCTGCAACTGCAGAATTATCCCCCATGAGAATGGGAGGACCTGAGTATGCATGTAGAGAAGAAAAGGATTCCTTTGAAGAAGCCATATGATGTGAAGCTCCTGAATCGATGATCCATTCTTGTGGTGCAGAATGAAGAGCAATCAAAGCATGCCCGTTACCTCTTGGATCTGGTGCTTTTTCTCCAAACTTCTTCTTAGCATTCTCAGGAATGTGGTCTCCAAGATTGTGTTGCTGGAGTGTCTGCGCCATAAGATCTATAGTCTTCTTTATGCATGCAGATTCAGGATGAAAACCACGGTGGCAATAATTGCACATTGATTGCCCTTTCGTTCCTTTCCTTTCCTTTGAGCCAGATGATCCATCAGGGGGTTTGGGATGTCCTCCCTTTCTTGGATCAGGATCCTTCTTCCCTTTTCCTTTCTGATGGTCTTTGGAATTTGCCTTTCCTTTTGCATGCACAGTAAGTGCATGCGCTTTGGAATTTTTAAGTGTGCCCATTTTGATGAGCTTATCTTGCTCATGCATCAAAGACTGAATAAAAGAATCCAGTGAGGGCATCTTCCAAGCTGCACCAGTTGCAGATCTGACTGTGTGGAATGTAGAGACGAATACTGCATACTCTGGACCAAGTTTTGATAAAATGGAAAGAATCAACTGATTTTCTTGCTTGGATTTGTCGATCCCGCATCCTTTCAGCTGAACGAACAAGACTTTATACCTTGTAAAAAATTCTTGAATGTTCTCAAAGTTTCTCGGATCTAATGAGTTTAACTCATTTTCGAGAATGTGACCTTGCATTTCATCCTGTTTTCCAAACAATCCTTCCAAAATTTTCCATACTTCATTTGGAATTGAACATGATTCAACATGAAATAGCAGTTCCGGAGAAATAGATAAACATAGGATGCCGAAGGCCTCGTCCATGCGATTGAAATATCTTGTTTTCTCCATTGCCGATGTTGGTTCAACTTCCGTTTCCATGGTTATTCGAAATAAGCCTCTACTTCTGAGATGAAGTTGAATCTTTGGCTTCCATTCGAAATAATTATATGGAGTGAGAATTGCCGATTGTGGAAACTCCAATTTAGACTCCATTCTTTGTTGTTGCTTCAATCTTCTGAACCTGCAAATAAAATTGCTTGTGCACTGATTACAAATCCCTGTGCTCTGATACCATGTAAGATTTTTGAGATACACAGATCTAGATCTGCAAAACAATAAACAAGCTTGCAAGAGAAGGAAGGAAGCGAGCAAGAATTGAGAAAAGAATGAAAATTGATTCTACAATATTAGTTTTAGAATAAATACATAAAAGCAACTAAGTTAAGCTTAGTTGTACATGCAATAACTAAAGCTAACTAAAGCTAATTGTGCTTTATCTTATGTTAATGTGTACATGTGCCACATGCAAGCAATAAGTTAACTGGAGCTAATCTAGGTGCATGTACACCAACACAGCTAGTCTAAGTGCATGTACACCAACAAGATGGCAGTTTTGGTGAGAGTACGGCAGGTCGATCATCGTCTTCCGGTGAGATCGTCGGAGCAACATCTTCTTCCAGGAGACAGTTTCGACTCCCACCGCCTCCTCCTCCTACGGGTTTGAGGAAAACGGGGTCATTTCTTTCTAGCCTCGTCAGTTTTCGAAGGGGCTTAGATAGCAAGATCCCTGAATCAACCGGCCTGGACAGCAAGACGCAAGGAGAAAGTAGCACTGGGGGCCTATACCGCGGAAGTTGACACTGAAGCCGAGGAATTCATCTGAAAATTCAGAAGGAAAATCAAGTTACAGCGCCTTGAATCCATCCTGCAGGGAGGCAGGTGAAAACAGACAAGTAAAATAATTGTTAATCTTGTTTCTTTGTCTACTGGAGTTTTGGCATATGTAGCTTTTAGCTTCTCTATATTATTCTCCAGGTCCATTTTGAGTTTAGCTGCTCACACTTCATTGTTTTGTCAGAATATTTCTTTATGCATTCTGAATCCGTCATTCACACCTACAGAAATTAGTTGCAGGCGCTAGGTTGGCGGGGTCCCTCTCATTGCGCTAACGCCGTTAAGCATACTGAACGAAGAGCAGGCATTTCTCCACGATTAAGACCAGTCGAAAACCTGAGAGCGATCTGCAGTTCTCGTCATCACTAGGATATGAGAGGATGACCAACTGAGTGTTGGTGAATTAGAAGGAAAAATAGGAAATAATTACACACATTCAGTTATATATTGACCAAGAAAACACCATAACTAACTGGAAACCAAACACACACATAGACACAGGATTTACATGGTAAAACCTCGACAATGTGTCAAGGAAACATCCACGGGGTAAGGGATTGGAATATATTATTCAACAATGATTCTCCACTCATATACTTTCCATGGGCATTCACCAGTTTTATATTATCGACCTCTGTTACATAACTGACAATTCGGTATAAAACTGACTAATTACTTTTTACCCAAAATTACTAATTCGTTGTCAAACTAACAAACTCCACCTTGACAACAATTTTCCTAATTCCTTGCCCATGCCCATTCATCATCTTTTCTGCAAGCCAAGAGAAGCTAAACACCACCACAGCTTCTCTATTGTAACTGGCTTTGTGAATATGTCTGCACAATTCTCTCGCGTATGGACCTTTTGAAGAGCTACTTTTCCGCCATTGATCACATGTCTCAGAAAATGATACCTTACATCAATGTGCTTGGTTCTACTGTGATAGGCAGGATTTGTAGCCAAGTGAATAGCACTTTGACTATCACATAGTACATTCACTTTCTCCTGCGTTCTTCCAATTTCATCGAGCAGACCCTTTAACCAGATTGCTTCTTTACTGGCATCTGAAGCAGCTATATATTCAGCTTCGGTAGTGGACAACGCAACTGTTTCTTGAAGCTTTGACATCCAACTAATTGCTCCATCTGCAAGAGTAAAGACATAACCTGTAGTAGATCTTCTTTGTCCAAATCACCTGCATAGTCAGCATCTACATATCTGCAGACTGATCCTTCACTACCATTAAAGACGATGCAATGGTCACTTGTGCCTCTTAGATATCGAAGCACCCATTTCACTGCTTGCCAATGTTCTTTACCTGGATTTGCCATGAACCTGCTGACAACCCCAACTGCATGTGAAATGTCAGGTCTTGTAGATACTATCACATACATTAAGTTGCATACAGCGTTTGCATATGGTACATGAGACATATACTGCTTTTCTTCATCCGCTCTAGGACTCAAAACCGAAGAAAGCTTAAAATGGGAAGCTAGTGGAACATTAACAGGTTTCACATTGTTCATAGAGAACTTTTCAAGTACTTTCTCCACATACTTCTGCTGTGATAACCAAAGCTTACCATTTTTCCTGTCTCTATGTATCTCCATGCCCAAGATATGTTTTGCTGCTCCAAGATCCTTCATATCAAACGTCCTAGAGAGTTGAGCCTTTAGCCTGTTGATCTCTTCCATGATTTTGCTTGCAATAAGCATATCGTCAACATACAAAGCTAAGATAATGAATATGCCATTGAAACTTTTGAAGTATACACAATGATCATACTCACTTCTTATAAAATTCTGGCTCACCATGAAGGAATCAAACTTCTTGTACCATTGTCTAGGAGACTGCCTTAGACCATACAATGATTTCCTGAGCTTGCAAACTAATCTTCTGCTGCGACCTCGTACAAAACCTTCTGGTTGTTCCATATATATCTCTTCGTTCAAATCACCATGTAGAAAAGTTGTTTTAACATCTAACTGTTCTAACTCAAGATTAAGCAAAGCAGTTAGTGCCAACACAGTATGTATAGAAACAAGTTTTACAACTGGAGAAAAAATCTCATGAAAGTCTATACCTTCAACCTGAGAATACCCTTTTGTTACCAGTCTCGCCTTATACCTTTCGATACTTCCATCAACTTTCCGTTTCAGCTTGAAGACCCATTTGCATCCAACAACACTTCTCCCTTCAGGAAGCTCTACAAGATCCCAGGTATTGTTCTTGGCTAAGGAGTCCATTTCTTCTTCCATAGCCGTTTTCCATTTTTCGCTATCTGTATCATCTACTGCTTCCTGATAACAAGAAGGTTCCCCATCTTCAGTAATCAAAGCAAAAGATGAAGCAGAATCTTCATACCTTTTGGGAGTTTTCCTTTCCCTTGTAGACCTTCTTAGAGCGACTGGTTGCTGAACTGGTTTAGAAACTTGCACTGGTTCAGAAGCTTCAACGGATTCCTTTGTGTCTTCAACACCTTTTTCTCCAGAAGTCTCTCCTTCCTTTCGACTGTCACCGAAAGGTCTAGTCTCCAACTGAACTCGTTGATTCGGCGATACCTGTTCCTATTCAATTCTTTCAACATTTGATTTTAACAGAGAGGATTCATCAAATGTTACATCTCTACTAATGACTATCTTCCGCAATGTAGGATCCCACAACCTATATCCTTTCACTGCATAGTCATACCCAACAAAGACATAACATTTCGACTTTGGATCTAATTTTGAACGCTGATTTTTCGGAATGAGAGAATAAGCATCACAGCCAAATATCCTCAAATGTGAATAGTCACAAGACTGACCTGTCCAAACTTCTTCAAGAATTTTACAATCAATTGCTACTGAAGGTGATCTGTTAACTAAATAACAAGCAGTAGATACTGCTTCTTCCCACAACTCCTTTTGCAAGTTAGCATTGCTGATCATGCTTCTGGCTCTTTCCATAAGAGTCTGATTCATACGCTCAGGAACACCATTTTGCTGAGGAGTATAAACAGCAGTGTTGTGTCTAACAATTCCCTCATCCTTACAGTACTGTTCAAATTCAATTGAAGTGAACTCACCACCATTGTCAGTTCTTAAACATTTAATAGATTTGCCTGTTTTTTTCTCTACCATTACTTTAAATTGTTTAAAGACATTTAATACATCAACTTTCCTTTTTAGCATATAGACCCAAACTTTACGAGAGTAATCATCAATAAACGTTAAAAAATACAATGCACCTCCATATGACACAACAGGGGATGGTCCCCACAGATCAAAATGAATATAGTCTAAAACATCTTTACTATTATGATTTCCAACTTTAAATCTCTGTTTACATTGTTTTCCATACACACAATGTTTACAGAAATCTAACTTCAAGGATTTCAGATCGGGAAGAGATTTACGTTTCATCAGTATCTGAAGACCTTTCTCGCTCATATGACCCAATCACTGATGCCATAGACGAGTACCTGCTTCTTCCTTTTCTGACGCAACCACTGCTTCACTGACTTGAGTACTTCCTTTTAACCTGTAAAGATTTCCGACCTTTTCTGTCTTCATAACCACAAGGGCTCCTTTAAAGACTTTCAAGACGCCATCCTGACCTGTAAACTTATAACCATATGAATCCAACACTCCCAAAGAAATCAAATTTTTCTTCAAATCAGGTACATGTCTAACACTAGTTAATGTTCTAACTGTGTTATCATACATCTTAATCCTGATATCTCCCATCCCAACAGTCTGACATGACACATTGTTACCCATAAACACAGAACTACCGTTTACATTTTTATATGAAGTAAACCAATTTCTATGTGGGCACATGTGATGCGAAGCACCAGAGTCTAACAACCAGCTATCAAAACCCTGAGAGACATTACATTCAGGTGAAGTTTCATCTATCATACATAATTCTTCAGCAGATAAAACTTCGTCTATCATACCTGAATCGACCTGATTCGCTTCCTTCTTCGGGTTGTCAGATTCCTTTCGTTTCCAACAGTCCTTCTTCAAGTGTCCAATTTTACCGCAGTTCCAACATTTTGCCTTACACTTCTTTCCCTTCGATTTCGATCTGGAAGACCCCCTTGGTTTTTCTCCTCTTTCCTTTGAGCGTCCTCTAGCGACCATGGCTTCTGATGTAGCTGTTTCAGTGCTGGATTTCCTTCGTACTTCTTCAAACAGGAGAGCTCCCACGAATGATTCAAACTTCAAAGAATCAACAGTGCTCAAGCTGATTAAAGTTACGAAGTGATCCCATGATTCAGGCAGAGAACACAGCAAGGTTATGGCTTTATCTTCTTCCTGTATTTTGACTTCCATATCTGTTAATTGACATATTAGTGTATTAAAAACATTCAAATGTTCTACAACGTTTGAACCTTCTTTCATTTGAAGACTGTATAACTGTCGTTTCAGATAAATTCTGTTGGTTAATGATTTTGTCATATAGAGATTTTCAAGTTTTTCCCACAATCCTGACGCCGTAGTCTCTTCAACAATATTGAAGAGAACTTCATCCGCTAGGCATAACCGGATGGTACTGAGAGCTCGGGCATCCAAGTCCTCCCAGTCTGAAGTAGTCATGGTTGCAGGTTTCTTAGTTGCCCCATCCAATGCCTTGTGCAACCCTTGTTGCACAAGCAAATCCCTAACCTTCAGTTTCCAAAGAGCAAAATTGCTCTTTCCGGTGAATTTCTCCACCTCGAATTTTGCATTCGACATCTTGGCCATTTTGTTCTTCTCCTAGGTTTCAGTCTTTCAGCTATCCTTTTCTTAAAAAAAACTTTGTTTCCCTTTTTCTTAAAAAACTGAGCCTGCTTTTTAAACAAACAAATTTTACAAATTTCTTTCTACAATTTTGAGCCTTTGTTTTTTTGCAATATTTTTTTTTTTAGAGAAACCTTTCAACAAATTTTATTGAAAAATAAAACTTGTTATTCTTACTGAAACCCTGCTCTTTATCAATTTTGGACAACTTCCTTTTCAACTGGTTTATGAACCCAAACCAAAATATTCTGGGTAAACAAAAAAAAATTGTCTTCAACAATTTTTATTTTTATTTTTATTTATTTATTTATTTTTTTTTTTTTTTAAATTTACCCGGATCTCACGCAGGCTCTGTCACAAGTCCTCTGCAACTTTATGCAGGCCAGCAGGCAGATAACGCAGGCTCTCCTTTTTTTTTTTAAATACGCAACAGTCTGGCTCTTCACACAGGGACAACACCAGCAGTCTAGCTCTTCACGCAGGGTTTTGGACTCACAAACGCCTCACGCACAGCCTTTCACTTCACACACAGCCTCATGCCTCCTTCACGCAGGGTTTTGGTCACGCAGGGACAACACCAGCACTGGAACGGTTCTTCAGCAACGATTCTGCACTCCTTGACGCAGAGCACATACAGCCCTTCATGCCTCACGCTGATACACGCAGCAAGATTTGGCTCCACTCCTTGACGCAGAGCTATTACAGCCCTTCACGCCTCACGTTGATACATGCAGCAAGATTTGGCTCCACTCCTTGACGCAGAGCAATTACAGCCCTTCACGCCTGATGTTGATACACGCAGCAAGATTCGGCTCACGCCGGTCAGGTTTTGGACTCACGGCTCTCACGCTGATACAGCCACATGCCCAGGTTTTGGACTCACGGCTCTCACGCTGATACAGCCACACGCCCAGGTTTTGGACTCACGGCACTGATACCACTTGTTGGTGAATTAGAAGGAAAAATAGGAAAGAATTACACACATTCTATTATATATTGACCAAGAAAACACCATAACTAACTGGAAACCAAACACACACATAGACACAGGATTTACGTGGTAAAACCTCGACAATGTGTCAAGGAAACATCCAAGGGGCAAGGGATTGGAATATATTATTCAACAATGATTCTCCACTCATATACATTCCATGGGCATTCACCAGTTTTATATCATCAACCTCTGTTACATAACTGACAATTCGGTATAAAACTGACTAATTACATTTTACCCAAAATTACTAATTCGTTGTCAAACTAACACTGACTGGTTACTTTGGGTTATGTAGCTTTGGTGCTGGGCCAAAATTTTTGGTATGAATTATTCGACACTGTAATAAACATCGTAAAAAGTGAAAAAAAGTTTCTAATTCTTTTATACATGAAACTATTGCTCCAGGCATGGACATGATGTTATATGTAATTGTAGCGTTAGGCATAATACATTGTTACAAGGTGTGATTCTGTGATAATATGCAGAGGTTTCACATTGTAGAGATTTTACATTAAGAGGTTTTACTTGTGTATTGTCGTTTCATTCCTTTGTGGCATCTGGTTTGTGGATAAATCTGGATTTTATGTCAATTTGGAAATGGTTTTGGTTCTTGTCAGATTTAGTCTTATTGAGTTGATATCAGATGGATCTAAGTGGTCCTTTTGTAAATTGTCATCTTGAGGAGCTTCTTTATTGCACTGTCTCCATAATTGTTGATGTATTGAATGTTGGTTTATAAGAGAAATTCAATGCCCATAGTGCATTGCCCATTTGTATTGTGTTTTAATTGGAAGTACATTGATTTAAAAAGGTAAACTGATGCTCATAGAAATCTGGTTCACTGTTTTATGGAATTTTCATATTAAAATAAGTGACTTGTTCAAGATTTCATTATTCACTCGTTTGTCATGATATTTACAACTCCGTTATAAATGTTTTGTAAATCATTTGGTGTGTAGAGGCATAACATAAAATCTCATTTGCATTTTCAGGAAAGATTTCTACATTATAATGAACTATATATGTTCCTTCTAAAATGGATTTTGGTTACAATGCCGCAAACAGTATGAAATAAAACAACCTATGTTGTAAGCCAAAATCTTTTTGTGACAAGAAAAAGATACAATCCATCCAAAATACACATTATAATGTGGTTACAACCAAAAACATATGACACCCCTATTCTTTATGGCCTTGAGAATCTTGAGTGCCAAAACTCCCCGTGTTACCTTCTTGAGCCAGGTAGGTTGGCCTACCTAAAAAGGGTTGATTGTTGCCATATGATTGAGTCCAATTTGCACCTTCCAACCATGGAGGAATTGAGTACCCATACCTCACATTTGTACTACTAATCCCTGCATTAAGTGGAGGTGTGTAATGA
The DNA here is from genome assembly GCA_031772625.1 of Pinus tabuliformis. NCBI lineage: Eukaryota > Viridiplantae > Streptophyta > Pinopsida > Pinales > Pinaceae > Pinus > Pinus tabuliformis. The sequence goes on along the minus strand of CM062818.1, from coordinate 2,031,659,855 downwards.
GCATACATAGAATTGACACCGCCTTTGATAGGAATAAGGAAAGTGGGTAAACCCTCAATTTGATAGTGAGGCTCTTGAATGTTTATGAGGTCTTGGAATAATGGTGTATTATCTGCAATATTGTCCAATGAGTTTGAAATAATCCTGGTTTAATTAGCTATGCTTGCATCATTCTCAACCATATTGATCATCCCTTGTTCATTTTCAAGCATTTGTTATGTCTTTCTTGATTCCTTTTCCTATCTTGCCATTTGTTTTTGTTGGTTATTAACTTGTCTTCCTTTATCTCTTTCAAGCCTTTCATCTCCTCGACGTTGTGCTGCAACAATCCTTGTTGCCTTCTTCTCCTTGACGAGATCCGTATTTTTCTGTTTTAATTCCTACATTTCAAATTTCTATTTTTTCAGACTCAAGAAATAGGTTTATATAGTCTTCTGAGGTGAGTAACTATGAACTTCAGCCCAAACGAAGACTACCCCGTGTACCTTGCTTTTTTTCATTGATACTCTGTCTATTGGTAGCTTTAGGAACTGGCCAAGTATCTTCTCCACCCTCCCACCTGCATGTCATTGCTTAGTACTTCCCTTTCAATATCTGAGACAACTGATTGAACTCTTTCATTATCTTCATTTGATGCCTCATTATGTGCTTCATCTTCTTCCATTGATCTGTTGTCCACAAAAAATGAACAATTTCACTATTCAATTCTGTTGGTTGTGAGGGAATTTTCATGCTTTGTTCATTGGTTGTTGAGACACTATGTTCATTCATATTAATCATGGCTTCTACTAGCCATGACGGTGGGGTTACTTGGCTTGGAAATGTCAATTGGTCATTGTCAACTGCATGTTCAACAATGTCATTAACAATATCAAAAACATGATTTTTATGTTCTTGAGTTGGTGGAACGATTTCCATGTTACTGCAAATTTGTTCATGATTATACCTTGTTTCACATACAGTTTCGTCATCTTCATCATATAAGTGTCCTTGAGAGAGGGAAATCATATTACCAATTGCAACCACATCATCATGGTCATCTACTTCTTGCACTTCAACACCTGTTTGGACATGTCTTTCTTCCCGACCATCCACATGAAACGCCTGGCTACAACCAGTATCATGCATAAGAGCATCATAATTCAGTGGCCAGATTCTTGTCCTCCCAAAGCCAGCCTTGATATTTGATGGTGTCAAAGCCCTTTTAAAAGCTTTACTTGCAAGCTCTGCTAGCTCGAACCTTTTCACCTCAACCCCTGTATTCTTTACCATCCATACAAAACGCTCTGACCTGAAATAGCTCTTGAAAGGGCCAAACACACTAACATCAAGGGGTTGCAGCCTGTGAGTGGTATGAGAAGGTAATGTCAATAGGTCGATGCCTAAATTGTTTGCTTCCTCAATTGTTTGTACATCCATGTGGCTCCCATGGCCATCTAATATCAATAGGTGTCTGTTATTAGGTGAGACGCCACTTGGTACCAATGCAACAAAGTGCAAAAGCCAACTTAAAAACAGTTCTTTAGTCATCCATGCATGGGGATGTGCAGCTATGCATGCACTTGGTTCACAGTTCTGTATATAGTTTTTCAGTTGATTTTTACCTTTGAATATATAAAATCCTGGGATTGAAGTACCAATTGCGTTAACACAACATAAAATAGTTATCCACTCCCTACTCCTAGGCAAAATATTTGGCACATTTTGGCTCCCTCTCTTGGAAATTACTCGCATGCCACAATTCTTCCCTGCCTGTAAACCCGTTTCATCACAGTTCCATATATGGTCTGCTCCATAAGAATGTTTATCATAAGCACTAGAAAGAGTGTTATAGAACTTTTGCACAACTGTAAAGCACAAATTTAATGCTCTGTTTCTGTCAGGGACCTCAACAGTACGCAATACAAGGTCTGGATGCCTTATTTTAAACCCAAACCACCATGATTTACCAGGAAACCCATCTTTGAATGGGTTTGGCCTCCCTTGACAGATTTGAGCAACTGTGGCTTTGAGTTGTCAACTCTAGCCCATGTCCCAATTGGGCTATCTCTTTACACCACTCAACCACCTCGGACTCCCCCTCGTTAGTCATAACTGTAAGAGGCCCTCTATGTTTTGTATGAGTCAGTCCATTTATCCAATAATGTATTGATGAGGGAGGAATACCATGTTTTTTTGTATATGCCCGAACTGAGTATCCATTAAACTCTATGTCGTCAATTGCAACTAACATTTCTTCTTTTTTCCATCCTCTTATAGTGTTGATCTTTTTAGTTGAACTTTCCCCTTGGACTGTTGTTAACGGTGTTTCTATGGGTGATGGTGTGAGAACATCAGCTTCAGTCGCATGGTCATCCTCAATAATGTTCCTTGGGGCATTTTTGACATTGGCATCACCTGCCCTATCCTCATTTGATGATGGGCATCGCAGCTGGGCACCCCTTGTCACTCTCCTGCCACTTCTCCTTGTACGAGAAACATAACTAATCCTTGCCATAGATGCAACAACCTGCAAAATTATTGCATGCATTTAGTTAAGAATATTTGGAATTAGGCTTTCATACAAGGAAAATATACTTTTGCTTTATTACAGGAAATTATCAACATGTATGTTAGTATCCTTGAAAAATCAAAACTGCAGAACCATTTTGTTGTATTTCTTCAAAATTATCAATGATTTTTGTTTTGATAACTTGTTTTTACACTTAAAATACCATGACTGTATTTTTACTTGGAAAACTACTGTCGTTTTCCGCCTTCTTCTAGTACTATGAGAAGATCTGGTAGTTATTGTTGTTTGAATTAATTTGTTTAGACTCGTATTTGTTATTGCAATTGAATTCATTCATGGCCCATATTGTCTCACCAAGTGGACTTGCATTGTCAATCATATAGTTCAAGTAGGGTTTGCCTTATGTTGCTTTCAAGTTGAAAATAACTTTTGAGTAATAAGAAACTTCCATTGTAGTAGAAGTTTCTCCTGCAAGATGTGATCCAGGATTTTTAGTGTCAATATTGCAGGCTTGTCTTGGTGTCTTCATATATTCTAGCCTCTGCCAACAACAATGGTCTGAGTTACCATAACTAACCTGAGAACATATTGAAGGGATTGGTTGTTTGCCTACAAAGTAATGAACTCTAAGATGAGGTCAACATCTGGTATTCTCAAGGACGCATTGATGGGAGTGGGCTCATGTGTTTGATAGGACGTATTTGAGAGTTGTAATGTTGGAGGATCATGTAGTTCAAATAGTGTTTACCTTATGTTGCTTTCAAGTTGAAAATAAATTTTGAGTAATAGGAAACTTCTACTATGTTAGTATCCTTGAAAAAGAAAATATACAGAATCATTTTGTTGTATGTCTTCAAAATTATCAATGATTGTTGTTTTCTTGTGTTTACACATAAAATACCATGACTATATTTATACTTGGAAAACTATTGTCGGTTTCCACCTTCTTCTGGTACTATGAGAAGATCTGGTAGTTACTGTTGTTTGAATTAATTTGTTTAGACTCCTGTTTGTTATCGCAATTGAATTCATTCATGGCCCCCGCTGTCTCACCAAGTGGACTTGCATTGTTAGTCATGTAGTTCAAGTAGGGTTTTCCTTATGTTGCTTTCAAGTTGAAAATAACTTTTGAGTAATAATAAAATTCCATTGTAGTAGAAGTTTCTCCTACAAGATTTGATCAATGATTTCTAGTGTCAATATTGTAGGCTTGTCTTGGTGTTTTCATATATTCTAGACTCTGCCAACAACAATGGTGTGAGTTACCATAACCAACCTGAGAACATATTGAAGGGATTGGTTTTTTTCCTACAAAGTAATGAACTCTAAGATGAGGTCAACATTTGGTATTCTCAAGGATGCACTGATGGGAGTGGGCTCATGTGTTTGGTAGGATGTATTTGAGAGTTGTATTGTTGGAGGATCATGTAGTTCAAGTAGTGTTTGCCTTATGTTGCTTTCAAGTTGAAAAGAACTTTTGAGTAATAAGAAACTTCTACTATGTTAGTATCCTTGAAAAATCAAATATACATAATCATTTTTTTGTATGTCTTAAAAATTATCAATGATTGTTGTTTTGATAACTTGTCTTTACACTTAAAATACCATGACTATATTTGTACTTGGAAAAATATTTTCGATTTCCACCTTCTTCTGGTACTATGAGAAGATCTGGTAGTTACTATTGTTTGAATTAATTTGTTTAGACTCCTATTTGTTATCACAATTGAATTCATTCATGGTCCCCGCTGTCTCAGATAGTGCTAATAGTGAAGAAGAGTAGTGTGGAATATCATTCAATGGTATTCACAGTTGTGTTGTATGAGATAGATCCTTAGTTACATAAGTTTGAGAAGGGGTCAACCCTATATCATGATCAACAAGAAAGGGAGCAGGTGGACATGCCTACATGAGCATCTTAAATTGACAGTATGAGTCAATTTGTAGGTTGGGTAGGACCATAGAGATAATGCCTTCTAGGTCTTTTCTTCGATCTTCAAGAAGGCTCTTTGCGGGTTCACAAAATACACAGAGATTGAAGATGATCTTCTCTTATTTGTCACTATTAAGACTTGGATTTCAGACCTTGAAGATAGCTCCCTTTATAAGGACTATCTCTACAAACAATGATTCAATCAAGTACAGAGTGTTAAACTCGGTGAGAAGAATCAGTCCTGCTGTTACTAACTCCTTGATTAGGATTTCGGCTTTCATGCCCAGCATTTGATTTAATGGTTCAAGGAGCTTGGTCCTGGGAATGCTTATGATTTTTGAAGAAATGAAGCCAAAGTAGGACTTCTTTTCAGAAGATTGGGATATTTTTTAATCAGTCCCTTACGAGTTGCTCCTATTCATTTAGGGGCATTCTTGAGCTTTTTTATGAAAATAATGTGGGGTTTTAGTGGGTCCCAAAAGGCTATCAGTAAGGTAGAAAGGTAAGAACGTTGTATCATGCCTGCCATGTAATTGAATCAATTTGCTTGGGTCTCTAGCTGTACTAGGTTTGTTTACAAGGAAGTTCTAATTGCCAGTTATAAGAGTGCTTTGATTAACATCATGTTTCTAATGCTTCGACGTTTGGATTTTATATTGGATCCTCATCAATGGGTGTAATAGTGACTAGCTCTCGATCTCGCTTTCAATAGAGCCTATAGTTCCCAAGGGAGCTTTTATCCATAGGATTCAGTTATGGCAACCAAGTGTCTTCACCAACAGTGTGATGTCAGAGTGAGAGGCTCGAGTGCTTCTTCTAATGAGGATGCTTTTAGTGCATAAGTGGATGATAGAGATCCTATGGGTATTGTGGATTATTGCAAATATGTGATGGGGATATATGATTTTCAATTGACTGAGAAATGGCTTGCAAAGATGAGTTGTTCGAAGACAGAGATTGAAGGAGTGTGGATATACACAAGGAAAAGACTTTCGTTAGATACCTTAGTTGCTTAGAGTCTATATAAAATCTTTTGTGTGAGGGATGACTAACTGCCTTAGCGTAGAAGTTTCTCCTGCAAGATTTGATCCATGATTGCTAGTGTCAGTATTATAGGCATGTCTTGGTGTTTTCATATATTCTAGCTTATGCCAGCAGTAATGGTCGAAGTTACCATAACCAACCTAAGAACATATTGAAGGGAATGATGAGCACATTAATTGACCAAGTTCAATCTAATTGTAATACTTCAGAATTTTTTGAGGAAGACATAACATTTCATTCAAATATTGAGCACAAGATTAATTTCTCATAGGTTCTGTTCTTTTTCAAAATATAGAAAAATTGAAAAAATTATATATTTTCATGAAAATGAAACTACAAGAACTGAAATAAAAAATTGTGAGAAATGAAATAGAACTGTAAGAAAAATGTGTTGTAATTGAAATAACTAACCTAAATATATTGTCAAATGTTCTGTGATGTTTTGTCTTCAAGATTGGTGAATAGTTTGAATGCATAACATGCAACTTCAGCAGTGGTTGAACTTCTTTTATAGTTTTTTGCACTTGAATTTAATTGGTGGTAAGGATGGGCATGGATTGCAATGGCTTCATTTTGAATGTGTGATCTGGATTTAATTTGATGTGATCCAATGGTTAAGAATTTGTTATTTGTTGATCCATGTGCTTTGATCTGTTTTAATGAGAAATAGAATGGGTTGGGTGTCATTTATTGAACATGTGCTTTGATCTGTTTTAATGAGAAATAGAATGGGTTGGGTGTCATTTATTGAAGTTATTGGGTTGGGTGTCATTTATTGAATAAAGTGGGTTTAAATGTTATTGGGTTGGGTGTCATTTATTGAACACAGGGGGTTTAAATGTTGAATAACATAGCAGTTATGGTTGACATCAGGCTTGGAATTTCAAATCCCCTCCCGTCAAATGAAAATTTGATGACATTTTTGCATTTTTCATGCATTTCATTTTATGGTTCTACTTAAATTTGTGAATGTCGACTTCCCCTTATCTAGAAATTCTCTTACAACTATTCCTTCATCTCAACTTCCTTTAATTTCCCTATGAGAGTGTCTTGTTTCTTCTCAACATATGTGTTTCACCATGTCTCCACTTCCTTTAATCTCCCTCTTAGAGTGCCTTGTTTCTTCTTAAGTTAGCATATGTGTTTCCACCTAGTATACAACCATATTTTAAGATTTTATAAAGCTTTTTAGCGTTTGGGAGTTAATAATTTTGATTATGTACATAAATTTTGACATGTAAAAGAAACTAAAGAAAGCCAATGATGAGGATCCTCAACTGCTAGTAAATGAGATAGAGTTATTTTTTTAAAATATCAAGAGTTTTACTACTATCTCTTTTTATAATTTATTTAAATCCAATAATCTACTACATATGTCAAATTTATTAAACAAATAATTACGTGTTTAACTATTTCTTAATAACTTATTTTCACCAAATATTTTATTTACAGATGGGCACACAAATCTTTATTTACTCACTACATATTTTATTTACTGAATTCTTTATTTGTACCAAGATAACTTTAATCCCTATAAGTGCACTTTCTACCAACTGTGAACTACTTGAATAATAAATCCAGTAATGATAGCTAAATATTTTTAAAATATTTGTATATCCTTTCAACTAATTTGATATCCATTACACATATTTGGAACACATTATTCCTAAAACCATGACGTTGAAAAATGTCAAGACTAAGCAAACTCTGCAATCTATGAGGTAAACTCTGCAATCTACGAGGTAATCAACTCATCATCTCCATTTGAACATTGTTAACTAATCATGTTCATAATATCTTAAATATGAGCCTATGATTTCCTCATCTTAAAAAATTAGATTCACATTATTGTCCACATCATAGATGAAATCTACAGCCTAGCCAATTACACAAAGAAATCCTTCCTATTAAACATTGCCCTACACAATACCATCACTTATTCTATTCATGTACTTAGTACGAGTTGAATCCTCCAAATACAACTATATTAGAGTGGTTGACAATCTAAATAGATATATTAAATAAATACGAGTTTGTAACATCTTGAATAATTATTTGTATTGTAAGAGAAGTTTAGCTTGATAACTATATAATTATTTCTTTTAAAGAGAAATTCACTACGGTAAAAATGAAGTTGATTTCAGAGCATTTAGTAAAAGACTCAAAATACAAAATTAGTGAAAATAAGCCAAGGCACTCAAAAAACAAAAATAGTCAAAATAAGCCTGGGCTTTTCAAAATGGTAATTGAGCGCTTTATGAAATAAATCACAAGCTATTTTTAGTCAAAATAAGCCAGGGCACTCAAAAAAAACAAAAATAGTCAATATAAGCATAGGCTTTTCAAAATGGTAATTGAGCTCTTCATTATGGAATAAATCACAAACTATTTTTATAATATTTAAGACATTTTTTTAACGTGACATGATATATTATTCCCGTAAAATAACGCACCTCAGAGAAATTCATTTTGACAAGCTTGTATAATTTCATAACATTTATTTCACATGAAACAAATACTAAGAAAGAAATAAAAAAATAACAACCAAACGAGATTGACACTGGTTGAAGAAGGCAACTTACTTGGGACTTGAAAACTGGGAAATCTTGTCGATTGTGAAGTAAATGATGAGGGCAAGTTCAGTGGAAAGCTCCAACATTTATTTTAGCGACTTGTTTTTGGTTGTGGTGTTGTTTTCCGTAATTATCGCATACAAATTTTTGGAATCGAGGTTTCGAATCATTTTTCATAGTTCATGAACCACTGAAGATGGTTCGAAACGTCGATTCCAAAAATTTATATGCAATGACTCCGGAAAACAACACCACACATAATATAGATCGCAAGAGCTTCAAATCAATAACTATCCTTGCTTTTCAAAAAAATAGCATGGCAGTGACTACTGTTTTGAATGAGTTTGAGGTCCACCTTTTGCTTACCCCTTTTCATTGTTATTTTGTTGTCTGTTTGCTTGGGAAGGTGAGTTTGAGGTCCACCTTTTGCTTACCCCTTTTCATTGTTATTTTGTTGTCTGTTTGCTTGGGAAGGTGAGTAGCAATGGTAGACCACCTATTTCCTAGTAGAGCATAAAGTTGAATAATAATCTTCTCTTCTTGCATGATGAATTTTTCCCCTTGATATTTGGTCTTGGATAGTTAGCCCAATGCAATCTCCAGCTCTTTTTGATCTCAGCACCCAACTTTCTGCCGCAGAGCCCTCCACCTTCCATGGCTGTGCTACAGTATGTAAGTAACGAGCTTCTGATTTTCTTCAGGCGTCTAGGGCCCTTCTTGAGCCCAACTTTTTCGCAGCAGGGAGCCCTACCATTATTTCTGATTTGGTGTGACTTCTGATAATCCTAGGCAAAGATGTTGTTGAATTAAACACTGCAACTGCCCTTCACGCCACCAGTTGTTCCTCGGCTGCTTTTATTTTGCAACTGCCCTTCACGTCACCAGTGGTTCCTCGGCTGCTTTTATTTTTCGATCGCACTTCTTCGTCGACGTTGGAAGATGGAGGAATCAAACAAGAGGGAGAGTGAGAGTGTGGAACGATTGAGGGAAGCCTAAGGAACAAAAACAAGCACACCACCCCTTCTCAGTGTTATACACACCAAAAAATGCATGTATATTTTTAGTATTTTTCAATCACGTACTAACTTACAGTTTGGTTGGTTGGTTCCTTGAATGTAACATCTAGATTACAATGTAGTTGTTCTTAGTTGCCTAGGGCGAGATCTCCCTTCATAAAGTTCAAATCTAGGAAAGGACTATAGCCAGATAATTTTTATTACGATTCAAATCTATGAAAGTGTGTCAGGCTCCATTACCATGTGAGCCAGAGGTATTGTATGCATTTGCGTTATGACCCTGGGCTTAGTCTGGCTTTGGTGTTTTTAACTTAAAGACAGGTGCTATAAATTTTAGCACCTCAAATTTGACGGGTAAAAATTTAGAGCAACTGTCAAATACGTTTTAAAATATGAAATACGTCCTATGGGAGGTCAAATTCCTGGCTGACATACATTCATTTTTATTATGTGCAGGTATGGATATTTATTTGGGATACATAGCTTCAGTTCTGATGAGTGGGGGTTGAAGTGACTGCTACTTTGTACTTCTGGAATAGACCATTTTGGAAGGATTTATGGTTTTATCTGTGTTCTAGTTGGGTCAATATGATTTGTATTCTTAAGTATTAAGATACTATTTATGGACAGTTGTGGGCCCCGTCAATGTTTTGAGAAATTTTGGATGTAAATTAAAACTTATTTGCACTTAATGTTATTTATTTTTGTTTAAATATTGGTTGCAAAAGTCTCAATTTCTAGTGGTTTGGTAGGACCAGTAGTACTATATCAATTACTGGTCCTTGCACAACATTAGACATCTCTCCCCCCTCTCTCTTTCTATATATATATATATATATATAAATTTATTAACAAATAGTTATGAAAATTTGTTTAATTTTTTTTTTTATCTATATAAATATAAACTTTTAAATTAGTTTTATATGAAATTATTTAGAAAACCGCTAAAATTACAAAATTTATGTGGTAGAGTTTACATTGAAAATCTAATATCAATAAAATTATTTACATCCAAAATTATTTATCTATAAAACAATTACAAAATAAAAAATGATATATATATTTTAATTTAAAAATAATATTTTAATTACTTGAAAAAATAAAAATTATAAAAATGGAAGCAATTAGAACTCAACAACTTTACACATTAATCAGAATTGAAATTGATTATAGATAAATTACAATATACACGGCCGACAACAACTATAGAAAAAAGTAGATTTCCTGTTTTAGTTGAATAACAAGTATTATACATTCACTTGAATTTTACTTGGTTTCATATCAAAATTTACCTAGTTTCAAAGATATTTGATTACACATAAACCTAATTGGGGAATAGTGAAAGCGATGTAAATATGGGGTAATAGTGGGTCCGCGCCCGAAAATATCTCCTAGAATGCTTGGAAGTAAACACACAGAATGTACAATTTGATATCAATAATCCTGAAATGAACTTTGAGACTCTGAGTTGAAAATGCCCTGAAACTAACTTAAGTACAACTTTGGGAATTATCGGAACACATAACGAAAGATTTTGACTAAACAATGAACTTTGAGCAACTGAACTGAAAATGGACATGGAGATCAACAGGCCTAAAACAAACCTAACTACAACTTTGGGAATTATCAGAACACATAAAGAAAGATTATGACTAAACAATGAACTGAGGGGCTGATCTGAAAATGGACATGGAGATCAATAAGCCTAAAACGAACCTAAGTACGTCTTTGGGAATTATCAGAAATGATCAGAAATCAACATGTACATGTTTACCGAATACGCCAAACCATGCTAAGAATGTCTTCTTATCCTCCTACGTGGTGTCGTCTGATTCACTGTCATGCATAGTCTTGGAAAATGTGGACTGTATTCTCCGGGCCTGACTCCTACCTGTGTTCTTAATTCTCCTTACCAACTCCCATCACCATAGGAAGTTTTGGTGTTTGGAATCGATTTGCAAAGAGTCCTACCTGTGTTCTTACTGTTCTTTAGACGTAACAATGACATTAAATGTGTATGATATAAATAGATATAAAAAAAATTATTATAAAAAATTAAATTCAAAATTTCAAGAAATATAGAAATGAAATACATGCAAATGAAAAATCGAAAGTTAAATTATTAAAATTTTAAATAATGTGTATGGAAAATAAAAATAAAATATTTTTTTATAATTAAGGTGATATTTAGTTTTATGTATGATATTAAAGTTAGATGTGGTTTGTAATTAATATGGGATAATGATTTATTTTGGTTTATTTATGAATATTATTATGTTGATATTGTATTTTGGTTTTTTTTTTGGTTTAGAGTTCATTTTTTTGGATGTAAGGAAATATGTTAACAATTCAAAAGGTATGTCTCAAAATATTTCTCTTTAAGATACAATAATAAGTTAAGTGACATGGTTTTTCTTGAATAATGATGACATGTTAGCCCAAATAAAGAGATAACTACTAATGATGGATGTTCTCAATGTTAATTGACCACTAAACTATAATAGATTTTACCACCCTTTAATGGAAATGCCATATAGGTAAACCTAGTTTGACAATGGACTTCACTCCTATAAGTTGAATTTCTAAAATATTCTTCCACATAAAAATATAGCTATAACCAAATACAATGAAAAGATTTCACACAATATAGTTCAGTCGTACTTAAAGTGAACTCAAATTAATATTGTCTTTCTTTTTAGACAAAAAAAATAGCTGGATTTTATTAAGTAACTAAAAAACCAGTTACATCTACATATGCCATTGGAGTTGAGTTTCGGTTCGATAAAAAGAATCCATCATGTTTCTAAAATCAATTTCCAGATCAAAATAAAAATTCATCATGTTCCTGCAAACCATAACATTTTTGGCCTGTTTATCTATGGAAGACTTCAAAAATCAAAATTTAGACAGAGAATATAGTCTAAAGTTCAAAGTGAAATATGTTCAACCACAACATATGCCTATACAAAGTTGTCAAAATAAACCAGTTGTTGCAGAAAGACTATGGGAGATTGATGCACCCTACTTCCCTGGTAACACCATTAGAAACAAAAGTATAATAATTATGTCCTTCCATATCATTCAATCCCCTTTTGGATATGGAGTCTATTATTTCCTTTAGTTCTCTGAAGATGTGTTGAATGTCAAAACTACTAAATGATTGTATGAGAGCTTCATCCCTCTCCCTCCAACCTCTGATATCGGGAGGATCGAATTCCGAGTTGCCCAAGATGCCTAGAATAATAGCCATGGAGTCTCCATAAACATGGATGTTTTTGAACCTGTTTTTCTCTTGCAAACCATAAAAGGCCCCATAATGCCACCATCTCTGCCTTGGAGTTTGTGCCCATGCCTCCAAACCAATGCAATCTGTAATAAGTACTTTCACTAATGTGAAGCCAAGCTCCACATCCGCATCTCCCCCTCTGAGTTGCGCCACCAAAAAATCTTAGAGGTCTTCTTCTGTGGTTCTATATATTCTATCCATGAAATAATATTAGAACATATCCTATAACCATTACATTGAAGCCCCTGAAATATATGATGATTTCGAGCCTTCCAGATCTCCCAAGTAACAAATATGGGATTGTACTTGATTACACTGTTTCCCTCCAGACCCCATCATAGAAATTGCTCTATATAAGTGAATCTTCTTAAAGCAATTTTGAATTAGGAAAGTGTATATGCCCATATCTGTAGAGAAAACTTGCAAAAGAGAAAAAGATGAAGAACAATTTCTAAATCACCACCGCAAAGTGAACACGACCTAAGGCCATGAAAACCCCGTTTGCAGAGATTGTCCCAGGTTAATATACAATTCTTCCACTCCAGCCAATTGAAGAGTATAATTTTCAATGGTACATGCATTTTCCATAAAGCCAAAGACCACTGTGCTAGTGTGGACTCCTGTGTATTGTGCATGTAGTGTAGATAATTTTCAGCGACCACGAAAACCCCTTTTCTTAGAGGTACATCCCATGTGAGGGAGTCACATCTTGTATTCTGACACAATAAATCTCTTTTCAGAGATGTGGCATAGGTGTCCCAATCTCGAGCATTCAGATTTTATTTTTGCCATGGGTGTGAACAACTCACTTGACTATCCGAAAGCACGAAGAAGTCAAAATAATTTATTTTATTTTACTTATTTGGTCTCACACCTAACAATCTCCCACTTGACACCAAATAGAATCTTGAGTAGATATTTTTGACATTGTTTGTCTCCCCTCACTACTAATCTTTTCCCAAAATTCCTTTCATCAAGTTTGCATTACTCCAACCAAGGTTCTACAAATTTATTTCTTATCCCTTGGGAAAAATATTTGTTAACATATCAACTAGATTGTCTTTAGTGTGTATTTTCTCTAGTTGTAGAAGCCTATCATCTAATACTTGCAAATCCAATGGTATCAGACATAATATGATTTGTCTTACAATGATATGTTGGGGATTTTGCTAAATGAATGGTGTTACTGGTTGTCACAATGCAACACATGTTTGTATCATTTTATTCTCTCCTCTCCTAAGAATCACTGCATCCACAACGCCTATTTGCAAGCTTCTATGGCAACTATATATTTTGCCTCTGTTGTGGAGAGGGCTACTACTTTCTACAATCTAGACATCCAAGACATTGTTGTGCATGCAAATGTATATAAATAACCAATGGTGGAATTTCTAGTATCCACATCTCTAACCATATTTTCATCTATGTTAATTTTAAGAACAACATTACTATTACCAAACATAAAAAAATTACTAGTACTCTTGAGATACCTCAAAACCATTTTACCACTTTCTAATGTTGTTTGTATGGATTTACAGGGAACCCGCCCACTACTTCCACAGAATGTGCAATATTTGGAAGGGTACATACCATGGCATACACCAAGCTACTGACCACTGAAGCATAAGATATTTTACTAGTTTCCTCCTCCTCCTTGTCGTCATAATGACACAAATCATCACTGAGTTTGAAGTGTGATGCTAGGGGTGTATAAACTAGTTTGACATCCTTCATATTGAACCCATCTAACACATTCTCAATATATTTTTCTTTTGACAACCATAAATCCTCATGCCTAATATTTATTATGTTGGACCTTAATCTTTCATTGCAAAGTGTCTGCCGAAATATTTCTTCAACCTATTGATCATGTTCTTATCATGTTCGACAATTAGCATATCATCCAAATTAAACAATATTATATTATATTTTTCTTGGTCATACCTGTTGATGTAGACACAATGATCAACCTATACTATTTTGAAGGCATGCTCTAGCATAAATGTATCAAATTTCTTGCGCCATTGGCGAGGTGCCTGTTTCAACCCATAAAGGCTCTTCTTTAGACTACATAATAGGTTTTCTTTAAGTTTTACCTTGAATCGGTCTAGTTGCTCCATATAAATTTCCTCGTTAAATTCTCCATGAAGGAAAGTTGTCTTCACATCTAATTGTTCACATTCCAAGTCTAAAGTAGAAGAAAGACAAAGGATAACTCTTATGGATGGTATTTTAATAGCAAGTGGAATTATTTTTGTAAATTTAATACCTTCTTTTTGGGAAAAGCCTTCACCACTAGCCTTGTTTTGTATCTTTCCTTCTTCTCTTCACCCTCATTTTTCATCCTGTATACCCATTTTTATGTAGGGAATTTTTCCTTTTGGAAGTTTCACTAACTCCAAAGTTTCATTTTCTAACAGAGAGTCTACTTCATCCTCCGTTGCTTTCTTCCATTTTTTGCCAATTTCCACTTCACAAGCTTTTCGAAAACAATGAGGTTCAACTTCATCAATTAGAAAAATATAATTTAAGGGTGGAATAACTTTGTGAGGCTTTATGAGGCCTACTAGACTTGCAAACTGTTATGAATTATATTCATATAAAAATAATAAATGTAAACATAAATATAATAATAAATAATAATTAATTAACTAATGGTTATTTAGTTAGTAATGAAGAGACACATCTTAGGGACATGACCATTCATCAAAGGGCACCTGAATAGGTATATAAGCGGGCCCTCATTGTAATCATCTCATCAATTCTTTTATACAATATGCAATATCAAATTACTTGCCCTACAATGGATGTCCTTGTCTTCAAAGTGTTTTGAAGATTATTACTATGAAGTTCAAACCTTGTTCGTTATAGTGGTATCAAATCATTCCTCTGAGTATACGAACTGTGTTCCTTACATTGGTATCAGAGCCACGTTCTTTGATCTGCAACATTGGCCATTAAAGTCTTCGTCAATGTAGTTGTCATTGCAATCAAGTGTTTCACTATATAGTTGGACGTTTTCCATTCTGTCGGATTCTCCATCAGGGATTTGGCCATTATATATATATATATATATATATATATATATATATATATATATCTATCTATCTATATATATATATATATATAAGGCAAGCAAACCATAGTTTTCATCGTCTGGCAGCCACCTGATAACTCAATACCAACGCGAACGCGTTGTCTCCATCGTAGTTGTAGTTTTCCAACAAACTACCATTGCTTTATGTAAAATTGGCCCCCACCAACAACAAGTCGCTGCCGCTTTGCAATATAGGCCCCCACCGCAGGTCATCTCTCCTCATCCCTGTATGTCTCTATTCTTCGTCGGCAATAGCAGACCATCCCTCATCACAACAAAGCCACAATTGTGCCTTGCTACACCCAACATGTACGTACCTCCTCAACATGATAATTCTCACAGTCGCACATCCACTTGTTACAACCACCTTCTTCTTCC
Organism: Pinus tabuliformis; assembly: GCA_031772625.1. Classification (NCBI taxonomy): domain Eukaryota; kingdom Viridiplantae; phylum Streptophyta; class Pinopsida; order Pinales; family Pinaceae; genus Pinus; species Pinus tabuliformis. The sequence goes on along the minus strand of CM062818.1, from coordinate 2,031,644,016 downwards.
CTGGCATACACATTGAACCCTTTCACTATTTATTTCTACCTGTCCACCACAACACCCACCACTGCCTTGTCACTGTTTGTTGCTATAACTCATATCGTGGCCACTCGACTCTAATCGTGGAGATACAAAACACTATGTATGTGTGTACAATGACATGCCGCCTCAGGAAGATTGTGTTGGTTGACAAAGTCAGCAAATTTGGCCAGATAAAGTCGTCCAATTAAAAGTTAATTAATTAAGGTTTATTTATATACACATAGGAATATTATCAGAATAAAAAGCTATTTTATAATTTATTAAAAGGTGCATCCAAAAGAAATACTTTAATAAAGTATTGAAGTATTTTCCTCAACATATTATTAAAAAAGGGACCATATATATGTGTGTGTGTTTTAATAATAATAATAATAAGACCCATTCACGAAGGAGTTTTTATTTTTGGAAAAGTTATTATAGTAAAAACAAGTGTTTTTATAACAAGATTATTTGGGAAAAGTAATAAAGAGAATATATTATTATATTCTCAAAGCTCATATAAGAGGAAAAGGAAGCAGTTGAGATGAGTTCCACATACACGTCAAAATTTTGGACTAAATGTCCATTTTGTCTAAATGAAATTGGATATACATATATTCAAAAAAATTGCAAATTAAGTTGTCCAGCAGAAGATTATTTAGTACATAAGAACGTCAAGATAATGAGCAGATGAAAATTAAAAGATTAAAAGGAGGACTCACAGAACTTCAACAAAAAAATGAGGCATCAAAAAAGAAATATAAGGATCTCGAAGATCAATTTTATGAAGAACCAACAGAAAGTAACAAAGAAATTTGGCATCTAAGAGATCATAGTAAAAGACTACTTGAGAAGGTCAAGAAGTCCAAAATTACAACGAAAAAATTAAAATAATAAAAAGAGTGTCTTGAGATGAAATTCAATGAGAATCTATCAAAGAAACAAAATAAAAATTTGCACTTAAAAGGCCCGAGTCAAAGGCTATTAGAACAAATCAAAAGTGCATAAGATAAAGAGAAGGATACTAAGGACAAATTCAACGATTTAGAAAATGACGAACTTTCACATCTAAGGAATCATAACCAATCCCTACTTACACAAATTAAGAAGCTTAAAAGTGACAAGAAGTCACTAAATAACAAATTAGAACAACTTACTCAAGAATAAGTATTGAAGCCTCTAGTCGTAACAGTCCAAGTCGAAGATAAAGGAACAAAAATCGATCCAGTCAATATCACAACTCAAGAAGAAGAGAAACCTATAGAAGTTAAAACCAATTCAGATATTTTAGTTCAAATAATGGAAATTCCAAGTGAAGATTCAGTAACCAACTCAACAACAATAGTACCTGAAGTAAATAAGGAAATCACCATAAATAGATTGGGGCAAGATCAATATGCAAGAACTCCTTATCAACGTCCGAATCAAAAGAGAAAACAATTAATTTAGTCTACATATTTGAACCATTCAAGACGAAACCAAAAAATTTATGTTCCAAGGAATACTGAAGTTTGCAGGATCCAATCCTATAATAGAAATTCACTACAAATTTCCACTCATTGGAAAGTTCCACATAATATTAATCTAGGATGGTTAGATCCATTCTCAGTTCGACAATTTTATTTATCACTCAGAGGATCATATTGTCTTGTATCAATAAAGATGAAAGTTCTGAGACAAGAAGATATTCGAAATAGGAAAAGAGATTCGTCCCTTTCATCAGTATACTTTGAGGACAAAGCTTTCTGAAGAGAGGGGAAATGTTATGAATATAACTCATATAAAATTAATAAATGTAAAAATAAATATAATAATAAATAATAATTAATTAATTAACTAATAGTTAGTTAGTTAGTTAGTAATGAAGAGGCACGTCTTAAAGACATGACCATTCATGAAAGGGCACCTACCTAGGTATATAAGCGACCCCTCACTGTAATCATCTCATCAATTTTTTAATGTAATATTCAATATAAACTTACTTGTCCTAAAATGGATGTCCTTGTCTTTGAAGTGTTTTGAAGATTATTACAGTGAAGTATGAAACTTGTTCATTATAGTAGTATAATATCATTCCTATGAGTATACGAACTTTGTTCGCTACACAAACCAACTATGGTGGTGTGTTTTCCAGTTGAATCTCTTGTAATGGCTATGAAAAGTTTTCTTATTCTATTTTTCCATCACTTTCAACTCATTGTCCATCATCTCCTTATATTGGTTGCAAAAATTCTTGTAATTGTGGGATATTTTCTTTCCATTCTACAAACTTTTCAACAAGTTCCTTGACCTTTATACCACTTCTAGGCCTTTTATACATCTCTAAGTCATTAAATATTACATCCCCGCTTCTAATTTTGTAATTAACTAGATCCCATAGACGACAACTAAATTCACCATCTATGTATCCTAGGAAAATACATTTCCTTGATTTACCATCTAATTTGGTTCTATGCACTTTGGGAATATGCATAAATTCTTCACATCTAAAAATTTTCAAGTGAGAATAATTTACCTTCTTATAGGTCCAAACTCCTTCAGGAATACCATTATTTAGGGCTGTACAAGGTAGTGGTTGATGATATAATATGTTTTCCTTACTTATTTCACCCATAAATTATTTTCTAACCCAAAATGTGACAACATACTCCTCATATTCTCCATGATAGAGTAATTCATCTTTTTTGCAATTCCATTATGTTGGGGAGTAACGAAGACAATCTTAGAATTTTTAATCCAAAAATTATTACAATAAGTATTGAATGCATTAGATAATTACTCTCCACCATTATCTATACTCAAACACTTGAGAATTTTGTTAGTCTATCTTTCAACAACAACGTGAAATTTTTGAAATATCTCAAACATCTCACCTTTACTTTTCATAAGGTAGGCCCAAAACTTCCTGAATACATCATCTATGATTGCGACAAAATATGATGCTCCTCCTAAAGACTTAACATTCACTGGCCCAAACACATCAAAGTGTATTGATTCTAATAAATTTGTTTTTCTTTCGTTTCCAACTCTTATAAAATAAACTCTTCGTTGCCTACTATAAATACAATTATCAGGAAGATCAAGTTTATAGGATTTCAAACTTGGAAGTAATTTTTTAATAACAAGAATTTTTAGGGGCTTCCTCTGGAAAACTATGCAATCTAGCCCAACAGTGCAACACAACCTAGAAATTGCGCAATTCTGGGAAGCAGTCAGCTGCTCCTCCCAGAAATTGTGCAATCCCTTTAGACAACCAGCCCAACTTCCTCCCAGAAATTGCTTAAAAATCCCTCTCAGTCAAGTAGTCTATTGCATGTGCCTTCAAGTTGACCATTTCTCTTCAGGACCGAGAAAACTTGACTTGCATGCATGGGTTGCTTTTTCCCGAAATAGAAAAAATCTACATGGAAAAAGCATCTCTAGATTATAGGGATCTATTTTTAGCAGCAGGGGTTAAATGCAAAGATCGTTTAAGAAACTTTCCTCCAAGTGACACTTTTTCCTAGATTTGTGGCATGTGCGTCATGAGCCTCAAACTTATTTATTCGATGCTTCAGAGCTGATTCTACACAATGATCTTGGAGCTCTGACATCCCATAGTACATCCAGGAGTCTTTGGCACATCCAGCTCAATGATTTCTGAGTAAGTCCGATTTACTTGTCTTTTGCAACATTTCTGTCACTTTTTGTGTTTGGGCTCGTGTGAGTGTTGTTTGCTTGATTTCTATGAATTCTTATTGTCGTTTTCATGCATGTTAACTTGTACAAGGACCATTTTAGTTTTCGTTAGCATCTCATTGATGTCGCATGCATGACACTATTTTTCACAAACGGTCACTGATTCGGTGATTTGTTTCACACACATGCATGTTATTTCGTTTTCTGAATCTTGCATTCCCTTTTTTCATGCATGATCATTCACTCCTACTTACACTCAGTATCACCATGAATTCACATATTCATTTGCTTTCGATTGCCTATTGGCAGTTTTGGGTAACCTTGGCCCAGACTCTACCTTGCCCGGACAACATTGCATAATTTTGAGAGGGAAGACTTTGCCTTCCTCCTAGAAAATGCATAGATTTGTCCAATTAGTGCCCTCCAGTCTTGCTTTGTGCAATTCTGAGAGGCAGTGACTGCTGGACTATAAAATTGCGCAATGTAGTCCATGAGCCTACATCACTTGCCAATTGAAATTGCACATTGCACAATCTCAACACCCGACAAGCCAGTCTGGATTGCATGTTGCACAATTCCAGTAGTCAACTAGCCTCCCGATAGTCCAAATTTCCTTTTGTGTAGTTCTTGCAGTTAGTCTCCCGACCTCCCAGTGCAATCCTTGCCAGCAGTTACTCGAGTATGTTGCATGTCATCCCTAAAGTTTGCTTTAGTTTTAACTGACACATTTATTTTCATGCATGTTGCCATGTCTCCAGATATATTAGGTGTTCATTCATCCCTAAGCAGTTCATAACCGATGGCCTCTAAGAAAGCAGGATCAAAGGACACCGACGGAAGCATAACTGTAGCAGTAATTGAGCGAGTGTTTATGAGTTTGCTGATATACGAAGACACCAAGCTGATCGTAGACAAAGACATCAAGTTGAAATGGCAAGAGGTCAATGATGCATTCTCGGGCACATTTGGGGAAGATCTTGAAAACCGCCAAGCCTATGTGAACATTCACAAGTCTGGCTTGTACCGGATTGCATGCAGGTATCTTATGTTCCCATGCGTGGACATGATACATTGGATTGTATCGCACACTGACCCTGAGACGATGACATTGAGCAGTGTCAGCGGGATAAATATTGCTACCTTCAGGGCACATGACTATTAGCATATGTACCACTTACCGAAGCCAGTGATAACCATGGAGACGCCCTTCAGCATACCCAAAAACAATACCAACTTTAGGGATATCTTGAAGAACTGGGTGAAGTAGCCAGCCAAGTTTAGTATGACACCCAACCAGATTTACAAGAAGAAGATACTATGGAAGGCATATCAGTACTTGGTCATCTTTTCATGTCGCTTGTATGGCTAAGAAAGCACAGAGACCTTCCTGCAGAGTTGGGTGATCGTGTTGGACCAACTAGCCACTGAAGGCAAAGCATACAATTGGTTCGACATGTTGGATCACATGTTGAAGGAACATGTAACAGGAGCTTAGCAACCACCCAAAGGTCAGCAAGAAGAAATCTACATGTTTGCTTACATCTTGGATGCAATCTGTGCCCGTCAGGAGTTCCCGGCCTTGAAGTGGGTATGGACACCAGTAGAAACCTCTGTGAACACTTATTGTAGACTGTTTTTCGAATGTAGCTTCCAAGGATTCATCACACAACTGTCAGATCATTTTTTCACCCCAGTGTACAAGATGATATTTAAGTAGGATCCACCTTGCATGTCAAAGGCAAAAATGGAGGCACTGATTGACATAGCAGATTGGTATGCCTCACCTCTTAGAGAAGCCTTTGCATGTTTTGTCGAAGTTCACTTTCGACAAGCTCATCATGCAAGAAGTATAATACCACATCTCGGCAGGACTGTCAACTAGACTGCACTAGAAGAAGAAGGCACCTTGGCCCACTCTTTCATTGCGGACTGGGTTGTACAAAATATAGAATCTCAAGCATGCGGATTTTGAAACAGAAGAGATCAAGAAATATTCTTTCAACACCAGAAGCTATAATCTGTATGACCCGCATTGTTTTGTGAAGGATCACTGTGCGAGAGTACAGTTTCCATGGATCCACGAGGCATGTCATTGGGCTCAAGAAGGCCCATGGATATATTCTTACAACTTCTCCAAGCCCAATGAACCGGTCGGCATCGTTGTGGAGTGGTTAGCAAAGCAACATCCAAGAGAGCACCAATAGCAGTAGCAGCAAAGGTAAACATATGGCACATGACAAAGGCAAGAGAAAGATTGTCGACGACGCAGAGGCAGATCAAAGCTGAAAGTTCAGAGTAGACCCACTTGTGCAGAAAGTAGCTTTGGTAATAGAGGCGAAGAGGCAAGAGTGCGACAGGAGGACCGCCCAAAGGCAGAGAGAAAAACAAAGGATGGAGGAAACAATTAAGGAGTTGCATGAGTTGAAGGAGCATGAGTTAAGGAGTTGCATGCATATGTTGTTATTGTATTTTAGCTATCTTGTTTACTTTAATGATATATGTATCTGTTTTCTTACACATGTGTGTATAAACTCTTTCTATATATGTATGTATGAATCTTACTAAAATGTGTTGTTGGCTTAACCATCACTTTGGATTGTTAGCTTACTTGCTTTCTAGTTTGTGATGCATCTTCGCTCGTGTGTTCCCTTCTTAGACCCGTGCTTTCACAGGTTTACAAGGGGTGCACATACGTCACTTTCCACATGTTAGAACTGTTCATACACCTTCCTTGGCTTGCTACGCATGCCACACCCTTGCTACCAACAAGGACATCTTACTTGCCTCTACGCGCAACCGTGGTCAAGGCGATACCGTACGACCCACTATTGGGACTCTCCTACACCAAACGATCTGAGGTCTAGTTGGGACTTCTTACCGGGGAGTTCCCCTGACATGTTGGCAAGTCCAGCATCGTCAACATTTCCGACACTAGAAGGAGGGACAGATGACAAGCTGTGTCCTCTCATCCTATTTTTAACCTTTTTCACATCTATCCTAGATTCTATCACACTCATCCCTCCGTGATTTATTTCGCATGCTGATCCTCTCAACATCATGAGGGAGTTTTTCGATCTCTTGTCCAAATTCACATATGATGGGGAAGGCGAAGTAGCCTGGCCTGAGTACTAGAAGACTTTTATGCACTCCTTGAGGATGCAGACGAGTTCTATGCAGAAGAGGTATGCCTGTTGCTTGCATACACACATCACGAATCCCCACAATGGTGGTGTTGGATTCTACCTCCCAGCAGTGTGCACTCACTTGAGCATTTTTGTGATCTCATTGAACTACTTTCCATCATTTTGATCCAGAACCTCTTGACCAAAAAACGTTACAACAATGGAAGGCCCTATATGAATCGCCTATGGAATTTTGGGATCACTTCCGTGTGTTACAGTTTCAAGCTTTGAAAATTCAGATGAAATTCTAATATCTCATGGATAGATTTGAGAAATATCTTTCCAAATCCATTAATCCTAAAAGAAAGTTCAAGCCCAAGCCTCACTCAGCATACTTTGGTGATGGAGCTGCACAATCATAGATAGACATTGTCACTATCACAAGTGACTATCCGTCGTCTCCTTATCAACAACTCCGCCACTGCAGAGTGATGTGGGAGAACAGGCACACACATCCGTTCAACTACCACATCCTCCCAACATCACTTCTCTCAGTTTTTGGCAGATTTGGTTGCGAAGCCCATGGGTTATCACATGCTTGTTTTTCCTCAACCTCCGTTTTCGTGTTCTGCTGATCCTCTGGATTTCACTATCTTGTGTTCTTCCATTTTGGACTCTACACTTGTTGTGAACAAGGATCAAGCCATTAACAGATTTCTTGTTGCACAACCAACCTGTGTTGTTATTCATGAAGAGTATGACTGGGAGCTTGAGCATCAATCCTCGGCGAAGAATGAACCCCTTATGTTTGAGCCTCCTCCGTTTTTTCTTGATATATTTTGTGATTCTTCCATCCCTGATTTCACATGTGTATCCCTGTCTACGAATGCACCCATTATTGATCATTTGCAGTACACAACGGATGTCTGTCCATCATCCGACAATGGAGAGGACAAATTATTCGTTGAAAATCCACTTGATTTTTCATTTTCTTTTTCCGGAAACACAGAGGGTGAATTTTTTCGCTTCTCATCTACCCCTCTGTTTGATTCATCAGATCATTAGGATGTCGATGAAATCATTGATTTTGTTGATCGTAGATGTCATGATCTATTTACCCCTGCATTCGATCACCATGATTATTCTATCGCAGTTCATTTTTCCAAGCCACGTGTTTTTGATGATCTATCTATCAATGAAGTCGAAACCCCATAGACTATCGAGGCACTTCAACCCGAGCTGATGCTTATGTCAGGTCCTCGATGTCCTGAGGTTGGTTTCACTTCTGATTAGGAAATTTTTGAAACACCTGAGGCTCCTCATCACTCATCTATATGCATTGAAGATCAATATCACAAACAAATTATGCTTTGTTATAGACATTTTTGTGCCTTACAGCTATAAGCATGAAATGTCCATAAATCAAGGGATCCTAAGTCCCTAAAGATGTTGTTCCAGCTCCTAAAGAAACAAGGTCAACCAATGACAGCTTCTCCCAGAAGTTCTCCACCAAAAACTACTCAGAACTAGTCAAATTAGGATCAATTCAGATGCTCCACTAGCTGCCTGTGTTGCAAAGCACCCAAATACACTGTCTAGGTGCATTGCAACGCACTTGAATGCACTAACCAGGTGCGTTGAGCGGGAAATGACAAGTGGCAGAGTCATTCAACGAGGTGGAGAGACAATGGAAGCTTCCAGAATCTTCTCCAATGACACTTGCCTCACTGAATTCGACCAGTGATGAGTAAGAGGCTCTCAGTCTCCAAGTGGAAGCAAGAACTGACAGAGAGAAGCCACAAGTCAAAACATAAGCTGACTCATCCTCTCTGCTTACATCTATATATGGATCCCTCATCCCAGAGATCCAGGAGGCTGGAATTTTGTACTTTGCAGAGAATTGCTGTTGGTTTGAGATTGAGATTAGTGCATTGGGTGATTTATGCTTTGTTGGAGGTGAGGAAGGGATTCCTTTGCTGGGAGGTAGATGCTGGATCGGGACTCACTTGGTTGTATCTCCTTTTGGACTTTCTTATCATATCAATAAAACTATTTGAGTTTCTCCTACATGTTGTGTATCAATGATGTTTTGTTATATTTGCATGTTTAGCTTAATCTGATCCTAAGCTTTTTATGAATGTAAATCTATATCTTCGTGTAGTTTCTCTCTTCTATGATCTTTCAGGAATTTGGTGAAGTTGGGCCAGTAAGAGAGCAGGGAGCTGGGAGCTACTGAAGAGAGGAGCGATTGGATCAACAAACTAGCACAAGGCACAGGTTAGTTTATCCTTCCTCTTCGTTTACATTTCATAAAGAAGAATACTCAAGTAGTTTTCCTTGTTTGTTGCTAAGGCACTGTCACACCTTAGAGTGGGATAGGGGCGTTCTGAATAGATACTTTTCCCAACAACAAAATGGCGACTCCGCTGGGGACCGTATCTAGTTAGTTTATTTGTGTTTCTATTGTTGTTCTTCTCATAAACTTAGGAGTGGCGAATCGAACTGCATTTGCCATTTACAAATGCAAAGTAGATATCTGCTAATCTAGTCCATTTACTGGGCCTGTTTATGATCTGAACAGCTGATCCACAAATGCTCTAATTGCCCTTTGTGATAGCTCTTAGTCCTCCTTTAAATCATCCCTCTAATTGTACCTTATTGATAGCTTTTATCTAGCCAAAAACCATAGATTAAACTGCAAACCGTGACCCAGAACCCAGAGAAAATTCTCGTTTCTGCTTCAGCGTAGGCTCTGTGAAGAGGTTCTGCATTTCAACGCAGGTCCCGAGAGGGCTACCTGCGCTGCAATTCAGTTTCTCTGTGCAACAGGTGCGCTGATCAGCCTTTGCCCTGTGCAGCTGTGGTTCTTTGCTTCATTTTGTTCAGTTTTATCTCTGATTTTTGCAGCCTGTTATCAGTGTATGTACCTATCTGAAAACCCCTTTTCTTTTCCTTAATTCCACCTCAGTTGTATAAAAGAAACTATATTTGTTTTTGTGTATTTGTTACATCATTTGCAGTTTCCCATTACAAAAGTAAACTAGTCATACTGTCGCCCTTAGATCTAGACCTGTCGTAAGTGTCGTTTTGATCTTAGGAGTAAGTGTGTTTGCTGTTGACAGTTGATTGCGCTTTTACTTTTGTCTTTTGGTTTTAATTTGTGAATTTCTAGTGTCGAAACAAGTGTTTACTTCAAAATCATAAAGTGTCATAATCGTCTTTTTGATTTCAAAAAGAAACTTGTTTGTGTTTTCACTTGAAATCGAATTCAAATTTGTACAACAACTTTCTTTTTAGGCATCAATATTAAGAAAGTGAAAACAAATACATGCACAAGTGCATTTGCATTTTGATAGTTTGTATGGTTTGATTTAGGAAAAGTGCATTTACAGTGTGCTCTATGCTCTTTGAGAAAAGATTGTGTCTTTCTTTTCCCCTTGTAGCTAGGATTTTCATTGTTAAAAAGAGATAAAAGCTTGCTTATCATCTTTAGACTGCATTTAGGAATTGTATCTACATCTCGCGGTGATCCAAAAAGGCAAACTTCTAAGAAAGATCAACCTAAAATAAATTGAATGAACTTAACAACGCATTGGAACTTAACGCACAACATAGAGGTCTAGGCTAGAGACGTGTTCCGACGTCGTAAAGCCTGGTAACTGTTGTCCTCACTGTTGGTTGGGTGATTCCTCCACTGTGAGACGATAAGTGCTAGTACGGATTGTGCTCCCACGTACCGTCGAGTATATATTAGGAGACCCCTATAGGCATAAAACCTTTATCCATAGGAACCCGTGTCGGCCGCCCTACTGATCGCAATGCACTGAACACAGCATTCGGGAAGATTGACTGCCCGTACCCTAAAAAGTATTCTGCGGTTTTGCGATTGGTTTGGCACACCCTCTACCTAGAACTCCAGAGCAGTCCCTTTCGTTCCTTTTCAGACTCCTTAACGGAAAAGGTCCATCTGAGCACTTGTCACTTCAGGCTCATTAAAAATCGAAGGAGACTAGAGTCATCTTTTGCTTTTTCTCGACTCTTTAAAATTGAAAAAGAAAGTTTTGTCCAAGCGTCGTTAAAATTTATTTTAAACCGAATATTCATACCCTTTTTCCTACGTTGATCTTTAGGTTGAGAAAATGGAGCCTACCAACCAAGGAATTCCCCTTGGTGGAAATCCTAGTCCCTTCTCCTCTTGGGGAGATGTTGGTGCGCCCCATATGGCCACATTGTCACTTCCAGGACTGACAATTGGCTTGCCAGTCTGGCTCTTCTCAACCAATGTCGTTCAGAACACCACTATTCCTGAACAGTCAAATCAGCAATTATACGAGTTCAGAGTTTCCCACCAACCTTCTACTTCCTCTAATTCTTCCTCTCTTCCTTCCTCTTCGCTTGATGTGACTGGTAAAGCTAAAAACCAAGTTCCTAAGGAGAAGAAGGAAAAGAAGAAGAAAGAGAAAAAGAAGAAGGAGCCAAAGGCAAATAAGGGAAAACAAATGTCATCTAAAGAAAATCCACACACAGCACTGACTAGGCCTAAATCACCATGTGTCATTTGTAGAGGAGATCACTTTCACAGAGATTGTCCTTACATCCCTCGGATACTAAGGGACTGGTCTCCTCATTTTCACAATCCGGTGTCGTCAACCTCTGACAAAAAGGGAGGGCTAGACCTCCCTGTAGACTGTGCGAAGGCAACCATGCCCTCCACCGTTGTCCCTTCTTAGACGAAGCTAAAAGAGTTTTGGATGATCGTCCGGTTTCACCGTTACGACTTCCTCCTGGATATAAAAAAATCTTGCCGAGTCCTTCGTTAGTTGAGAATCCAGCTGGCCCGCTCAAGTGGTCGGCTGAAGCGTCTATCATTGAAGATAAACCATTTGAATCCATACCAGACGAAAGTCAAAAGGTCGAGGCGGTAGTTGACCCGGTTTTGCCTTCAGAGGTTTTATCTTCGAATGATACAGTCACTGAAGAGGATAAGGATGACACCGTCCAAATTCTCTTCATCAACACAGACTCCGACGAACACGGGGGCAATCCACCCATTCCTTTATCGCAGGAAGGAAGTTCGTCAGAGCCATACCCGGCCGTCTACTCGGTCCCACCACCAAGAAACCTAGTTGTATCCTTCGACTGGAACCAACTAGGCAGACCCCATTTGCCAACAAGCATACCATTCCGAATTATCGTTCAAATATACAGAATGGTCATGGCTGGCACCATCATTGATGAGGGGGCATCTATGAGTATCCTTTCCTCTATTGCTTGGAAAGCGCTTGGTTCGCCATCGCTTTTGCCTGAAATGAGAAATCTGACAGGCTTCGATAAAGGAACCAGTCGACCTTTAGGGATCCTCCCCAATGTGCCCATAACATTGAAAGGGAAGACCATTCAAATGAACGTGATGGTCATTCAAGGACCCTTGGATTATAACCTACTCCTTGGACGAGACTATATTTATCGCATGGGAGCCATCGTCTCCTCACTCTTTAGAGTAATGTGTTTTCCGCACGAAGGAAGAGTGGTCAAGCTCGTCGACCAACTTTCATTTCCCGGATCACGCATCGCAAATAGTCATATACCATCCCTAAATGGTCTCTTCACGCAAGAAATGTCTCAACCCACGGTCTGTCCTCCCGATGAGCACGAGTAATTCGGAGGGATATGACTGGAACCCAGGGGGCATGCGTCCTGGTCTGCCTCGGCAGGAAAACTTCGGGTATAGAGTAGGTTTCCGCGGGAGAATATGACTAGTCCGTACCCCGTCCGTGATTGGAAGAGGGGTTGTTCTAGAATAAGATTCTGTTGCCAAAGTTATGTGTTTGGCGCTCGTTGTCACTCACCTTTGTCTATCTCGGTAGACATCGCCGAAGAAGTGTTTTGTTTGTTGTGCAAATGAGACGATCTTTGGTAACTTGAAAGAGGTAGGCCTTTCCTGATAGAACAAATGTTTTGTCTGCAAATTGAAGGGTAACCTTGAAATCGTATTTTATACATGGGGGCATGCAAACCTTTTGGAGTGCAAGAAAAGAGTGGTTATTTATCTGTTTTTGGGATTAGTCGTTTCCAAACTTGCATAAAGAAAGGATGCGGAGCAAAGCTTTGTAAGGCACAAGCTCCATAAAAAATGGCATCTTATATGAGACATTCTTATCATATGACTGGATAATCGAGCAGTTTTAGCACATAGTTCATGCTCGTTAAAAAATAAACATAAGATCGAGCAGTTTTAGCACATAGTTCATGCTCGTTAAAAAATAAACATAAGATCGAGCAGTTTTAGCACATAGTTCATGCTCGTTAAAAAATAAACATAAGATCGAGCAAGTGTTTCAATCCGCATTTAAGCTCGTTAAAAAATGAACTATCTTCTGGTAAATAACCACCGTGAATGTAACATTATCAGCCATTAAAGCCTTGGTCGTGTTTGCACTGTCACCTCCACTTTTCATTTGGCCGATCATTCACCTCCATTTGATTGTTTACCCATTTTGAGGAACAGCTGCGAAGAGTGATTTCACTAGCCATCCTTGTGACACTGCCGTGCTTGGAAAATTCCAACCCTTACCTGGAATCAACTGCTACCCATCTTATCACTCGTTCCTCAAAAGACGAGTCTTCTTTAAGCTCTTTTCATCTGACTCGTAAAATATGAAAAGATTGCCAAGTTTTGGCCTTCCAGCTCGTAAAAGCGACCGGAAGTGCTATCCCTCCTCTAGATTTTAATCTTTTTGGACCTGAGGGATTATTGCACAAAAAGATCGAGCGCTTTTTTTGTTCGGCTCGTTAAAACTATCAAAATTTCATCCCTTCTGTATTGTTTTATACTTTTTCGGACTTAAGGGATTAGATGACGAAAAAGGACTTCCGGAGTTACCTTTACGTTCCTTTTCAGACTCCCTAAAAAGGAAAAGGACCGAGTTATCTTTGTCGTTAAACTCGTTAAAAACATTAATAGTGACAAACTTGTCTTTAGACGAGAACGAGTTTCACTATCGCTAGGCTCGTTAAAACATAGCGATGGGTTTGCCCGAAGGGCAAATTATAGAACAAGCATATGTTATCCTCCTCAATCTTGACAAAAATAAAGAGGTACTAGTCAGCAATGACTGGGGAAAAATTGGGAAGAAACTCAAAGAACCTTTATTGGTAGCAAGTCGCTCTTGAACATGACACTTCCACTCCGTGCCTGAGTCGGGTTGGGTTGTTTCATTCACCGGTCACATCACCATGGTCTCGCCATACCATCCACCTTTGGGGTAAATGCTACCAATCCATCATATAAGTGTCGCCGATATGTTCAAGAGAAGTCATCCAGAGAAGTCACCCGTGTCCCATCCACTACCATACATTATACTTCATTCTTTCATGACCGCCACCGTGAACCATATATTATCAGATCGTTTTCACCTCCATCAAAATCATTTGCTCCGTTCTGTGTCATTGATGTGGGATACATCAAGGCCCTCCTTTGACGGATCGCTTCTTGTCGACATCAGCTCATTATCCAAGAAGTTGATCTAGGAACACCCCCTTCAGTACTTTGAAGCTTGCATGCCTCAATGGCAAGTTTCTCACTTCCGGCGACAGGTATACATCAATGACCTTCGACTGAAAGATTTTGCGTGGTGTTCGACGCCAAGTCTTTTATTCACACCACGTGAATTGTACTGCAGTACCTTGAGGGTCATTATCATTATCGGTGATTCCTCTCGCGCTTGTTAACAGTTTACAACATTGAATGGTAATCAAGCGATGTCTTTCCATGTTCGACTTCAAAACATTTCTCACATGGATCGACTTGTACTTCGAGTGAAGATCGGACGAGATTGAAGACCCCGGATCTAGTTTCATCAGTCCGGGCTGCGATATATATTCAGAAAAAATAAAGACATTGACATGTACAGCACTGCAGCACAGATGATCATCCTACCAAAAGGATGATGACTTCATCAGAATCATCAGTCTACCATCAGACAATTGTCTGTCCTATGTACATAAAAATGAATTTATAAAGCTGAGCATGGGAATGCCCGCCTCAGCTAGATCATGAAAACAATATGAAAATAATGTATTGTATTGTAACTTATTACAGGTCTCCTCCCAGCATTGAAAGAACTTCGGATCCTCCTAATAAAGCATTTCACCCGATAAACGGCCTCATACTTTAGGGGGCAACTGTTATAGACATTTTTGTGCCTTACAGCTATAAGCATGAAATGTCCATAAATCAAGGGATCCTAAGTCCCTAAAGATGTTGTTCCAGCTCCTAAAGAAACAAGGTCAACCAATGACAGCTTCTCCCAGAAGTTCTCCACCAAAAACTACTCAGAACTAGTCAAATCAGGATCAATTCAGATGCTCCACTAGCTGCCTGCATTGCAAAGCACCCAAATACACTGTCTAGGTGCGTTGCAACGCACTTGAATGCACTACCCAGGTGCATTGAGCGGGAAATGACAAGTGGCAGAGTCATTCAACGAGGTGGAGAGACAATGGAAGCTTCCAGAATCTTCTCCAATGACACTTTCCTCACTGAATTCGACCAGTGATGAGTAAGAGGCTCTCAGTCTCCAAGTGGAAGCAAGAACTGACAGAGAGAAGCCACAAGTCAAAACATAAGCTGAATCATCCTCTCTGCTTACATCTATATATGGATCCCTCATCCCAGAGATCCAGGAGGCTGGAATTTTATACTTTGCAGAGAATTGCTGTTGGTTTGAGATTGAGATTAGTGCATTGGGTGATTTATGCTTTGTTGGAGGTGAGGAAGGGATTCCTTTGTTGGGAGGTAGATGCTGGATCAGGACTCACTTGGTTGTATCTCCTCTTGGACTTTCTTATCATATCAATAAAACTATTTGAGTTTCTCCTACATGCTGTGTATCAATGATGTTTTGTTATATTTGCATGTTTAGCTTAATCTGATCCTAAGCTTTTTATGAATGTAAATCTATATCTTCATGTAGTTTCTCTTTTCTGTGATCTTGCAGGAATTTGGTGAAGCTGGGCCGGTAAGAGAGCTGGGAGCTGGGAGCTACTGAAGAGAGGAGCGATTGGATCAACAAACTAGCGCAAGACACAGCTTAGTTTATCCTTCCTCTTCGTTTACATTTCATAAAGAAGAATACTCAAGTAGTTTTCCTTGTTTGTTGCTAAGGCACTGTCACACCTTAGAGTGGGATAGGGGCGTTCTGAATAGATACTTTTCCCAACAACGTGCTTCCTCCACTCGAACTACACGTTCCCATTGCTCATGCATTGGAGAAATCTTACATAGAAAGCACATGTGCATGATGCAAGTTGTCTTTATTTCTTTTGTTTGCTTACATGTAACTGTCAAGAGTATGCATATGCTTAACAACTACACGTAATGCTGCACAACACCATGGAAAGTCCACGGATTGCATGTCATGCACTTGCACTCATGTATGTTCCATGGATGCTTTTAAACTCAGAGTGTGTTTGTCTTCATTGTTATATCTTTCATGTTTGCTGGTTCGCACAGTTGTGCTGTTCGCGAACCATGCCTTCACCAACATGGGTCGACCAATGCATCAGTGGTTGCATTGGAAGTACCACTTCATGTGAGCAAACCCATGCACCATTAGCTTAGGAGTAGGAGTAGTGTTTTCTTTTGGTTTGTTTTCTTGCATGATTAAATGCTTCTTACTTTGTGTGTTTGTTTACTTGCTTGCTTGTTTTCTCACTCGCTTTGCTTATACGTTTAATTTTGCTTTTGCCTTTTTTGTGTTTGTTTGTTTGTTTATGTTTGTAGGTTAGTTTCGCATGAAACCATGTGCAACTCTTGAAACAAGCTGGGTAAAGTACAAGAGGACTTGTGCAGTTATCAATACTTGGTTATCTTTCATCTTGCCTCTGTATGAAGAACTTGTTATCTTCATTCCATGATACATAAACAGAAAATACGTACTGTTCAAAGTGAACCTTGGTGAAAACACAATGCTTGCATGCTAACTAGTGTTAACTACTCTAGTCGGTTGTTTTTGGGTTAATCCTTGGCATCTCAGTCAAGTAGAGTAAGGTGAGGGGGAAAACCTTAATAAGCATGTCATAGGTATATATAAAATAATTCTCTGAAGGAACAACCTCTTCTACTCTCAATAAGTCAAGATCCCTCTTCCGCCTCTGAAATGAATAAGTGTTATGCACAGTTACGAAAAATTAAAAATGAAAACAATGAAAAGTGAAAATTTCAAAAAAAAATGAAAAATGAATAAGGTGAAAGAAGGGAAAGTCTTCCTATGCAGAGAGGTGATGCAATTAACTATGCTGGGGTAATGACCAGGCTCATTGGCAGCGGAGCGATGCTTGTGTTCCTGCATGACTCCGACGGGGTACTGTCCAGGCCTTTTGGTAGCAGAGCAACACCAGAGATGAAACTAAAACTCTGACAAACATAAGACTTCTGCATCAATATACCCCTCACCCCAATTGAAACAACTGTGTTGAGTTGGCTTGGAATGTGTGTTGACTGACCAGGAGCTTGGCAGATGCTACATCTTAAAATCAAGAAAGTGTGGAAACCAAGACGAACAAAGAATTGAACAATACTTCCAGAGATGTTAGACTTGCTTTTCATGAACAATGTCCATTCAGAGAGCTAGAGTTATACCAGTGTGTCACCAAGTGTTGTAGCGGGTACAACCACCCACCGAAATTTTTCCTTAGCTTCATTTTGGATCCTCCCTATCAACCATTCTTAGAAGCATGTCTTGCATGGTCAAGTACACAAGCTTCATTAGTTTTTCAGCAGCTTGCGAGCCTGTGCATGATTCTTTGCTTCACTCCCCTCACAAGCTGCCTCTCCGTACTTAGTCCAGTTGTTGGTTGATCAACTCCCTCAAAAAATTGCCAATTTTGGAGGGGAACCAACCTTCCCTCCAGAAATTGTGCAAATCTGACTAGCAGCTTGCTGGGGTCAGAAATTGCGCAATCCTATCAAACAACCTTCCTCTAAAAAATTGCACAATTTGGCCCAACAGTTTAGCTCAGCCTAGAAATTGTGTAATTTTGTGCGGCAGTCAATTGCTCCTCCCATAAATTGTGCAATCCCTCTGGACAACTAGCCTAGCTTCCTCCCAAAAATTGCGCAAAAATCCCTCTGAGTCAAGTAGGTTGTTGCATGTGCCTTTAGGTTGACCGGTTCCCTCCAAGACCGAGAAAACTTGAATTGTATGCATGGGCTTCTTTTTCCTGAAATAGAAAAAAGCTACATGCAAAAAGCATCCCTAGATTTTAGGGATCTATTTTTAGCAGCTGGAGGTTACATGCAAAGATCGTTTTAGAAACTTTCCTCCAAGTGTCGCTTTTTCCTAGATTTGTGGCATGCATGTCATGAGCCTCAAACTTATTTATTTGACACTTCAGAGTTCATTCTCCACATCGATCTTGGAGCTCTGACATCCCATAGTACATCTAGGTGTCTTCGACACATCCAACTCAACTATTTCTAGGGAAGTCTGCTTTACTTGTCTTTTGCAACATTTCTATTGATTTTTGTGTTTGGGCTTGTGTGAGTGATGTCTGCTTGATTTCTGTGAATGCTTGATGTCGTTTACATGCATGTTAGCTTGTACAAGCACCATTTCAGTTTTCGTTAGCATCACATTATTGTCGCATGCATGACATTGTTTTGCATGAATGGTCACTGATTCAGCGACTCATTTCACACACATGCATGTTGTTCCATTTTTTGAATCTTGCATTCACTGTTTGCATGCATGATCATTCACTCTTGCTTACACTCAGTATCGCCATGCATTCACATCTTCATTTTCTTTTAGTTTCCCGTCAGCGGGTTTGGATAACCTTGGCCCACACTCTGCCTTGCCCGGACAACATTGCACAATTCTGAGAGAGAAGGCTTTGCCTTCCTTGATCCAAGTGGATATTGGTGGCCACCCACCAATTCCACTTGGACCCCCACCATTCTTTATTTCAGTTTTTTAGTTTCCTTAATTGTAGCACAATTTACTATTTTTAGCAGTTTTTCGGGTCCTAAACTTCCGGAGCCGTTTTGAGGCCCTAAACGACGTTTTTTTTGCAATCTACTGCCAACAATTTGATGCCCAAAATCATCTTTTTCGTCATAGTCCTCGGAGAGATCTTTCCAACGAGTTATCATGCGTGTCAAACGGAGATAATATGACCAAGTCGCGACCCCAGGAAGTTGGCTATTCAACTCACCCCAACGGGGCCCATAAACTCTTGGTGTTACATCTCCTCAGGTTAGGGTTTTGGTTGTTTAGGGTTTTCTCTTATTGTTCAATAATAAAAAGGCCCTTGAGCCTCATTGTAACATAGTTTAGAGGCATGTAGCCACCACATCTCTTCTCAGAGATAAGCTACCATCGCCCGAGCTAGTCTTATTTCCATTCTGTTTGTAAGAATATTTCAGTATTTGATATTAATGAAATGAAGTGTTATTTTTACTGCATCTTTATATTTATGGTTATATCTGTAATTTTTTGCGTTCCTGTCTAAATCTGGATTAGTGGTATCAGAGCGGTCTTCTCTTTCTCTTTTTTTCTTTACATGTCCCCAACGAGGTTGGGATATAAGGAGTTAGGGCTTGAACTGGTCGAACCTTTGCAAGACTAGTCTCACAAATCCCGATGGCCTCCCATGGCGGATGAAAAGAAATATGAGGGGGTAGGAGATCATATCAAAATATTGCTCAAGGAAGCCCTCGAGTGACAAAGGAACGTTATGATGGACAAATTTTCCCAGATCCTTCAGTGACTACCCAGGGGTGACACATCCACTTCTGGTAGCTACTCTGGAAGCGCCACACCCTTTAAGGTACAAGTTAACTTTGACATTCCCATTTTTGAGGGTAAAATATATGCAGGTGTTGTAGATAAATGGTTAAATATGCTAGAAGGTTATTTTTTTGTTCATGATTTTTCCAGATGGGAAAATATCACCTTTGCACTTCTCAAAGCAGCCTCCCAGTCAAGGACTGGTGGGAAACCTAATGTGAGCAGAAGGATGGAAGTACGAACTCACTGCTTTTAGTTGCACCCACTTGGAACTCATTCCAGGATACCATCAAGGAGTAGTACTACCCTGTCAGGAGCTATGAGGATAAATACATAAAGTGGACAACGCTGTGATAGGGAAGGGACCAAGATGTGCTGGAGTTTACCAATGTTTTTCATACCCTTCGCACGAAGTTGGGTATTAAGGGTTCTGAGAAGAATTTGGTTCTGAAGTACCTCATATGCCTGCACATGTACATCCAAGACGAGATGGAATTCTTAGACATCTCCTCGCTTGGCACGACATACTGATATGCAATCAAGATTGAGAAAAAGTTTAAACAGAAGAAGTGAGACTTTGGATCTGCAAATCTAAAGCAAGGGAAAGGTGCCCCCAAACTGTAGAACAAAGGACAAAGCCAAGGCGGGGCGGCCCAAGACAACCCACCAAAGCCGCAAGCGAAGAACAATGCTGTGAAGCCGAAGAAGGACACAGGAAAGTGGTGTGAGTTCCATAAGAGCTCCACTCACAACACAAGTGAGTGTCGGGCCAAGCAATCACTGGTGGCCGAGCTAAATGCTTCGAAATCATATGCATGTTACGACTTTGAGTCTCAACCCGACGAAGGGAATGACAAAGGGAAGCAGATTATCGATGCAGATCCCAATGCCACCGTTGCCACCAAAAATATCTAGAAGGAGGAACCCGAAGATCCAGAGGAGGAGGAGCGCCTCTTCCACTCCCATATGTGGTTAAAGGGTTCCCCGCTACAGTTCGTTGTCAATAGTGGGAGCCAAAAGAACCTCATTTCGGCAGAGGTCATGAAGCGGCTGGGCTTATCGACCATAACACATCCACAACCATACACCATCAGGTGGCTTCACCAAGGATGGGATCTTCATGTGAGCCAACAATATCACCTTCCATACAACATCAAGCCCTTCACAAATGATGTATTATGTGACGTTTCTCCCCTTCATGTTTGTGATGTATTATTAGGCCAACCATACTTATGGAAGCGACAGGTTGTGTATGATTCAAGGCCTCATGTTGTTATTGTTACTTTGGGAAATAAGTTGTACAGGATATCGGAGGTAGCACTGCCTACTACCATCTCTTTGGTTACTGCAAAATAATGCAGTAAGTTCATTTCCAAAACCAGGAAATTTGTTTTCCTGATGATACGCCCTCAGGGAAATAAGAAGACAGTGGCCATGACCTCCAGACAGGTGATCTGATTTGGATCCATGAAAAATAATCAAAGCACCATGATTGTATCAAAACAGGATAGACTTTAAAGAATTATGAGCATAGAGCGATTAGGAAGACCTCTAAACAGTGGTAGTTGGTAGCCAGCAAGGAATGACGAGGACCTCAGTCAAAGCGTGCTGACCGAGGCCCATGGAGACTGCGTAGGAGGCCAAACTGGCACTTGGGAAGCCCAGATCGGGAAAAGGAGGCCGTTTCTGATGTGTGATTAGCGCATTGCTGGGAAAAACCCCTCAAGAAGGAGAGGCCTCGACCTCTCAGTCGCATGGAAGCCGGGAAAACCATGGGGAAAGTGCTAAAGGCTAAAGGCGGGACCCGTGCTCCAAAACCAGTGGTATATTGGGGGCACCCTTGGGCGGTAAGCAGATTTGGAGAAAAACGAGCGATTCCATTCAGCGCCTGACGTGTGGTAGGTGGAGGAGAGAGAAAACCACCGCTCATCGCACGCTAATGGTCGAGCAATTCAATCGCACGAAATAAGCGAATGACGTTGGATCTGGGGGCTCCAGATCTAACGGTTGAGAATGCACCTGATGAAAGAACTGGATTTGACAGGGGATTAAGTCGCAATCTATAAGGATTTGAGGTTCGATTTGACCGCTAAGATGGTGAATGACTCATTCCACGACGTAACCAAAAAAGCCGAACCGAAGAGGAAAATCTGGCGCAGTTCGTAGAAGGACAAGTGGCCACTCCCTGTGAGCCATTGATGATGACGTAGAGACAGGGAACCCCAAGCGAACAACAGCAGCAGGTGATCCGACGGAAGAGGAAGAGGAAGCGAGTAGTCATGAGATCGATTGGCTTTAAAGCCATGAACGGAGACAGAGAATAGAGGACACTAAGAGGACACCGGGAGGAAACCGAGAGGAAGAACCAGATAGAAGAAGATGAAGACAGAGAAGTGAAAAGACAGTGAAGCAAGAAGCAGAAAGACAGAGGGCCGAGCTAACGTGCAGCATAAGGCAACATCGAGCAATCCCTGAGAGGATCTGTCGGGAATTGAGCACCACATTGGGCTCCTCCCATTGAAGACCAGAGAGGTCGAGAGCTAGTAAGGAAAAGAGTCTGTGCACTCTGGTGGCTTGGGGAATCTAAGAACCACCTTGTCAAGCATCATTTGTGTTTCAGGAGACTCAAACTGAGCTTCTCATTGTAATTCTCTGCTTTAAAGATACAATAAAAGAAGGCCACCACTGATAGCTAGACCGAAGTTGTAGCCCTGGAGGATAGGGTGAACAACTTATTAATTTGTAGTGTTCTTGTATTTGCTTATTGTGTTTCTCTGTTGTTTTCCATTTCTAGTGTTTGTGTATTTTGCAATCTGATCGATCTGTTGCTAAAATAGCATAGACACACACCAACACATGAGTCTGTAATACCTTCATTCAATAATTCTTTAACTAATATCACTCAAGGGTGATTATCAGATCAAGTGGTATCAAAGCTTTAGGTTGTAAGGTTAGACAAGCTTGTGTTGGTTTAGCTGTTGAATGCTCACTAGATCAAAGCTCAAATTAGGAGAAGGGGAGTTGGTCAAAACTAATCCTGAAATTGGGAGAGTCTATCCTCGGAAGACAATGTTAGAGGAAGGTTCCATGGGGCCAGACCCTCAATTCATAGAAAGTTTCCTAGCCATAAAGTCCATGGTAGAAGAAATGTATAGGGACTTTAGAAAACATGAGGATGAAGATTCATCAGGCTCTAAACAGGACAAAGGAGAAGATGAGTCTCACTTCCATGACCACTCAAAAGGAAAAGGGAAAGAGGAAATCTTTCTCACACCTCCTAATATCCCTGTACATAACAAGAAAGCATCTTTGATCAAGCTAGATGTTAAATTTGATCTACTTATATATGATGGAGAGTTAAGTGCAAAAAAGTTGGGTAATTGGATTAGACAACTTGATTTTTATTGCAGAGTACAGAACATCAACTCAGACAAGAGCAAGATTCACCTGGCAAGCCTACGCTTGGGAGGAACTGCCTTGGTTTGGTGGGAAGGCAGAACCCAAGCTGACATGAAAAGACATGGTAAGACCATCTCTGTCTGGAGTGAATTTGTTTCTGAAATCAAAAAACAGTTATATCCATTGGCCTACATGCAACAAGCCATGATGGGTTGGCAAACTCTTCGACAGTTGAAAGGGAAAAGTGTGCAAGGGTACACTCAAGAATTTAGAAAGAGAGAATTGATTCTAGGAATCTCATTAGACTCACCAGAGAGTCTTTTGAAGTACATTGGTGGTCTACACAGCTACATGAGGCATACCATCCTCATGTTTAATCCCACTAGTATAGATGAGGTATCTGTACAAGCTACTCATCTAGAAGCTAGAGGAAAGAATGGAAATCTGGAAGTTGGGGGACCATCCCAACCTACTGCAAGCAAGAGCAAGGAGAAAAGAAAGCAGAAGTGGAAAGGAAGGAAGGCTAACACTGCATAGAAAAGTAAAGCTTCATGCACTCACTGGAAAAAGGATGGGCATGATGATGAGCATTGTTGGATTCTACATCCAGAGCTGAAACCTAAGAAGTTCGAGGGCAAGAAGAAGAATACTGCTACAACTATTCAAAAAGATTTGGGGTCAGACTCGGGAGATGAAACAACCATTGCAGCCACAGGTATAAAAGGTAAGAATTCTGAAGCATCTACTAGTAATTCTACACAATCTATTATTGACGAAGAAAATGAGAGAAAATTACATGAGCTTTTCCATATTCGAGTTATTTCCAAACATCAAAAGATTAATACCTTGTTTGATAGTGGCTCACAAGTAAATTTAATTTCTGAAGCAATTGTAAAGAAGTTGGGATTAGAAACTACACCTCACAAGAAACCATACCCATTAGGATGGTTGAATGATAAAACACAACTACAAGTGACTAGACAGTGCAAACTCAAGTTTTCTTTTGGGTCAGCATTTGTAGATGAGGTTGAGTTAGACATAATTCCTTTGGATATATGTGGAATTGTTTTAGGAAGTCCTTACTTGTATGATAGGAAAGCTATTTTCTATAGAGATGAGAACAAGTATCAACTTGTTAAAGATGGAATTGAATACTTTGTAAGAGCTCATAAGCTCAAGAATAATCATACTCTCATAAACTCAGGGCAGATGAAAAGAATGATAAATTCATGCAAACAATTCTTATTAATGGTTGTAAAGGAAAAGAAACCTGATAAAACCAATGTATTTGAGGGCTGTAATGCTAAACAGAAAGCTAATTTAGAAAAGGTTGTTTCAGAGTATGATATCTTGTTCCAAGAACCTAAAGGTCTGCCACCCAAAAAGGAAATAGTACATGATATTATTTTGCAGCAAGATGCTCCATTTCCTAACATTGGAATGTACAAGTTGTCTGCTTTAGAGAATGCTGAAATTAAGAAGCAGGTGCAGGAGTTGCTCGAGAAGGGGTTTATCAGACCTAGCACATCACCATGTGGGTCACGAATTGTTTTGGTGAGAAAGAAGGATGGCTCGTGGAGAATGTGGATTGATTACCGAGCACTCAATAAGATAACAATAAAAAATCATTATCCCCTTCCTTGCATAGATGATATTTTAGATCAATTGAAAGAAGTTGTTTATTTCACCAAGCTAGACTTGCACAGTGGATACCATCAGGTCAGAGTTGCAGAACAAGATGCATGGAAGACTGCTTTCAAAACAAGGTAGAGATTGTATGAGTGGTTGGTTATGCCTTTTGGCTTAACTAATGCTCCTGCTACTTTCATGAGATTAATGAATGATGTACTCAGACCTTTTCCTGATGATTTTGTTATTGTGTATTTGGATGGCATTCTGATTTTTAGCAAAACATGGGAAGAACATTTAAATCATGTTAAGTAGACACTAGATGTTTTGAAAAGAGAAAAACTTCATGTTAAACTCTCAAAATGTGAATTTGGAAAAACATCTCTAAATTATTTGGGTCATATAGTAGGGGGTGGTGAATTGAAAATAGATCCCTCTAAGGTGGCAGTCATTGTGAACTGGCCTAAACCCAAGTCTACTACAGAAGTGAGAAGCTTCTTAGGGGCAGCACAATATTGGAGGAAGTTCATTTCTAACTTTTCCTCAATTCTAGCTCCCTAACATGCTTTAACAGGATTGAATAAGGTGTTTCAGTGGGTAGGCAACCATCAGAAAGCCTTCGACACCTTGAAAGAAAAGATTAGTACAACACCTGTACTAGCATTGCCTGATCTGCAAATATCATTTGATATCCAAACAGATGCCAGTGACTATGCCATGGGAGTAGTGTTGACACAGCACAGTAAACCCATATGTTATCATTTTGAGACTTTTAACCATGCAGTAGTTAACTATCCTACATATGATAAAGAATTGTATGCATTAGTACAGAGTGTGAAAAAGTGGAAACATTACTTAATGGGCAAAGAGACAGTAATACATACTGATCATCAACCACTTCAATATCTACACTCCCAAACTAAGTTGCAGCAATCAAGACACTACAAATGGATGGGTTTTCTACAACAGTTTCATTTAGTCATCAGATATAAAAAGGGCATACATAATAAAGTTGCAGACATGTTATCTAGACCTATTATAAATGCATCTACTATACTTAAGAATAATTCTATGCTACATGAAAGCTTCATTGAATAATATGCTCAAGATATAGACTTTAAAGATGTATATGCAACTTTGAGTCAAGGCAAAAGAATAGAAGAATTGGATTATCATGTAAAGGACCGACTCTTATACCGTTGTGGGAAACTCTGCATTCCACAAACTGAGACATTAAAGAAAATTAGGGAAGTACACACTTCTCTGATATCAGGTCACTTTGGGGTAAGTAAAACAGTTTCACAACTGCAAAGATTTTGTTATTGGCCCAAAATGAATGAGACAGTTTCTAGATATGTAAGAGGGTGTACTATGTGTGCTAAAAGCAAGCCCAGCAATAGAAAACTAGGCTTGTACACTCCATTACCAGTTCCTTCTCACCCTTGGGAAAGTGTTTCCATGGATATTGTTGGAGGACTGCCTAAATCTAGGAAAGGTCATGATTATCTGTATGTTGTTGTGGATAGGTTAAGCAAAATGTGTATTTTGATAGCTTGTAATAAACAGATTACAGCTAAACAAACTGTAAAACTGTTCTTTGAACATGTATGGTTTCATTTTGGATTGCCCACTTCCATTGTATCTGATCGAGACACCCGATTTGTGGGGAAATTTTGGTCTCGTCTGTGGGAACTGATGGACACCAAACTAAAGAAAAGCACAACTTTTCATCCACAAATTGATGGCCAGACAGAAGTAGTTAATAGGACAGTGATCTAGTTACTTAGAGGATATTGCAGCAAACATCCTAAGCTTTGGGATGAACATTTGTGTTATGTGTAGCATGCTTACAACAGGGCAAAACATTCTTCGACACAGAGATCTCCTTTTGAGACTTGTTTTGGTTTCACACCAAGGTCTCCTTTGGATTTTATCTTTGGTAAAGATACCATAGTTGAGGGACACAGTGATGTGGATAGGGAAACTAGGTTCATTGAAAAAATCCAGGAGATCCACCAGGTAGTACGGAAACAGCTAGAAAAGAGCCAAGCCAAATACAAGGCAAGGCATGACAAGCATCGGATGGAGCATAGTTTCCAAGTTGGTGACCAGGTCTGGCTGTATATCAACAAGGACGGGATGCAAGGTGAAGGTAAAAAGCTTAAGCCTATCAGGTATGGACCTTTCAAGATACTTGAGAAGATTGGTGAAAATGCTTTTCGCCTTGGTCTACCAGCGTACATGCACATCTACTCAGTCATGAATGCAGATTGCTTGAGATTGTTTGAACCCTCACTGATTGAGGATCCCGAAGAGTAGAATCAATTGACTTCTATTGATGACTTGCTACCTGAATATATTAATGAGTTGCAGGAAGACACAGTGCTGGACAGGAAGGTGAGAACGATGTGCAAAGGAGATGTTGAGTACCTTAGAGTAGGGATCAAGGGTTCAAAGCCGAGCAGTGAAAAGTGGATAGAGATTGGACAAGTGAGACAATTGTACCCTCACTTAGTTGATGCTTGAAAACCAATTTTTGGTGGTCCAAAAGCTTTCTCAGTGGGAAGGCCGTGATCCGAATTGGATCCATGAAAAATAATCAAAGCACCATGATTGTATCAAAACAGGACAGACTTCAAAGAATTATGAGCACAGAGCGATCATGAAGACCTCTAAACAGTGGCAGTTGGCAGCTAGCGAGGAACGACGAGGACCTCGGTCAAAGCGCGCTGACCGAGGCCCATGGAGACTGTGCAGGAGGCCAAATTGGCACTTGGGAAGCTCGGATCGGGAAAAGGAGGCCGTTTCTGATGCACAATTAGCACATTGCTAGGAAAAACCCCTCGAGAAGGAGAGGCCCTGAGCGCTCGGTTGCATGGAAGCTGGGAAAACCGTGGGGAAAGAACTAAAGGCTAAAGGCAGGATCCCCGCTCCAAAACCGGCAGTATATCAGGGGCACCCTTGGGCGGTGAGCAGATTTGGAGAAAAATGAGCAATTCCATTCAGCGCCTGATGCGTGGCAGGTGGAGGAGAGAGAAAACCATCGCTCATCACACGCTAATGGTTGAGCAAGTCAACCGTGTGAAATGAGCGAATGACGTCGGATCTGGGGCCTCCAAATCTAATGGCTAAGAACGTGCCCGATGAAAGAACCAGATTTGACAAGGGATTAAGATGCGATCTATAAGGATTTGAGATATGATTTGATCACTGAGATGGCGGATGACTCATTCCACGATGTAACCGAAAAAACCGAACCGACGAGGAAAAGCTGGCGTAGTTCATAGAAGGACAAGTGGCCACTCCTTGTGATCCATTGATGATGACGCAGAGACAGGGAACCCTAAGCAAACAGCAGCATCAGGTGATCCAATGGAAGAGAAAGAGGAAGCGAGCAGTCATGAGAGCGATTTGCTTTAAAGCCATGAATAGAGACAAAGAACAGAGGACACCGGGAGGACAATGAGAGGAAGAACCAGAGAGAAGAAGATGAAGACAGAGAAGCGAAAAGACAGTGAAGCAAGAAGTAGAAATACAGAGGGCCGAGCTGATTTGCAGCATAAGGCAACATCGAGCAATCCCTGAGAGGATCTGTCAGGAATTGAGCACCACATTGGGCTCCTCCAATTGAAGACCAGAGAGGTCAAGAGCTGGTAAGGAAAAGAGCCTGTGCACTCTGGTGGCTTGGGGAATCCAAGAACCACCCTGCCAAGCATCATTTCTGTTTCAGGAGACTCAAACTGAGCTCCTCATTGTAATTCTCTACTTTAAAGACACAATAAAAGAAGGCCACCACTGAAAGCTGGACCGGAGATGTAGCCCTAGAGGATAGGGTGAACTCCTTATTAATTTTTTGTGTCCTTGTATTTGCTTATTGTGTTTCTCTATTGTTTTGCATTTCCAGTGTCTGTGTATTTTTCAATCTGATCGATCTGTTGCCTAAAATAACATAGACACACACCAACACATGAGTCTGTAATACATTCATTCAATAATTCTTTAACTGATATCACTCAAATGTGATTATCAGATCAACAGGGCTCCTCAGCACGGCAACAACAGATGGACAAGGTCGTGAAGGAATACGAGGACATCTTCACCTCCCCCACAGGGGTGCCTCTGCACTGTTAGGTCAAGCACTCCATTGATCTGACCCCAGGTGCGCTGCTGCCCAATGGACCAATCTATCAGTGCTCCATTCTGGAGAAAAACGAAATTAAGAGGTAGATTCAGGAGCTGCTATAGAAAGGTCACATCCGTCCAAGTTCATCGCCCTGTGGGAGCCCGATTGTGTTGGTACAGAAGAAGGATATGACTTGGAGACTCTATATTGACTACCGGGCGCTGAAAAAGATCAATTTCTGGAATAGGTATTGCTCCCACGAATTGATGACCCTTTGGACCAACTGAAGGGGGGAAAATATTTCAACAAGATCGACTTGAAGTCTGGCTATCACCAGGTACAAATCGAACCCTTCGATGTGTGGAAGACTGCCTTCAAAGCCAAGGAGGGCCTTTTCGAATGGTTGGTTATGCCTTTTAGGTTGACGAATGCTCCTGCAACCTTCATGAGGCTGATGGATGACATATTGCAGCCATTCACCAACTCATTTGTAGTGGTATACTTGGATGACATCCTGATCTTCAGCTAGAGTTGGCAAGAGCACCTCCACCACATCCGACCGGTTCTCCAAACACTGTGGCAACACAAGCTGTGTGCCAATTTGGAGAAATTCACTTTTGGCATGACCTAGGTTTAGTATCTGGGATACATTATTGATGAATGAGGGGTGAATGTGGATCCAGCCAAAATCCAAGTCATTCAGGATTGGCCAGCTCCAACCACTTTGACAGAGCTCCGTAGCTTTCTCGGTCTTGTCAATTTGTATAGGAGGTTTGTGTTGGGATTCTCTCATATCACTTGGCCCTTGAGTCAAGTCACTAAGGGAGGAGTGAAAGCAAAATTCTTTTGGTCTCAATCTCAATAGAAGGCATTCGTAGAGTTGAAACATCACCTCTGCTCTACACCATTGCTCACTTTACCATACTTTCAACAACCATTTGAGATCGAGACAGATGCCTCTGACTATTCTATTGGGGAAATGCTTACTCAACAGGGGCATCTAGTACCATATCATAGTGAGACACTTTTAGACACAGTCTGAAAGTATCCCACTTATGACAAAGAGATGTATTCCATTGTGCAGGCTTGTCGACAATGGAAGCATTACATTTTGGGGAAGGAAACGGTCATCCACATAGACCATCGACCCCTGTAGTTCATACAAACGCAAGGGAATTTGCAGAATGACCGCCATCAAAATTGGTCCACATACATGCAACAGTTCCATTTGAATATCAATTGTAAGAAGGGTAGCACCAATAATGTTGCAGACTACCTCA
The DNA here is from genome assembly GCA_031772625.1 of Pinus tabuliformis. Taxonomy (NCBI): domain Eukaryota; kingdom Viridiplantae; phylum Streptophyta; class Pinopsida; order Pinales; family Pinaceae; genus Pinus; species Pinus tabuliformis. The sequence goes on along the minus strand of CM062818.1, from coordinate 2,031,613,979 downwards.
GTCGACCACCGATCATGGCGTTAACCACCGTGCTTAACTCTTGTGGGCACGAGACTTCTGATTGGCCACTTCTCTACAAAAGTGACCCAGAGTTTGGCCATACATACCAGATGCTCTTGGAGGATCAGTAGGTTCCATATTTTCACCTCTAGGATGCCCTATTATGCCACCTGGGATGCATTTGTGTTCGTTCAAGCGAGCGAGCCAAGATGATTTGGGAAGCGCACTACACTCAGGTCGTTGGGCATTTCGGGGTTGAGAAAATAGTGGCAGTATTGCAGAAGTATTTCTACTGGCCGAATCTTCAACAGGATGTCAGGAAGTACATCAGATTCTGCACTACCTGTGCCATTTTCCAAACTGACCATCAAGAAGTAAGGCCTCTATACTCTAGTGCCTACCCCTAGTTGACGTTGGGAATCCATCTCCATGGATTACATGTCGGGCCTTCCTTCTACTAAGAATGGAAATGACTGTGTTTTTGTGGTCGTCAACAAATTCTCGAAGATGGCCATTCTGGTGGCCTACAAGAAGAATATCATAGTAGAAGGCACTGCTAAACTCTTCTTTGAACGAGTGTGGGTACACTTTGGGATCCCACAGTATATCAACTCAGATCGGGACAATAAGTTACTTAGTACATTTTGGTCTAGTCTCTGGTCGATTCGGGACACCAATCTCACTAAGTCCACATCTTTCCATCCCCAAACTAATGGCCAGATAGAGGTCGTCAATAGGATGATCGTACACATTCTACGCATGTACAACTCAAAGAATCCATGCACATGGGATGAGAGCCTTCCCTATGTCCAGCATAGTTATAACCAGGCTCTCCATAGCTCGACTGGCATAGCCCTTTTCAGGTGGTCTTGGGATTCCAGCCACTATCTCCCATTGATGTGGCCATACCATTTGCAGCTACTCAGGCAGATTCGGCTCATGTCCAGTCCGACGCTGATAAGGAAAACAACGTCATTGAGCACATCCAACATATCTACTAGCAGGTCCATGACATTATGGGGAAATCAAATGCCAAGTACAAGCATCGACATGACCAACATCGGGTGCCACATAAGTTTTGGGTGGGTGACAAAATCTCGTTGCATTTGCAGAAGGAACGCCTTACCAGAGACTATCTTAAACTCAAACCACTCCGATATGGTCCTTGAACCATTACCAAGGTTGTGGGTGACAATAAACTTTAGCTCAACATTCCCCCATTCCTTGGCCTGCACCCAATGTTCAATGTGGACCACCTTGAACCATACTTCCCACCATTGTTGGACACATCAGACATTGCAGAACAACTCACACCTATAGAGTTAAATCCAGATTACATGGAGCAAGCCACAATTGATCGGATCATGGACACACATATCAATAACACTCGCCAGAAGAAGATCCAACTATATTGAGTTATCAAAGAAGGCCAAATCCTTCACCAGGGCAAGTGGCTCACCAGGAACCAAGTTCAGCAGAAGTTCCCTCATCTCACGGAGGAACTCAATGCAATGGGGACCATTGCTTCCTAAGGGGGGAGGAATGATCCAGGTGGATATTGGTGACCACCCACCAATTCCACTTGGACTTCCACCATTGTTTCGTTCATTTTTTCATTTTCCTTAATTGTAGCACAATTTACTATTTTTAGCAATTTTTCAGGTCCTAAACTTCTGGAGCCGTTTTAAGGCCCTACACAACGTTTTTTTGGCAACCTACCGCGAACGATTTTCTATCTAAAATTGTATTTTTCGTCATAGTCCTCGAAGAGATCTTTCCAATGGGTTATCATGCGTGTCAAACAAAGATAATATGACCAAGCTGCAACCCCAGAAGTTGGCTATCCAACTCACCCCAACGGAGCCCATAAACTCTTGGTGTTACATCTCCTCAGGTTAGGGTTTTGGTTGTTTAGGGTTTTCTCTTATTGTTTAATAATTAAAAGGCCCTTAAGCCTCATTGTAACGTAGTTCAGAGGCATGTAGCCGCCACATCCCTTCTTAGAGATGAGCTACCATTGCTGGAGCTAGTCTTATTTCCATTCTGTTTGTAAGCATATTTCAGTATTTGATATTAATGAAATGAAGTGTTATTTCTACTGCATCTTTGTATTTATGGTTATATCTGTAATTTGTTGCGTTCCTGTTTAAATCCGAATTAGTGGTATCAGAGTGGTCCGCTGATCTGAAAATGAGATCTTAAGTCAATATTAAGGTAATATAGACTCAAGTGCAGGAATGCCTATATTATTTAGTGCAATGGGTTGAAAATATTGCGAATAATATAGAAAATGAACAGTTATAAACATGATAAACACACACATCAACACCACAAATAATCAAGGAGTTCACCAGACTTCCTGGCTACGTCTCCTGGTCCAGCTTTCAGTGTCGACCTCTATATTATGTCTTCAAGAACAAAGTTTATAGGTGTGAGCTCAATCAGAGCCATAACACAACAACAGTGATATTACACAGGGATTTCACTCGAAAACCTTGAGTCTAAAGAGTACACAGACTCTCCCTCTTAGTGCCTCTGATCAACTATTCGTAGTTGCGTTTTCTCTGACTCTCTGTCTCTGAGCAACTGCTTCTCCCTCTGTCTGTCTCTGCCATTGAGTGGTTTTTAAGCCTCTCGGCCCTGTCTGTTCACCTTCCTTTTTGGGCTCTCTGCCTCCCGACCTTTGTCCCTTCATCTCCCTGCCGAGCGTTAAACACTCATTGCAAAACGCTTAAGGCACATAGGCAGTCGTTCACAAATGGAAAGATCTTGGGCGCAGGTGAAAATCCCCTGAAATTACACTTCTCTGTTTACATAGAGAAATACCGGGAAAACACTAAAAAAACAAGAAATCCCGACTGAAATGCCAAAGCCGGACTTCAAACGATGTAAAGTCTGCCCCATAATCCTTTCGGGTTTGTGCTTGATCACTATCGCAAGTCCACCGTTGATCCATGATCTCCCAATCCCATGGTTGACAGCCATTTCGGGTGGCCTATGTGCACGAAGATTACCCGCCCAAAAAAGTGATTTTCTCTCTCCTGCGATGTGCTACATGTTGGCCAGTGTGTGGGATCAGGCAGAGCCTCTCCAATACCACTTACCGCCTGAAGTCCGCTCGAAATACCATTTACCACGGAACTCAAATTATATGAAGTCGTATTTATAAACCTTTCGAGTTCGCCATTCTATTGCAATATCGCAATATCACATTGCATGTGGCCAAACATTAATACACGGGGAAATACAAAGAAATCCACAAAAATTGGACTTCAAATATATTTAAATCACGTCCATAATCCCTATCAGGTCCAACCTTTATCGCATGTCGCAAGGCCCGCAGTCCTCTTGGCATCACCCCTTTGTTATATTGCGATGCAATAAGTCGCAATGGCATATCGCTTGTGTCTTTGGCCTACGGTAAGTCCTTCCCTTTTAAATTTGCGATGCAATATACGTGGTCTTCGCCGTTGATTTACGCGTCGAACCGAATGTCCACGTTATATTGCTGGATCGCAGTCGCAACTCACTCTGGGTTAGCACTGATATGCCCCATTGACCTCCGCCAATGCGATATCGCCGATTTGATCTGGACCATTGATCGGCCCGATCCGACGGCTCCTATGCAGTGCCATTTGAACCTCCACTTAGCTCTGTTTCCGCCAATTCTTAGTGTTTTTCCATGCGATAGTGTTTTCCAATATTTGAAGACTTAGAGGTTTAGAGGGTTTAAGATCCATTTTGGATCATGCCTTCCCACTGAAAAGTTTTTGGACCACCAAAAGTTGGTTTTAGGCATCGATCAAGTGAGGATACAGTTCCCTCACTTGTCCAATTTCTATCCATCATGCCTTTCTTGGATTTGAACCTTTGAGTCCCACTCTCAAGTACTCAACATCCCCTCGATGCATTGTTCTTACCTTCCTACCCAGAACTGTGTCCTCCTTTAACTCATTGAGATACTTCGGTAACAGATCCTCAATAGAAGGCAACTGACTTTGCTCTTTAGGATCTTCAATCATTGAAGGTTCGTACAATCTCAAGTTTTCTGGATTAATGATTGAATAGATCTACATATAAGCTAGCAAATCAAGGCGAAAATCATTTTCCCCAATTTTATCAAGTATCTTGAAAGGTCCATACCTTATTGGTTTTAGCTTCTTACCTTCACCTTGCACTCTGTCTTTGCTAATGTATAGCCAGACTTGATCACCAACTCAGAAACTATGCTCAACTCGATGCTTGTCATGTCTTGCCTTGTACTTGGCTTGACTTCTGTTTAGTTGTTCCTGTACTGCCTGGTGAATTTCCTGGATTTTTTCAATGAACTTGGTTGCTTTGTCCACATCACTGTGTCCATCAACTGTTATGTCTTTACCAAAGACAAAATCCAAGGGATACTTTGGTATAAAACCAAAACAAGTCTCAAAAGGAGATCTTTGAGTAGAAGAGTGCTTGGCATGGTTTTAAGCATGCTACACATAACACAAATGCTCATCCCAAAGCTTGGGATGCTTGCTGCAATAGCCTCTGAGCAACTGGATCACTGTCCTATTGACCACTTTTGTTTGACCATCTGTTTGTGGATGAAATGTTGTGCTCTTCTTCAACCTAGTGTCCATCAACTCCCATAAACTTGACCAAAACTCCCCAACAAATCAAGAATATCGATAAGATACAATAAAAGTAGGTAACCCAAAATGAACCCATGCATTTTGAAAGAACAACTTTGTTGTTTGTTCAGCTGTAACCTGCTTGTTACATGGTATCAAAATACACATTTTACTAAACCTAAATAATCATGACCTTTCCTAGATTTTGGAAATCCCCCAACAAAATCCATGGAAACGCTTCCTAAGGACGAGAAGGAATTGGAAGTGCAGTGTACAAGCCTAATTTCCTATTATTGGGCTTGCTTGTAGCACACATAGTACACCCTTTGATATATCTAGAAACTGTCTCATGCATTCTTGGCCAATAACAGAACCTTTGCAATTGTGCAACTATTTTACTTACACCAAAATGACCTGATATGAGAGAAGTATGTGCTTCTTGGATTATGTTAACTCTTTCAGTTTGTGGAATGCATAACTTTCCCAAATGATACAAGAGTTGGTCCTTTACATAATAACCCAATTCTTCTACTTGCTTGCCATGACTTAAAGTTGCATATACATATTTAAAATATACATCTTGAGCATATTGTTCAATGTAACTTTCATGCATTACTGAGTTATGCTTAAGTATAGTAGATGCATTTATGATTGGTCTTGATAACATGTCTGTAACCTTATTGTGTATGCCCTTCTTATATCTGATGATAAGATGAAATTTCTATAGAAAACCCATCCACCTATAATGTCTTGATTGTTGCAATTTAGTTTATGAGTGCAAATATTGAAGTGGTTGATGATTTGTATGTATGATTGTTTCTTTACCCATTAGGTAATGTTTCCACTTTTTCACACTTTGTACTAATGGATACAATTCTTTATCATATGTGGGATAATTAACTACTGCAGAAGTAAATGTCTCAGAATGATAGCATATGGGTTTTCTGTGTTGCATCAACACTGCTCCCATGGCATAGTCACTGACATCTGTCTCAATCTCAAATGGATGTTGAAGATCTAGTAGTGCTAGTACTGGTGTTGTACTGATTTTCTCTTTTAAGGTGTCGAAGGCTTTCTGTTGTTTGCCTCCCCATTGAAACACCTGTTTCAATCCTGTTAAATCATGCAATGGAGCTGCAATAAAAGAAAAGTTAGCAATAAAATTTCTCCAGTATTGCGCTGCCCCTAGGAAACTCCTAACCTTTGTAGCAGATTTGGATTTAGGCCAGTTCACAATGACTTCAACCTTAGAGGGATCTATCTTCAATTCACCACCCCCTACAATATAACCCAAATAATTTAAATATGTTCTACCAAATTCACATTTTGATAGTTTTACATAGATATTTTCTCTTTTTAAAACATCTAAAGTCTACTTTACATGCTTTACATGGTCTTCCCATGTCTTACTAAAAACAAGAATGTCATATAAATAGACAATTACAAAATCATCAATAAATGGTATGAGTACATCATTCATAACTCTCATAAATGTAGCAGGAGCATTAGTTAAGCCAAAAGGCATAACCAACTATTCATACAGTGCTTGCTTTGTCTTGAATGCAGTCTTCCATGCATCCTGTTTTGCAACTTTGACCTGATGATAACCACTTCGCAAGTCTAACTTAGAAAAGTAAACTACTTCTTTCAATTTATCTAATAAATCATCAATACGAGGAAGAGGATAACGATTCTTGATCGTTATTTTGTTTAGTGCTCTATAATCAATGCACATTCTCCACGAACCATCTTTCTTTCTCACCAGCACGATTGGAGATCCACATGGTGATGTGCTTGGTCGTATAAACCCTTTATCGAGCAACTCTTGTACCTGCTTCTTTATTTCTGCATTCTCTAATGCTGACAACCTATACATTCCAATGTTAAGTAATGGAGCATCTTGCTGCAAATAAATACCATGTACTATTTCTCACTTGGGTGGCAGACCTTTTGGTTCTTGAAATAGAACATCATACTCTGAAATGACTTTAACTATATCAGCTTTCTATTTAGAATCACAGCCTTCAAATCCATTGGATTTTTCAGGATCCTTTGCCTTTACAACCATTAGTAAAAATTGTTTACTTGAATTCACAATTCTTTTCGTCTGTCCTGAATTTATGAGAGAATAGTTATCTTTGAGTTTATGAGCTCTTACAATATATTCTATTCCATCTTTAGTGAGTTGATACTTATTATTAGCTCTATAGAAAATAGCTTTCCTATTATACAAGTATGGACTTCCCAAAACAATACCACATATATCCAATGGAACTATGTCTAACTCAAACTCATCTACAAATGTTGATCCAATAGCAAACTTAAGTTTACATTGTCTCGTTACTTATAGCTTTGTTTTATCACACACCCAACCTAAGGGATATGGATTCTCATGGGGTTTTGTTTGTAATCCCAACTTCTTTACAATTGTTTCAGAAATCAAATTTACTTGTGATCCACTATCAAATAAAGTATCAATCTTATTATGCTTGGAAATTACTCTAATACGAAAAAGCTCATTTATTTCCCTCTCATTATTTTCATTATCAACAGATTGTGCAGAATTAATTGTGGATGATTCAAAATCTTTACCTTTAATACTTGTGGCTGCAACTGTTGTTCATCACTTGAATCTGATCCCAAGTCCTGCTGAATAGCAGCAACATTCTTTTTCTTCTTTCCACCAAACTAGGTTTCCGTTATGGATGCAAAAACCAACAGTGTGCCTCATCGTTTCCTTCTTTCTTGCAATGAGTGCATGAAGGTTTATCCTTCTTTACAGTGTTTTCTTTCCTCTTCTTCCATTTCAGTTTCTTCTTTTCCTTACTCTTGCTTACAGAATATTTAGATGATCCCCCAACCTCTGGGTTTACATTCTTACATCTAGCTTCTAGATGTGTGGCGTGAACTGATACATCATCTAAGCTAGTGGGATTAAACATGAGAATAGTATGCTTTAAATAGCTATGAAGACGACCTATATACTTCAATAAAGTCTCAGGTGAATCTAATGATATACCTAGAGTTAAAGCTCTCTTTTTGAATTCCTGAGTATAACTCTGTATAATCTGACCTTTCAACTGACGAAGAGTTTACCAACTCATCATTGCCCGCTGCATGTAAGCTAAAGGATAAAATTTCTTTTTGATAGTAGAAACAAATTCATTCCAGGTAGAAATGTTTTTACCATGCTTTTGCAGATCATCTTGTGTCTTGCCTTCCCACCATACTAGTGCAGTTCCTCCAAGTCGAAGGCTAGCCAGCTGAATCTTCTTCCTTTTAGAATCAACGTTTTGTACCCTGCAATATACATCAATTTGTCTTATCCAATTATCTAGTTTTTCTGCATTGAGTTCTCCATCATAAATTGGCAAATCAAACTTCACATCTAATTTGATTAAGGAAGTTTTCTTCTTCTTCTTAGAAGAGTTAGAAGATGATGAGGATGATGAAGGTGATGATGGAGGAGATGGTGGAGGAGGAATTTCGCCTTTCCCTTTGCCTTCTGGAGAAGAAACTAGAAAAGCTTCCTCTACTCCTTTGTCTGGTTTGGGTGTTGAAGTGCTTTCACCTCGACCCTTCTTAAACTCCAGATACATCTCTTCCACCATGGCTTGGAGTGCCTTAAAACTTTCTATAAATTGAGATTCTGATCCCAATGGAGCTTCTTCTACCATTCTCCTCTAAGAATAGACTCTTCCAATCTCTGGATTAGCCTCAACAAGTTCTCCTTATCCTAGTCTGAGCTTTAATCTAGTTAGCATTGAAAATCCAACACAAGCTTGTTTAACCTTAGCAAAACCAAATGCTCTGATACCACTTGATCTGAAAATGAGATCTTAAATCAATATTAAGGTATTATAGACTCATGTGCAGGAATGCCTATATTATTTAGTGCAATGGATCGAAAAGATTGCAAATAATATAGACAATGAACAACTATAAACATAATAAACACACACATCAACACAAAAAATAATCAGGGAGTTCACCAGACTTCCTGGCTACGTCTCCTGGTCTAGCTATCAGTGTCGACCTCTGTATTAGTCTTCAAGAACAGAGTTTATAGGTGTGAGCTCAATTAGAGCCATAACACAACAACAATGACATTACATAGGGATTTCACTCGAAAACCTCGAGTCTAAAGAGTACATAGACTCTCCCTCTTAGTGCCTCTGATCAACTATTCGTAGCTGCATTTTCTTTGACTCTCTGTCTCTGAGCAACTACTTTTGCCCCTATCTGTCTCTGCCATTGAGTGGTTTTTAAGCCTTTCAGCCTTGTCCATTCACCTTCCCTTTCGGGCTCTCTGTCTCCCGGCCTTTGTCCCTTCATCTCCCTGCCAAACGTTAAACAATCATTGCAAAACGCTTAAGGCACATAGGCAACCGTTCACAAACGGAAAGATCTTGGGCATGGGTGAAAATCCCCTGAAATTACACTTCTCTGTTTACATAGAGAAATACCGGGAAAACACTAAAAACACAGGAAATCCTGACCGAAACGCCAAAGCCGGACTTCAAACGATATAAAGTCCGCCCCATAATCCTTTCAGGTCCGTGCTTGATCGCTATCGCAAGTCCACCATTGATCCACAATCTCCCAATCCAACGACTGACAGCCATTTCGGGTGGCCTATGTGCACGGAGATTACCCGCCCGAAAAAGCATTTTTCTCTCTCCTACGGTGTGCTATGTGTGTCCCAGTGTATGGGATCGGGCGGAGCCTCTCCAATACCACGTATCGCCTGATGTCCACCTGAAATACTGTTTACCACGGAACTCAAATTATATGAAGCCGTATTTATAAACCTTTCGGGTCCGCCATTCTATAGCAATATCGCATTGCATGTGGCCAAACATCAATACATGGGGAAATACAAAGAAATCCGTAAAAATCGAACTTCAAATATATTTAAATCACATCCATGATCCCTATCGGGTCCGGCCTTTATCGCATGTCACAAGGTCCACGGTCCTCTTGGCATCACCCTTTGTTATATTGTGATGCGATAAGTCGCAATCGCATATTGCTTGTGTCGTTGGCCTGCGGTAAGTCCTTCCCTTTTAAATCTATGATGCGATATATGTGGTCTCCACCGTTGATCTGGGTGCTGATCCAACGGTCCACGTTATATCACTGGATCGCAGTTGCAACTCACTCCAGGTTAGCGTCGATATGCCCCGCTGACCTCCGCCGATGCGATATCGCCGATTTGATCTGGACCGTTGATTGGCCCAATCTGATGGCTCCTGTGCAACACCATTTGAACCTCCACTTAGCTTTATTTCCACCAATTCTTGGTGCTTTTCCATGTGATAGTGTTTTCTGATATTTGAAAACTTAGAGGTTTAGAGGGTTTAAGATCCATTTTGGATCATCTGATCTTTCTCTGTTTTTCTGTGCATGTCCCCAATGAGGTTGGGATATAAGGAGTTAGGGCTTGAACTGGTCGAACCTTTGCAAGACCAGCCTCGCAAATCCGATGGCCTTGTTGGTGCCTTGTTTTGTCCCCAATTCTACTATTTCTCACCTCCATTTTTGTCCTCTTTATACTCCTATACCTACTCTCCTATCACTTTCATTGCTCTAAAATTGTCAAAACCCTACTATGAGGTAAAGCATTTCAATGTCTCATTTTACTATTTATTGGTTAAGTTTAAGTGAATTTAAGTTGTTACCAATGAGCTAACTAATCGATATGATTGAGTGTGAATATTGCAGCAGCTTGAGCAGGATGAGATCAGGAGAGTGCTTGTCCATGAGCCATGTTCCACCATTTCTGTACTCAACAACCATTTCAGGATCGGTACTCAACGATATAAAGGATGAATAGGCCGCATGCTTCTAGATGATCGAGCCACCTACAGCTGTGATCGAACAAGTTCAATCTTTTCCATGATGAAGATCTTCACTATCCTCACTAAACTTAGTTGGTGCCAATATTGGGGTTAGTTGAGGATTTGTTATGCTAAATAGAACAGGTCGTTCCAGCAATCTAATTTGGAAGATCGATTTAGCCAAGTTGTTAAACTTGATATGTATGGTCCAGTGTTGTTGTTAACTAAATTCAATGCCTATAAAGGTTGATCTGTAATAACTAGGAAGTTAGTGAGTAAAAGAGAACATTGTTATTGTATCTTTGAAGCGTTATCTCCAGACATATTATTTTTGATTGAAGACTGTTACTATGGCCATGTATTATGTTCAGATCGATTCGTTGGATGGTTTGTTGGGAGTTCATGAATTTGATGTGCTAAAGCTTTTCGTTTTTCTGTAAGTAAGTAAGCTTCCCAGGTGTGGCTGGGCCTACCACCATATGGGATTAGCTCTGTATTATTTCTGAGGAAACATAATCGTGTGTCAATTATAGTTGCTTCTTGTTTGTCTTTGGTTTGTATATTAATTTTTTATACGCTTCATGGAGGCTTTCATTGAATTTGGAACGATTTCAGTGTGCTAACCATTATATGTGTTTTCATATCTTTCACTTTAGCAATTTGAATGGGTGGTTCTTGTGTGCATCCCAGAGATTGGCACTCCTACCTTTAAGACAAAGTCATACTCTGTTCTCCAAAGCAACAAGTTGTATTGTCCTGACTGTGTTGTTGCAGTCATATGAAAACTTGTTTCAATCACATTGTAAATCGAATGCTTGTGGTGAGTTGGTCCCTTTGTTGAAAACATAGAATGAACCCTCGAATGCCGAAGTCAATATAATTCATTGTGTAGTAAGGATTGATATTGTGTGGATTTAGTTGTGTAAAGTAGGAAGCCGGATTGGTAATATGAATTGAGTGGATTTCAATTAATTCAGAATAGAATCACATTGCTTGTTTGATTGGTTTTCCTTTAATTTATTTTCATGAATGAGAGTGCCATAGGAGTATTTCTTTCCAGATTGATTGATTAGAATAGCTAAACTTATCATAGTTTGATCTAGTCTTGTTTCTCAATAGATTCTTAGCTTCTTGATAAAGTTTGCAGATTGATTTTGAAGTTCAAGTGAGTGATTCAACTTTCAATGTGATTCCTTTTGTTTTGTTTTGAGTTCTTGAGTGCAGTACTATAGCTTAGAATTTGATACTTTTGGTTGAAATCATAGTTTCCAGCCTGAGGTAATTTCCATCAACATTTCCTTCGTATAATGTGTGCTTGATTAGATTTCAAAGTAAGGTTACAATCAGCTGTGTGATTTACCTTTCTCATTGAGAAGACAGAGTGTTGGTTTGCCAAAATCTTAAGTAGGTTTGCTTCATGTTAAATATAACTGTAGGATAGCCTCTTGAGTACAATTTTGTGTGTTTTATAAATTCATAGTTTTCTGATTTTCTTTTCATTCTTGAAGATAGAATTAGGGTTTGATATTTGAGCTTGTTCCTAAGGTTATTGCAGATTAGGTATTATGTATGTCGATTAACTGAGTGTGAGAGATCAAGTTTCTTGGTTAAGTATATGAGACTGAGCATTCAGATTAGCTCCTAACATAAAGATTTTTTACTTGTTGTCAAGACAGTGGAATTAATGTGAAGCCTTTCTCATTCTAGGGTTTTGAATTAAGAACACTTATTGAGTGCAAGATTGATTGCTTAGTTTAAAGTTCAATTACCATCAAAAGTAGATTAGATCTTTTAATTCTTTCAAGTGTAAATTGTAAGAGTTAGAAATTAGGACTTGGCTTTTGAATGTAACTTTAAACTGTTAAGTTGATGTGTGGAGTCTGTTTGATTAGAAATTCACTCTCATAGTCTGTCAAAGTGGAATATGTGGTAAAGAATTAAGTCTTCATTTGAGTCCAGATTTCAGTTTAAGAACATAATAGGTTAAGTTTATAGAGATTTCAAAGTCTTTAAGTTGGATTTTATTATTGATTCTGCCTGTGTTAGGAAGATGGATTGATTTCCTTTTTTGAGTTGTGTGTTTACAAGAATTTGTGTGCTCCATCACTTAGCTGATCATTATAAAAGAAACATTAAATCTCTGACCAAGAACTGAATGTATAAAGCACAATACAACTCGTGTTTATGAGCCCGGATTGACATATAGATGCAGGAGAATTAATATACCTATTAAATCTCTCAACAGGCCTCCCACGGTAGATGAAAAGAAAGACGAGGGGTAGGAGATCCTATCAAAATCTTGCTTGAGGAAGCCCTCGAGTGACAAAGGAATGTGATGATGGACAACTTTGCCCAGATCCTTCAGCGGCTACCTAGGGGTGATGCATCTACTTCTGGCAGCTACTCTAGAAGCACCACACCCTTTAAGGTACAAGTTAACTTTGGCATTCCCATAATTAAGGGCTAGATAGATGCAAACATTGTAGATAAGTGGTTAAATCTACTAGAAGGATTTTTTTTCTTTCATGATTTTTCCAGCTGGGAAATTATCATCTTTGCACTTCTCAAAGCAGCCCCCCACATCAAGGACTGGTGGGAAACCTACTATGAGCAGAAGGATGGAAGTACGAAATCACTCTTTTTAGCCGCACCCACTTGGAACTCATTCTATGATGCCATCAAGGAGCAGTACTACCCTGTTAGGAGCTATGAGGATAAATACATAAAGTGGACAATGCTACGACAAGGAAGGGACCAAGATGTGTCGGAGTTTACCAATGTTTTCATACCCTTCGCATGAAGTTGGGTATCAAGGATTCTGACAAGAATTTGGTTCTCAAGTACCTTAGCTACATGCACAGGTACATCCAAGATGAGATGGAATTCCTAGACATCTCCTCGCTCAGCACGACATACTGATACATAGTCAAGATCGAGCAAAATTTTAAATCGAAGAAGCGAGACTTTGGATCTGTGAATCCAAAGTAAGGGAAAAGTGCCCCCAAACCGTAGAAAAAAGGACAAAGCCAACGTGGGGAGTCCCATGACAACCCACCAAAGCCACAAGCAAAGAACAATGTCACGAAGCCTAAGAAGGACACAAGAAAGTGGTGTGACTTCCATAAGAGCTCCACTCACAACACAGGTGAGTGTTGGGCCAAGCAATCACTGGTGGCCGAGCTAAAGGCTTTGGAATTAGATGCATGTTACGACTGTGAGTAAGAACTCAACAAGGGGAATGAAAAAGGGAAGCAGATTATCGATGTAGAGCCCAATGCCATCATTGCCACCACGAAGATCCAGAAGGAGGAACTCGAAGATTTAAAGGAGGAGGAGCACCTCTTCCACTCCCAGATGTGGGTAAAGGGTTCCTCATTACAGTTGATTGTCAACAACTGGAGCCAAAAGAACCTCATTTCAGCATACGTCGTGAAGTAGATGGGATTACCCACCACATCACATCCACAACTGTACACCATCCGGTGGCTTCATGTGGTGAAGTAAAATTATGAGTGCGGACACAAACAATTCTTCTGGCCCGATAATGGGTCTAGCCACAACCCATAATTTATGTGGAAGATTTCCTTAGGTTAGAACCAATTAAGAGGGCCTACCTCTTAGTACGCTTATCCCGTTTCATGATGACCTTGCTTGCTCACTCCAGCTATCTCTTGTTTCCTTCTTCAGAAGCCTGAAACAAGTAAACAACAGCAAAAAACAATCGTGATAATAGACAAATTGTAATTCAACCTACTTAACAAGTCAAGAAACATTAATCCATAAACATGTAAGATGACACATTATGTAGGAAATCAATCGATAGTTACATATATATTGAATCAAGAAGAGGTTACAACCATTGTCTTGATTTTGCTATTCTCCTCCGAGAAAACCAGGTTCCCACACACTTCCGTTAGCATTTCATGATGGCCTCAACAATGATAGTTTTAAGGCTCTTCCCTTTAGGCTTCACACTATATCAAATTCACACTTCTCCCTCACACAATGAGAGAGCTACAACTATGAATAGCTTGTTGTTTACTCCAAACTTAATTAGCACTAGCACACCAACATTAACACTAGCTTGTGCTTGGGAAAAATGGAGGTTTATATAGCATGAATGGATGGGAGATGGATCCTCTTCTCATTGGAGAAGGTCTTATCTCTTGAGGTAGTTCCATTGTTATAAGGGAAATGATCCCAAACTGACATCCTCGACCCCATCCGGCAAACCATTTACTAGAATTCTATTACGAAGTTTCTAGAGCTGGAAGCTTTGGCTCCTTATTTAAAAAACTTTCCATAAGAGGATCGATGTGACTGGAACAAATATCAGTCACTCTGGTTGGCGCTAGGGACAATGTTAATCCTTGCATATCGGCACGAGGAGGACAAAGGTCATTAGTGTCGGTCTTGTAAACTGGGAAAAACAGAATATTTTTGGGAAATGGTGCAAAAGGGAATTGTTCTGCTCATGAAGAGGGACAAAATGGGAGTTTCTTCATGAAGGGAAAGCATGTAGGGTTCACTATAGAGGTCCTCCAGGATCAAGGAACGGGGAGTACAGGGACAGTGACAAAATGCTATGTAACAGATGCCCCTTAAAGCGTGAAGGTCGAACTAGAGTGAGGGATGAAATGCTTTATAAATCAGTGCGGGGAACCAGAGTCTGTCATCGGAAAACCTGCAAGAAAGTATAGATACATATACATAACTGAAACAAAACTTTGTCAAATGATACATGAATCATGGTATGGATGCAACCATCCAGAGAATTATCTTGTAAATGGATCTAGGCATGGGCGTGTCCATCCTATAAAGAGGATCATATCGAAACCAAAGTATGGTCGCAACCATCCAATAATGAGAAGGATAACATATGATAACTCATGGTATGGTCGTAGCCATCCGTCTGAAAGAGACATGTATATCAACATAACCATGTCACATCACTTTGCAACCATGACTTTGTGATCTGAGTCCAGTGTCTTGTGCTCCAACACGACCTGATCAAAGTACAAATTGTAACATGTGAATAGATGTGTTGATGTCGAACATGCTATAAAGTTGCTTGATTACCAGTCAATGACGTAAACTGTTAACAAGCACGACAGAAACCACCAAAAATGACAATTGTCCTCAAGGTACTATCAGCACAATCCACGGAATGTGAATAGAGGGACTGAAGTCGAACACCCGTGAAATCACTCGATCGAAATCCAATGATGTGAACTTGTCGTCGAGTGCGAAGAACTTGCCATTAGGGCATGCAAGCTCTAAGGTACTGGAAAGGAGTCTCTCGGTCAACTTCCCGAATAATGAGTTGAAGTCAACAAGAAGTGACTGTGTCGAAGGAGGGCCCTGATGTATCCCACATCATCGACACAAGATAAAGGGAAGCAAAATGATTTCAGATGATATAGAGAATCAGAGGTAAGTGTAATTGCAAAAGGACAACTCTTGAACATATCGGCGACATGATTAGAAGTTTGACAACTTTTGGATCCATAGGATTGGTGGTCATGATGACGTGGCAGAGATCATATGGAAGGAAAAATGAATGACCCAACCCAGGGAGGTCAATGATACAAAGGAGGATATCCCACCCCGACACGAAACAGAAAGTGTCATGTTCAAGAGTGAGTTGCCGACACAACTGATTAGATTTCCAAATTTTTCCCCACCATTTCTGGCAGGTACCCAATTATTTTTTAATCACAAGCTTGAAGGGTATAGCATATGCTTACACTGTAAGTTCATCCTTCGGATGAATTCGACCTAGTAAGTTTAATGAGCCCTAGGAAGGAGAAGCTCATGTTCGTCATGGTGATGAATCCGATGTCGTTTAATATTTTAACGAGTCCAACAAAGGTGTAACTCAGTATCTTTTTCATGTTTAGAGAGTTTGAAAAAGACATAGAAAATAAAACTCCACATGGTCCCTTTTCGTATATTTGTGTCTCTCGAGCTCGAAAAAGTAGAAAATGATACTTGAGATAATTGCTTGACCATTTCAGTCAAGGAGTACCTTTTTCGTAAATAGTGCATCCCAGCTCAAAAAAGGGGTAAACTTATACTCGGTGCATGACGCTTCGCATCCATTAACAAGTTCGAAATGACAAGGACTCGGATATCTTTTTCGTTTGTAAAGGGTTGGAAAAGAACTTGAAAGCAAACCCCCAATTTTATTCTCTTTTACCAGTCAAAAGGGAAAAATACTCGACAGTCTTTTCATATGAGTTTTACGAGTCGAGAAAAGAGTTGAAACGTGACTTGGCATCATCGTCAAACATCCATTACCTGTCGATGCACAAAAAAGGCAAAGTGCATTATCCAATTCTTGTGGAAAAATATGTCAAAATATTTACAAAACCTAATATTTCATGAAAACTGAATAAAAGGGAGGAAAAGTAAATATTTTTTACCATTTACTAATTTACCTTGCTGTGAAAGACTTTTCACGCACTTTTTCCCTAATTGTTCTGGAGCAGATTGCGGGAGATTCGGGAGGTCATTCACCGAGCCACAAGTTACAGGTAAGAGCCGAAGCCATAAGATTCATTTTCATACTATTTATTCCTATTTTTAACCATTTTGGGGATTTTTGAGGGAGGTTTTGTCAAAAGTTTTTCGCCCTCTGTTGGTGTGACTTCCGAGCATGGAATCACGCCGGTCGAGGGTAATTAAAATAGTGTATCATGTCGGCGCCGTGAATAGGGAAAAAACCAATTTCCCCTCAAAATCGCCATTGGAATCTGAAATTTATGGGCCAAAAATGATTATTGGCTTAAATCTATGGTTTTTGTAGGAAAGAATCGTCGAAAATGGTAGACTGGAAAAAACGTGAGCATGAAGATATGGACACCTAGGCACTGAATGATCCAAATTTCCTGAATGCTTTGAGGGACTGTGAGCTCCTCAAATTCTTTCTCACACTAGGGATGTAGGCCCAACCTGAGTTGCTTCGGTACCTGATTAGTCTCTGGGACATAAATCGGGAAATATTCATCATTGGTGATCAGGAGATGGAGTTAGAAACTTCAGACATATATTTCATCACAGGACTGTCCTGGAGAGGGAAACTAGTCGACTTATATTGGCAACGACTAATTGGGGCAAGAATATCCATGCTACTTGCCGAACATTGCTTTGAAGCCCTCAAATCCAAGAGTGGCAAGATTGAGATTTCCACGGTGCGAGATCTGACACTGAGAATGCTACCATTGACAATCAACAGAGTGGGGGGGGGGGGGGGGGGTCTCAGGCAGTGCATGAGACTAACAAGTCGAAATTCCTATATGCCATCGATTGCATAACGCTGACGATATTCAATTGGGTGGAAGCCATGAAGATCAACATAAAATGCCAGCTAACCCAAGATAAGACGGAGAATGTGAAGCAATTTTCCTTCAGATCCGTACTAGTGACCTTTTTCTTGGAATAGGTGCCATTGTTCCAGTACCAGTTGATTGAGGTAGATCCTCCCATGCCATGCAACTCGCGGATGGACCGTTGGAGTTGTTTGATGCCTAGGATCACTGGGGACCAGCATATGTCTTATAGGCTCGCCTTCTTTTCATGGCTACGATGATAGCTGATCATCGTGGAGGACTAGCAATACAGTGGCACCAAATTTCATAGAGATCCGGACATGCCACTGCTAGATGGAAAGGATTTTGATGATGAAGGTAATAAATCAATTTTTTTTTTTTTTTTTTTATATATATGTGTTTATAACATTTCATTTCGTGAATTCATATGTTGGACCAGCACGTCTTGCTGGGATGTCCCCAGTAGCTAGGCACGTCGCTGACTAGTTTGATGTTATTTCTCCTTATCAAGAGGGGAGTGACAACAAGGAGGTCGTGAGGAACCTTGAGGGGTTGACTCGTGGCATCCCAGAGTATGCTCGGGTGGGAGACATTCCTCACCAGTATCAGAGACACACGGTGGGAGTATCAGATCTGATTTACTGATTTCTAACTCATGTTGCACGAGCCATGTCATGCTACCACAATCACCATGCTGATTAGTTCCTAGGTCTAACATTTTACATTTTTGAGGCTTGCGTGCCACGGATATATGAGGCCTATGAGCCGCTGATGTAATTTTGGAAACATATATTATTTTTTAGGGTTTTGATGTATCAAACATTATCATCATATTAATATATGTTGTATTTTCTTGCTTACTATGGTACAAATGATTTGTTTTATATTTTCATATGTTTGGTAAATGTATATTAAACACATAATCAACCAATGCATCTATCAATGTATTCATGCATCTAGGAATATGATGATATGTAATGTAATCAAAATGCCTTTCCAATAGACAAATACGTAGATACGTTCTCAATATTTGAGGGTTTC
Source organism: Pinus tabuliformis (assembly GCA_031772625.1). Taxonomy (NCBI): domain Eukaryota; kingdom Viridiplantae; phylum Streptophyta; class Pinopsida; order Pinales; family Pinaceae; genus Pinus; species Pinus tabuliformis. Next base: position 2,031,595,154 of record CM062818.1, on the reverse strand, counting down.
TGATGGAATATTGCTTGTTGAGTTGAAGGACGACAAGTTGTGAATCCAGGTTGACAACCAACTCTAAAATGTCAAGAGCAATGGTTTCTGACAACAGTTCGATGACCGCACTATATTCAACAATTTTGTTAGTTGTGCGACCTAAACAGATACCTTTAAGATCAATCAACTCACAGTGAGGGTCATATATAGCCCATGTTGTGGATGATAGGTTCCGGGTACTATGGCAAGTACCATCAATGAAACCGATGTGGGGAGTCATAGACATCTGCAAAGCAAGGAAAACATAGTAGATAGGAAAGCTGTTTGAAAACTAACACACCAAACCACACTGCACAAAAATGATTGACACACTAATGTACACAAGTAACCATGTAAGATGACCTAAGCATAGTACTTTTTGAGAGAGTACATGCTGGGACTCGGGTAATCAATCAACACAGATGGACACAGAAGTTTTACCATTGACATGACAAGTAAGCATCGACTCAGCCAAATAATAGAGTAGGACTCATATAAGGCGTTTCCCCATGCCCCCTGGGCGAGGGAGGGTTATGAGTCAGATGGAAATCCCATTGCAATAATGGGAAATCGGTAAAAACTCAGGGAGGGAGAAAAATCCTGAATCCATGAAGGGAAAAGGTGCCCTTAGTTGAAAGATCCTGACAATGTCAAGTGAAACTGACATGTCAATAGGCAGAGAAGAAAACTTCTCAAGAGACATAGAAGAGACCACTGGGCAACGCAGGAATGAGGAACAATGATGAGTATTGTTCCAAGGTGGTTCTGCGAGAGACATTACTTCCATGATACTTTCGTCAGCAAGAAAAGTCTCGACCAAGGGATCAAGAGATTCCAAAGTGTCAAGCCATGGGGATTGAGAATACGTATCGAGAGAGATCTTCGAAACAAGAGAATCAAAGGATGTGGAATTTGAGGCCGAAACAATGTTCACGTAATTGATTTCCGCAGGACTAAGTGGCATAACCTCGCCCCAGGTATCAACAAGATCTGGTGAAGGTATGACCCAAGGGTCAGATTTTTCTGAGATCATGTTTTCAGAGGCAACATGAGGAGGTGGGAGTGGAAAAATTCCCATTAAGGCAAAATCTTTAAAAAGACCTACCCCCACACTCTCATAGGGAGCACCATTGTGCTTAACATATGAAACATTGCCATCCGAGGAGGAAGAGGCAAAGAAGGACAGCTGATCGACAGTGAAAATCTTCCCTTGATAGGGAAAACGAATCACACGGAATAGGGATGAGGCTATAGCATGCATGGCATGGGTCCAGCTCCGGCATAGTAGAAGATTATAATTGAGATTAGCGTCAATAATCTCTACCTCAACTTGTATTGTCTTGCCCTCTAGAGTAATGGAAAGGTTAGGTAAGACATTGAAGTGTGATGAATCATGCCCATCGAAAGCTTCCAAAGTGTTCAAGGATTGGTTCAAAGTAGGAGAACCAATGGCCTTCCAACATGTGATTGACATGATGCATGTGGAAGCACCTTCATCGATGACAGTCTTGTGGATGGTCTTCTCATTGATGATTACCTAAATGAGAAACGAAATTTGATGAGGCACGCGTGGAACATGGTTCTCTAGATCAAAACATATCAAATTGGTATCAGTAGGATCAATACCCCTGATAGTTAACAACAAATATTTCTGCTGTGATGGGCATCTTTGGAGAACTGCGAGAGCTAATATAGCTAACAGAGCCTGAGCCAAATCCTTAATAATATTATAGTGCTGAGCAGCTCGAGCGTTGGGATTGTACGGGGATTTTCTTAGCACACCTTGAGAGAGTGGCCATATAGCAGAATCAGGGTTAGGGCGCTCAATATGAAGAGGGCCAGAACTTGGGACAAAAGAATAAGGGGTGGCCTCTTTCTCTTTCCTAGCTGTCGAAGCAGGAGTTTGGTAATATTTTGATCTAGTAGCCACATTAATAGGCGTACTCATCATGAACACTTGAGATCTTGAGGAAGCATATGATTGAGGTTGGTCTACCATTTGGGTCTGCTGAGACAAAAATGGCTCTTTTAGGACAACTGGGGTCTGTTTGAGCAAATGAGTAACTTTGGATCGTCGGGGATAATCCTTGGTATAGTGATCCTCCTAGCAAATGAGGCATGGATATTTAGGCTTCTGTTGTGAAGAATCATTAGCAGATGACTTAGGAGGACCCTGTTTTTGGGCATCGGCTTTACCCTTGCCTTTGCCTTTCTTCTTACCTTTCGAGGATTTTTCCACTGTGGTATACTTGACAACATGGACCTCTGAGGTTTTACCAGGGCTAGGTGCATTCTGGGAGGAACTATTGGAAGTAGTGTTTGAGACCGACTTCTGTTTGGAAGAAGATTTAGCAGGGGTCTGAGACACTGAACCAATGACTCCATCAACAGGAGGTGTAGCCGGCAACTTTGATGTTGTGGGATCGAATGATGGTCACGGAGCATCGGGTAATAACTCATACAAAGTTCTAGACTATGAGTAAACTATATCTAAGTACTGGGCATGAGCAATGGCTTGTTCTTCAGGTAACACACCCACCCAGAGCTATATCGGGAGAAATCGGAGCCACGAATGACTTAGTGAACCATTCGGTGAGAAACTGATCAGCAATCTCGAATTTGATAAGGCAACGTCTACGTCTCCATTCATGGATGTGATAGGAGATGTGTGTTGCAGTATCTTGCTTAAGCGATGTGAGAAAATAGGTGTCAGTTTCATAGCAAACCGGCAGCTGGAAATGTGTGAGAAAAGCCATGGCTAAAGAGTTAAAGTCATGGTAAGTACTTTGAGGAAGCTTGATGTATCACTTGGCTGCAGCACCTATGAGGGTTCGTTGGAAAATACGGAGACGAATAGAATCGTCAACATAAGAATTCGAAGAGCACCAGAGGTGATATGTCATCATGTGGGCTTGAGGATCTTATTTTGCCTTCCCATCGAACTTAGGATAATTGCTTGGGATCTTGGACGGAACTGGAGGCCAGTATGGTGAATGAAGAATTGGATCATTCATAAGGTGAGACACATCTGGAAACTCTATTGTGGCCAAGAATGGCAATTGAGTATTAGAAGGCATTGGATGTTGGTAAGCGGGTCCAACTAGAGGAACCCATCCCCGCTGGTAAGATTTTTCGCCCCATAGTGGGGGATTTTGTCTATATGGCACTTTATTCTTCCCCCATTGTGGGTTACCTTGGAACTGACCAGTCATCAGTTGCTAATAAGCAACATACAGGTTAAGAGGCTGTTGAGCCTGTTGACCTTGGACATATGGGTATTATATCTGTTGTCCCTAAACATATGGGTTGTGAACCTGTTACCCCTGAATAAGAGGATTTTGGACCTGCTGCCCTTGGGCATAAGGATTGTACATTTGTTGCCCTTGGACATAGGTATTTTATACCTGTTGCCCTTGGCCAAAAGGATTTTGGACCTGTTGACCTAGGACATTAGGATTTTGGGTATGCTACTACAGGACTTGACCCTGGCCTTGTCCTTGCAAGGGTTGACCCTGTTGATATGTATATAAGGGTTGTTGTTACTCGGGTTGGTTCTGCTGCTACAAGGGTTGGCCTTGTGGCTGCAAAAGTTGTCCCTGGGCCGAAGAGGTTGGCCTTGCGAAGACATAGGTTGGGAGGTTTGTGGAGCATATTGCATCTGCTGCTGCACGGTTTTTTGCAACTGTTGTGAGGGTTACCCTTGCGGTTGTTGCAGTTGACCTTGTTGTGGGATAAGTTTCCCTTGATGTTGCGTGGATGGCCCTTGCTGCAACAAAGGTTGCCCTTGTTGTTGCATGGGTTGTCCTTGCTGTTGCAAGGGTACTTGAATAGTGCCCGGAAAATTCCTGAACTGAATCTGGCCATATCCACCTTGAAAAGTGGATGAGCCAGGCTGAACGTAGTGCTCAGACTGAAGGACGTAAGGCAGATTAACCATTCCTTGAGAACCATATGGAATGTAAGGAGTTTGGTATTGGACCTGAGCCTCATAAGGCTACTGATACTAGAAATTTCTTGTCCCAGACGGACCAACGAGATTTTGAACATGTTGATACTGGACATTGCTCGATCCAGCAGGACCAACAGGGTATTAAATAACTCCAGAAGAAGACTAGTTCATACCAAGCATGTGAGCCTGTGAACTACTCAAATTGGTGGCGCCTGACACCATAGAAACATTCAGATTCTACTCGCCAGGAGGTGGCACCAATTGACCACTTACTGGAGGAATTGAAGAACTGACAGAGACCGCCGGTTGAACCAGACGGGTAATTGGGATAGACAATACAAGGGGGTTCAGAACGGTGGGTTGCACCGGGACTGAGGTAATGACCTGTTGGGAGGTCGAGTTCGCAATGAACGGACCTATAGTAGGCATCGTGCCAGACGCCTAAACAATGTTATGGTAAAGTGATGAGGCACTAGGTGTATCTAAAACCAATTGTGCCAAGGATACATAATTAGGCGACAATTCCCGATGCACACTAATAGGAATGCTCCCTGTATAGGGGAAACCTTCAGGAGGAAAAGGATGTTCTTCCTCCTCGACAGCGTGTGGAGTATAAACTTCCGACTCATTTGGAGAGGTGACTAGAGCATCGCCTTCAGGTTCCATAGCTAGGAACAAACGACAGCGAATGACTGAAGAGGTACGAGGGGATAATTCCAAAGGAACACTCAGCTGATCGTATGGAAGTTGCGGTGATATCAAAACAAGGTCGAAACAAGGATTCAGAGGATAGATAACCAGTCCAAGCTGACCATTAGTGGTCAGCGAACTCTCAAGAGTTTGAACGAGATTGTCCAAAGATTTGGAGCCAAAATTAGCAGGTGACCCAGTATCTGAAATAGGTGGAGGATGAGATGACAAAGGTTGAATGCTCAGAAGAATTCTGAGTTCAACACCTTGGTCCTTGAGTGACTCTGGTAATTCACAAAATGGCTCCTCAGGCAATCTTTCAGACAGATGAGACGAAGAGGAACTAGGTGAACCAGATGGTTCAGCCATGATGACCTTGTCTTAGTTAATAGGAAAAGAGAGAGATAATATTCAAGGCTTTAATGTCCTTTAAGGGAAACTCATGATTTGGTCTAGAAAAGACTAGAAGGATGTTATAATATCGTGGGCAATCAATTTAGTAAGACTCATATATAGACTAGTGCTCTTTCATGTTTTAAGAGTTGAGAAAGAAACAAAGATGACTCTATCACTTTCGGTTGGAAATGAGCTCAAAAGGACAAGTGCTCGAATGATCTTCTAAGTTTAATTAGTTAAAAATATCAAACAACTTCTATGGATGGTTTAGGTAAAAAACACACAATCAAATGCAAACAACCAAGCAACTAAAAGAAAAATGATTTTTCACTACTTCACTTTTTGAGAAAATAAACTAATGAAAAATACATTCCAAATCCTAATTTCCTGACAAGTACATTTCTAACATTCCTTTCAAAAGAAAATAGATTTCTTTTTCTTTTCAAATGCCAATGCAATCCTAGTCTTCAATGATGCTAACTACTGTAGCATATTGATGGAGCAAACTAGAATTTTACACTTTTCTTGAAATGACAAAATAAATTTTCCGCACACAATACTTCAATAGAAAAGTTTTTGAGACAATTAGCTCTTCAAGAAAATGAAAACACGACAAGAGAATCTCTTTCAAACTAATGAAACAATGACTTTACAAAAAACAAGACAAGCAATTTAATCCATGTCGATAAAGAAACATTTAGACAAGCAAACGAAAACTTTTCAAACTTGTGTAATGAAGGTCAAAGTCGTAGAAGGACCGCAAACGAAATGCAAGGAATAAATGCACCAACAACTTGACTCACTGAGTTCACAATCAGCTGAATGGATGACAATCTAGATGCCCTAGTGCCACTAACCATCCAATGACCCAAGAAATCAAGCGGAAAGATGACAAATCAACAAGCAAACAAACCAAATGAAAAGAAACTTTCTAGTCAGGGAGAAGACGGTCTAAAAGGCTTACAGGGTCGAAATCATGAGAGAAAAACACACTGGCCAAGATTTGGGGAAAACCCTAATCTTCACTTACAGGCATCAACGCCACTGCCTAATTGACAACAAGCACCATAAGGGGGTTGGTGCGACTGTTTCCTAGCATATCGTGCTGATCAACGTGACTGTCAGCGGATTAAGCACGTTGAGTGAGGAAGCTAAGAAAAAAACAAAACTTTTTAAAGTTGGGACCAAACTTGCTACTATGAATTTCAAACTTAGACCAGTAAGTAAAGGAAAAAAAAAACAGAACCAAATGGAAATAGCGGAACTATAAAAGTTCACACAAAACCATGAAATTCCAAGCAAACAAATAGAAGGATTGGCTCCCCAGTATGGTCACCAATTTGTGGTGAAGTAAAATTATGAGTGCAAACACAAAAAATTCCTCTAGCCCGATAATGGGTCTAGCCACAACCAATAAATTATATAGAATATTTCCTTAGGTTATAACCAATTAAGAGGGCCTACCTCTTAGTATGCTTATCCTGTTTGATGATGACCTTGCTTGCTCGGTCCCTCTATCTCTCATTTACTTCCTCAAACACTTGAAACAAGTAAACAACAACAAACAACAACTGTGATAATAGACAAATTGTAATTCAACCTACTTAAGAAGTCAAGAAACATTAAGCCATAAACATGTAAGATGACACATTATGTAGGAGATCAATTGATTGTTGCATATATATTGAATCAAGAAGAGATTACAACCATTGTCTTGACGTTTCTATTCTCCTCCGACAAAACCAGGTTTCCACACACTTCCATTAGCATTCCATGATGGAATCAACAATGATAGTTTTAAGGCTCTTCCCTTTAGGTTTCACACTTAACCAAATTCACACTTCTCCCTCACACAACTAGAGAGCTACAACTATGAATAAGTTGTTTTTTACTCCAAACTTAATTATCACTAGCACACCAACATTAACACTAGCTTGTGCTTGGGAAAAATGGAGGTTTATATAGCATGAATGTATGGGAGATGGATCCTCTTCTCATGGGAGAAGGTCTTGTCTCTTGAGGTAGTTCCATCCTTATAGGGGAAAGGAGCCCAACTTGACATCCTCGACCCCATCTCGCCAAACCATTTACCAAACTTCTTTTACGAAGCTTCTAGAGCTAGAAGCTTCAGCTCCTTATTTAAAAAACTTTCCATAATAGGATTGGTGCCACTGGAACAAAGCTCAGTCTCTCCAGTCAACGCTAGGGACAATGTTAATCCCTGCATATGGGCACGAGGATGACATGGTTCATTAACGCTGGTATTGTAAACTAGGAAAAACAAAAGATTTTGGGGAAATGGTGCAAAAGGGAATTGTTCTGCTCATGAAGAGGGACAAAATGGGAGTTTCTTCATGAAGGGAAAGCATGTAGGGCTCACTGTATAGGTCCTCAAAGATCAAGGAACGGAGAGTATAGGGACAATGGCAAAATTTTGTTTAACACTTCACCAAGGACGGGATCTTCGCGTGAGCCATCAGTGCCGCCTTCCATCCAACATCAAGCCCTTCACGGATGAGGTATTATGTGACGTTGCTCCTCTTGATGTTTGTGATGTATTATTAGGCCAACCATACTTATGGAAGTGACATGTTGTGTATGAGTCAAGGCATCATGTTGTTATTGTTACTTTGGGGAATAAATTGTACAGGATAGTGGAGGTAGCACCGCTTACTGCCATCTCTTTGGTTACTAAAAAACAATGAAGTAAGCTCATTTCCAAAACCAGGAAATTTGTTTTCCTGATGATATGCCCTCAGGGAAAGAAGAAGACAGTGGCCACGACCTCCAGACAGGCCCCCTCCATAAGGCAACAATAGATGGACAAGGTCATGGAGGAGTACGAGGACATCTTCACCTCCCCCACAGGGGTGCCTCTGCATTGTCAGGTCAAGCACTCTATCGATCTGACCCTAGGTGTGCCACTGCCCAATGGACCAATCTATCATAACTCCATTCTGGAGAACGACGAAATCAAGAGGTAGATTCAAGAGCTGTTGCAGAAAGGCCACATTCGTTCGAGTTCATTGCCCTGTGGGAGTTTGATCGTGTTGGTATAGAAGAAGGATGGGACTTGGAGACTCTATATTGACTATCGGGCACTAAAGAAGATCACTGTCCAGAATAGGTACCCAATCCCACGGATTGATGACCTTCTGGACCAACTGAAGGGGGGAAAATATTTCAACAAGATTGACTTGAAGTCTAGCTATCACCAGGTACCAATCAAACCCTCCGATGTGTGGAAGATTGCCTTCAAAGCTAAGGAGGGCCTTTTTGAATGGTTGGTTATGCCTTTTTGGTTGACGAATGCTCCTGCAACCTTCATGAGGCTAATGGATGACATCTTGCGGCCATTCTGTTAGCCTCCTATACCAATAGGGTTTCATATTTCATGATTGACAGTGGAAATGCTAAAAATGGTCATCTTTAATGAAACAAAGGTTCCATTTTTTGTGAACAAAGAAAAAAGTTAAAAAATGTAAAGAGGGTATGCCTTAAAATAATAATCAAAAGGCAAGAAAATGAAATGGTCAAAAGAAAAAAGAATTGAAATGAACCCCAAAGAAAGACCAGGAAAGTGGCCAATCAAAATGCCACTGCTATCTTGATGGATGGCTCAACAGTTCAAGCTGGGCCATGCCATGTTTTAAACTACTTGTTTTAGAGTAGGTAATGAGTACCGGTTCAAACAGTTCAAGCTTGACAGATGACTAGCTGGATAGAGAAAGAAAGGAGCCCACTAGCTTAATCTGGGCCCCTGGAAGATATAAGGGTAGATTTAGATAGAAGGGCAGCAAAAAGAAAAGAGCATATGAGGGTTTGCAAATCTAAATGCACCCTCCCTGAAGTAACAAAAAATGATAGGTTCTAAGTTGGGTAGTGTTGTGCTCCACAACAACCCCCCATTTCATAACATTTTATTTACAAAATTATTATATGAAATGGGTCCCTTTAGAAGTCAATTGGTATCAATATTGCATTATTTGTAAAAGGTCCGCAAACCAAATGAAGGCATTATATAAAACCTTTTGAAAAACCCATATTGAATCAAATATAACAATCTTTTATCATTACAATAAAGCGATCGCAAGATCGCATATCGCAATGACATAGAAGACGCAAATAAGTGACATATGGGATCCCGCCGATGCGATATCGCTATCGGCTATCGGCAAAACTCCATGCACATCATAAAGCACCCCATGCCATTAGTCCCGACGCGATGCGCAATCGGCAATCGGCAATACTTTATATACAAGATAAGCACCTTAAGTCATTTACCCCGTTTCGATGCAATTTCGCAATCGGCAATCGGCAATATCCTATGTATAATAATAAGGCGCCTAGATTCTACCCCCGATGCGATGCGATTTCGTTATCGGCGGTCGGGGGTATGCTATCCGTATGTTTATATAACACCTATTCTCCTGATGCGATGCGATATCGCTATCGGCGATCGGCGTTTCAAAATTGCCAACATAAAGATTTAAAGTGTTCCCGATGCCCGATTGCGATATAGCGCGGATTTCGAAAAAGCCGTTAAATGGAGGGATATTATGATACATTCGTATTTAAAGTTTGATCTCTTAAGTAATCCATCACCTGCACTCAACTGCCAAAATATCCATAGCATGCTTAAGTGAGTCATTCAGCCGAATAATGGTGTGATGAGCATTTAAGAGGTGGCAGGCCTTAAACAGCCATTTAATGTATCTGTAAGATCTTCCCATGGATTGGATCCGCAGCCATTTTTAAGAGTTAATCTCTCAGCATGCTTCGATTGATATATCTTTCCCGTATTGGATTTTCATTAGCATATCTCTGTGTTACGTTTATTCTCGCCGTTGTGCAGAATTCATCCATAGAAGGAAGCTCAAACAAGATGGGGAAGAAATCTAAGAAGACCGCAGGCGCTTCCACTACACCAGCTGCAGGACAAGCTCTCGTGGACAAGAAGAAGGGCTTAATATCTGATACTACATGCACGGGTCTCACCAGAGCTACTTGGCAAGGCACTTACAACCTAATTGAAGTCGAAGAACCAGTAAAGACAGTAACAGAAGCTACTGCGGATCCTACTCGGAAGTCTGAATGTACTCTCAAGGATTTAGCCGACTCTTTCCTTCACAGAATAGCGGCCAGGGAGAAAATTCTCCCATACACAGACGTAGTGCGGTGGGCGATTCAAGAAATCCCAATCTTGGATAGAACTCTCAGCACTAGAGATGGAAGAATCTTCGGATCGTTCAGGCCGGATGATCTAAGGCAAATGTATCATTTGCCTGAGCCGGAGAAGATATATAATAAAGCATTCCTGGAGAAGTTTGCAAGAGAAAATGAAGTTGAATCCGAACCCATCTGGGATTGGAGACAAAATCCAGCCAAACACAAACACGAATCTTCCGGTAAGTACTCGGTTGATTCTCTTGCTTCTCCTTATTGCTATGCGGGAATAATGATGTGTAGATTATGGGGATTACATGACTCTGCTAATTTTACCATAGAGATGGTTCCTCTAATGGAGGCAGCTGTAAACGGTATAATTATGGATTGGGCCACCATCCTTTCTGACAAATTAGCACAAGTTGTGCATGATTTTAGACATCAGACTGTCGTCACTGAAAGGAAAATTCCCCCATTCTATTACAGTGCATATATCTTAGATACACTATGTTTCAATTCTGAATTCCCCGTGCTCGGCTGGAGGTGGACGCCACAAGATCCCACGGCTATCCACATATACCATCAGAAACTATGGAAGTCCTCTTACAAGCACCATCTGTACCAAATCTGCAATGGCTTTATGGTGCCTATTCATTATTCTATTTTTGATAAACCCATTCCCAAGATTTCCTATCAAGCTTCGTTTGATATAATAGTGGTAGCAAGTTGGTTTGGAGAGGAGAGATTTACCTACATAAGATTTTTCGGCAGCCAAGCCAACCCACATGTTCTCCCTTTGTATATACCAGATAAACTGCTAGCAAGAGAAATCGCTTATCAAATTATGGCTGAGAGTGTTACACAGACTCTCAAGAAAGAAAAGAAGAGGGGCTGGCCCTCTTTTCCTTTGAGGTGTGGTGTCTATACTCTGCATGATCTCAAACATGCAGAAAAGGAAGCCACAAAGATTCAATCCTTAACTCTGGCGACTATCCCAAACAGGCCATATGATCCAAAGAAAGTTGCCTACAATGCACTAGAACAGGCCAAATTGACAAAATTTGAGCACAAAGAAGATATGTTTGACGACCTATTCGTTGCAGCCGAAACAATAGGTCAGGCTAAAGAACTCGCTCGAATGAAATACAATGATGAAGGGCTGACTGAGTTTAATAAGCTTAGAGAACAGAGGTTGCAAACTCTGCCTCTAGATTTACTAGCAACAACCCCGGCGACATCATCAAGCGAGCCTGTTCGGCAACAGTCAAAGGAACCTCCGGTTGTAACAAAGGATCATAAAAAGGAACAGGAGGAAAGGCAGAAGAGAGCACACGAGGAGAAACAGAGGAAAGAGAAAGAGGAACAACAAAAGAAAGAGCAAGAGGAAAGGCAGAAGAAAGAACAACAGGAACAGCAGAAAAGAGAGCAGGAAAAGGTGCGGAAGGAGTCCCAAGCTGAAAAGGAAAGACAAACCACCACTGATGTCAATATAGATACTACTATTGACCCTAATTTGCTTCAAGAGTGGAAGCAATTTGACTCTATCATCAGTGGGTTGGAATGTTCCAAGGATACAGACACTTCCAAGAAAAATGATATACATGACATCACTTCACCTCAGATTCTAAGTGGAACCAGCGGCCCACCCATTTCCAAGGATGTTGAGATAATACCGAAAGACCCCTCCGACCAAATCATTCTCCAGGTATAAGATATTCCTCCCCTGGATGTTTTCTACAGCTCGAGGCATAAGGCAGTGCTAAAAAGACAAAGGAAAAGGAGGAAGATTGATCAACCTCCCCTTTTTCCAGAACAAACTATAACGGGCAGCGTGGTTTGGAAGGAGGAATTCGACCCCTCTGATGACCTAACAAAACTGTCACAGTATGCGGGAGCCTATTCGGCAGCAACAATCGACAAGGCATCGGAGGTAAGTCTTCTACTAAAGACTAAGGACCAACAAATTTCCGCATTACAGGCAGAGTTGGCTGAATCAAAGCAGAAGGCAGAGCAGGCGGAGCAGCAGTTGTCGACACAACAACAATTGAACAGTCAATTAACTCAGCAATTGCAGGCAGAAAAGCAAAGGGTCGACCAAAACGCAATCCAGAAACAGAAGGAATTATCGGAGGCATTGGCACAATTAAGGGCAGCAAACGAGCAAATGATGAAAACAAAAGATGAGCAAATCGCTCAATTGTCATCGCAGCTCGAAAAGATAAAGGGTGCTCAACAGGTGGGTGAATTCAGAGCAGAAGCAGTGCAAATAAACACTGCATTAATATCCCAAATTAGGCTCCTGTGTCAACAAATCGCTCAGGCAGAGCCATTGTGTGAGCTAACGACATCAATAAATCAGCAGGTAGAGAAGGCCAGGAATGAGTTAGACCAAGCCGAAGAGATCATAACTAGATATCTTGACTGGCAAGATTCTGATCAAGGGAGAGAAGCAAATTTGCCCAAGATTTCAGAAACATATAAAGACATACTTTTCACAGAATGGCACACTCAGGTGATGAAAGCAGAAAGGGCAGCTTCAAGATGTAAATCAACTTCCAGCAATCTGGTTGATCTAGTTAACAACACTCTCTACTTAGCAAATATGATTTCCCAATGTACACCAGGAAAGATGACAACAAAAAATACATTGGAACAATCATGCTATCCTGATTTAGAGGAGAAAGGGAGATTAATCGCTGGGATTAATAGTTTAACTATGGAAGCATATTGGCTCTTCCTGGTAAAGCCGCATACACATAGAGCCGCCCTAAAGTGCCTAACAGATGCAATCGGGTGTATAATTCCCGATATTCAGGATGCCACCTATGCCGCCCAGCTCAGTTCGCGCCTCAACAAACCTCCTGAAGTAGAGCCAATGCTTGCGATAAGTCAGCTCATATTTAAAGGCAAGCAGCCTACCTGATGAATCATGCCGCCGATTGCCAGATCGCTGAGGAAAATAGGATCAAAATTTATTGATACCGATTTAGTTGCATTTCAGTTTAATAGATATTTAGATTAATTTAGTATTTATAGACCCTTTCATTGTTTTGGAAAGGGTCGTATTTGTACCAGACTTAAAGACTGAAGTTTGCACTATTGTGCTTCAGTCAATATTCTTTTATGAAACTTGACCAGTCTTTCTTAATTCAGCAAAGAAGCTTTTTATGCAATTGTGCACTATTGTCGTTGTTGTGAATGTTTTTGCGTTGAAGAAAGAATTACAAGTAGCGATTGATATCGGGAGTGTCAAAGCAGCTCATATGGTATTTCTATCTATGTCTGAATTCATTCCTGTTATGTGAATTGTTATTTGATTATCCTTGCTATTGTTGATTATATGCATGTGCTGTAACAGCAGATCTACATTCATACCACTATGGGATGTTTTATGATATGCTTTCCTTTTAATCATGTATATGTTGATAATATAAATGATGAGTGCGGTAATATTGCTGTAATCGCTGGGCTTAACTATTTAGGCACAGTAATCTTGAATGAATTAACATCTATGTCTGATCGATGGAGTCATCTATATGCCTGTCCTTAGACACAGACCATTAAACGTTGCACTTTAAAGTTCAATAGATTCCTGGGATAGGTTATAGTCCTTGTATTCTTGTTAAATAGTTTAGTTATCCGCCCATCGCTAGCTTAGTTTTATAAATCATCCATTCATCCCGATTATCTACTTTTGGGAAACTGGTCCCATTATCCCCAGTCAGAGCCACTATTCCAAATGGAAAAGGAGTTGTACTAAGGTCCGGACCGGGTGGTTATCCCCGATGTTGTTGCAGCGATTTTCGAGGCATCAACATTTTTGGCGCTAGAAGGAGGGCCAACGACTGTGAATGGCACATAAGCCAAAACCCATAAGCCATTCTAAGAGTAATCCTCCCTCCGAATCCCCTCGGTCTTCCTATTTGCATACTGGTTCGCCAGTACCCAAACAAGAAGAAGAGGAATCAACTACCACTGCTCAAACCCATCATACTCCAGAACAATTAAGTCTTGAATCACCTGTAGTCCAGTCTCTTATCCACAAACTTCAGAGCTTCTCAATTTCACCACAGAAATCTGAGGTATCACAAAGCAGTGCGACTTCGCAGTTCAATTTACCTCATCCTCTCACCAGACTTCAGAGCGAAAAGCTCGGTATTGAACCCACTGAGTTCCCTTTACCCAAAAGGAAAAAGGCGAAGAAAAATACTGAAGGATCTGATAGTGAAGAGCTTTCATCCACATCCTCCATTGCATCTTCCCCTCTGCAAAGTCAACCATCCACTCCCCCATTACATATTGTCGTTCACCAAGGATTAGAAGCTTCAACATCTCAACCTGCCCACTCCTCAGTATTATTTCCTTCTCATACATCTGGAATTCCAACAGTAGTATCAACCACTGTTGCTATTACAATGGCAGATCCATGGACCAGACCTGGTGCAGTCAACATGCCTGCGCCATTGCATCCATTACCAGATTATCCTGAAAAATGGCTACCCAAGTTTAATCCAGATGATGGAACCCAAGTTGAGGAACATATCAATAATTTCATGTTAGCAATCAACTTGAAAGGAGTAACAGAACAAGATGTTGTTGTTAGACTTTTCCCTTACACCTTACAAGGATCAGCAGGATCCTGGTATTTTTCTTTACCCTCTGGTTCCATTACCAGTTGGAACACTTGCCAAGAGCAGTTTCTTACCAAATATGGAGATGATAGGTCTTTGGCTACCTTAATAAACGATCTCTCCAATTTGAGAATAGATCATAGGGAACCAATTAAGGAATTTAATGCACGCGTCAATAAACTCCTAAATAAAATCCCTACAGCCTCCAAACCAAGCGAACAAATTCGGAGCGAATGGTATATAACAGCTCTGCCTGCCAATATAGCCATCTTTGTAGATAGAGTAGGGAAACCTACCTTAGCCGAAAATATGAAAGAAGCGCTTGCTGTGGAAAAACGCATCAATGCCCTGGAAAAGAAAGCTGCCCTGGAAGACAGAAAAGCCAAAAAAGTCTCTTTCAAAGATGACTCAAAGGAAAAGACCCCAAAAGACCCATATGACATGGAAGGTTTGCAAAAGGTCTTAAAAACGTTATCAAATGAAATGGTCGAAATAAAGAAACAAGTGGCCGAAACCTCAACCAAAAGACCCTTTAGAACTTTTAAGAGAAATGAGTCAAAGCCCCCAAATGTCATATCTAACGCAGACTCAGAGCAAGAAGAAGAAGAGGAAGAGGAAACAATCACACCAACTGATGATGAAGAAGAAGTAGTAGAATGTCATGGAATGTGGGATTTTACACTCCCCAACTCTGATACTGATAATGAAGAAGAGGCGTTCCCAGTTACTACTAGGAGCAAAATTACTTCTGAACCTGTTCAGGTATCATTAAAGAAGAGGAGTGCAGGTGCCACTACAACCAAAGAAAAAACACCTGCAAATAAATCACCTGCAGCATTTCCCCAAAACCAGCCTTCAACTTCTAATACTCCTTCAACATCCAAAACATTAGTCGTATCCGATTCAATGGAGTATAATATTGTTGATGACATGAAGAAAACTAAAGCAAACATCACTATGTTTGAGCTTAGTAAATTAAAGCATCAGCAGAAATTACTTCTTAAGGAATTGAATGTTGTTCCCTCTACACCACTCCCCAGTGCAAAAGCCGCTAACGATTCAGGCCAACCTCCTCCAGGTATGGTTGAAGCTACTGATTCAGTCCTAATTGGAGATAGATCAAATTCTCATACTCCACCCTTCCTGCTAACATATGAGATTTATAACAGAAACCTGCACAACTGTTTAATTGACTCAGGGGCATCATCTAACATAATGCCAGCTTCAGTTTGCTCTAAACTGAACATTGAACCCCAGAAGTCTGCTATTCATATTGTACAGTTGGACAGGACCAAAGTGCAGGTTGTGGGAGAAATTAATTCCGTAACTATCAGGTTGTCTGCTGATCCCAGAGTAGTACAAAGGATTGACATCCTAATAGCCGATATACCTGAATTTTACGGTTTAATTCTCAGTGGGGATTGGTCTGAAAAATTGCATGGGTATATTTCCACTGATTGGTCACATATGTGGCTTCCCTACAAGGGTAAGCCAAATCAAATAAGGATTGATCGAGAGAAACATATGACCCACACAGTTACTGAATTTGAGCAAGAAAACCAACCTGTAGCGTTCAACAACAACATTTTGGGGAATTATTCGTGAGAATCATTCTTTGGCAACTTTGTTGCCCAACCATCTCCTTTTTCAGTCAATCATTTTACATCTCAGATTGAAAATTTTTCACAAACTGATAAGTCTAGATGTTTCAATGATGCTGAGAAAACTGTAAATACTTTTGTTAATACCTCTTTATTTTGGTCTTTATATTTTGATGGCTCCAAGTCCAGCGAGGGCTCAGGAGCAGGTTTCATTTTGGTTAGTCCACAAGGAGAAAAGACAATGCCATCCTGTAGGCTGGAATTCGAATGCACTAACAATACAGCAGAACATGAAGCCTTAGTCCAGGGACTGTATAAAGCGATCGGTCTTAAAGTGCAATACTTGAAAGTATTTGGCGATTCTGAAATTATTGTTAAACAGGTGAGGAATGCGATCCATTGTCTTTCAAATCACCTAAAGCACTATCAATCGCTAGTACAAGAACTTACTTCGCACTTTTCCGCGTTCAACATTTCCTCCATCCCCAGGTCCCAAAACTCGGCAGTCGATCTCCTAGCCAATGTAGCTTCCAAGCTTCTACCTTCTGAAGACTACAGCCTAGATAGATTTTCCGTAGAATTGCTTTTTAGGCCTTCAATTCCCGACAATGTCACTAATTGGAGAGTATTCAACCATGATGAAGATATTTTACAATTTCTAACTTCTGAAAAGTCCTATGACGATCAAATTATTGAGGAAAATGACCATGATCTACAAATGAAAGAAATACCTCAGGAAAATGCAATTCCTAAGCCTGTGGTAAAGATGGAAGATCTTTATGATATCAAAGACAGGTTTAAACCTGTAATTAATGCAAAGCTCCAAAGTTCTACCCTTAGGTTCGAATTGATAAATCTAGGTACTGAGCATGCTCCTCAAAATATTAATTTAGGATTAGGACTTTCCTCAGAAGAGAAGGAGGCATTCATCAAACTGTTAAGAAAAAATAAACAGGTTTTTGCTTGGAAATATGATGATTTGAAGACTTATAATACATCCATTATCCAGCATACCATTCCTATGCTTCCCGATCAGAAACCGATTTAGCAGAAGTTAAGAAAAATACATCCAAATTTGGAGAGCCAGATTAAATCGGAACTTAACAAACTCTTGAAGGCCAAGATTATTTTTCCTGTCCGACACTCAAACTGGGTCTCTAATATGGTGCCAGTCAGAAAGAAAAATGGCGACATTCGAATTTGTATTGATTTCAGAAATTTGAACAAAGCGAGCTTGAAGGACAATTTCCCATTACCTACTATGGAGCAAATACTCCAATCAGTAGCAGGCTCTGAATTGATGTCCTTTCTTGATGGTTTTTCAGGATATAACCAAGTTTTGGTTCATCCTGATGACCAGCTTAAAACCACATTCAGAACAAAATGGGGAACGTATGCATATCAGAAAATGCCTTTCGGACTTATAAATGCAGGAGCGACATTCCAAAGAGCTATGGATATAGCTTTTAGAGGGTTAATTAATAGAACAGTAGTCGTCTATCTAGACGATATTACTGTATTCTCTAAGGAGAGGTATAATCATTTGCATGACCTAAATCAAATCTTTCAGCGTTGCAAAAGATATGGTATTTCTCTTAACCCTAAAAAGTCTTTCTTTGCTCTTGATCAAGGAAAACTCTTGGGTTTTATTGTGTCCAAAGATGGCATTTATATCGATCCTGATCGGATCAAAGAAATCTCTGAAATTCCTTTCCCACACAATAAAAAGTCGATGCAGTCGTTTTTAGGCCAGATCAATTTTGTTAAAAGATTTGTTCCAGATTTTTCTCAAATTATTTTGCCACTTCAGACAATGATTAAGAAAAATGCAGTCTTTAAGTGGGGATCAGCAGAGAAGGAAGCTTTTGATCTAATCAAGCAATCAATAATCAATGCCCCAGCCTTGAATACTCCGAATTTTTCTAATCATTTTACATTGTATACCATTGCATCCGACTTGTCTTATGCTGCAGTACTCGCGCAACTAAATGATTACAATTTGGAAGCACCCATTTCGTTTTTTAGCTCAAATCTTCAGGGTGCTGAATTGAATTACTCCGATGTAGAAAAACAAGCCTTTGCTGTATTTAAAGCAGTCAAGCATTATAGACCCTTCCTTCTGAAAACCCACACAAAAGTTATAATTCCTTTCCCAGCAGTTAGGCAACTATTAATCCAAAAAGAACTAGGTGAAAAAAGGGCAAATTTGGTCACAGCGCTTCAAGAGTATGACTTAGAAATTAGGCCAGCAAAGATTGTTAGGGGCCAAGGTTTTTGCAGGATATTGGCAGGAGCATCCAACATTCCAGAATCAAGTGATACAGAGCAAACTGAAGAAATCAATCAGATAAGTGTTACTGATTCTGAATCACAATATGCAGATTTAATCTTTTATTTAAAGAATGGTTATGCACCTCCAAACTTATCTTACAAGAACAAAAGGGCCATTAGGTTGAAAGCAAAGAATTTTACAATTATCGATGACGTGCTTTTTAGGCAGAATTATGATTCTATCTTGTTAAGATGCCTTGAGAAACCTGAAGCCCAAAAGGTTTTGCAGGAGTTACATGATGGACCAGCGGGAGGACATTTTGGAGCTGATACAACAGCCCACAAAATTATTCATGCTGGTTACTATTGGCCTACTCTGTTTAAAGATGCCCACGAGTATGTAAGGAAATGCCTCAATTGTCAAACTGCTAGTGGAAGACAACGTAAATCAGCTTTCCCTCTGCAACCAATCAAAATTGAACAACCATTTGAGCAATGGGGATTGGACATCATTGGGGAGATTACTCCACCATCTTCCAAACAACATAAGTATATCCTTACCGCTACCGATTATTTTACTAAATGGGTTGAGGCAATCCCTTTAAAGACAGCAAATTCTGAAGCAATCATTGAATTCATAGATCAATTCATCATTACCAGGTTTGGTGTCCCAAATGCTCTTGTTTTTGATAATGCATCTTACTTTTCAGGCAATGCTATGTTTGATTTCGCTATTAAAAGAGGATTTAAATTAAAATATTCTGCTAATTACTATCCCCAGGGTAATGGTTTAGCAGAGTCTACTAATAAAAATCTGATCAAAATCATTAAGCGAACTATCGAACAGAATCATAAAAACTGGCACAAATCTTTAGTGTTTGCATTATGGGCTGATAGGATAACACAGAAAGCTTCTATAGGATCTTCTCCATTCAATCTTGTGTATGGAAAAGAAGCAGTACTACCCACAAATCTTGTTCTTCCTTCTTTAGCCCTAGTACAGTTCATTGAGGAAAGTCCTTCCTCTTCTGTTCAGCTTAGACATGACCAAATTCTAAAATTAGAAGAGGAAAGAGAAAAAGCCAGGGTTATTCATGCCAAACATCAGCAAGTCATTAAGGCAGCTTTTGATTCAGTCTCATCCGGTTCAAAACAATTCCAAGTCGGTGATTTAGTTCTGAAATGGGACAAAGCCCATGAGGATAAAGGTAAACATACCAAGTTCCAGAAGATGTGGCTTGGACCGTTTCAGATCTGTGAAAAGATAGGCCATTCGACCTTTATATTGCAAGACTTATCAGGGTTGAGAGATTCTCTCCCTGTTAATGGCCTTATCTTGAAGAAATTCTTTAATTGAGGAGGTAACCCCTTCTCCTTCTAGTTTGATAGATTTTTATAGTTTGTAGGATTCGTAGAAAATAATGTTGTAAGGTATCTACTATTGACCTTTGTTGTGTTTGAAAATTTGATCTATAGGAGTGCAGCGATATTTGCTTTTAAAATAATAGAACTCTTAACCAAATGGGATAATTTCTAGGAAATTAGGTATCATTGTATTCTGAAACTACAGTTCAAGTTTTGTGAACTCCTTTCAAAGTTTAAAATTATTGTAAATCATTCTCTGTTTTCAAATTAGTCTCAAAAGGTTATCAATATCAAGATAGAAGCCAATCCAACTTCAGCATCTTCAACTCTTACCCTGTCATCCATTAACTCTTAAGGAGAAGATTTTTCATCCCATTCACTAAAGTTTATGATTACTCAGAGTGTAATTCTAAAATATCTGATATTAAAGATAAGAGGTCTTATTGCAAGCCTGCTTACCATGTTCATAGGGAAATAGTTTAGCTGACATTACCAATACTGCATACCAAAACAGGGTAATGGCTTAAAATTACAAGACAAGGGGTCTCATCACGAGCCAGCTTGTTCAGTTAGACTACTACTAGTGAATGGCATTGTCAACAGCTGGCCACCAAACCAGGACAATGGCTTTTTATCTTATCAACAACAGAAAAGGAAATGAAATACAAAATATAAAAACATGTTTTGAATTCATTCTGTTAATCGCACTCTTAATTGAATGGAACAATGGAAAATAACATGGTTAAAAGGTATCCCTGTCGAAACTATAAACGTTTGCTGGCAACAGAGGCTCTACCTATGACAGATGAGTTCACTTTAAAAGCTGATTTGGAGAAGTTTTCTGTTTTATCATTATAAACTCAAAGAGGCTCATTTAAAACTTAGAATGTATCTATTTTCTTAAAAAAGAGAGGAAATTAGCAAAAATAGATTCATTTCACTTGGAATGCATATATACCTAGTTATATTAGAATTTTCCCCTTTGATTAGAATTCTATTTTTTGAAAAAGTTTAAGTATTTCTATACTTTTCAGAGATAACTGTTTCTTCCAGCGAATCGCCAATTGTTGTGCTCCACAACAACCCCCCATTTCATAACATTTTATTTACAAAACTATTATATGAAATGGGTCCCTTTAGAAGTCAATTGGTATCAATATTGCATTATTTGTAAAAGGTCCACAAACCAAATGAAGGCATTATATAAAACCTTTTGAAAAACCCATATTGAATCAAATATAACAATCTTTTATCATTACGATAAAGCGATCGCAAGATCGCATATCGCAATGACATAGAAGATGCAAATAAGTGACATATTGGATCCCGCCGATGCGATATTGCTATCGGCTATCGGCAAAACTCCATGCACATCATAAAGCACCCCATGCCATTAGTCCCGACGCGATGCGCAATCGGCAATCGGCGATACTTTATATACAATATAAGCACCTTAAGTCATTTACCCCGTTCCAATGCAATTTCGCAATCGGCAATCAGCAATATCCCATGTATAATAATAAGGCGCCTAGATTCTACCCCCGATGCGATGCGATTTCACTGTTGGCGGTCGGGGGTATGCTATCCGTATGTTTATATAACACCTATTCTCCCGATGCGATGCGAAACGCTTTCAAAATTGCCAACATAAAGATTTAAAGTGTTCCCGATGCCCGATTGCGATATAGCGCGAATTTCGAAAAAGCCGTTAAATGGAGGGATATTATGATACATTCGTATTTAAAGTTTGATCTCTTAAATAATCCATCTTCTGCACTCAACTGCCAAAATATCCATAGCACGCTTAAGCGAGTCATTCAGCCGAATAATGGTGTAATGAGCATTTAAGAGGTGGCAGGCCTTAAACGGCCATTTAATGTATCTGTAAGATCTTCCCATGGATTGGATCCGCAGCCATTTTTAAGAGTTAATCTCTCAGCATGCTTCGATTGATATATCTTTCCCGTATTGGATTTTCATTAGCATATCTATGTGTTACGTTTATTCTCGCCGCTGTGCAGAATTCATCCATAGAAGGAAGCTCAAACAAGATTGGGAAGAAATCTAAGAAGACCGCGGGCGCTTCCACTACACCAGTTGCAGGACAAGCTCTCATGGACAAGAAGAAGGGCTTAATATCTGATACTACATGCACGGGTCTCACCAGAGTTACTTGGCAAGGCACTTACAACCTAATTGAAGCTAAAGAACCAGTAAAGACAGTAACAGAAGCTACTGCGGATCCTACTCGGAAGTCTGAATGTACTCTCAAGGATTTAGCCGACTCTTTCCTTCACAGAATAGCGGCCAGGGAGCAAATTCTCCCATACACAGACGTAGTGCGGTGGGCGATTCAAGAAATCCCAATCTTGGATAGAACTCTCAGCACTAGAGATGGAAGAATCTTCGGATCGTTCAAGCCGGATGATCTAAGGCAAATGTATCATTTGCCCGAGCCGGGGAAGATATATAATAAAGCGTTCCTGGAGAATTTTGCAAGCGAAAATGAAGTTGAATTCGAACCCATCCGGGATTGGAGACAAAATCCAGCCAAACACAAACACGAATCTTCTGGTAAGTACTCGGTTGATTCTCTTGCTTCTCCTTATTGCTATGCGGGAATAATGATGTGTAGATTATGGGGATTACATGACTCTGCTAATTTTACCATAGAGATGGTTCCTCTAATGGAGATAGCTGTAAACGGTATAATTATGGATTGGGCCACCATCCTTTCTGACAAATTAGCACAAGCTGTGCGTGATTTTAGACATCAGACTGTCGTCACTGAAAGGAAAATTCCCCCATTCTATTACAGTGCATATATCTTAGATACACTATGTTTCAATTCTGAATTTCCCGTGCTCGGTTGGAGGTGGACGCCACAAGATCCCACGGCTATCCACATATACCATCAGAAACTATTGAAGTCCTCTTCCAAGCACCATCTGTACCAAATCTGCAATGGCTTTATGGTGCCTATTCATTATTCTATTTTTTATAAACCCATTCCCAAGATTTCCTATCAAGCTTCGTTTGATATAACAGCGGTAGCAAGTTGGTTTGGAGAGGAGAGATTTACCTACATAAGAGTTTTCGGCAGCCAAGCCAACCCACATGTTCTCCCTTTGTATATACCAGATAAACTGCTAGCAAGAGAAATCGCTTATCAAATTATGGCTGAGAGTGTTACACAGACTCTCAAGAAAGAAAAGAAGAGGGGTTGGCCCTCTTTTCCCTTGAGGTGTGGTGTCTATACTCTGCATGATCTCAAACATGCAGAAAAGGAAGCCACAAAGATTCAATCCTTAACTCTGGCGACTATCCCAAACAGGTCATATGATCCAAAGAAAGTTGCCTACAATGCACTAGAACAGGCCAAATTGACAAAATTTGAGCACAAAGAAGATATGTTTGACGACCTATTTGTTGCAGCCGAAACAATAGGTCAGGCTAAAGAACTCGCTCGAATGAAATATAATGATGAAGGGCTGACTGAGTTTAATAAGCTTAGAGAACAAAGGTTGCAAACTCTGCCTCTAGATTTACTAGCAACAACCCCGGCGACATCATCAAGCGAGCCTGTTCAGCAACAGTCAAAGGAACCACCGGTTGTAACAAAGGATCATAAAAAGGAACAGGAGGAAAGGCAGAGAAAAGAAAAAGAAGAAAGGAAATAGAGAGCACACGAGGAGAAACAGAGGAAAGAGAAAGAGGAACAACAAAAGAAAGAGCAAGAGGAAAGGCAGAAGAAAGAACAACAGGAATAGCAGAAAAGAGAGCAGGAAAAGGTGCAGAAGGAGTCCCAAGCTGAAAAGGAAAGACAAACCACCACTGATGTCAATATAGATACTACTATTGACCCTAATTTGCTTCAAGAGTGGAAGCAATTTGACTCTATCATCAGTGGGTTGGAATGTTCCAAGGATACAGACACTTCCAAGACAAATGATATATAGGACATCACTTCACCTCAGATTCTAAGTGGAACCAGCGGCCCACCCATTTCCAAGGATGTTGAGATAATACCGAAAGACCCCTCCGACCAAATCATTCTCCAGGTATAAGATATTCCTCCCCTGGATTTTTTCTACAGCCCGAGGCATAAGGCAGTGCTAAAAAGACAAAGGAAAAGGAGGAAGATTGATCAACCTCCCCTTTTTCCAGAACAAACTATAACAGGCAGCGTGGTTTGGAAGGAGGAATTCGACCCCTCCGATGACCTAACAAAACTGTCACAGTATGCGGGAGCCTATTCGGCAGCAAAAATCGACAAGGCATCGGAGGTAAGTCTTCTACTAAAGACTAAGGACCAAGAAATTTTCGCATTACAGGCAGAGTTGGCTGAATCAAAGCAGAAGGCAGAGCAGGCGGAGCAGCAGTTGTGGACACAACAACAATTGAACAGTCAATTAACTCAGCAATTGCAGGCAGAAAAGCAAAGGGTCGACCAAAACGCAATCCAGAAACAGAAGGAATTATCGGAGGCATTGGCACAATTAAGGGCAGCAAACGAGCAAATGATGAAAACAAAAGATGAGCAAATCGCTCAATTGTCATCACAGCTCGAAAAGATAAAGGGCGTTCAATAGGTGGGTGAATTCAGAGCAGAAGCAGTGCAAATAAACACTGCATTAATATCCCAAATTAGGCTCCTGTGTCAACAAATCGCTCAGGCAAAGCCATTGTGTGAGCTAACGACATCAATAAATCAACAGGTAGAGAAGGCCAGGAATGAGTTAGACCAAGCCGAAGAGATCATAACCGGATATCTTGACTGGCAAGATTCTGATCAAGGGAGAGAAGCAAATTTGCCCAAGATTTCAGAAACATATAAAGACATACTTTTCACAGAATGGCACACTCAGGTGATGAAAGCAGAAAGGGCAGCTTCAAGATGTAAATCAACTTCCAGCAATCTGGTTGATCTAGTTAACAACACTCTCTACTTAGCAAATATGATTTCCCAATGTACACCAAGAAAGATGACAACAACAAATACATTGGAACAATCATGCTATCCTGATTTAGAGGAGAAAGGGAGATTAATCGCTGGGATTAATAGTTTAACTATGGAAGCATATTGGCTCTTCCTTGTAAAGCCGCATACACAGAGAGTCGCCCTAAAGTGCCTAACAGATGCAATCGGGTGTATAATTCCCGATATTCAGGATGCCACCTATGCCGCCCAGCTCAGTTCGTGCCTCAACAAACCTCCTGAAGTAGAGCCAATGCTTGCGATAAGTCAGCTTAGATTTAAAGGCAAGCAGCCTACCTGATGAATCATGCCGCCGATTGCCAGATCGCTGAGGAAAATAGGATCAAAATTTATTGATACCGATTTAGTTGCATTTCAGTTTAATAGATATTTAGATTAATTTAGTATTTATAGACCCTTTCATTGTTTTGGAAAGGGTCGTAAAGTTTTGTACCAGACTTAAAGACTGAAGTTTGCACTATTGTGCTTCAGTCAATATTCTTTTATGAAACTGGACCAGTCTTTCTTAATTCAGCAAAGAAGCTTTTTATGCAATTGTGCACTATTGTCATTGTTGTGAATGTTTCTGCGTTGAAGAAAGAATTACAAGTAGCGATTGATATCGGGAGTGTCAAAGCAGCGCATATGGTATTTCTATCTATGTCTGAATTTGTTGGGCCTTAGTTTTGATCTTTTTTTGCTTTGAGAAACTTACCTAACCATCTATTTATCATCCATTTTCACTCCAGTCATCCCATTTTAATGAATATTTGATGTCCAATCAGTTATTTAGCTTTAATTTGTCAATTTCTAAAGTTTTTATAAAAGTTTGATTTTAATTGCAATTTTGGCAATTTCAGAAATTCCCGTAATCACTTCATGATTGATATGGATGCAGGCCACTTCAGCACGAATGGGATACATGAATGGAAAGCTTGGGAACTAGGACCAAGCCACCTATGCTTGGTTCCAACAGAACGAGCTTTATTATGCCTATTTGGAGCTAGTCAATTATGACTAGTCATCCAGGAATCCCATCTAAATAGGGCAGTTTTGAGATTCCATGATATTAGTCATATTTCTTGGGATGAGGGTATTGAATTCGACTTGGATAGGTGGATTAGAGTAGCTGGGTTTGTTAGAGTGAATGTAGATCAGTTTGTTTCATGAGACTCCTTATTTAAGAGCCACAACTTTGATGGCTCATACATTGACTTATTATACTTTTATGCTGTAATACTTTTGGTTTGAAGACTTAATTTGAAGACTTGTGCTATTCTCAATTTTATGCTCAATGCTATGGATGTGTGACTGATCTAAGCTTCTGATATCATCTTTCAAAGTGTGCAAGGCAAGGGTGGAGGGCCCCCACTCCAAGCTAAGTACACTTCCATGTTAAACTAGTTTTATTTCATTGCAATTTGGTTGATTGTAGCCTTAGTTTTTCAAAGTCTTATTTCAGATTGCTTTATGAATATGCATAGTGATTGATTTCATTTGTTAATGGCTTATTCATCATTCTATTGAGTTGGAAAACAGATGTTCAAGTTGGGCATCCCTTCTACTAAATGATGGATCAAAACTAGTTTCTCTTGTTTACATGCAAGTAGTTTTATTTCCATTTAGATTTAGATATTGAGATGAATGAATTATGATGGAATATCTTATGTGTCTCTTAAGTTAAGAGCTTCTTTCATTTATAATTTATGCATCTTGAGTTTTTGGTTTCAATCTCTAATTCATTAAGTACTAATTGAGGTGAAGGTGGACTTCTTGAGTTCAAGAACCCTTTCAATGTTTTTCTCTTTTGAGCTGATTGAATTAGAGTTATAAGATGTATTTTCTTTAGCTTTTAATCATTTATCTTTCAAGGTTTGGTTATATTAGATCTTCACAAATAGTGAACTTGCCTCAAAGAATAAACAACCCGGATTGATAATAAATAATTGTGTTAGTTTAGGAACATAAATTAGCTCAACATTTTGGCGTCGTTGCCGGGGAGGCAAATATCGGCATAGTCAATAGAGAGATAAAATCCAAAACAAACAAAAACATTAGTTACGTTTTATTTCTTTAATTATGTTTCTTTATGCCTAGATTTAGAGATCCTCAAGGTAGATTTATCAAAAACCCCCCACAAGTAGAGATAGGATCATCACATACACCAGTTACTGGTAATCCAATAATTGAAGAGTTGATAGAAAAGCAAAGAACTGGCCAAAGATTAACCTTGATTGAAAGGAAAACTTTGTTAGCTTGGGAAGCAAAGAAAAAATTCTCCACTTCCGGAAAACAAAAAGAGAAGGGAAAACAAATTGTTTTTCCATCCATCGATCCTCCTATCTTCCCACAACTTGAAAGTCCACCTGAAATTTAAACAACTCAAACAATGGCAGAAGAAGGACATGGATCCGTTCATCTTAATCTTGAACAACAAAGAGCTGAAAATGAAAGACAACAAAGAGAATGGAGAAGGAAGAGAGAGGAAGAGATGAAACAAGAAAATGATAGGAAGCTAGAAAACGACCGGAAAAGACAAGAAGATGGACTTGACCAAGAATCTACTTTCGGTTTTCCGATAATAGATACAAGTGCAATACTAGGAGAAGAAGTAAAAATGAAAAACATTCCACCTTCTGTGTTGCCAAACTTCTATGGAATGTCTACAGAAGATCCTGATTCATTCATGTTTGAATTTGATATCTTATGTAGAACATATGGTTATACTGATGATGTTCATAAGCTTCGTCTTTTTCCTGCAACATTAAAAGCAACAGTTTTAAAATGGTTTATGGGTTTAGGAGAACAAACAATAGCCTCCTGGGATGATATGCGAACCGTCTTCCTTAAGAAATATCAACCTTATTGTAGATCTAGAGATTCAAAGGAAGATGTGTTTAGAATGACACAACAAGAAGATGAAAATCTAGAAGAATATTTAGAGAGATTCGCATATAATCTTCAGAAGTCTAAACAACATTCTCTAAATCAAGAAACTGTTCGCACAATCTTCCTCAAAGGCATAAGAGATGAATACCTCGACATTTTGAATGTGATGGGTAAAGGAGATATTTCAAACCTTCCATTCGATGAAATAGTCGAGTTATGTCAGAAATATTCTAGAGGAAGATCAAAAACCGGAAGAAGGGAAGTAAGTTCCAAAGCAGCCAAGTCAGCTGCAGGAGGGATAACAAGAGCTGAAATAGGAAGTCTATTGGAAAATTTTAAAACAGATCTTTTGAGTACATTAGGGACACAAGTAGATGTGCTAAAGGCAAACAAGAAGAAATAAGAACAAGAACAAGCCTTAGCAATATTTTGTTCAAAATGTAAAAAGAAACATCCTTTGAGAGACTGTCCTTTAGATAGCATTCAAGTGTGTGGTCTTTGTACAGGAAATCATTCCACAGAAAATTGTGTAACATTGAAAGACTTACAAATGAATTCAATGGAAGAAGTGCCAGGAACAAAAGGTTTCTATTATGTTGCACCAAGAAGACCATGGCCACCTAGAATGCCTCAACCGAATCAGCCACAATTCCCTCAGCAAAATTATGCTTATCCATCTTATAATCCTTGGACCCCTCCAATGCCATGGCAAGCTTGGCCTCCACAACAATATCCACAACAACCTGCACAAGGTTGGAGGGGATATGGTTATGGAAACCAACAACCTCAACAGTCTCAACAGTATCAACAACATTACCAACAACAATACCAACAGCCATTTTCATACCCACCATATCCTCCATCCATGCCATTTCCGCAACAAAATTCTGCATATCCATTCCAACAACAGAATCCACCACCATTATTGACACAACCACAACAGTTACAGTTACCTTCAAATCAACCCAGACCAACGCAATTGCCATCCCAACCGGTGGCCAATCCGAATAACAAAGTGGACAAATCTGCATACACTGTAGAGGAAGCAGCATATTACCCTACATATTCAATTCTTCCTCTTGATGATGTCCATCTAAGGGTTTGAAAAGTACTTAAGAAGGATTCTCCTCCAATTATAGAGGAACCAACTGAACAAGGAGAATCATCTGAAACATCACAAACTAAGGTACAAAATCAGAAAGGAACAAATATTACAACGCAAACACCACCTTATCCTGAAAGGTTGGTAGAACAACAAAATCAAAATCAAATAACCCTTCCTGAATTTGATATCTTAGATGAGTTAAAAAATGCATATGTTAAAATTCTTTTGTTAAAAGCCATTAAAGAAATACCGATATACGCAAAAACAATAAAGGAATTGTGCATTCGGAAAGAAAGAAAGAAAAAGGATCCTACAACAATCCAAGTCATTGGTAAATTAGCAAGTCTCATGTCTACTC
Organism: Pinus tabuliformis; assembly: GCA_031772625.1. NCBI lineage: Eukaryota > Viridiplantae > Streptophyta > Pinopsida > Pinales > Pinaceae > Pinus > Pinus tabuliformis. The sequence continues at coordinate 2,031,565,734 of CM062818.1, read as the reverse complement.
AAACTATAGTAGAAAAATATATTGATCCTGGTATCCCAATGGTTACCATATCAATAAATAATTTCTCTGTACCAAATACATTAATAGACTTGGGAGCAGCTATAAACGTAATGACAATGGAGACAATGAAAACTTTGCAATTAAACAACATTAGATCAACTTCAACAGTCTTGGAATTAGCAGATAGATCTAAAGTTGTTCCTGAAGGAATGTTAGAAGATATCATAGTCTCCTTGGATTCATGGGAATATCCTGTTGACTTCTTGATCTTGCAACCAAAGACAAACTTGGGAGGACATCCTCTGATATTAGGCAGACCATGGTTAGCCACTGCTGATGCCTTCATAGGATGCAGATCTGGAAGTATGATAATTTCACATGGAGATGAAAGGAAACATATCACTCTTTATTCACCTGCACAAGCCACTTCTTTAGAATCAATACTTGAAACTCAGGAAAAGCAACAGACAAAAGTAGTTTTAAGTATCAATCAATTCTTTGATTTTAGAGAAGAAGAAGAAAATGAAGATTTGATGGACCTTTTTATCTTAGAACCAAGTATTTCAGAGCAGCTTAGGAAAGCACAATATGAAGCTGCAAATGAACTTCTGAATCAATGTTTTCAGGAAACATGTACTATTCGAACCTTGCAGAATTCTTTGGTAGACATCTTTCCTGTAAACACAGTTATCAACCCAACAATCAAAACAATTGAGGTACATCCTGGAAAACATTTAAATATTGGAAACCAGCTGCAATCAAAACAAGAACAAGAGGTAATTGCATTACTACAGAAATACTCAAAAGCATTTGCCTGGGATTATACTGATATGCAAGGAATCCATCCTAACACATGTATCCACAACATCTATACAGATGATAAACTTAAACCTGTTAGACAACCTCAAAGACGAATGAATCCTATGATGAAAGAAATAGTGAAAGAGGAACTGCAAAAACTGTTGAATGTTGGATTCATCTATCCTATTTCAGATAGTCAATGGGTTTCACCACTAGTTGTTGTACCAAAGAAAAATGGAAAATGGAGGGTATGTGTAGACTATCGAGAGTTAAACAAGGCTACATTAAAAGATCATTTTCCTCTACCATTCATTGACCAGGTGTTAGACTCTTTGGCTGGAAAGAAATACTTCTCTTTCTTGGATGGGTTTAGCGGATACAACCAGATTAGAATAGCAACAGAAGAGCAAGACAAGACTACATTTACTTGCCCATGGGGAACCTATGCATATAATGTTTTGCCATTTGGTTTATGCAATGCACCTGCAACTTTTCAATGAGCAGTGCTTGCGATATTTGCTGATCTAGTCCATGAATGTGTAGAGGTTTATATGGATGACTTCACTGTTTATGGAAATACATATGATGATTGTCTCAACAATCTTGAAAAAGTTTTGAAGAGATGTATCGAAACAAATCTGTCATTAAGTAACGAAAAATGCTATATGATGTTGACAGAGGGTATAGTTTTGGGACACCATATTTCCGTTTCCGGAATTAAGGTGGATCTAGCCAAAATCCAAGTCCTAGTTAACCTGATGCCACCTACAACACAAAAAGAGGTAAGAAGTTTCTTAGGCTATTATAGACGATTTATTGAAAACTTTAGTAAAATAGCTCAACCTCTGTTTAAACTATTAGCACGAGATGTTGAATTTCAATGGACAAATAACTGTCAAAATGCTTTTCAAATTCTAAAAGATAAGCTGTCAGTGGCACCCATACTTCGAGGGCCAAACTGGTCTTTGCCATTCCATATTTCCACTGACGCATCAGATACTGCGATTGGTGTCTCTCTTGGACAGAAAGAAAACTTGTTCAATTATGCAATATACTTTATAAGTAAGAATCTGACACCTGCAGAAACAAACTACACAGTCACAGAAAAAGAAATGTTAGCCGTCATACATGCAGTAAATAAATTCAGGCATTATATAACAGGATATCAAGTTTTTATTCACACAAATCATTCAGCAATAAAATACTTGATGAATAAACCCATCACCAATGGACGAATAACAAGATGGCTCCTGTTATTGCAAGAATTTAATATCACAATACAAGATCGGCCAGGCAAAGAGAATCAAGTGGCTGACTTTCTGTCCCGCATACAATCACCTGATGACCCAAATCGAGTTATAGACAACTTTCCAGATGAAAATTTGTTTGCCATAACAGTAAAGACACCATGGTTTGCAGATATTGCAAATTATTTGTCATCTGGAAAATTTCCAACTCAATTCACTAGCAAGCAAAGAAAGAAAATTGTTAGAGAAAGTTCTAGGTATAGCTGGGTGAATGGTGATTTATTTTATACTGGTTCAGATCTAATGATTAGAAAATGTGTGCGTGAAGATGAAATATTAGACATTCTCAGAGCATGTCATGATGAACCATGTGGTGGCCATTTTGCAGATAAACGAATAGCATATAAGGTGTTGCAATTGGGCTATTACTGGCCATCCATCTTCTAAGATTCTAAGGCATATGTCAAGCAATGTGACAGTTGCCAAAGAATAGGGAGACCAATCATGTCAGATGAGATGCCACTCAAGCCACAGGTTCTTATTGAGCCATTTGAGCAGTGGGCACTCGACTTTTTTGGACCCATTAATCCACCATCAAATGGAAAAAGGTACATTCTAGTATGCACGAACTATGTAACCAAATGGGCGGAAGCCAAAGCAGTGAGCAGAGCAACAGAAGACACAGTGGTCACCTTCCTCTTTGAAGAAATTTTTGTGAGATATGGAGTACCTAGACAAATTGAAACAGATCAAGGAACACAGTTTACATCAAAGTTAGTACGGGATTTGACAGAGAAATACAAGATTAAACATAGGAAGTCTACTCCATATCACCCTCAAGCAAATGGTCAGGTAGAATCCACGAATAAGGTCTTAGAAAATATCATGACTAAGACGGTGCAGCTGAATAGAAAGGATTGGTCTGAAAAGTTAAAGGATGCATTATGGGCCTACATAATCACATGGAAAAACACAACTGGTTTTAGTCCATACCAGTTGGTCTATGGGAAAGAAGCCTTATTGCCTATTGAATTTCAGATACAAACATATAGACTAGCAGCAGAATTGGGCATGGACCTGACTGAAGCACAACAACAGAGGATCATGGAACTGAATCAACTGGATGAGCATCGTCAACAAGCTATAGAACATACTACATTGGTGCAACAACAAAGAATGAAATGGCACGACAGATACATCAAAACAAAGACATTTCACAAGGGAGACTGGGCCTTACTATTTGACTCCAAATTCAAAGACTTCAAAGCAAAGTTTACAACACACTGGCTAGGCCCATATGAAATTGAAGAACTCTTTGACAATGGAGCAGTAAAGATCAAGACAATTGACCAGGACCCCACCTCATTTGTTGTAAACGGACATAGGCTGAAAGTTTATCATCAGCCTATCAGTAAAGAGGCATTCATGAAACAACTGGTAGAAGAAACAGGACTGGAAATCATGGCTCAGCCATCTTCCAGTTTGGAAAATGAATAAAAATAAAAAAAAAAAAAAAAAAAAAATATTGTATATAGAAAAAAAAAACAAAACATAAAAAATAATTTGTTTGCTGGTGAAAACCAGGCAAATGGCACCATGCAAACACGAATTCATAGGGGAAAACCAGGGTAACTTGGACTCTATGAATTCTATATTCTTGTTCTACTATTCTCACACAATTTCAATGCAGGACCTTTCCACAATTGACTTGAGGACAAGTCAAACTTTTAGCAAGGGAGAGTCTTGTAGCAAGCTTTTAGCTGGAACAGCTAAGGTATTGTATTGTCCACAGAGGGACCTGAAGCAAACTTTGTTGCAGCAGATCAAAGCCAACACAACATTCCAAAAGCATTGCAGAGGGACCTGAGATGAAACATTATTACAGAGGGACATGAAGCAAACTTGTTGCAGCAGAACCAGATCAAAGCCAACACAACATTCTAGAAGCATTGCAGAGGGACCTGAGATGAAAACATTATTACAAAGGGACCTGAACAATTCAAGAAATGGAGCATGGTGAACAAGGAGCAGTAATAAAAGTCTACTTTTCATCCATCTACAACATTTTGGATTCCATTCCACCTGTACAAACAGCATTCAAGGGAGTATATTCATAGCCATTTTGTGCTTGAAATTCAAATTTTTTTTAGGAACTTTTAGTTTTGATCTAATTGAAGTTAGTATCTGCGGATATTCATTAACATTCATTCCCAATATATATCCCAAATTCCCTATACATATTCCATTTCATTCACATACATTCCCTATACATCTTCTTATAACCCTAGGTATTTTCTTTAAAAGCAAAAAGATCAAGCTAGGACAACTCTTTTCACCTGCACATAAACTCAGAGCATTAGAAATGATTATAATTTTAAAAATGACCCCAATGGTCATTTTAAAATTATAAAACTATGTTATAAAAAGTATGCGCTATATGGAAGTCAAAAAGCATTAAACATATATATCATAAGTTTATAAGAGCGCTAAAGTTATTTCCCAAATACGCATCAGCTACATGATATAAGATATATATAAAAATTAAATGCGCATATCTAAAGGAATATAACATAGTTATAAAGGGCCGAGGGTTATCATATCAAAGTATATGGGTTGGAAAGGAATGGTATATGGTGGAGGCCGTAAGCATTAAAACATGATAGCGGGAGAGAATGGTATTCAAACAAACATTATGGCAACCAACGATCATTACACCATAAGCGGAGAATGGTTATACGATGGGTATAATGGCAACGCAATTGCAATGAGTCAAAATGGTAAACACCCTACAGCACACAGGTACGACTGCACACGGTGTCATGGCGGAGTATTATCGATTGGCTGAAATGTTATGCAGGGATCGTGCGTACACAACCACGACTTGGCCAATCCTTATGACACAGTCGGGCGACTGGTCAATAGGACGGCCATGTAAGCCACGAAATTCAAATAACTCAATGGATATGCAAGGGCCTGTACAGCCCGAAACGGTCATGAACTGACCGAGCCATTGCACTGATTAAAACAACAATCCCACCATCGTTTAACCCATAATCTTCATCGCCCATAAGCTCAGAGAAATGGTGTTGCAACTGTAGTTTTGTGAAAAGAGAAGTGAACCGAGTTGAGAGAGATTTAAAGAGGAAATCCGAGTCTAATGTGTAGAGAAAGCCGAGTTTCGGGATCTAGCAAGGTAAGACTGGAGTTTATTTCGCTCGGCGACTGTGGATATGTATAATTCCTTGTCATTAAACTGATCGATTTACTGCTTTGCCATCAGTTTGACTGACCGAAGAAATAGGGATTTGAAGCGCTCGGTTACATTCCACGCGCCCAGTGACAGACAGGTAACACTACAAAACCGTGATAACTCCAAGTTCACAGCACTTATGGATAGATTAACGGATTTTTATGCGTGGTCAACCAGGCAGCATTTAAATTTTAGATATTGCATGCATAACACGATAGAAGATTTCGAATTAAATATGGAATATGATGCAGTAAATACGGAGAGTTAGTTTGAACAGGAGAGGCAGAGAGCGCCAAAGGTTGTTTATATAAGCGCTGATTGTTTAAACTGATTGTTTCATTTAACATTCTTTGCTGCGCGCTATTAGCTGTGAGACATTGTGGTCTCTGTCATATGTTTGTGCATGTTAATATATGGTTTGACCAGAACAGAGGAACGCATTGTCATATGTGTTGAGTAATGCTGAGTACGTAATGTCATGTTGAAGCAAGGGAGTGTTGTAGAATGTGCCGAGTTAAAACAAATGACATGCATTCATGCCCTTGCTGCGCGCTTGTGCATTGAGATTTCAATTTATTTGTGCCATTTACATCAGAACAGAGGATTGAAATGCGTAGGGACTGGTTGCATAAATGATGTGTGTAGTCCTGAGTGAAGTATTGACTGCAAAATTTAGTTGATGCCAACAATTTGTATTGTTCTGTGTCTTGAGGCCGAGAGCCTTTTTCAAAATTTTGAAGCCGAGAACTGAGAATTGTATTCTGCGTTTTTTAAAAAAATTTCATTTGTTTATAAGCAGTGAGTATGATGAGGCTGAGCGCATGTGAATAGCCCTCTAAGCTCATAGCTCTGTTGATTAAGGCCATGTGCAGTATTTTGCCACATTACACAGTCAAATTTTTTTGAAAAACGATAAATTGGGATTAGGCCGAGAGTGTTCTTGAGTATCTGTTGTTGAGGCCGAGAGCCAAATTCTTTAAGTTTTTGTTTTAAATACACAGTAACTCATGTTTTTTTGAGCTGAGTAAACATGGTTATTGTTGCATGTGTGTTTAATTTTCAAAACAAACAGAGATCAGTATATTGACAGAAGATATTCAGGTGTTGTTTGCATTAAACAGGGGATTAACACAGTGCTTGTGCAAAGGGAATATAACAGAGGTTAAAGAAGGCAGAGTCAAACAGAGTTGAGTTGAGTCAGAGGAGGAAGGTAAGCCTCGTTGCTTCCAGAATTTCATTTTAAAAAACAATAGTCATAATTTTTGTTGTTAAAATGAAGTTAGTAACAGCAGAGGCCTACATTGATTGGTTTACAGAAATTATGACAAACCGAGTAGAGCCAAGATTTCAGATAGAAAGCTGGGGAAAAGAGACTGTAGAAAAACTGTATCAGTCAGGGATGATAGGTTTTTTACAGAAGTTTAATGGCCATTCTGAGCAGATAACTAAAGATTTTATAAATAATTTCAGTCAAGACCAGACTCGAGTAGGAGAAATCATTGTCCCGGTAACCCAAGAATACTTGTCCAAAGCCTTAGATTTGCCACTGATAGGGGAGAAGTATCATAAAGGTTTACACTTCAAGGAGAAAGCGTGGACTTTCTTCCTTGAGAAAAACCGAAAGGGGACATTTGATAGGACAAAAGGGATACCCAGGGAGTGGTTTAATGAACCATGGGGGGAATTGGTCTTGGTCATCCAAAAGTTCTTGACTTGTGATCGTGGATACAATATTGCCCACTTATATCATGTTAGATTACTACAGCACATCAAAGGGGATGATAGGATTAATCTACCATATTTCCTATATAAGAGTCTTGTGAAAATGATTGAAACAGTAAAACAGGAACATAGGCCTAAGGCAGCACAGATATACCATCAGGGGTTAATCAAAATCCTAGTGGAACACCAGGTGAGATCACAGGGCATAATGTGGAAAGAATTCATGAATAAAAATCATTTTACTGAACAGATTATTGAGGTACAGGACAAAGTAGAACAGGAAAACAAGAGCTTGATGACTTCTCCCTTATATCCAAGAACAAGAGCTAGAAATATGGCCATGCATGAGACTGAAATATCTGTCATGTCTATTCCTAGGAATAAGAATTCTATTGACTTGGAAAAAGAAGTAGAGGCATATTCTCCCAGAAAACCAGAAGAACATGATATTGCACAAGAAGTCCTTGAAAGGGATTCCACATATGATAATGATGCAGCAGCATCATTAATGAAAACAACCCAGGACTTTGAAAAGGAAATCAATTTGGCCAAAATCCAAGACTTAACTGATCAAATGGAAATAAGTAAAATCTTGGAAAAGCAATTAAAAAGAGAGAATAAGGCACATAAAAAGGACAATGCTAAGCTGATCAAAACAAATGAAAAGTTAAAAGAAGAAGTAGGCAGATTGAAAAGAAGAAATGAATTACTTTCCAAGCAAGCATTCAAATGGTTAAAGGACAAAAATATGTGGCAGGCCAAATATGAGAAACAAAAGGTTAAAGCAGCAATGTTCAGGGCAAAGCATGAATCAGGATTTGATTGTTTGGACAGGGAAACAGCTACAGGTACAGCATCCACTTCAGAAGGCAGAGGATCCAAGAGGAGCAAGCAAGCATGGGGACATGCTTGAGAATAAGCAAGGGAGAGATGTTGGGCCTTAGTTTTGATCTTATTTTGCTTTGAGAAACTTACCTAACCATCTATTTATCATCCATTTTCACTCCATTCATCCCATTTTAATGAATATTTGATGTCCAATCAGGTATTTAGCTTTAATTTGTCAATTTCTAAAGTTTTTATAAAAGTTTGATTTTAAGTGCAATTTTGGCAATTTCAGAAATTCCCGTAATCACTTCATGATTGATATGGATGCAGGCCACTTCAGCACGAATGGGATACATGAATGGAAAGCTTGGGAACTAGGACCAAGCCACCTATGCTTGGTTCCAACAGAATGAGCTTTATTATGCCTATTTGGAGCTAGTCAATCATGACTAGTCATCCAGAAATCCCATCTAAATAGGGCAGTTTTGAGATTCCATGATATTAGTCATATTTCTTGGGATGAGGGTAGTGAATTCGACTTGGATAGGTGGATTAGAGTAGCTGGGTTTGTTAGAGTGAATGTAGATCAGTTTGTTTCATGAGACTCCTTATTTAAGAGCCACAACTTTGATGGCTCATACATTGACTTATTATACTTTTATGCTGTAATACTTTTGGTTTGAAGACTTAATTTGAAGACTTGTGCTATTCTCAATTTGCTGCTCAATGCTATGGATGTGTGACTGATCTAAGCTTCTGATATCATCTTTCAAAGTGTGCAAGGCAATGGTGGAGGGCCCCCACTCCAAGCTAAGTACACTTCCATGTTAAACTAGTTTTATTTCATTGCAATTTGGTTGATTGTAGCCTTAGTTTTTCAAAGTCTTATTTTAGATTGCTTTATGAATATGCATAGTGATTGATTTCATTTGTTAATGGCTTATTCATCATGCTATTGAGTTGGAAAACAGATGTTCAAGTTGGGCATCCCTTCTACTAAATGATGGATCAAAACTAGTTTCTCTTGTTTACATGCAAGTAGTTTTATTTCCATTTAGATTTAGATATTGAGATGAATGAATTATGATGGAATATCTTATGTGTCTCTTAAGTTAAGAGCTTCTTTCATTTATAATTTATGCATCTTGAGTTTTTGGTTTCAATCTCTAATTCATTAAGTACTCACTAATTGAGGTGAAGGTGGACTTCTTGAGTTCAAGAACCCTTTCAATGTTTTTCTCTTTTGAGCTGATTGAATTAGAGTTATAAGATGTATTTTCTTTAGCTTTTAATCATTTATCTTTCAAGGTTTGGTTATATTAGATCTTCACAAATAGTGAACTTGCCTCAAAGAATAAACAACCCGGATTGATAATAAATAATTGTGTTAGTTTAGGAACATAAATTAGCTCAACAGAATTCATTCCTGTTATGTGAATTGTTATTTGATTATCCTTGCTATTGTTGATTATATGCATGTGTTGTAATAGCAGATCTACATTCATACCACTATTGGATGTTTTATGATATGCTTTCCTTTTAATCATGTATATGTTGATAATATAAATGATGAGTGCGGTAATATTGTTGTAATCGTTGGGCTTAACTATTTAGGCACAGTAATCTTGAATGAATTAACATCTATGTCTGATCGATGGAGTCATCTATATGCCTGTCCTTAGACACAGACCATTAAATGCTGCACTTTAAAGTTCAATAGATTCCCGGGATAGGTTATAGTCCTTGTATTCTTGTTAAATAGTTTAGTTATCCGCCCATCGCTAGCTTAGTTTTATAAATCATCCATTCATCCTGATTATCTACTTTTGGGAAACCGGTCCCATTATCCCCAGTCGAAGCCACTATTCCAAACGGAAAAGGAGTTGTACTAAGGTCCGGACCGGGTGGTTATCCCCGATGTTGTTGCAGCGATTTTCGAGGCATCAACAGGTAGGTAGCCAGAAGTTGAAGAATCTTGATCCTATTCAGTTTTGGCCTTGATCAAGAAGGCATATGTTGGCAGTTGCAAAGGTATCTATGCAGCATTTTGAAGGCAAATATAGAAGCATGTCTGACTCCCCTGTTTTCCCCCAAAGACTCTCTTTCTAACATCCCATGGAGGACTTCAGGACTTTCCTAAACAATCCTCCTTGTATTTCTTCTTGGAAATTTCATGACAAGTTTGTACTTTCTTCTCCGAAAAGAAGCCACATTTCTTGTGTAAAATCATTCCCCATCAACTTCTAAACATCTAAGTTTAGTCACTAAACTTAGTTCTCTATTCCTCACTTCCAATCTCTCATATCCCCAATTCACATTAACTTCTAACCCTATTATTTAACTCCCTATGTTCCCCTTTTCCCCTACTACTATATCACTATTGTGAAAAAAGCCCACAAAATATGTAAATACCCCCCCCTTTTTGGCATTATAGCCATATTTTCAAAGTTTGGAGAATCATACAGAATCAAAAGTTTTGTTGTATTTGGTTCATTTAAAGTCAGGGATTGAATTAACATTTGGTTAGTTTAATAACCTATTCCTACCCTTATCCCCTTTACAAACCTATCACATTGCATTACCCACGCCATTTGTATAAAACCTTGTTAAAAAACCCACTTTTTCTGCTTTTCCAAAGTATGTTTCGGCGCGCTCACCGCAAAAAACAAAAAATATATTATTAAACCCCCGCCGGGACCCGTCGTGTCCACCCATCACCTCCGCATCCCGTCGACCATCGGATCCGGGCCCTCCCATCCGACGGTCCACGGCAATATCGGACCACCCCCGATGCTTGAACATTAGCGCCCGAAATCTGTCAGAGGGTGACGTCAGGGTTTGGACGCGTGTCGCTCCTGGGTTGTGTCGGGCGGCCTCCTGCCAAAACCACACCCGTACTATGAGCGGTCCGATATTACCGCTTACCACCCTCCTATTTCCGCCATACGTCACCCCTACGTCATTGTCGCTTCAGCATTACATTACCGCCCCATCCACCATTGCTCCAAGCTGTCTGCCATGTCACCTGTCCACGTAGAGCCGCTCACTGGCCGCCACGTCATCATTCCATACCCGACCGCACCTATGACGTCATGCTGACATCATCCAACAAAAGGCGCCAAAGGCCAAATTTTCCCTATTTTTCCCAAAAAACTCGTTTTTTCGCGTTATTTGCAAAAATAATCACTGTACTCCTGCATGAGCAGTTACGTTTCTTGTCCACCAACTCTCAAGACTACTTCCTTGCTGCTGGCGCCGTGAATTCACCTGTATATCAACGCCATTGTCATATTGAACCCAGGTATTTATCGGTTTCCCTCTGCGTACCTTGGTTTTTGTATAAATCCCTGAGACAAGCAAGAAAAGAGAGAAAACACAGTAATTACCAAGAATCCTCACTGACCATTGTTTCTTTTCCACACTATAATCCCAAGTTCACCCACAGAGGTCCCCCATTGTGCCAAATTACCACAAATTCACAGCTTATGGCGCATTTGTGAAACTGAACCATTGCCAAACAAGCTTACCTAACAAGCATTTCCCAATCCCAGTATTTTCTCATTGAATCTCCCCCAGGAGCATTACGACTCAGTTTCACCCCAATTTACCTTGTTCTCTCTGCAAATAATTGCCCTGCTCATTGAAATCCACTGCTCTGTAGTGCTGTGTCCAAGAAACAATTTCAAATACAATTCAAAGTATCAGTTAACCATGGAGACCCCTGTGGCATTAAACATTGCCCCATTAAATGCCCCACACAAAAACCTGGAATGGTTAGCCCTTGCTGATAGAGATTATCAGATGAGAGAAACTATAGAGAGGGGAATCACATACCACATAGAAATAGTTTGTGAGTTGAGAACAAAGATGGTACAGACCTCCTGGGAATGTGGAAATCCAATTTTCCAATTTACTATCTCCCTCAGGTCAATGCATTCCCTGACTTGATTCACCAATGCTGCACAAACTATGACCCCAATCAAAGAGCTGTTTTGAGTCCTTCAGGATCTGTCTTGTTCCATATTACTCCTGAAGCCATAAACCAAATGCTGCAGTTCCCACCTACAAGGCCACTGGTTCCTCTTTCCATGCAGATTTTATTAGAGCAAGGTGCCAAGCTCTCCAACTCAAAAATTACAAGAATTGGCCAATTATTTATGCGCCCAGAGTACTAGCCTCGACAGCCTCCCCCCTATCTACATGACTGGTTCAATGACATAGGGAGACTGCTGGTAGACATCATATCCTCCATCCTAGTGTTCAAGACCAATGAGTTTGTAGATGAGACAACATTGGTGGTGCTATCCATTTTTACCCCAGGACAGCCCCCTACTGTCCAGTATGACTATGCTACATTTATAGCCAACAAAATTCATGAACAGTTCATGAACTTGGAGAGAGAGAGGGTATTCAAGTACACCTCCTACATATATCATCTGCTATTATACAATCAGCCTGATAGCTTTCCTATCTCCCTCAAGAAGTTAGATGCAAAGGGAAACCGAAGATCTGTAATATTCTGGACATCAGTCTGTCATCACATTCATTATTCACCATACAACTACTGTGAGTTTATTGACCTATTCATTCATCCAACCTTGTCACTGCTACAGAGTTCCCCTCCTCCTAGACTCACTGATGATATGCAAAAAATCCTCCAGCTGTCCAAGAACTATAGCATTGGGGATTGGTACTTTTACCAAGACCACACAGTGATCAGGATATATGGATGTGAATTAGCACCATACAGGCTACCAAAGTATGTTCCCATGAGACTCTTTGCACTAGAATACTTCAGGCAGTTCGGCAATGCAGATATGATTCACTTCCGTAGCAAAAACAAGAAGGCACAGCTGAAAATTAAGCATCAATTGGGTCCATTCATCTTTAACAAGAGGGAAGAAGCTTGGGATGAGGCAGACCAAATGCTAAAAGCCCTCCAGCTCAAGACAAGCTTCTATTGGGCACCCTATGACCCTAACCATTTCATAAGCCTCAGGAGAATCAAGCATAGGCTTGCTACATATGACCACATTAGCATTCCAGAAGTTGAAAAATATTCTAATCAATTAGAGTGGAAAGAAGGCACAATAGTGCAAGATTATACTGAAGAAGAAATAGCAGAGAAAGCCATTAAAACTTTAGAAAAGGCAGTTGACTTGGAATATTTTGGACAGGTTTGGTCTTCATGCTCTCGGCATCTTGAAGAAGCTGCTTCTTCATCCACCGTTCCCCAGCAGCCTGCCAAAACAACTGACCCAGCAACAGACATGGCTAAAGGAAAAATAGTGCAGCAAGAAGAGTCACCTCCAAATGTAGAACAACAAGTAGAGCAGCAGGAAGGTACAGCCAAGGAACCTGCCTCCACAGAACAACACACACAAGAGCAAATCCCTCCAAGGTAGGAGGTAACAGTTGAGTCCTCTGTTTTGCAAACACCTGCTAATGAGGAAAGAACAAGGAAAAGGGATAGGCAAGAGGATACTCCTCTTACTACTTCTACGAACCAGCAAGGAGAAAAAAGACAGAGGTTAAACCCTTTTTCTGAGGAGGAATTACCAGAGAGACCAATTGATAATATGCCCCCTCCTAGCATCAAAACATCGGCCAGTTCCTTACAGCAAGGACAGGACATGCCACATGGGACAGAGGTGAGCTCTTCAAGGCAGAAATCTAAGGCGGACTCTAGCATCAAGCAGCAGTTCATAGATATCAAGAAAAGGAATGAGCCCCTCAAACACCAAATCTACAACCATCTCCTGAAAATGGCACCAACTAATCAGCAGAGATTAATGTCTGCTTATGACATTCAAGAACAAAAAATGACTCTTAGTCATTTCAGGCCTACCATGCAGCAACCTCAAACAGCTGTCGATTATATCAGAACTAATCTGGAAATTTTTGCCAAAGACATCCACCCCTTGGATCAGATTGAGCTACACAGGAAAACCGGGGAAATGATATATTCCACATTAGCTGATAAGACCCTACTGGCACACCAATTACAAAATTCTCTACACAACACTGCTGCTCAACTAGAATTGGAGAAGGCATCATCTCAAGCCAAGGACAACAGAATCAAGTCCTTGGAAGAGATCATTATAGAATTGGGTCATGATCCAAAGGACCCCAAGGGTGTGCAGGCACTGTTAAAGAAAAGAGATGAAGACATAGCAGCTATGAGAAAGCATATCAAGCTGCCAGCTACCCTTCACCCTCAAACTGGAGAGGTGGCAGAGCAAAAGAAGGATCAGGATGTAGTTGCTTTACTCCTGAGTTTATACAATAGATTGATGGAAATAGAGAGTGCACTAGAGGTAGCACTAAAATCAAGACAAGGTGAGGCACCAATGCAGCCAGCACAGACATCTGCATCCACTGAAGGTGTGCCACTTTCTAGTACTACAGCAGCTCCTCCCACAGGACAAACATCAGAGGTCGGTCCTTCAACATCAGCACCAGCTGTAGGAGTATCAGCGCCAGCAATAGCACCAGATCAGGGACCCAGCCTAAGTATGCAGAACATGATGAAGGAGCTGGAAGCTTTAGAAGCACAGATGGTTGAGCTGCAAGAGACCAAGGATAAATTGGCTACCATTGAAGAAAAATATGATAAATCCAAGCAAAGTGTAGCTGAAAAAACAAGAGAGGTAAGGGCTCTTGAGAAGAGAATAAAGGAACTGGAGAAAGAGCTCTCTCTTGATAAGGTTGTAGTTGAAATCAAGAAAATCCTGTGGGCCAATATTGGTCAATCAATAACAGACCAGTGGCAATATATTGAAACTATCCATGAGCATATGGATCTCATAGGCAGGGCCCAAAAAGAAAGTCAAAGAGCAAGGGCATCTCTAGGCAATATGCCTGAAATAGCCAACAGGATGATCAATGTCCTTAACAATCACACTGGCCCTCAGCTGGCAGCAATGGGTATCACTAACAGAACTGATACCATTTTACTAGTGAAGAGGGTGCTCACTTTGAGAAATCATGTACAGACATTGGACAGAAGGTGTCAAGAAATGCATATAGAGGTGAACAAATTCATTGAGAAAATTACAGCATTACATAATAGAGGTCTTCCCAGCTTAGTAACTAGTGCAGGAAGGTTACTATCTCATGAAAACTATGCCAAGACGGTCAATACATATGCCACAAATTAGATCACTGCAACAGCAAGTGCCCCAGAGGAAACAGGGCCTCCATCTGGGCAGAGTCTCTATGACAAACTAGAGAATTTGTTTTTTATTGTGAATGAGATCAGACATCTTTTTGAAGTGCCTCCAAACTACTACAAATATACTGAGGCAGATGAAACCTTAGGCATAATCCTAAGACACCAATTGCCTACACAGGAATGGTGGACGGGCATGATACAAACACTGCTGTGAAGAAACAGGTTGTTCACCATATTTTTGTATTTTTATCACAAGTCAGCATTTTCAGAAAATTAATATATTTGCTCTGACTGGGAAAACAATTGAAAATGCCAACTCAGCAATCAAGTTTGACCACCAAAGCAGATGCCTACAGATGCAGATGACGAGGCTGAGATAGCCGCACCACGACAAAGCAGTAAAGAGCGCATTACTCAGAATCAATACGAAGCACCCAACCGACCCAGTTGCCTCCAAAAGTCAAAGAATTTCTGACAGAGCTAAAAAGTCATTCATTGTCCATTTAAAGTAGCAATAACTATTGTATCTGCTATTTTTGAAAGTTGGTAAAGACAGTTATTGAACAAATGACTCATTGTTAAGATATTTTGTAAAACGATTGTATATATATCCCCACGCATAAACTTATTGGGGTTTTTGATTTTTCTTTTGGAGGAGCTATGCTGTAATTTCAGACTTTTAATACATGAAGCTAATGGAATTTCTAAAGTTCTGAATTGTTTGAAGTGTTGTGGTGTGCTTGCTTGTTGCTACAGGATTCCTACGCTATTTCATGTCACAATAAGTTTTCTGAACCATCTTATTATGTATTTCGTTCTTCCATAGTCCACTTATGCTACTTGTTTCACGGTTTAGCAGTAGAGAAAAAGAATAGTTCAGGATTTGTTCATTGAACACCCTAAACTCAATCTATGCTGTTATGAATGTTTTCTTCAGAATTAGTTATGGATGTGTAATTCTTAATTGCTCACCTTCATACTAAATCTTTCATGGTAAATACTGTTCAGGAATTCTAATCTGCTCCTAATTAATATTTCATTCCTCCACATCTCCAGCTTAGTGAAAGATTCTTGGTTGCCTCCCACTGGCTGGAAATAGTCCATATTCCACAATTTGAAGTTTGTTTCATGAGTACCCACATGGCCCTGCAGTTTCATCACTCTCACTCAATTCCTCAAACAACACATAATCACAGACTCCATTTCCCAATGGACTGAAGCTCCTGAAGATTACCTTTTAGCTGCTAGAAGACATCATTCAACCAAAACTTTAAACAAAAATCAGTACATCATAACTAGCCTAAACATTACGTAAACAAAACTAAATTCAAAAGAGAGAGCCCTCTCTGATTGCAGGTAGGCTAGGACCTGTGATCCAAAGATTGGTCTGTGGTTACCTCGGCCGTATTCCCTTAGGAGTCAAAGGGAACAACCTGAGTGATAACATAACTGGCGACTCCACTGGGGATCGAACTAATGTTTCAACTGCTGTCTGCTCTAGATAGTGGTTCCAAAATTTAAGCAATCCCTTGACCATTCTAAAAATATTCTCAAAAATACCAAAAACAAGCTCAGAAGCTGGCTCCTAAAAAGAGAACTAGGCATACCAGGTCAAATCCTGACCCAAATCCTCCACCTGTTTTCGATAACCCTAATTTGATTCCCAGGACTCTTAGGAACCAAAAGGAACCAGAAGAATCTGTTGAGTCCAGCCCTGAGGCAGTTCAGCAAAGTTACATCCCAACCCCTGCTAAACCATCAGTTCACCTTCATATAACCCATTCTTCCCCCTCTTCCTCATCCACTTCCCAAAACATACTGTCCACACCCCCACCCAATACACAAACTGCTATTGTTGTTCCTATTGTTCCAGTCGTTCCCCTTCTACCTGTTGTCCCACTTATCCCTCCAAATATGGCTAATCGTTATGCTCCCCTTCAGTTACCTGGTAATCAGGGGGCTATGCCTCAAGACTACCAAAGTAAGATCACTTATTTTGATGGAACCAGTACATACACTGCCTTACAACATACCAAGAAAATGCAAGATTACTTTGAAAACTATGAGATAGATGATGATGATGTGAGAATGAAAATTTTTGTACAAAGTTTAACAGGTGAAGTAAGAACTTGGTTCAGAGCACTTGCTGCAAATTCTATACCTAACTCAGGCGCTCTTTATCAATCCTTCCTAAACAGATGGGAAAAGAAAAAGGACCCTCTACACATTTTATCTGAGTATGACTCCATAAGGAGAGGCCCTCAAGAAACTGTACTAGATTATTGCACCAGATTCAACACAGTTTATGATGCCATTCCTCAAAATCTTAGGCCTCCACCTGATTTGGCATTAATTAAGTTCCCTGATGGGTTCGATGCTGATATGGCATATCAACTAAGGGAAAGAGCCCCTGCAACTTTGGTAGACATGCAAAACATAGCTGTCAGCGTAGAGGCAAATCTGATTGCTAAAAGAAACTGGGCAAGAACTGAAAGAAGAACCACTTTTAAGGAAGAACCCTCATCATTTGAGCAAAAGCTAGATGCAATCATCAAAGGTATGGATAGACTTGGGGACAGGGTGGAAACCATAGAAAGAAAATCATCATGGGAAGGTCAAACAAGCAATATTAGAAACCCAAACTTTAGAAAGAATCAAAATCCTAATGTTGGAAGGACTGATCCTGACCAGCATGTCAGACCTCCTTTCCAAGAAAATTATGCTGAGGCTTCAACATCTAGTGAACCTAATGAGGACCCTCACATCAACCTAATGGGTTTGGACAGTGAACATCAAGTCTTCTTAACACAAGAAGATCAAGAGGTTTATAATGACAATCAATTTCACACTAAATCAGGAGAATCATTTGATTTCAGAGAAGGTTATGATGCAGTTGTGTATGAGGTACACAAACAGTATAAACTAAGGACTAGAACGATAGATGTACCTGAACCTCTTAAACCAAGGGACAATAAGCAGCCAAAAAAGACCAATGACAAGACTGCCCTTCCACAATCAGCTGGCAATCTAAACCCACACACCTCAGAAGTCTCTGTGGAGGATATTTCAGAACAACAGATCTCTGAAAACTAGCCAGCCCCATTCCATCCTGCAAAAACAAAGGTAGATACCACCCCGGGAAACAAACATGGTACCAATTTTACTCAGAACCATACCAACCATGAACAAAAGATCATTGATAACCCATCTGAAAAAGAAAAACCTGCTGCACTTAATGCCAAAATGCAAATAGAAAAGCCCTTTAACTTGGAAACAGAGATAAGTAAGTTGAAGATATCAGTCCCTCTTTCGGAATTGGCCAACATGAAGTATACAGACAGCAGATTAACAAATCACTCCAAGTATCAGACAATAAAGATGTTGTGAATGTCCTAGATGACCAACCAGAGTTGTTGTTCGGCCCTGAGGTTAATGGAAAAACAGAAAAAATGGAGGGGTTCCACCCTTCTATGTCAGTTTAAACATTCATGATAAGGTCCTACACAATGCAATGTTTGATTCTGGGGCCTCACACAACTTAATGCCCAAGTCTGTAATGGAAAAAAATCGACGTAGACATCACAAGACCTTATAAAGATCTATTCTCATTTGATTCAAGCCAAGTTAGGTGCTTAGGATTGATTAAAGACTTATGTGTCTCTCTGGTCCAATACCCAACCAAAACAGTCTTGATGGATGTAGTGGTAGCTGATGTTGGATACCTATACCAATAGGTTTCATATTTCATGATTGGCAAGAGAAAGTCCAAATATGCTCTGCTTTGAGTTCACAAAGATCCCATATTTCCTAGAGAGCAAGAAGGTGTGTAAAGTGTTTCAATGTTGATGACCTTATTTTCAAATTTTGATGGATGATCCAACAGTTTAATCTGGATCATGCCATGTGTTCAATTTTATGCTATAGAATAGAGAAAGAAGTCTGTCCAAACAGCTGAATCTTGGCAGACAACTAGTTTAGGTAGAGAAGAAAAGGCTCCCAACAGCCTAATCTGGGACCTTGGAAGAGATAAGGGTAGAAGTAGATAGAGAAAGCAAAAGAAAAAACCAAAGAAAAGAAAAGGCAAGTAAGGGTCTACAAGTCCAAGTGCACCCTCCAAGAAGAAATAAAAATGCTAGGTAAGTAGCTGGGTAGGTAGTTGGGGTTGCAGAAAGGTTATCCCCATCATTGCAAGAACGGTGATGGTGGGCATCAAAGCAAAAGATTACAGCAGGAAGCATGACTAATTTCCCTCATTCCCCTCCAATTTCATTTCTAACATTCCCCCATCAGCCTAGATTCATGGAAAAGACTAAGGTTTCATGGTGGTTCTTAACCTTTAAGAAGCCACATTTCTTGTCTAAAGATCTTTTCATTTTGATCTACTCTTAAAACCAAGTTTGTTTCATATAAACTTAATGGTTTCTCCCTCCACTTACCCCCTCCTCCATACTAACACTAACCCTACTATATAAATCCATTATATCACCTTTTTCCCTAATATTACTAACACCAAGGTGTATAAATCCCAAAATCTTATAAATACCCCCCCCTTGGCATTATAGCCAATAAAGTCTCGAGTCAGGAATCAAATGACACCAGGTCATGTTGATGAACCTATGCCAACTACCCCTTCCCCTTCATGAGCTGATTCCTCTATTTTGACCCCTTTTGCACATAAAAAACCCCTAAAGGGCTTAAATTCCACCTTTACCCGCTTCAAAGGGCAAAAAACATGAAAAAACCCACTTTCCGCCGTATAACCAAGGTTAAGCGCATGCAAATCGTTTTTTCGAAATACATTGAAAACACGTTCAAAACATGTTTATTTGCCTCCGCCCGCTTCCGTATACACTGCCCATGTCACCTCCCCGATGACCGTTGGATCAGGCCCTCCAGATCCGACGGCCCTGATCGCGTCGGATTCCTTCCGACGTCCGACAGTTATGCGTACTATCCCCCTGTCATATCAGCCATCCGACCACCGTCCGATCAACCTCCGTAGATCTAACGATCACCATGACGTCGGAGCTCATCCGTTGCCCGAAACTTATCTCCCGACGTCCGTATTTTGAGTACGTCACTCCGCTGCCATGCGCCCTCACCACAATGCGTCGGAGGTACAACTGCAAATACCGCCCCCGTACAAGAAACGGTGCGATACGAAACCACTGTCGGTTTCCGGGTTCCCCATCCCGCCTGCTCACGTCATCGCCGTGTCATCAACATGTCATCGCTCCGTCACCCAGGTACGCTGTCCCGTCAGTCTCTTGCCCTGCCATTGGTCCACCTGTCCTGCCATCTCACTGCCCCTGTGGACCAACCAGACCCCGCCACGTCACCCGATGACGTCAGCATGACGTCATCCGACCTTGACCCCACCAATGACGTCATGCTGACGTCAGCACGGATTCACGCCAAAAGCACCAAAAGGTCTATTTTAGCCAAAAATTCGTGTTTTTTACCATTTTTGTGCATTCGCCGTTGTTGTGTTCTGCATGCAAAACTACATTTAAACCTGCACCAGCCGCGGAAAAGAGTTTCCTGACCACCGGAACGTCAATTTCCTCAGCGCCAACAAGCTCTGACCGATCCAAATCTACAGGTATTCCTCATTTGAGCTCTGAAACTCCATTTTCACTGCATTTCGCATATCAATGAGTAACAGACCTTAAGACTCCAATTTCACCGTTAAATACCATCAAGTTGACATTTAAATTGAACCAGAGCCGTCACTAAGCTACTGTCAAGCCAATTGTAGGCAATTCGAAAGAAAACTGTCACTGGTTCGCGCAATCGTGAACCCGTCACCTGCAGGAGACAAATACACCGCAAAAGAGTATCCTCTGAACATTTCCGCCACCCACCTAATCACACAGAGGCAGTATTTCAACTGTTGCAGCCTTACTTCCACCTTTCACTTACAAAACCATCATTCTCTGCAAGAAACCTTGTTGGTGTTACTCTGCATAGTAACACAGTCCTTGAGCAAGCAGAAATCCTAAAGAAGAGCCATGGACCCCCCTGTAGCCCCTATAGCCCTCAATGTGGCTCCCCTGAATGTCCCTAATAGAACATTTGACACCAGAGCATTAGCAGACTTGGACTGCAAGATATCAGAGGAGATGTTGAGCAGAAGCAGGTTCCATTTGCAAATCCTAAATGAAATAAAGATCAAACATGAGAGGGGGACAGACATCCTGGGAATTTGGGATTCATTCCTCCCAATATTCAAGCTTCCTCAGGTTAATCAATTCCCTGAGCTTGTACACTTAGTTGTTGACCACTATGATGCATCCCAGAGGGCAGTGCTGGACTCTTCAGGCTCAATTCTGTTCCTCATTACCCCTGAAGCCATCAGGGAGATGTTGCAGTTCGAGACAGATCAAAAGTTGGTTCCTCTATCATTAGCTGATTTAATAGTACAGGGAGCCAGGATAACAGAGGCACAAATCACAAAGCTTAATCAGATTTTCATCAAAGCTGATACTGTGCAAATTCCTCCCATCCATTATGTCTACCTCAACCAGTTGGGCTTAGACCTTGTTGACATGATCAGTCCCATCCTAGGATATGATTCAGTGGAGTATGTGGATGAAACTGTTCTACAAATGATGCTTATGTTTTCCCCAGGAAAGAAGCCAATCCACTATGATTATGCCACATACATATCAGATAAGATGCATGATCAATTGATGAATTTATCAAGAGAAAGGGTATTTAGATACACCTCGTACCTATATCATCTGCTCCTATACTTCCAGCATGATAAGTTCTCCTTCCCAAAGAAGAGAGAAGATGCACAGGGCAATCTGAGATCAGTAGTGTATTGGACATCCGTTTTTCACATAGTGAGCTGTTCTCCATACACCTACTGCGAATTTATTGATCTTTTCATCCATCCAGCCTTGACTCTACTGTTGGGTTCACCCCCTCCCAGATTGACAGACGAAATGCAAAGACTCCTGCATTTATCAAAAGCATACAGTATTGGGGATTGGTATTTCTACCAACACCACACCGTTATCAGACTATATGGGTGTGAGTTGCCCCCATTTAAACTACCTAGATTTGTGCCTATGAGGTTACTTGCCTTGGAATACTTCAGGCAGTTTGGTTATGTGGATATGCTCCACTTTTCAGGAAAAGGTAAGAAGGCACAGTTAAAAATCAGAAATCAACTTGGCCATTTACTTCTCAATGAGAGGGATGAAGGGTGGAGAGAGGCAGATAGAATACTTGGGTGCCTTGGTCTCAAATACAGCTTCATATGGAAACCCTATGACCCCAATAACTTCATTACAATGAGGAGGCTCAAATACAAATTATCTGCCTATGGTCATTATAGCCTTCCTCACTTAGAAAAATATGCCAACCAAAGCAAGTGGAGAAGAGGAACTTTAGAAGAAGATGTGACTCAAGAAGAGCTTAATCAAAGAGCTCTAAGAAACCTCAAGAAGATGGCTGACCTTGAGTTTTATTCACAGGTCACCTCACTGCCAAGCACACAAACTGGAGCAGCAGCATCTTCTTCAACTGCCCAACATCAAGCTACAAGAACTGGTGAAAACATCTCAGAAAAGGGCAAAGGCAAAGAGATGGAGCAGGAACAGTAGGAACAGCAACTAAAACAACAGCAGCAAGCAGAAGGGCTGCAGCAAGGGCAGCAAGAAGAACCAGAACAGCAAGAGCAACAACATCAAGAAGAACAAAGGCAGGAGCAGTCTGCCCAGCAAAAGGAAACAGTGGAGACTCCTCAGACCACTGAAAAAACGGGGCCTACAAGACAAGACACTACCTTTGATGCCTCGGTCCTCCAAACCCCTCAAAAGGAGGATACATTTGTCTTTAGAAAAAGAGACAGAGAGACTCCCCTGACATCCTCTATAGACCAGGGAGAGAAAAGACAGAGACTCAATGATTTTCCAGAGGAGGATATAGCAATAAGAGAAGCATTGGGCATGGGCCCACCCAGCAGAGAAACTTCAGCAAGTTCCTTCCAGCAAGAACAAGACAGGACCATGGGAGGGGAGGTCAGCTCCTCCAGCCAGCAGAAAGAGGGACAAGTAAGCATCAAGCAGCAGTTTATAGACATCAAGAGGAGGAGTGACCCTGTCAAGGTACAATTGTACAATCACCTGCTAAACATGGCTCCTTCCAATCAGCAGAGACTTATGTCTGCTTTTGATGTAAGTGAAGGCAAATTGACAATGAGTCACTTTATGCCTACAGCACTCCGGCCACAATCCACTGCTGACTACCTTAGGACCAACCTAGAGGTACTTGCCAAAGACATACACCCTATGGACAAAATTGAGCTGCATAAGCAAACTGGAGAAATGGTGTATGCTTCATTGGCCGACAAGACTTTGGATAATTACAAACTAACCAGCAGTCTGAATGCCACAGCTTCCCAGCTAGAACTGGAGAGGGCCTCTTCTCAGGCCAAAGACAACAGGATAAGATCCCTGGAGGAAATCATTGTAGAAATTGGGCACAATCCCAATGACATCAAAGGGATACAAGAGATCCTGAAACTTAGAGATGCAGACATGGCTGCACTAAGAAAGAAGATCAAAATTCCAGCCACTATCCATCCACAGACTGATGAGGTAGCAAAGCAAAGGTATGAGCAGGATTCTACTGCCCTACTAGTTTCCATTTACAAAGAGCTTGTGAAGGCACAAGAAAAATTAGGGCAATATGAAGCTACACAAGCACCTCTACAAGCATCATCAAAACAAGCACAAGAAGGGCAGACATCTCAGCCCCCTCCTCAAGTCATCAATCTTGAGGAGACTGTTCCTACTACTGTGCCTCCACCTCAGCAGGCTGAACAAACAGCCACATCTACTTCAGCAGCACCCATCAGCACAGATCAGAGCCTAGATATGCAGAAGCTAAAGAATGAAATACAAATTTTGGAAGCCCAGATGACGGAGCTGAATGAAACTAAGGAAAAGCTGGCCAAGGTAAATGAAAGGCATGATAAGACAAAGAGAGAAGTGGGAGAAAAGGCCAAGGAAATCAAAGCCCTTAAAGACAAAATCAAGGAGCTTGAGAATGAGCTCAAGCTAGATAAAATCATAGCTGAGATCAGAGCAATGATATGGTCCAATATTGGTAAATCCATCAACAACCAATGGCCATACATCGAGACAATCCATGAGCAACTAGAGCTCATTCCAAAGGCACAGAGGGAAATCCGAACATCAAGGGCCTTATTGGGAAATATGCCTGAAGTTGCTACAAGAATGATCAATGTGCTCAATCACAAAACAAGTTCTCAGTTGGCCACCATGGGAATTGCAAATAGAACTGAGACTATTCAAATGATCAAGAGGGTTCTTACTCTTAGAAGTCTAGTGCAGACATTGGACAGGAGAACCCAGGATATGCAGACAGAGGTAAATAAGTTCATGGAGAAATTTCAGGTGTTGCAGAGTAGAGGACTCCCTAGCTTACTGAACAGCAGAGGGAAATTATTCACCCATGAACAGTATGCTAAAAGAGTAAATGTTTTTGCCTCAGCACAGGTCAATGAGAAGGCCAGCACTTCAGAAGACACAGGGCCTATTACAGGACAGATTTTCTATAGTAAGATAGAAAATCTGCTTTTTATAATGAATGAAATTAATCACTTGTTTGATGTAGCCCCAACTTTTTTCAAATATACAGAGGCTGAAGAGACAATGGAGGCCATCCTCAAGCATCAGCTCCCTACACAGGAATGGTGGACAGATGCAATCCAGAGAATTTTGTAAACAATAACTCATGCACCAACTTCTGTTTTTTCTACAAATTTTGATGAAAAGAACAGTCAACAAAGTCAGCAGGCATCATAAAATCAAAGCTGAGCCAACTCAGTGGATGTAGCGGCCAACAAAGCAAAAAAGGGAACCACAGCTGGCAAACCCGAGAATGCACTGCGCAGCCAAAAGTAAATGCGTATCTCCAGAATTAATACAGAGTAATGCAACCGACTCAGTGATACTCAAAAGTCAAAACAATGCTTTGACAGACATAAAGGGCATTTACGCTGCATTTATCATTGTAATAACTCCTTGCCTACTTTCTGAACACTACTGAAGATATTTTCTCTCTCTCAGATGACTCAATGCCTGAGATATTTTGTATACGCATTTCTATAAAGTCCCCTTCGCATAAGATTGCAAGGGTTGTTGTGAATTTCTCCTGAAGAGTCTCTTATGCTGTAATTGTTTTCTGAAAGTCAATAAAGGAAAGCAATGGAATTTCATGGATGCTTGATGTGCTGAAGATGTTCTGTTCCTGTTCATGATTGCTGGATCCCTGCGTATCTTACCATGCAATAAGTCTCTATAACTTTCTCCATGTTTAGTTTGTTTTGTTATAAATCCATATACGCTATCTGATTTCCGATATTAAGCAACAGAGAAAAAGAATAACTCCCAGGATTTGCTCACTGAGCACCCTGAGTTCAGTCTGTGTTGTTTATAAATGTTTTCTTCAGGTGTAATCTATATAAAGTGTGATTCTTAAGCTGCTGCACTTTCAGAATACATCTTTCATATTGGCCACTGACACAGGAATTCATACTTTGCTCCTGTGCTCTGCGTTCATTTTCATTTCACCAACATAACAGAAAATTCTTAATAGATTTCTGCTAGTTGACACATATCATCACTCAAGTTTAAATTTGTCTGTTAAATACACAATAGGCCTTGCAGTTAGAACATTACTCAACATATAAGATTATCTCACAGC
The DNA here is from genome assembly GCA_031772625.1 of Pinus tabuliformis. NCBI lineage: Eukaryota > Viridiplantae > Streptophyta > Pinopsida > Pinales > Pinaceae > Pinus > Pinus tabuliformis. The sequence goes on along the minus strand of CM062818.1, from coordinate 2,031,539,969 downwards.
ATCTAGACTCCATTGCCCAATGGAAACTCACCATCAAAGTATTACATCATAAGACCTGAAAGAGATCCCTCAACCAAAACACAAAACAAAACCTGAGCATAATAGCTAGCCTAAAACACCTTCATAACAGAGACAAATCATAAAGAGAGAGCCCTCTCTGGTTGCAGTTAGGCTAGGAACTGTAACCCAAAGATTGGTTAGTGGTTACCCCGGCCGTATTCCCTTGGGAGTCATAGGGAACAACCTGGGCGTTAACATAATTGGCGACTCTGCTGGGGACTTCTTAGGATTTTTCAATTACTATCTGTTTTCCAAAGTTACCATCAAACCTGAAATCAGCCAAGAGGCCTTAGAACTGTTTCTGCATCACATTAACAGCTTTAGGGAGGAGCTTGTTTGGGAAATCTTCGTCTTAGCTTTGAGAATATATAGCCATTCCAAAATCTTCATCCAGTCCTTGCAGATATAAAAACTTTCTACAAAATCCCAAAAACAGGTTGGAAGCTGGCTCCTAAGAAAAATCCTCGGCATACTAGGGCAAATCCTGACCCTAAACCACCCATCATTGTTGATAATCCAAATACCATCCAAAGAAACATCCGGAGACAGCAAAAACAGGAAGAGCCTGCTGATGCAAATATAAGTTCGGATCATCCCAGCCTCATTCCCACTCCTTGCAAAGTTCTTTTCCGGTCCACCCCTGGTTCCCCTAGTTCACCATCAACATCGCAAAGTCCTCCTCTCACATCTGCATCCACTGCACATACTCCTTTGACCAGTCTCCCACTAGCTGCTATCCCATTTGTTCCTATTAACCCTCTAAACCTCATAAATATGGCTAACAGGTATGCACCTCTGCAGATACCAGCTAATGCTGCGGCCTTACCTCAAGATTATCAAAGTAAAATCTCATATTTTGACTCAAATGGCTCTCTAACAGCTATCCAGCATGCCAAGAAGATGCAAGACCACTTTGAGACCTATGAAATAGATGATGACACTGTCAGAATGAGAATTTTTGTTCAAAGTTTAACTGGGGATGTTAGAACTTGGTTCAGATCCCTCAATGCAAACTCCATTACAACACCTGATCAGCTTTACGAAGCTTTTACTGAGAGATGGGAGAAGAAGAAAGATCCTCTCCACGTACTTGGTGAATATGACACTATTAAGAGAGGTCCTCAGGAGACAGTTTTGGAATATTGTGCTAGGTTTAACAATGTATATAATGCTATTCCACAGAACTTAAGGCCCCCTCCTGATTTAGCCCTATATAAATTCCCTGATGGTTTTGACCCTGATATGGCCTATCAGTTGAAAGAAAGAGATCCTCCAACCCTTGAAGAAGCTCAAAGGGTTGCTGTCACAGTGGAAGCTAACCTAATTGCCAAAAGAAACAGGGCAAAGTTGGAGAAAAGGACTGCCTTTAAAGAAGAACCTTCGGGCTTTGATCAAAAGCTGGATGCAATACTAAATAGCATGAAGAGATTGGGTGAAAGAGTGGAATCAGTTGAAAGAAAGTCATCATGGGAAGCATCACAAAGCAACCCTCCTAGAAATCCGAATTTTAGGAGAACTCAGAACCCAAACATAGGAAAGACAAGTGCTGACCAAGACATTAGACCCCCTTTTCAAGAAAATTATGCAGAAACTTCCACATCTAATGAACTTAACCAAGATCCGGAGATTAACTTAATGGGTCTGGATGGTAAAAGCCATGTTTTCTTAACACAAGAGGACCATGAGGAGGATGAAATCAAAATATTCCAAACTAAATCAGGAGAATCCTTTGATTTTAAACAAGGATATGATAGTGCTGTCTATGAAGTTCACAAACAATACAAGCTAAGGAGTAGGACTGTAAATGTAAATCAGCCTGAAAAGATAAAAGATAAACAGCAGTCTAAAGGAACCATAGTCACAGAACCTAATGACAAAACAAACTTGCCTACAGAAGAAGTGGTGGTTGAAGAGGTCACCACACTTTTGTCACCACTAAAACGGCCTATGGCAACCTCGTCCTCTCACCCTGACTTAGATATCACCCCTCCAGACATGAGCAAAAGGGGCAGGTCTCAAAGTCAAGATGAAAACCAACAAGAAGATGTAATGAGCAAAGAAAGGGCTGCTATCCATAACTCCAAAACCCAAGCTGATAAACCTTTTGACCTAGGCACAGAGATTGGCAAGCTAAAGATAGCAATTCCCCTCTCAGAGCTAGCCAAGCATGACATCTATAAGCAACAGATCAAGAAATCTCTTCAATTCACTAATAGCAAAGATGATGTAAATGTGCTAGATGACACTCCGGAATTACTGTTTGGCCCAGAGGTAGATGGAAAAACAATGGTCACAGGGATATTACCTTTTTATGTCAGCTTGCATGTTCATGATAAAATACTGCATAATGCAATGTTCGACTCAGGCGCCTCTCACAACCTTATGCCAAAAGCAGTCATGGAAAGATTGAACTTGGATATAACAAGACCATACAAAGACCTGTTTTCCTTTGATTCTAGCCAAGTCAAATGTTTAGGCCTAATAAAAGATTTATGTGTATCCCTGGTTCAATACCCTAATAAAACCATTCTAATGGATGTTGTAGTCGCTGATATCCCACCTAAATATGGGATGCTGTTATCAAGATCATGGGGAGCCAAACTCCAAGGCTCCCTGCAATTAGATATGTCATATGCCACCATCTCTGTCTTTGGACAACCAAAAAGACTTTACAGGGAGACACTCATGAAGTACATGGTCAGCAGTGAAGAAAAGCCTCAAAATTTTCCAATATATGCTGTCCATTCAGACATAGACTCCTTCATTCTCTTCAATGACAGTGCAAGCCTCTCAAACAATGATATTGGAACTAAGAAACTCTTGCAAGAACAAAACATTAATCAAGCAAGTAGCACCCATAAAACATCAATCAGTCCAACAATAGACATTATCCCTCCTCTAGTTGTCAAAGATTGTCAAACAAGTGATGAAACTGTCCTAGAAAACAAGCGGGAAAAGAAACCCCAACTCCTGCTTACATGGCCATCCCATGAACAGATTTTTAAACCTCCTTTTCAACAAGATATCCTGTGGGTCCTAGAATTTGATGGCTCGGTTAACAAGTTAGGGGCAGGAGCTGGAGTTTGGATACATAACAAAGGGAAAGACCATGCAGAAGGCAGGGCTTATAGATTAAATTTTAGATGCACTAATAACATGGCAGAATATGAGGCTCTATTACTAGGTCTCAAACTAGCAAAGTCATTACAAGCTCCTAGGCTTTCCATCATGGGAGATTCTGATCTAGTAATTCAACAAGTGAAAGGAAGTTTTGTCACCAATGACAAAAGGTTGAGATCTTACAGATCTGCTGTAATTGAAATGTTGGAGACTTTCTCTGAGTTCTTTATCACAAAAATTTCAAGGGGCCACAATCTCCACGCACACAGTTTGGCAACATTTGCCAGCACATTCAAATTCCCACTAGAACCCAATAACTGTTTTACAGCCGAGGTCAGATACAGACCCTCTATTCCAAACAATGTCAAAGAATGGCAAGTATTTGAGAATGATATGCAAATAAACAATTTTCTAACCTCACAACAAGAGTTTGCAGGATTAAATATTGACACTGAATCAGCAAGTCAATCACAAATACTTGATGAAGCAAGTCAATCACAAATACAGTTCCAACAGATGGTTCATCCAATATCACCTAGAACAGCAAAACAATTACTGAATCCAACCATTTTCAATAATCAAAACATTCAGCAAATTCACCAAATTGACTGTGAAGAGGTGAGCAACGCTGAAGCTGAAATCATACAACTCAAAGACAACTTCCTTCCAGTAGGCCTTACCCCACTAGAGGACATTTTTGATTCAAATGATGTCCCCAGGAAGCCAAAGATGCAGCCATTAGACGCAGCAGTTGAAGAATGCAACATTGGTACTATTGACAAGCCTAAAATAATAAAGCTATCTGCTTCTTTGCCCCCTGATCAAAAACCCAAATACATTGACCTCTTTAAAGAGTTTCAAGATGTTTTTGCATGGGGTTATGAGGATCTAAAGTCCTATGATACCTCTGTCATCCAGCATACCATTCCCCTCAAGCCTAATCAAAAACCATTCAAACAAAAATTGAGAAGGATCAATCCTATGCTCCTTCCTTCTATTGAAAAAGAGTTGCATAAAATGTTCAAAGCTGGTATCATAGCACCAATCAGATTCTCTGAATGGATTTCCAACTTAGTCCCTACAAGGAAAAAGACTGGTGAGATTAGACTTTGTGTAGACTTAAGGAATCTGAATCAAGTATCACTCAAAGATAACTACCCTTTACCCAAAATGGATCACATTCTCCAAAGAGTGGTGGGGGCTTCAAAGATGTCATTGCTTGATGGATTCTCAGGCTTTAATCAAATCCTAGTACACCCTGATGATCAAGACAAAACTGCATTTACAACCCCATGGGGAACTTTCAAGTATGTAAAAATGCCCTTTGGATTGAAAAACGCAGGGGCAACTTTTCAAAGAGCAATGGACATTGCTTTTGCAAAAGAGATTCATGACTTCCTAGTCATTTACTTAGATGATCTTACACCCTTTTCAAAATCCGACCAAGAACATCTGAAACATTTGAGACAGATTTTCCTAACATGCAGGAAATATGGTATTTCTTTAAATCCCAAGAAGTCATTATTTGGCTTGGAAGAAGGGAAACTCTTAGGGCACATTATTTCAAAAGATGGCATAAGAATTGATCCAGACAGGATACAAGCTATCCTACAAATGCCTCACCCAAGGAATGTCAAGGAGTTGCAGGGATTCTTAGGAAAAATTAACTTTTTAAGAAGGTTTATCCCAAACTTAGCAGAACTAATCAGATTATTAAACAATATGCTAAAGAAAGATTCAAAGGTAAAATGGACTGTTGAAGCAAAACAAGCCTTTGAAAGTATAAAATTGGCCCTGACTCAAACCCCAGTGTTAACCAATCCTCAGTTTGACAGAGACTTTATCATCTTCTCTTTTGCCTCCCAGCATACTATTGCTGCTGTTTTATTACAGAAAGATGATCAAGGGAATGAGAAGCCTATTGCCTTCTTCAGCAGGGCTCTTAGAGATGCCCCTCTAAAGTATCAAATTATGGAGAAACAAGCCTATGCTTTGATCAAAGCTATTAAAGACTTTAGGATTTACATCCTTTACTCCCACGTTGTGGCTTATGTACCAAGTCCTATTGTCAAAGACATTCTCACCCAAGAAAACTTAGAGGGCAGAAGAGGAAAATGGATTGCAAACATACTAGAATTTGACATTGAAATAAAACCTACAAAGCTAATAAAAGGGCAAGGCTTGGCCAAATTAATGACAGAATCAAATTTCCAGGCCCTAGATATCAATCAGCTGGACAGTGAAACAGAGCTGGCGACTCCAAAGATCAATGTAGCCTTTGAACAATCTCCTTGGTACTCTGATATCTGTTATGTGTTGCAAAACCTGTGTGCTCCCCCAGGACTGTCCAGAACTAAGTGTAGGTTCTTAAAAATGAAAACATCAAGATTTTGTGTGATAGATGGAAATCTGCTTTGGAAAAACCATGAAGGTATATTGCTGCACTGTCTAATGGAGAATGAAACTAACAATATCATGCAAGACTTCCATGCAGGAGACTGTGGTGGACATTTGTACTGGAAGTCCACTGTGGACAAGATACTGAGGGCTGGTTATTACTGGCCCACCATGTTCTCTGATGTGAAGAAATTCACAGCCTCATGCCACAAATGCCAACTCTTTGAGGGCAAAAGACAGTTGCTGCCACTTCCCTTAAGACCCATTGCAACAGAGAGACCTTTCCAACAATGGGGCTTGGATTTCATTGGGGAAATTCATCCCTCATCTTCAGGCCAACACAGATGGATTTTAACAGCAACAGACTACTTCACCAAGTGGATTGAAGCTGCCCCATGCAGACAAGCAAATGACTCAGTAATCATTCAGTTTTTGGAAAACAATATACTGGCTAGATTTGGCTGTCCAGACAAGATAATAACAGACAATGCTGCTGCCTTCAGATCCAAGAAAATGGTGAACTTCTGCCATAAATTTCACATTACTTTGGGCCATTCTACTGCTTACTATCCTCAAGGAAATGGCCTTGCTGAATCATCAAACAAAAGTTTAATCAATATCATAAAGAAGGTGCTGGAAGAGAACAAAAAGAACTGGCATAAGAAACTAGTCAATGCTTTATGGGCAGACAGACTAACAACAAAAAGATCAATTGGGACCAGCCCATATGAGTTAGTCTATGGATTAGAAGCCAAATTTCCTTCATCACTAGGAGTGCCGGTTATGAAGCTTCTGCAAGAGAGTCAAGCAGAGCCCAATGATATGCAAAGGAGGATCAATCAGATAATCTGTTTACAGCAAACTAGAGAACAAGTTTTCAGCAGAGTGCAGATATTACAAGAAAAATTGAAAAAGGCCTTTGATAGAAGAACCAAAGCAGAAGATTTCAATGTGGGGGACAAAGTCTTAAAGTGGGATGCAAGAAGAGAAGAGAAAGGAAAACATGGAAAATTTGATTCTCTATGGAGAGGACCATTTGCTGTCCAAGCAGTACAAGGTAACAACACCTACTTCCTTAAAGGTCTGACTGAAACTGACTTGGATGAAGGTCCTGTCAATGGCAGGATGCTGAAGCACTATTTTGACTATTCCCCATGAGTGGAATCTAAGGATTCCTTGTATATATGCAGATGTACATATTGTTTTCTGTTTTAAATTGTAAAATGCAGTTTTCTAAGTAATTCACCAACCAGCAATAAGGCAAATAGAATCAGAGGTCTTCCAAGAAAGAAGCACACAATTTTGACACATTAATGCAGCAAATTTCAAAGATCGGTATGGGCAGCTAAAGAGCAAGGCAATCTGACCTGCTGTTCTTGGTCTTTCAAAGAAAAAACCATCCCCATGTGGAGCCACTGTTGGATACCTATACCAATAGGTTTCATATTTCATGATTGGCAAGAGAAAGTCCAAATATGCTCTGCTTTGAGTTCACAAAGATCCCATATTTCCTAGAGAGCAAGAAGGTGTGTAAAGTGTTTCAATGTTGATGACCTTATTTTCAAATTTTGATGGATGATCCAACAGTTTAATCTGGATCATGCCATGTGTTCAATTTTATGCTATAGAATAGAGAAAGAAGTCTGTCCAAACAGCTGAATCTTGGCAGACAACTAGTTTAGGTAGAGAAGAAAAGGCTCCCAACAGCCTAATCTGGGACCTTGGAAGAGATAAGGGTAGAAGTAGATAGAGAAAGCAAAAGAAAAAGCCAAAGAAAAGAAAAGGCAAGTAAGGGTCTGCAAGTCCAAGTGCACCCTCCAAGAAGAAATAAAAATGCTAGGTAAGTAGCTGGGTAGGTAGTTGGGGTTGCAGAAAGGTTATCCCCATCATTGCAAGAACGGTGATGGTGGGCATCAAAGCAAAAGATTACAGCAGGAAGCATGACTAATTTCCCTCATTCCCCTCCAATTTCATTTCTAACATTCCCCCATCAGCCTAGATTCATGGAAAAGACTAAGGTTTCATGGTGGTTCTTAACCTTTAAGAAGCCACATTTCTTGTCTAAAGATCTTTTCATTTTGATCTACTCTTAAAACCAAGTTTGTTTCATATAAACTTAATGGTTTCTCCCTCCACTTACCCCCTCCTCCATACTAACACTAACCCTACTATATAAATCCCTTATATCACCTTTTTCCCTAATATTACTAACACCAAGGTGTATAAATCCCAAAATCTTATAAATACCCCCCCCTTGGCATTATAGCCAATAAAGTCTCGAGTCAGGAATCAAATGACACCAGGTCATGTTGATGAACCTATGCCAACTACCCCTTCCCCTTCATGAGCTGATTCCTCTATTTTGACCCCTTTTGCACATAAAAAACCCCTAAAGGGCTTAAATTCCACCTTTACCCGCTTCAAAGGGCAAAAAACATGAAAAAACCCACTTTCCGCCGTATAACCAAGGTTAAGCGCATGCAAATCGTTTTTTCGAAATACATTGAAAACCCGTTCAAAACATGTTTATTTGCCTCCGCCCGCTTCCGTATACACTGCCCATGTCACCTCCCCGATGACCGTTGGATCAGGCCCTCCAGATCCGACGGCCCTGATCGCGTCGGAGTCCTTCCGACGTCCGACAGTTATGCGTACTATCCCCCTGTCATATCAGCCATCCGACCACCGTCCGATCAACCTCCGTAGATCTAACGATCACCATGACGTCGGAGCTCATCCGTTGCCCGAAACTTATCTCCCGACGTCCGTATTTTGAGTACGTCACTCCGCTGCCACGCGCCCTCACCACAATGCGTCGGAGGTACAACTGCAAATACCGCCCCCGTACAAGAAACGGTGCGATACGAAACCACTGTCGGTTTCCGGGTTCCCCATCCCGCCTGCTCACGTCATCGCCGTGTCATCAACATGTCATCGCTCCGTCACCCAGGTACGCTGTCCCGTCAGTCTCTTGCCCTGCCATTGGTCCACCTGTCCTGCCATCTCACTGCCCCTGTGGACCAACCAGACCCCGCCACGTCACCCGATGACGTCAGCATGACGTCATCCGACCTTGACCCCACCAATGACGTCATGCTGACGTCAGCACGGATTCGCGCCAAAAGCACCAAAAGGTCTATTTTAGCCAAAAATTCGTGTTTTTTACCATTTTTGTGCATTCGTCGTTGTTGTGTTCTGCATGCAAAACTACGTTTAAACCTGCACCAGCCGCGGAAAAGAGTTTCCTGACCACCGGAACGTCAATTTCCTCAGCGCCAACAAGCTCTGACCGATCCAAATCTACAGGTATTCCTCATTTGAGCTCTGAAACTCCATTTTCACTGCATTTCGCATGTCAATGAGTAACAGACCTTAAGACTCCAATTTCACCGTTAAATACCATCAAGTTGACATTTAAATTGAACCAGAGCCGTCACTAAGCTACTGTCAAGCCAATTGTAGGCAATTCGAAAGAAAACTGTCACTGGTTCGCGCAATCGTGAACCCGTCACCTGCAGGAGAAAAATACACCGCAAAAGAGTATCCTCTGAACATTTCCGCCACCCACCTAATCACACAGAGGCAGTATTTCAACTGCTGCAGCCTTACTTCCACCTTTCACTTACAAAACCATCATTCTCTGCAAGAAACCTTGTTGGTGTTACTCTGCATAGTAACACAGTCCTTGAGCAAGCAGAAATCCTAAAGAAGAGCCATGGACCCCCCTGTAGCCCCTATAGCCCTCAATGTGGCTCCCCTGAATGTCCCTAATAGAACATTTGACACCAGAGCATTAGCAGACTTGGACTACAAGATATCAGAGGAGATGTTGAGCAGAAGCAGGTTCCATTTGCAAATCCTAAATGAAATAAAGATCAAACATGAGAGGGGGACAGACATCCTGGGAATTTGGGATTCATTCCTCCCAATATTCAAGCTTCCTCAGGTTAATCAATTCCCTGAGCTTGTACACTTAGTTGCTGACCACTATGATGCATCCCAGAGGGCAGTGCTGGACTCTTCAGGCTCAATTCTGTTCCTCATTACCCCTGAAGCCATCAGGGAGATGTTGCAGTTCGAGACAGATCAAAAGTTGGTTCCTCTATCATTAGCTGATTTAATAGTACAGGGAGCCAGGATAACAGAGGCACAAATCACAAAGCTTAATCAGATTTTCATCAAAGCTGATACTGTGCAAATTCCTCCCATCCATTATGTCTACCTCAACCAGTTGGGCTTAGACCTTGTTGACATGATCAGTCCCATCCTGGGATATGATTCAGTGGAGTATGTGGATGAAACTGTTCTACAAATGATGCTTATGTTTTCCCCAGGAAAGAAGCCAATCCACTATGATTATGCCACATACATATCAGATAAGATGCATGATCAATTGATGAATTTATCAAGAGAAAGGGTATTTAGATACACCTCGTACCTATATCATCTGCTCCTATACTTCCAGCATGATAAGTTCTCCTTCCCAAAGAAGAGAGAAGATGCACAGGGCAATCTGAGATCAGTAGTGTATTGGACATCCGTTTTTCACATAGTGAGCTGTTCTCCATACACCTACTGCGAATTTATTGATCTTTTCATCCATCCAGCCTTGACTCTACTGTTGGGTTCACCCCTCCCAGATTGACAGACGAAATGCAAAGACTCCTGCATTTATCAAAAGCATACAGTATTGGGGATTGGTATTTCTACCAACACCACACCGTTATCAGACTATATGGGTGTGAGTTGCCCCCATTTAAACTACCTAGATTTGTGCCTATGAGGTTACTTGCCTTGGAATACTTCAGGCAGTTTGGTTATGTGGATATGCTCCACTTTTCAGGAAAAGGTAAGAAGGCACAGTTAAAAATCAGAAATCAACTTGGCCATTTACTTCTCAATGAGAGGGATGAAGGGTGGAGAGAGGCAGATAGAATACTTGGGTGCCTTGGTCTCAAATACAGCTTCATATGGAAACCCTATGACCCCAATAACTTCATTACAATGAGGAGGCTCAAATACAAATTATCTGCCTATGGTCATTATAGCCTTCCTCACTTAGAAAAATATGCCAACCAAAGCAAGTGGAGAAGAGGAACTTTAGAAGAAGATGTGACTCAAGAAGAGCTTAATCAAAGAGCTCTAAGAAACCTCAAGAAGATGGCTGACCTTGAGTTTTATTCACAGGTCACCTCACTGCCAAGCACACAAACTGGAGCAGCAGCGTCTTCTTCAACTGCCCAACATCAAGCTACAAGAACTGGTGAAAACATCTCAGAAAAGGGCAAAGGCAAAGAGATGGAGCAGGAACAGCAGGAACAGCAACTAAAACAACAGCAGCAAGCAGAAGGGCTGCAGCAAGGGCAGCAAGAAGAACCAGAACAGCAAGAGCAACAACATCAAGAAGAACAAAGGCAGGAGCAGTCTGCCCAGCAAAAGGAAACAGTGGAGACTCCTCAGACCACTGAAAAAACGGGGCCTACAAGACAAGACACTACCTTTGATGCCTCGGTCCTCCAAACCCCTCAAAAGGAGGATACATTTGTCTTTAGAAAAAGAGACAGAGAGACTCCCCTGACATCCTCTATAGACCAGGGAGAGAAAAGACAGAGACTCAATGATTTTCCAGAGGAGGATATAGCAATAAGAGAAGCATTGGGCATGGGCCCACCCAGCAGAGAAACTTCAGCAAGTTCCTTCCAGCAGGAACAAGACAGGACCATGGGAGGGGAGGTCAGCTCCTCCAGCCAGCAGAAAGAGGGACAAGTAAGCATCAAGCAGCAGTTTATAGACATCAAGAGGAGGAGTGACCCTGTCAAGGTACAATTGTACAATCACCTGCTAAACATGGCTCCTTCCAATCAGCAGAGACTTATGTCTGCTTTTGATGTAAGTGAAGGCAAATTGACAATGAGTCACTTTATGCCTACAGCACTCCGGCCACAATCCACTGCTGACTACCTTAGGACCAACCTAGAGGTACTTGCCAAAGACATACACCCTATGGACAAAATTGAACTGCATAAGCAAACTGGAGAAATGGTGTATGCTTCATTGGCCGACAAGACTTTGGATAATTACAAACTAACCAGCAGTCTGAATGCCACAGCTTCCCAGCTAGAACTGGAGAGGGCCTCTTCTCAGGCCAAAGACAACAGGATAAGAGCCCTGGAGGAAATCATTGTAGAAATTGGGCACAATCCCAATGACATCAAAGGGATACAAGAGATCCTGAAACTTAGAGATGCAGACATGGCTGCACTAAGAAAGAAGATCAAAATTCCAGCCACTATCCATCCACAGACTGATGAGGTAGCAAAGCAAAGGTATGAGCAGGATTCTACTGCCCTACTAGTTTCCATTTACAAAGAGCTTGTGAAGGCACAAGAAAAATTAGGGCAATATGAAGCTACACAAGCACCTCTACAAGCATCATCAAAACAAGCACAAGAAGGGCAGACATCTCAGCCCCCTCCTCAAGTCATCAATCTTGAGGAGACTGTTCCTACTACTGTGCCTCCACCTCAGCAGGCTGAACAAACAGCCACATCTACTTCAGCAGCACCCATCAGCACAGATCAGAGCCTAGATATGCAGAAGCTAAAGAATGAAATACAAATTTTGGAAGCCCAGATGACGGAGCTGAATGAAACTAAGGAAAAGCTGGCCAAGGTAAATGAAAGGCATGATAAGACAAAGAGAGAAGTGGGAGAAAAGGCCAAGGAAATCAAAGCCCTTAAAGACAAAATCAAGGAGCTTGAGAATGAGCTCAAGCTAGATAAAATCATAGCTGAGATCAGAGCAATGATATGGTCCAATATTGGTAAATCCATCAACAACCAATGGCCATACATCGAGACAATCCATGAGCAACTAGAGCTCATTCCAAAGGCACAGAGGGAAATCCGAACATCAAGGGCCTTATTGGGAAATATGCCTGAAGTTGCTACAAGAATGATCAATGTGCTCAATCACAAAACAAGTTCTCAGTTGGCCACCATGGGAATTGCAAATAGAACTGAGACTATTCAAATGATCAAGAGGGTTCTTACTCTTAGAAGTCTAGTGCAGACATTGGACAGGAGAACCCAGGATATGCAGACAGAGGTAAATAAGTTCATGGAGAAATTTCAGGTGTTGCAGAGTAGAGGACTCCCTAGCTTACTGAACAGCGGAGGGAAATTATTCACCCATGAACAGTATGCTAAAAGAGTAAATGTTTTTGCCTCAGCACAGGTCAATGAGAAGGCCAGCACTTCAGAAGACACAGGGCCTATTACAGGACAGATTTTCTATAGTAAGATAGAAAATCTACTTTTTATAATGAATGAAATTAATCACTTGTTTGATGTAGCCCCAACCTTTTTCAAATATACAGAGGCTGAAGAGACAATGGAGGCCATCCTCAAGCATCAGCTCCCTACACAGGAATGGTGGACAGATGCAATCCAGAGAATTTTGTAAACAATAACTCATGCACCAACTTCTGTTTTTTCTACAAATTTTGATGAAAAGAACAGTCAACAAAGTCAGCAGGCATCATAAAATCAAAGCTGAGCCAACTCAGCGGATGTAGCGGCCAACAAAGCAAAAAAGGGAACCACAGCTGGCAAACCCGAGAATGCACTGCGCAGCCAAAAGTAAATGCGTATCTCCAGAATTAATACAGAGTAATGCAACCGACTCAGTGATACTCAAAAGTCAAAACAATGCTCTGACAGACATAAAGGGCATTTACGCTGCATTTATCATTGTAATAACTCCTTGCCTACTTTCTGAACACTACTGAAGATATTTTCTCTCTCTCAGATGACTCAATGCCTGAGATATTTTGTATACGCATTTCTATAAAGTCCCCTTCGCATAAGATTGCAAGGGTTGTTGTGAATTTCTCCTGAAGAGTCTCTTATGCTGTAATTGTTTTCTGAAAGTCAATAAAGGAAAGCAATGGAATTTCATGGATGCTTGATGTGCTGAAGATGTTTTGTTCCTGTTCATGACTGCTGGATCCCTACGTATCTTACCATGCAATAAGTCTCTGTAACTTTCTCCATGTTTAGTTTGTTTTGTTATAAATCCATATACGCTATCTGATTTCCGATATTAAGCAACAGAGAAAAAGAATAACTCCCAGGATTTGCTCACTGAGCACCCTGAGTTCAGTCTGTGTTGTTTATAAATGTTTTCTTCAGGTGTAATCTATATAAAGTGTGATTCTTAAGCTGCTGCACTTTCAGAATACATCTTTCATATTGGCCACTGACACAGGAATTCATACTTTGCTCCTGTGCTCTGCGTTCATTTTCATTTCACCAACATAACAGAAAATTCTTAACAGATTTCTGCTAGTTGACACATATCATCACTCAAGTTTAAATTTGTCTGTTAAATACACAATAGGCCTTGCAGTTAGAACAGTACTCAACATATAAGATTATCTCACAGCATCTAGACTCCATTGCCCAATGGAAACTCACCATCAAAGTATTACATCATAAGACCTGAAAGAGATCCCTCAACCAAAACACAAAACAAAACCTGAGCATAATAGCTAGCCTAAAACACCTTCATAACAGAGACAAATCATAAAGAGAGAGCCCTCTCTGGTTGCAGTTAGGCTAGGAACTGTAACCCAAAGATTGGTTAGTGGTTACCCCGGCCGTATTCCCTTGGGAGTCATAGGGAACAACCTGGGCGTTAACAACTGACATACCTCCTAAGTATGGTATGCTCTTGTCCAGATCCTGGGGGGCCAAACTCCAAGGATCTTTGCAATTAGATATGTCCTATGCAACCATTTCAGTCTTTGGGCAACCAAAGAGATTATACCATGAAACATTGATGAAATATGTGGTAAGCAGTCAAGAGAAACCCCAAAACTTCCCAATCTATTCAATACACTCTGACATGGATTCATTTATTCTCTACAATGCTGACATCTGCAGCAAGGCTTATTCTGAACTATTAATAGCAGCAGAAGCAGAGAAATTAAATGAACAATGTGCCCCTCAAGACCAAAGCACTTTAGGCATAACTGATATAAAGAAGGAGTATGATGTATCAAGTGGCTTGCAAGAAACCAACCTGCCCATGATCCAACTTACTAAAAATCTCAATCCAAGTCTTGATCATGAAACCTTATGGTACTTAGAATTTGATGGCTCTGTAAACAAGTTAGGAGCTGGGGCAGGAATCTGGATCCATGATGTGCACAATGACCAGGCTGAGGGTCATGCATACAAGTTAAACTTCCGATGTACAAACAATATGGCTGAGTATTAGGCCCTTTTGTTAGGTCTCAAACTCATAAAAAATTTGGGTGCAACCAAAGTTTCAGTCTTAGGAGATTCAGATCTAATCATACAACAAATCAAAGGAAACTTTACCACAAATGATCTAAGGTTGAGAGCATATAAGGCAGCAGCTATTCAGGTACTTGATACCTTCTCACAATCACAGTTGACTAAAATTTCTAGAGAACTCAATCTACATGCTCACAGCTTGGCAACCTTTGCTAGCACTTGTAAGCTGCCTTTCAAACCCAATCATACTTTTACTGCTGAAATCAAACACAGGCTGGCAGTTCCAGACAACATCAAAAACTGGCAAGTCTTTGAGAGTGACACTCAGATAAATAATTTCCTCACTCTAAAAGAGGAATTCTCTAGCATTAACATTGACTCAATCACTGGAGATGATCAACAACAAGCACACACAAATACACAGAAAATATCAGCTGAAACAGTTGATCTGGTTTTGCACCCTACCACCTTCAATAACGAAAGTATACAAAAGTTGAGTCAAATAGATGAAGATGAACTGGCTGAAACAGAAGCAGAGGTAATTGAGATAAAAGATTATTTTCTGCCCACAGGTTTAACCCCTTTGGAGGACTTTATTGATTCAAATGATATCTCAAGAAAACCAAAAATGCAACCATTGAATGCTGAAATTGAAGATTGTAACATTGGGACTACAAAAAATCCCAAAATGATAAAGTTATTCAAAGCATTACCACCTAAGCAGAAACTGAAATACATTGAGTTATTTAAAGAGTTCCAAGATGTCTTTGCCTGGAGCTATGAGGACCTCAAATCTTATGAAACGTATGCTCCTTCCTCTCATTGAAAAAGAGGTGAAACGTATGTATCAAGCAGGAATCATTGCTCCAACGAGATTCTCAGAATGGATTTCAAATCTAGTGCCTACTAGGAAAAAGACAGGAGAAATCAGACTATGTGTTGACCTAATAAATTTAAACAAAGCATCTCTCAAAGACCACTACCCCTTACCAAAAATGGATCATATCCTACAAAGGGTAGTGGGAGCCTCTAGGATCTCATTATTAGATGGTTTCTCAGGATTCAATCAAATTCTAGTACACCCAGATGACCAAGACAAAACTGCCTTCACAACACCTTGGGGAACTTTCAAATATGTCAAAATGCCTTTTGGGCTTAAAAATGCAGGGGCCACCTTCCAAAGAGCAATGTATATAGCCTTTGCTAAGGAAATTCATGATTTTCTAGTGGTATACCTGGATGATCTATCTGCCTTCTCAAAATCAGATCAAGAACACTTAGAACACTTGAGGCAGGTTTTCACAATTTGTAGAAAATATGGCATATCTTTAAATCCAAAGAAATCACTGTTTGGGCTAGAGGAAGGTAAACTCTTGGGACATATAATCTCAAAAGATGGTATTAGGATCGATCCAGACAGAATTCAAGCCATCCTACAAGTACCACATCCAAGAAACATCAAGGAACTACAAAGCTTTCTAGGAAAAATCAACTTCTTGAGAAGGTTCATTCCAAATTTGGCTGAGCTCACAAGACTGTTAAACAACATGCTGAAAAAGGACTCCAAGGTCAAATGGACCATAGAAGCTAGACAAGCCTTTGAGGATATTAAAAGAGCATTGACAAACACACCAGTCCTAACAAGCCCTAGATTTGATAGAGATTTCATCATTTTTTCCTTTTCTTCTGAGCATACAATTGTTGTTGTTCTGCTACAAAAAGATGACCAAGGCTGTGAAAAACCTATTGCATTCTTTAGCAGAGCTCTTAGGGATGCCCCCTTGAAATAACTGATCATGGAAAAACAAGCCTATGCATTGGTGAAAGCAATCAAGGACTTTAGAATCTATATCCTGTACTCCCACATCATTTCCTATGTCCCAAATGCAGTAGTGAAGGACATTTTGACCCAAGAAGGAATTGAAGGTAGGAGGGGAAAATGGATTGCCAAAATTTTAGAATATGACATGGAAATCAAGCCTACCAAACTAATAAAAGGACAGGGTCTAGCCAAGTTGATGGCTGAAACCAATTGCCAAGCCCTTGACATTAATGAACTGGACAATGAATAGGAGATGGCGACTCCACAGATCAACCAAGCCTTTATGCAATCCCCCTGGTATACTGATATATGTTTTGTATTGTTAAACCTGCAAGCTCCCCCAGGGTTGTCCAAAACTAAGAAAAGGTTCTTGAAAATGAAAGCATCAAAATTTTGTATTATGGACAGTGTTTTGTTTTGGAGAAATCATGAAGGAATCTTACTTAATTGCTTAACATTGGATGAAACTGACAACGTCCTCAAATAATTTCATGCAGGTGACTGTGGAGGACACTTATACTGGAAATCCACAGCTGATAAAATCCTAAGGGCTAGTTTTTATTGGCCCTCCTTGTTTACTGATGTAAGAAAATTTGTAATGTCTTGTCACAAATGTCAAATCTTTGAAGGGAATAGAAAGCTGTTGCCTTTACCACTCAAACCTGTTTCAAATGAGAGACCATTCCAGCAATGGGGTTTGGATTTTATTGGTGAAATTCACCCCCCATCCTCTGGCCAGCATAGGTGGATTCTGACTGCTACAGACTATTTCACCAAATGGATAGAAGTTGTCCCCTGTAGGCAGGCCAATGACTCCATTATCATACAATTTCTAGAGACCAACATCTTGTCCAGGTTTGGCTGTCCAGGCAAAATTATCACAGACAATGTTGTCGCTTTCAAGTCCAAAAAAATGATCAACTTTTGCCACAAATATCATATGATCTTAGGTCATTCCACAGCTTATTATCCTCAAGGCAATGGCCTAGCTGAGTCTTCCAATAAAAGCCTAATCAACATCATTAAAAAAGTTTTGGAAGAAAACAAAAAGAATTGGCATAAGAAGTTAGTGAATGCTCTATGGGCAGATAGACTAACCACCAAGAGATCCATTGGCACAAACCCATATGAACTAGTTTATGGAATGGAAGCAAGGTTTCCTTCATCTTTAGGTGTTCCTGTAATCAAGTTGCTGCAAGAAATACAATTTGAGCCCAATGACATTCAGAGAAGGATCAATCAAACAATTCACCTACAACAGACGAGAGAGGAAGTTTATGAAAGAACCCAAGTACTGCAAGAAAAGCTCAAAAGAATATTTGACAAAAGAACCAAAGCTGAAGACTTCTCCATAGGAAACAAAGTCCTAAGATGGGATTCCAGGAGGGAGGACAAAGGAAAACATGGGAAATTTGACTTCTTATGGAAGGGACCTTATGTAATTTATGTTGTACAAGGTAATAACACTTATTTTCTAAAGAGCTTTGGCTCAAACACTGGGGAAGGCCCAGTCAATGGAAGGATGCTTAAGCATTACTTTGATCCCCTCTGATCAATCACTGCTCAATTGTATATTGTACATAAATTTGTATTTTCAGTATGTTTATTTTCAGCGGATAGATAGAGCTCCAAATGAAGCAGATTTAGAGAAAAATTAAGGTGCAACACTATTTTGATGAATATTATTCACCTTATCATGGGAAAATAAGAGAAGGTACTTGCAAACTATCTGGGAGATGAGAAACAATCAGACAACCAAGGCAAACAGGGCTGTAATTTCACAGCAGATCAGATTAAGGAGTATTGCATGCAAGTTTCATGGGTCCAGATGTTCAGTCTTCAACAAAAGGAAAGGTTAAACTGTAGAAGGGTTAAAAAAAAGAAGGCAATCTGACCTGCTGATCTTGACTTTTCATCTGGAAAAGTCATCCCCAAGTGGAGCCACTGTTAGCCTCCTATACCAATAGGGTTTCATATTTCATGATTGACAGTGGAAATGCTAAAAATGGTCATCTTTGATGAAACAAAGGTTCCATTTTTTGTGAACAAAGTAAAAAGTTAAAAAATGTAAAGAGGGTATGCCTTAAAAGAATAATCAAAAGGCAAGAAAATGAAATGGTCAAAAGAAAAAAGAATTGAAATGAACCCCAAAGAAAGACCAGGAAAGTGGCCAATCAAAATGCCACTGCTATCTTGATGGATGGCTCAACAGTTCAAGCTGGGCCATGCCATGTTTTAAACTGCTTGTTTTAGAGTAGGTAATGAGTACCTATTCAAACAGTTCAAGCTTGACAGATGACTAGCTGGATAGAGAAAGAAAGGAGCCCACTAGCTTAATCTGGGCCCCTGGAAGATATAAGGGTAGATTTAGATAGAAGGGCAGCAAAAAGAAAAGAGCATATGAGGGTTTGCAAGTCTAAATGCACCCTCCCTGAAGTAACAAAAAATGCTAGGTTCTAAGTTGGGTAGGTAGCCAGAAGTTGCAGAATCCTGATTCTATTCAGTTTTGGCCTTGATCAAGAAGGCATATGTTGGCAGTTGTAAAGGTATCTATGCAGCATTTTGAAGGCAAATATAGAAGCATGTCTGACTCCCCTGTTTTCCCCCAAAGACTCTCTTTCTAACATCCCATGGAGGACTTCAGGACTTTCCTAAACAATCCTCCTTGTATTTCTTCTTGGAAATTTCATGACAAGTTTGCACTTTCTTCTCCGAAAAGAAGCCACATTTCTTGTGTAAAATCATTCCCCATCAACTTCTAAACATCTAAGTTTAGTCACTAAACTTAGTTCTCTATTCCTCACTTCCAATCTCTCATATCCCCAATTCACATTGACTTCTAACCCTATTATTTAACTCCCTATGTTCCCCTTTTCCCCTACTACTAAATCACTGTTGTGAAAAAAGCCCACAAAATATGTAAATACCCCCCCCCTTTTTGGCATTATAGCCATATTTTCAAAGTTTGGAGAATCATACAGAATCAAAGGTTTTGTTGTATTTGGTTCATTTAAAGTCAGGGATTGAATTAACATTTGGTTAGTTTAATAACCTATTCCTACCCTTATCCCCTTTACAAACCTATCACAGTGCATTACCCACGCCATTTGTATAAAACCTTGTTAAAAAACCCACTTTTTCCGCTTTTCCAAAGTATGTTTCGGCGCGCTCACCACAAAAAAACAAAAAATATATTATTAAACCCCCGCCATATCCACCCATCACCTCCGCAGCCCGTCGACCATCGGATCCGGGCCCTCCCATCCGACAGCCCACGGTAATATCGGACCACCCCCGATGCCTGAACATTAGCGCCCGAAATCTGTCAGAGGGTGACGTGAGGGCTCGGACGCATGTCGCTGCTGGGTTGTGTCGGGCGGCCTCCTGCCAAAACCATACCCGTACTATGAGCGGTCTGATATTACCGCTTACCGCCCTCCTATTTCCGCCATACGTCACCCCTACGTCATTGTCGCTTCAGCATTACATTACCGCCCCATCCGCCATTGCACCGAGCTGTCTGCCATGTCACCTGTCCATGTAGAGCCACTCACTGGCCGCCACGTCATCATTCCGTACCCGACCCCACCTATGACGTCATCCAGCAAAAGGCGCCAAAGGCCAAATTTTCCCTATTTTGCCCAAAAAACTCGTTTTTTCGCGTTATTTGCAAAAATACTCACTGTACTCCTGCATGAGCGGTTAAGTTGCTTGTCCACCAACTCTCAAGACTACTTCCTTGCTGCTGGCGCCGTGAATTCACCTGTATATCAACGCCATTGTCATATTGAACCCAGGTATTTATTGGTTTCCCTCTGTGTACCTTGGTTCTTGTATAAATCCCTGAAACAAGCAAGAAAAGAGCGAAAACACAGTAATTACAAGGAATCCTCACTGACCAGTGTTTCTTTTCCACACTATAATCCCAAGTTCACCCACAGAGGTCCCCCATTGTGCCAAATTACCACAAATTCACAACTTATGGCGCATTTGTGAAACTGAACCATTGCCAAACAAGCTTACCGAACAAGCATTTCCCAATCCCAGTATTTGCTCGTTGAATCTCCCCCAGGAGCATTTCGACTCAGTTTCACCCCAATTTACCTTGTTCTCTCTGCAAATAATTGCCCTGCTCATTGAAATCCATTGCTCTGTAGTGTTGTGCCCAAGAAACAATTTCAAATACAATTCCAAGTATCAGTTAACCATGGAGACCCCTGTGGCATTAAACATTGCCCCATTAAATGCCCCACACAAAAACCTGGAATGGTTAGCCCTTGCTGACAGAGATTATCAAATGAGAGAAACTGTAGAGAGGGGAATCACATACCACATAGAAATAGTTTGTGAGTTGAGAACAAAGATGGTACAGACCTCCTGGGAATCTGGAAATCCAATTTGCCAATTTACTATATCCCTCAGGTCAATGCATTCCCTGACTTGATTCACCAATGCTGCACAAACTATGACCCCAATCAAAGAGTTGTTCTGAGTCCTTCAGGCTCTGTCTTGTTCCATATTACTCCTGAAGCCATAAACCAAATGCTGCAGTTCCAACCTACAAGGCCACTGGTTCCTCTTTCCATGCAGCTTTTATTAGAGCAAGGTGCCAAGCTCTCCAACTCACAAATTACAAGAATTGGCCAATTATTTATGCGCCTAGAGTACCAGCCCCGACAACCTCCCCCCTATCTACATGACTGGTTCAATGACATAGGGAGACTGCTGGTAGACATCATATCCTCCATCCTAGGGTTCAAGACCAGTGAGTTTGTAGATGATACAACACTGGTGGTGCTATCCATTTTTACCCCAAGACAGCCCCCTACTGTCCAGTATGACTATGCTACATTTATAGCCAACAAAATTCATGAACAGTTCATGAACTTGGAGAGAGAGAGGGTATTCAAGTACACCTCCTACATATATCATCTGCTATTATACAATCAGCCTGACATCTTTCTTGTCTCCCTCAAGAAGTTAGATGCAAAGGGAAACTGAAGATCTGTAATATTCTGGACATCAGTCTGTCATCACATTAATTATTCACCATACAACTACTGTGAGTTTATTGACCTATTCATTCATCCAGCCTTGTCACTGCTGCAGAGTTCCCCTCCTCCTAGACTCACTGATGATATGCAAAAAATCCTCCAGCTGTCCAAGAACTATAGCATTGGGGATTGGTACTTTTACCAAGACCACACAGTGATCGGGATATATGGATGTGAATTAGCACCATACAGGCTACCAAAGTATGTTCCCATGAGACTCTTTGCACTAGAATACTTCAGGCAGTTCGACAATGCAGATATGATTCACTTCCATAGCAAAAACAAGAAGGCATAGCTGAAAATTAAGCATCAATTGGGTCCATTCATCTTTAACAAGAGGGAAGAAGCTTGGGATGAGGTAGACCAAATGCTAAAAGCCCTCCAGCTCAAGACAAGCTTCTATTGGGCACCCTATGACCCCAACCATTTCATAAGCCTCAAAAGAATCAAGCATAGGCTTGCTACATATGACCACATTAGCATTCCAGAAGTTGAAAAATATGCTAATCAATTAGAGTGGAAAGAAGGCACATTAGTGCAAGATTATACTGAAGAAGAAATAGCAGAGAAAGCCATTAAAACTTTAGAAAAGGCAGTTGACTTGGAATATTTTGGACAGGTTTGGTCTTCAGGCTCTCGGCATCTTGGAGAAGCTGCTTCTTCATCCACCGTTCCCCAGCAGCCTGCCAAAACAACTGACCCAGCAACAGACATGGCTAAAGGCAAAACAGTGCAGCAAGAAGAGTCACCTCCAAATGTAGAACAGCAAGTAGAGCAGCAGGAAGGTACAGCCAAGGAACCTGCCTCCACAGAATAGCAGACACAAGAGCAAATCCATCCAAGGCAGGAGGTAACAGTTGAGTCCTCTATTTTACAAACACCTGCTAATGAGGAAAGAACAAGGAAAAGGGATAGGCAAGAGGATACTCCTCTTACTACTTCTACGAACCAGCAAGGAGAAAAAAGACAGAGGTTAAACCCTTTTTCTGAGGAGGAATTACCAGAGAGACCAATTGATAATATGCCCCCTCCTAGCATCGAAACATCAGCCAGTTCCTTACAGCAAGGACAGGACATGCCACATGGGACAGAGGTGAGCTCTTCAAGGCAGAAATCTAAGGCGGACTCTAGCATCAAGCAGCAGTTCATAGATATCAAGAAAAGGAATGAGCTCCTCAAACACCAAATCTACAACCATCTCCTGAAAATGGTGCCAACTAATCAGAAGAGATTAATGTCTGCTTATGACATTCAAGAACAAAAAATGACTCTTAGTCATTTCAGGCCTACCATGCAGCAACCTCAAATAGCTGCCGATTATATCAGAACTAATCTGGAAATTTTTGCCAAAGACATCCACCCCTTGGATCAGATTGAGCTACACAGGCAAACCGGGGAAATGATATATTCCACATTAGCTGATAAGACCCTACTGGCACACCAATTACAAAATTCTCTACACAACACTGCTGCTCAACTGGAATTGGAGAAGGCATCATCTCAAGCCAAGGACAACAGAATCAAGTCCTTGGAAGAGATCATTATAGAATTGGGTCATGATCCAAAGGACCCCAAGGGTGTGCAGGCACTGTTAAAGAAAAGAGATGAAGACATAGCAGCTATGAGAAAGCATATCAAGCTGCCAGCTACCCTTCACCCTCAAACTGGAGAGGTGGCAGAGCAAAAGAAGGATCAGGATGTAGTTGCTTTACTCCTGAGTTTATACAAGAGATTGATGGAAACAGAGAGTGCACTAGAGGTAGCACTAAAATCAAGACAAGGTGAGGCACCAATGCAGCCAGCACAGACATCTGCATCCACTGAAGGTGTGCCACTTTCTACTACTACAGCAGCTCCTCCCACAGGACAAACATCAGAGGCCGGTCCTTCAACATCAGCACCAGCTGTAGGAGTATCAGCGCCAGCAATAGCACCAGATCAGGGACCCAGCCTAAGTATGCAGAACATGATGAAGGAGTTGGAAGCTTTAGAAGCACAGATGGCTGAGCTGCAAGAGACCAAGGATAAATTGGCTGCCATTAAAGAAAAATATGATAAATCCAAGCAAAGTGTAGCTGAAAAAACAAGAGAGGTAAGGGCTCTTGAGAAGAGAATAAAGGAACTGGAGAAAGAGCTCTCTCTTGATAAGGTTGTAGTTGAAATCAAGAAAATCCTGTGGGCCAATATTGGTCAATCAATAACAGACCAGTGGCAATATATTGAAACTATTCATGAGCATATGGATCTCATAGGCAGGGCCCAAAAAGAAAGTCAAAGAGCAAGGGCATCTCTAGGCAATATGCCTGAAATAGCCAACAGGATGATCAATGTCCTTAACAATCGCACTGGCCCTCAGCTGGTAGAAATGGGTATCACTAACAAAACCGATACCACTTTACTAGTGAAGAGGGTGCTCACTTTGAGAAATCATGTACAGACATTGGACAGGAGGTGTCAAGAAATGCAGACAGAGGTGAACAAATTCATTGAGAAAATTACAACATTACATAATAGAGGTCTTCCCAGCTTAGTAACCAGTGCAGGAAGGTTACTATCTCATGAGAACTATGCCAAGAGGGTCAATACATATGCCACAAATCAGATCACTGCAGCAGCAAGTGCCCCAGAGGAAACAGGGCCTCCATCTGGGCAGAGTCTCTATGACAAACTAGAGAATTTGTTTTTTATTGTGAATGAGATCAGACATCTTTTTGAAGTGCCTCCAAACTACTACAAATATACTGAGGCAGATGAAACCTTAGGCATAATCCTAAGACACCAATTGCCTACACAGGAATGGTGGACAGGCATGATACAAACACTGTTGTGAAGAAACAGGTTGTTCACCATATTTTTGTATTTTTATCACAAGTCAGCATTTTCAGAAAATTAATATATTTGCTCTGACTGGGAAAGCAATTGAAAAGGCCAACTCAGCAATCAAGTTTGACCACCAAAGCAGATGCCTACAGATGCAGATGACGGGGCTGAGATAGCCGCACCATGACAAAGCAGTAAAGAGCGTATTACTCAGAATCAATACGAAGCACCCAACCAACCCAGTTGCCTCCAAAAGTCAAAGAATTTCTGACAGAGCTGAAAAGTCATTCATTGTCCATTTAAAGTAGCAATAACTATTGTATCTGCTATTTTTGAAAGTTGGTAAACATAGTTATTGAGCAAATGACTCATCGTTAAGATATTTTGTAAAACAATTGTATATATATCCCCACGCATAAACTTATTGGGATTGTTGATTTTTCTTCTGGAGGAGCTATGCTGTAATTTCAGACTTTTAATACAGGAAGCTAATGGAATTTCTAAAGTTCTGAGTTGTTTGAAGTGTTGTGGTGTGCTTGCTTGTTGCTACAGGATTCCTACGCTATTTCATGTCACAATAAGTTTTCTGAACCATCTTATTATGTATTTCGTTCTTCCATAAGTCCACTTATGCTACTTGTTTCACGGTTAGCAGTAGAGAAAACGAATAGTTCAGGATTTGTTCATGGAACACCCTAAACTCAAACTATGTTGTTATGAATGTTTTCTTCAGAATTAGTTATGGATGTGTAATTCTTAATTTCTCACCTTCATACTAAATCTTTCATAGTAAATACTGTTCAGGAATTCTAATCTGCTCCTGATTAATATTTCATTCCTCCACCTCTCGAGCTTAGTGAAAGATTCTTGGTTGCCTCCCACTGGCTGGAAATAGTCCATATTCCACAATTTGAAGTTTGTTTCATGAGTACCCACATGGCCCTGCAGTTTCATCACTCTCACTCAATTCCTCAAACAACAGATAATCACAGACTCCATTGCCCAATGGACTGAAGCTCCTGAAGATTACCTTTTAGCTGCTAGAAGACATCATTCAACCAAAACTTTAAACAAAAATCAGTACATCATAACTAGCCTAAACATTACCTAAACAAAGCTAAATTCAAAAGAGAGAGCCTTCTCTGAAATCAGGTAGGCTAGGACCTGTGATCCAAAGATTGGTTTGTGGTTACCTCGGTCGTATTCCCTTAGGAGTCAAAGGGAACAACCTGAGTGATAACACATTCACTAACTCATTTGTAGTGGTATACTTAGATGACATCCTGATCTTCAATTAGAGTTGGGAGGAGCACCTCCACCACATCCGACAGGTTATCCAAACATTGCGACAACACAGGTTGTGTTCCAATTTGGAGAAATGAACTTTTGGCATGACCCAGGTTCATTATTTGGGATACATTATTGATGAATGGGGGTTGTATGTGGATCCAGCCAAAATCTAAGTCATTCGAGATTGGCCAGCCCAAACCACTCTGACAGAGCCCCGTAGCTTTCTGGGTCTTGCCAATTTCTACTGTAGGTTCGGGTTGGGATTCTCTCATATCACTTAGCCCTTGAGTCAAGTCACCAAGAGAGGAGCGAAAGCAAAATTATTTTTTTATGAATCTCAATAGAAGGCATTCGCAAAGTTGAAACATCGCCTCTACTCTGCACCAGTGCTCACTTTACCAGACTTGCAACAACCATTTTAGATCAAGACAAATGCCTTTGATTATGCTATTGGGGCAGTCCTTACTCAACAGGGGCATCCAATGGCATATCACAATGAGACACTTTCAGACACAGTCTGGAAGTATCCCACTTATGACAAAGATATGTATTGTATTGTGTAGGCTTGCCGACAATGGAAGCATTACATTTTTGGGAAGGAAACGGTCATCCACACAAACCACCAACCCCTGCAGTTCGTACAGACACAAGGGAAGTTGCATAATGTTCTCCATCAAAAGTGGTCCACATACCTGCAGCATTTCCATTTGAATATCAACTGTAAGAAGGGTAGCACCAATAATTTTGTAGACTTACTCATTTGACCATTAATCATGGCGTTAACAACCGTGCTCAAATCTTCTGGGAACGAGACTTCTGATTGGCCACTTCTCTACAAAAGCGACCCAGAGTTCGGCCACACATACCATATGCTCTTAGAGGGTCAGCAAGTTCCATATTTTCACCTCCAGGATGCCCTGCGATGCCACCTGGGACACCTTTGTTTTCCTTCAAGCGAGCGATCCAAGATGATTTGGGAAGCGCACTACAGTCGGACCGCTGGGCATTTCGGGGCGAGAAAATAGTGGCAGTACTATAGAAGTATTTCTACTAGCTGAATCTTCGACAAGATGTTGAGAAGTACATAAGATCCTGCACTGCTTATGCCATTTGTGAAACCGACCAACAAGAAGCAAGGTCTCTATACTCCACTACGTACCCCTAGTCGACCTTGGGAATCCATATCCATGGATTACATGTTGGGCCTTCCTTCTACTAAGCATGGAAACGACTGTGCTTTTGTGGTCGTTGACAAATTCTCGAAGATGGCCATTCTAGCAACCTACAAGAAGAATATCACAACAGAAGCCACTGCTAAACTCTTCTTTGAATGAGTGTGGGTACACTTAGGGATCCCATAGTCTATCATCTCATATCGAGACAACAGGTTCCTCAATACATTTTGGTCCAGTCTCTGGTCAATTCTAGACACCAAACTCACTAAGTCCACAACTTTCCCTCCCCAAATTGATGGCCAGATAGAGGTCATCAATAGGATGATCATACACATTCTGCACATGTACAACTCAAAGCATCCATGCACATGGGATGAGAGCCTTCCCTATGTCCAACATAGCTATAACCGGGCTCTCCATAGCTCGACTGGCCACAACCCTTTTCAGGTGGGCTTGGGATTCCAGCCACTATGTCCCATTGATGTGGCCATACCATTTGCAGCTACTCAGGCAGATTCAGCTCATGTCCAGTCAGAAGCCGATAAGGCAAACAAATTCATTGAGCACATCCAACATATCCTCCAGTAGGTCCATGACATTCTGGAGAAATCAAATGCCAAGTATAAGTAGCGACATGATCAACATCGAGTGCCACGCAAGTTTCAGGTGGGCGACAAAGTCTGGTTGCATTTGCAGAAGGAATGCCTTATCAGAGCCTATCGTAAACTCTAACCACTCTGATATGGTCCTTACACCATTACCAAGGTTGTGGGCGATAATGCATTTTGGCTCAACATTCCCCCATTCCTTGGCATGCACCCAGTGTTCAATATGGACTGCCTTCGACCATACTTCCCACCATTGTTGGACACATCAGAGATTGCAGAACAACTCACACCTACAAAGTTAAATCCAGATTGCATGGAGCAAGCCACAACTGATCGTATCATGGACACACAGATCAAGAACACTCACCAGCAGAAGATCCAACTATATCGAGTTGTCAAATCAGGCCAACTCTTCACCAGGGCAAGTGGCTCACCAGGAACTAAGTTCAGTAGAAGTTTCCTCATCTCATGGAGGAACTCAACGCAATGGGGACCATTGCTTCCTAAGGGGGGGGTGGAATAATCCAAGTGGATATTGGTGCCCACCCGCCAATTCCACTTGGACCCCCACCATTGTTTCTTTCAGTTTTTCAGTTTCCTTAATTGTAGCATAATTTACTATTTTTAGCAGTTTTTCGAGTCCTAAACTTTTGGAGCCATTTTGAGGCCCTAAACAACGTTTTTTGGCAATCTACCGCCAATGATTTTTTTCCTAAAAACATATTTTCCATCGTAGTCCTCAGAGAGATCTTTCCAATGGGTTATCAAGCGTGATAAACAGAGATAATATGACCAAGTTGCAACCTCGAGAAGTTGGCTGTCCAACTCACCCCAACGGGGCCCATAAACTCTTAGTGTTACATGTCCTTGAGTTAGGGTTTTTGTTGTTTAGGGTTTGATCTTATTGTTCAATAATAAAAAGGCCCTTAAGCCTCATTGTAACACAGTTCAAAATCATGTAGCCACCACATCTCTTCTCAGAGATAAGCTACCATCGCCCGAGCTAGTCTTATTTCCATTCTATTTGTAAACATATTTCATTAGTTGATATTAATGAAATGAAGTGTTATTTCTAATGCATCTTTGTATTTATGGTTATATCTATAATTTGTTGCATTCTTGTTTAAATCCAGATCATTCCTCCCAAAAAATGAGCAAATATGGCTAGTCAGTGCCCTCTTATCTTGCTTTGTGCAATTATGAGAGGCAGTGACTGTTGGCCCAAAACATTGCGCAATGTAGTCCCTTGGCCTACATCACTTGCTAGTTGAAATTGTGCATTGTGTAATCTCAGCACCCAACAGGCCAGTCTGGATTGCGCATTGCGCAATTCCAGTAGTCAAATAGCCTCCCAACAGTCTGATTTCCTTTTGCGTAGTTCTTGCAGTCAATCTCTCGGCTTCTGAGTGAAAATTGTGCAATCCTTGCCAGCAGTTCCCTGGGTATGTTGCATGTCATCCCTCAAGTTTGCTTTGGTTTTAACTGACAGATTTATTTCCATGCATGTCATCATGTCTCTAGATCTAGTAGGTGTTTGTCCATCTCTTAGCAGTTTAGGATTAATGGTCTTCAAGAGAGTAGGATCAAAGGACACCGACGGAACTGCAACTAGAGCAACAGTTGAGAAAATGTCTGTGAGTTTACCGATATACGAAGACACCAAGCTGATTGATGCAAAGACATCAAGCTGAAATGGCAAGAGGTCTATGATGCATTCTCAGGCACATTTGGGGAAGATCTTGAAGACCGCCAAGTTTATGTGAACATTCACAAGTCTGGCTTGTACCGGATTGCATGCAGGTATCTCGCATTCCCATGAGCAAACATGATACATTGGATCATCTCGCACACTAACCCCGAGATGATGACACTGAGCAGTGTCAGCGGGACAGAGATTACTACCTTCAGGGCACAGGACTATCAGCATATGTACCACTTTCCGAAGCCATTGATCACCATGGAGACACCCTTTAGCATACCTAGTAGCAATACCAACTCTAGGGATATCTTGAAGAACTTGGTGAAGAAGCTAGCCAAATTCAGGATGACACCTAACCAGATTTACAAGACGAAGATATTGCAGAAGGAAAATCAGTACTTGGTCATCTTTGCATGTCGCTTGTATGGCCAAGATAGCACGGAGACCTTCCCGCAGAGTTGGGTGATTGCGTTCGACCAATTGGCCAGTGAAGGAAAAGCATGCAACTGGTCTGAATGTTGGCTCATAGGCTGAAGGAATAGGTAACAGGAGCTAGGAAGCCACCCAAAGGTTAGGAATCAGAAATCTACATGTCCCCTTACATCTTGGATGCAATTTATTCCCGTAAAGAGATCACGGCCTTGAAGTGGGCATGGGCACCAGCGGAAACCTCTGTGAACACTTGTTGTAAACTATTTTCTGAATGCAGCTTCTGAGGAGTCATCACACAGTTGTCATATAATTTTTTCACCTCAGTGTACAAGATGATATTTGAGCAGGATCCACCTTGCATGTCGAAGGCAGTAATGGAGGCACTGATCGACATAGAAAACTGGTATGCCTCACCTCTTGGCACCTTCATAAGGATATACAGCGTAGAGAATCCTCCACATGTTTTGCTGAAGTTTGCCATGGACAACTTCATCATGCAAGAAGTATCATACCACATCTCAACAGGACTGTCAGCTAGGCTGCACCAAAAAAAGAAGGCACCTTGGCCCACTCTTCCATTGTGGATTGGGTTGTACGAGATACAGAATCTCAAGCATACGGATGCCGAAACAAAAGAGTTCAATAAATATCCTTTCGACACCAGAAGATATAATCTGTATGACCCACATTGTTTTGTGAAGGATCACTACGCGAGAGTACAGTTTCCATGGATCCACGAGGCATGTCATTGGGCTGAGAAAGACCCTGGAGATATTATCATAACTTCTCCAAACCCAATGAACCAGTCAGCATCATTATGTAATGGTTAGTGAAGTAGCATCTAGGAGAGCACCAGCAGCACCAACAGCAAAGGTAAACATACCGGCAGGGAACAAAGGCAAGAGAAATATTGTCGACAACACAGAGGCAGAGAAAAGTTGGAAGTTCAGAGTAGACCCACTTATGCAGAAAGCAGCTTTGGCAATAGAGGCGAAGATGCAACAACGTGATAGGAGGATTGTGCAAAGGCAGAGGAAAAAACAGGGGATGGAGGAAATAGTGAAGGAGTTGCATGAGTTGAAGGAGCAACTCTGGAAGGAACAGAAGCTGAGTAGACAGGAGAAGGAAGCACCTCAAGGACAGGTACAGTAGGGGGCACAACATGTACAGATAGATGAAACTGCACTCTTACAGGTAGTAGACTCATCCAAGTAGCTAGCACAAAGTAGACAGGGTGAGTAGTCGCAGGAGTAGGACTTTGCTCAAGAGATTGAACGAGCACTTGAGAAGTTGAATATAGAGATGGAGCAACCAGAGTTAGAGAAATACACCGACCTCATGCCTTACCACCAAGAGGTCGACCCACAAGCTTCACCAGATCTGGAAGCAGAGCAAGTCCCAAGTGACCAAGGAGATACTGAGATCCTTGGAGACAATCTGGAAGAAGATCTGCACAGCATATGATTCGATTAGTTGAAACATAGTGTTGTGCAATTACGTAGAGTGTTTACTCTGGATGACCACACATCTCCTGCTCAGTTTGAGGAATAAGTGATTGTATCTTATGTGTGCATGCATCCCGCAGCATTAGCTGATGCTACCAAATCATATGTCGAAGCCACTAGCTCGAGTGTTCACTTATTGATAATGGAGAATGATCGAATGGATAAGGAGTTACATATGGCCAAGGAGGGAGGAGAACTGGTTACAACATCCACCTGAGCAGAGTTGAAGAAGGCAATACTAGATGAAGTATCGTCCCTTGAGACATCTTACTTGCCTATGTGCACAACCCTGGTCAAGGTGATATTGTATGACCCACTATTGGGACTCCTACACCAAACAGTCTGAGGTTTAGTTGGGACTTCTTACCGGGGATATCCACTGACATGTTGGCAGGTCCAACACCATCAATAGGACCCTAGCTAGAATGAAGTTTATGTGCTGATACATTTATTCGATATATGCATATATGTTGTTATGATTATGTTATACATGTATCACGTTGATTTCATGATCTTGCAGACAAGGTATCCCCCCCAAATTATGATAAGATATGTTGGTTTATTGTGATTTGGTTTAGATGACATAGTATGCCTTGCAGGAAAGAGAACAGATAGCTAGCAAGATGGTAGACTACATAGAATCTCCCTATGCATCAGATGGGGAGCGTGGTGTGGGTCACTCTTCTGACTTGGAAGACACCTTGAGAATCCTGAAGGAAGAAATAAGGAGTTGCAAATCAGACAATGACAAAATCACGAGGCACAAGAGAAACAAGCAAAGGTGAATGTTATAACCCTTCAGATTTTCTGAGATTTGCAGCGATAGGGACCACTTCAGATCAACCATGGACATGAGCACAAAACTAAAGGGACATATGGAAGTAGGTCTTCTAGTAGAGATAGGTCGGATATATCTGACACGATCAGAGATGCCCGTTGGTTAGACACTCTGGATAGGAGAGGTGATCAACATAGGTCCCATTCCAGTTCTGGTTCTGATAGGAATCATGATCATCATTGTTATCATCCTTACATGAGGAGTGATAAGGCATACTTTCCAGATGAGTTTAAGAAGGAAAATCCACCTACCTTTGATGGAGAGATGAAGAAATCATAGGATGTAGAGGCATGGCTATTGGTTATGAAGAAATTCTTCTGATTGCATGATTATTCATAAAACATGAAAGCAAAGATAGCCACTTTCAGTCTCAAAGGTAAGGTGAATATTTGGTGGGAAGATGTGAAGAATATCAAAGGTATACATGAGGAGGATTTGAGTTGGCATGAATTTGAAAGACTCTTCAAGAATAAGTACTTGTCTAAGAGGTACTATGATGATAGAGCTAAGGAGTTTTATGACTTGTGGATGGGTTTTATGACAGATGACGAGTATACTAGTAGGTTTTTGGAGTTGTTGAGATATGTGCCTTACCTCATAGAGGATAAGGCCAAGGTTCATAGATTCTTCAGTGGATTTCCATTTGCATATAGAGACCGGATTGAGTTTGATGAGCTTAGATCATTGGAGGAGGCCATCCAAAAGTTGAAGAATTGTTATGAGCAGTCGAAGCACAAATTTGAGCTTAAACATGACTTGAAAAGTAATGAAAAATATAAATGAAAATGGCCACCAAAGAGAACAATACCTTAAGATGTAAGTGAGAAAGAAAATGCAGTTCCTTACAAGAGATTCAATACAACTGATAAGGGATGTGGATAGCAGCAAGCTAGAGGCGGTGGTAGGGAACCATTGCAGTGTTGGAAATGTGGTAAGGATCACCATAAGAGGGATTTTCCACAGTATCAGAGTGGAGGTAGACCCCAGATCTACAGTGCTCAGGAGGCGCATACAGTTGGTGATGTTGGTCATTTCATTCCTCGAATCTATGCAGTTGTGGACAATAGGCAGGTGGATAATCAGGCATCGATCATTGAGATGTATGGAAATATTTGTGATCAAGTTGTTTCTATTTTGATTGATCCTAGATCTAACTATAGTTATATTAATCCTTGCATGGTGGATAAGTGTGGTTTGAGAAAAGAAGTTCATGCATAATCTTGGTTGGTACAGTTGGATACAGGTACAAAGAAGCGAGTTCACTATTGGGTGAGAGCTTGTGCATTTTAGATAAATGGTATGCCTACAACAATACATTTGAATGTATTGTCAATGGGATCGTATAGTATGCTTTTGGGTATGGATTGGCTATACCTTCACAGAACCAAAGTGGATTGCTTCGAAAAGGCCATTGAGTGTGTGGATGATAGTGGGGGAAAGAGGACTTTATAGGGGAAGAAGAAGCCTACACCAAGGAGGATGGTTACTGATATGCAGGCTAAGCATAGTTGCAGAAAAGGTTGTGTGATATTTGCAGTGTACATTTCTAGTGATAAAGGAAAGGAAGTTGAGGATACAGATGTGTTAAGAAGGTACCCAATTTTGCAGTAGTTTTATGATGTGTTTCCTAAGGACATTACAGAGTTTCCACCTCACAGGGAGCTAGAATTTTCTATTGAATTGGTGCCAGGGGAAACCCCAACATCAAAATCACCTTACAGGATTAGCACACCTGAGTTGGTTGAGTTAAAGTTGTAGCTGAAGGAAATTTTGGATAAGGGGTACATTAGGCCAAGTGTATCACCTTAGGGTGCACCAGTGTTGTTCATAAAGAAGAAAGATGGTACTCTCAGATTTTGCATTAACTACAGGTAGCTGGAAAAGGTAACGACCAAGAATAGGTACCCATTGCCGAGGATTAATGATTTGTTTGATCAATTGAAGGGAGCAACAATGTCCTCTAAGATCGACTTGAGATCGAGATACCATTAGGTATGCATCAAGGAAGAGGATATCTTCAAGACTAAGTTCAGGACCTGGTATGGGCATTATGAGTTTGTCGTTGTTCCATTCGGTTTGACTAATGCTCCAGCTACATTCATGTGTTTGATGAATAGCGTGTTGCGTCCTTATCTGGACATGTTTTTTATTGTATTCATTGATAACATACTGGTATATTCTATGAATGAGGAAGAACCTGTAGAGCATTTAGCAACATCGTTGAGATTTCTAATAGAGCATCAGTTGTATGCTAAACTTATCAAGTGCAACTTCTTTCAGAATAAGGTACATTATTTGGGGCATGTTGTCTCCAAGGATGGCATAGTAGTGGATCCAAAAAAGATAAGGGGTATCATGGATTTGGCAACTCCTAAGAATGTGGATGAGGTGAGATCATTTATGGGATTGGAAGGTTACTACAGGAGGTTCTTCAGGAACTTCTCACGCATTGCATATCCTATCACATCATTGTAGTGGAAATTTAAGAATTTTGAATGGACATAAGAATGTGAGGCTAGTTTTAAGCAGCTTAAGAAGTTGTTAACACATGCACCAGTGCTAAAGATTGTGGATCCAGACAAGGAGTTTGTAATGTGTACAGATGCTTGCAAGAGAGGATTTGTGTTAGGATATTTCGACACATAGGAAATAGTTAAGTATAACTTGGTCTAGTGTAGAGTTAGGTAAAGTGTGTTTCATTACTATGTACTTTTGTAACTTACAATTTGACAATCACGATATGTAGTGATTTGATGGTTCATTCTCTCCTCGATATTATCAACACTTGATTCGTGGCTTAACACCCGATTGGTCCATGGTCTCTATTTAAAGAGCATGGAGGGTCATTTGTAGGGTAACTGTTCTTCAGAGAAGCTTATGTAGATTTTCGTTCTTTTATTAATAAATTGCCTAAAGTGGTCGTGTTGGCTCAGGCCGTGGACTGTTTCCCTCTTTTAGGGTTTTAACCACATCAACAATACTGGTGTATTGATTTGTGATCTATTTTTGAGCGGTGTCCTTTGGTGTTCTGTTTGAGGAACTTACCCTATAAATTCCTACATGGTATCAGAGCTATTTGAGGGCCGCATCCATTGGTGATCCAAATCTAATGCCGATAGAATTGCTTCCTACTGTCATTTCCTACATCTATTGTTATTGACTACTTTCAGTTTGAGAGGACTGCTCTATTTTGTTAGGAGCATCTGTTCCAATGAGGAACCCCTTTCGTTTGACGCGAAAAGCTTTCCGGTAGCCCTAGCTACATCATTTTTAAGATCTGGAGGTATACAATGTTTATTTGCAGTTTTTAGTTATTTTCCCTCTTTTTATTTCGGTTTATTTAGCTCTTTTTTTATTACCGGATCTATACCTTTCATTTCTGTGTATTCTCTTTGCGCCATGACTCTATGTGATCTGGGCAAATTAGAAACAGAAAGGAAGGATTTTTCTCATGCGTATGCTCTTTTCCGTTGCGCCTTAGTGTGATCACGGAAAATCAGAAACATTGAGGAAAATATTTAGTTTCCGGCTGAAGCTAACTTCAAGCCATAAGGTTTTTTTTTTTTAATGTCCGCGTTGAGTTTTGTGCTTTTTGTTTTGTAGGAAAAAAAGAGCTTTCTCAAGTAAGCACACAACCCAAAGCTTCAGTGACTAAAAAAAAAAAAAAACCCTTCCTCTTTTCCAAATATTACTAACCTTTTAATCTAGCTCACTTGGTCCAAAGCTACTTTATAAGAATAGAGGTCTTGAGTTCAAGTCTTTCTTTTTGCTGAGCTAATTAGATTAAGTTTGGAAAGGGGGTGGATTTTTTTTTTTAAATATAACATTATCATTCATTTCTACACATTCCGGCACTTCGTCGGCATCTTCAACAACTTTTCTTCAAAAAGCCATAACTTCTTCTTCTGGAAGTTGTTTTCAGAGCCGTTTTTTTTAATCATCCTATTTTTTCGATATATTTTCATTGGAACACTTATTTTCAGCATCTAAAGCTTTATTTTCTATTATGGAAAGTCCATGCCAAGTTATTGTTGACAGCACCAACCACTTCCAATGGGGGTCCTACATTGTGGATTTACTTAGAAGTAAAGGTCTTTACAGAATAGCCTCAGGCCAAGAAACCAAACCAAAAGATGAAGATAAGGTAGCCAAATGGGAAAATAGGCAAGATCAAGCACGTGGGTTGATAGGGATGTCTATTTATCCAGAGCTTAGATTCCATATCGCAAAAATTGATACTCCTAATGAAGCAATGAAACAGATCACTAAAGTTTTTGGAATTAAAAATGAACTTAGAGCCCATCAACTCGAAAATGAGTTGCTTACATTGGACCCCAATAATTTTTCTTCCATTGAAGATTTTTTTTCCAAGTTCAAGACCCTTAGACTTCTCTTGGAAGGTGTTAAGGTTAAGAAAGAAGATGGTAACCTTATCTATTCTATTCTTTCTAAGTTGGGACCAGCCTACTCTATGTTTGTTTCCACCTTCCATTCTACAAGAGAAGCCTTCATTTCTCAAGGACAAGACTACAAGTCCTCTTCCTTTGATGCCTTTTGTGATTCTTTAATAAGAGAACAAGAAAAACTATTACACCTTGGTCTTCTTAATCTTGGAAACTCTTCTAAGAAAGCCTTTTCTGCCCAACAACAACCAAATTCAAAGAATCCTAAGAAGTCGTATCCTAAAAAGAATGGTCCTAAACCAAACAAGGATCCTAAGCAATTTCAGCCTCAAAATAAAAAATCATTTCAACAAAATGATAAGGCAAATAAAAACAAAGGGAATAAGACTGATAGACATTGGCCACTTAGAATCAAAATGCTTTAAGAAGATGGAAGCCTTGGAAGCAAAAATGA
This sequence comes from Pinus tabuliformis, assembly GCA_031772625.1. NCBI lineage: Eukaryota > Viridiplantae > Streptophyta > Pinopsida > Pinales > Pinaceae > Pinus > Pinus tabuliformis. The sequence goes on along the minus strand of CM062818.1, from coordinate 2,031,502,990 downwards.
AGAAGCATAACATCCATTTGGAGCACTCTTCAACTTCAACTTCGTCTTCAAGAATAGCACTTTCTGCATGTGGTTTTCAAACCTCTCGATCTGGATATGCACTAAATGTATCTTCTTCTTCTAATTCTCATGAGTGGATCATTGATTCTGGAGCTTCTTATCACATGGCCAAAAACAAAGCCATGTTTTCTTCTTTAAATGATTGTAACACCAAAAATATATATGTTAGTGATGATAGATCTCTTAGTGTTGTAGGGACTGGAACTGTTCATATAGACAATGGTCAATTTAATGATGTATTATGTGTTCCAACCTTATCCTGCAACCTTCTATCTGTATATCAGATAACTCATTCAAGTGAAGGTAAAATCGTTGAATTTTCACCTCACGATGTTGTAATTAAGGACCTAATAGATCCTAGACATATTTTAGCTATTGGAATTGCTGATGATTCTACAAGGTTGTATAAGCTTAACAACTTTGGGTCATCAAATATTCCCTCTGTATTTGTTGCTCATAATGATTAAGTGAGCAAACTTTGGCATGAGCGATTTGATCACTTAAACTATCGCTTTCTTCAGAATCTATGTAAAGAAAATATGGTGATGGGTCTTCCAATGGTATCTTGCCGAGAAGGTGTTTATTCCGGATGTGTACTCAGAAAACATCATCGGGATAGTTTTGAAAAATGTGCCTCTTGGCATGCCTCAACCCCTTTATAGCTTGTGCATAGTGATTTATGTGGTCCACTTCTAGTTGTTTCATTCTCTGGCTACAAGTATTTCTTAACTTTCATTGATGATTTCTCCAGACGCACTTGGGTATACTTCTTAAAAATCAAGAGTGAAGTATTTAACATGTTCTTGGCCTTTAAGGCCTTTGTTGAAAAAAATCTAGACATCAAATTATTAAGCTAAGATCTGATAATGGCAAAGAATATGTTAACAACAAATTCATCAACTTTTGCACTGAGAATGGAATTCAAATGCAATATATTGTTCCATATACTCCACAACAAAATGGTGTAGCTGAAAGGAAGAATCGCATTTTAAAGGAAATGGCTAATTGTATGCTTCAATCTAAAGGACTTAGTCTTAATTTTTTGGCAGAAGAAATTAACTGTGCAAATTACATAATAAATCACACTCCTACTAAGGTTTTAAAGAATATCACTCCAGAAGAAGCATGGAGCTCAATTAAACCAGATTTAAGTCACTTTTGTGTTTTTGGAAGTGAATCATGGGCCCATATTCCAGATGAGAAACATAAAGCTTTAGAACCTAAGAGTGAAAAATTTATTTTTGTTGGATATTATGAAGATGTCAAAGGATATAGACTTATTCCACTTAATTCCAAAAATGTTATCATTAGAAGAGATGTAAAGTTTGCTGAAAATATATTGGCCTACAAGCCTAGTTCGGTGGATGTGCCACCTCTCTCTATCTCTTCTACTTTTGAAAATATTTATTCTTCAGATGATGAAAGCGAGGATGACAATCCTCCCCCACCTTCTCAGGATCCTCCTTCAGCTCCTCAGCTTCCAAAATGGGTCCATGCTACTCGGGATGCAGCAGGTGCTCTTGCCGGTGATCCTATAGATCAACGACATACACGTTCTCAGTTCGATAGAGGCTCTTCTTTACTAGCTCAAGCTTCAGTGAATTATGATCCTGACACCTTTGCAGAAGCTTCAGGACATCCAGATTGGGACACACCTATGAATGAAGAATATCATTCATTATTAGCAAATGGTACATGGGATCTTTTTCCTCTACCAAAAGGATGAAAACTTGTTAGATGCAAATGGGTTTACAAAACCAAGTATGGACCGGATGGAAAAGATGATAAACATAAAGCTTGTCTTGTTGCTAAGGGTTTTTCACAAGTTGAAGGCATTGACTATACTAAAACCTTCTCCCTTATTGCAAAAATGAACTCTATCCGCCTTGTTCTTCCCCTTGTTACCTCTTTCAAATGGGAAGTCCATCAGATGGATGTTAAATTTGGCTTCTTGCATGGGGACTTGCATGAATAAATCTATATGGAACAACCTATTGGCTTGATACAAACAAACTCCAGCCTTGTATGTCAGCTTAAGAAATCCCTTTATGGTCTCAAGCAAGCTCCTCTGGCTTGGTATGCCAAAATGGATAGCTTGCTTTTAGAAACTAGCATTTCTAGGTGTCATTCTGACAATACTGTCTACACCAAGAAAGTGGGAAAGTCTCTTATCATTCTTGTTCTTTATGTTGATGATCTTATCCTTACTGGTAGTGATCCCAACCTTATAAACCATTTGAAGTCCAACCTTAAAAACAAGTTTGAAATGACAGACTTAGGACATTTACATTATTTTCTTAGTCTTCAAGTCTTGCAATCTAAGGAAGGTATTTCCCTTTCCCAGTCCAAGTATGCTTGTGATCTTCTACGCTATTTTCACATGGAAGACTTAAGCCAACCCCTTCTCCCTTTCAGTCTGGAGCCAAACTTTCAGTCACTTGTACTTCCCCTGAAGTTGATGCTACCTTATACCATCAACTTGTAGGAAAAATTTTGTATCTGACCCATACTCGTCCTGACCTTTCCTTTGTTTTTGGCCTTATTTCTCGATTTATGCAAAACCCACATGAAATTCATTGGAAAGCGGCTAAAAGAATACTTCATTATGTTTGAGGCACAGTTCAGTTTGGGATTCATTACAGTGTAGAAGCATCTCCTCTATTGGTTGGTTTCACTGATTTTGATTGGGTTAGTGACCCTGATGATTGGAAGTCTATTGTAGGTTATGTGTTCACTCTTGGTTCAGGATCTATTACATGGGCTTGCAAGAAATAAAGTGCCATTTCTCTTTCTTTAGTAGAAGTAGAGTATCATGGTGTTGTAGAAGCTAGTAAGGAAGCCTTGTGGCTTCGTCAGATCCTGTTAGAGTTTGGCTTTCAACAGCAGCATCTGACTACACTTTGGTGTGATAATCAAAGTGCCATTCAACTATGCAAAGATCCAGTCCAACATCAGCGCAACAAACACATTGAACTGCACATGCACTTCATTAGAAAGCTCATTCATGACCATGTTCTTGAAGTGCAATATTGTTCAACATATGATCAAGTTGCAGACATATTTACAAAGGCTCTCACAGAGGTGAAGTTTACTAACCTTCGATTTATGGTTGGAGTTCAGGAAGTTCTCACTAAGGGGGGATAGGCTCTAATGCCTCCTTCCTTCTCCTATTGTGTCATATTTGTACATCCTTCAATCCTATCCCAAGTTGTTCTTAAGGGGGGATGTTAGGATATTCCGACACATAGGAAATAGTTAAGTATAACTTGGTCTAGTGTAGAGTTAGGTAAAGTGTGTTTCTTTACTATGTACTTTTGTAACTTACAATCCGACGGTCACGATATGTAGTGATCTGACGGTTCATTCTCTCCTCAGTATTACCGACACTTGATCCGTGGCCTAACACCTGATTGGTCCATGATCTCTATTTAAAGAGCATGGAGAGTCATTTGTAGGGTAACCGTTCACGAGAGAATCTTATGTAAATTTTCATTCTTTTATTAATAAATTGCTTGAAATGGCCGCGTTGGCTCAGGCTGTGGAATGTTTCCCTCTTTGAGGGTTTTAACCACGTCAACAATACTGGTGTATTGACCTGTGATATGTTTGTGAGTGGTGTACTTTGGTGTTCTGTTTGAGGAACTTACCCTCTAAATTCCTATAATTAGGTGGAATTGTCATGCGAGAAGGATAGGTAGTGTGCTACGAGTCACGAAAATTGAATGAGAACTAGTAGAACTATCCAATGCACGACTTTGGACTAGCAGTGATTATACATGCATTGAAGATGTGGAGGCACTATCTTCTTGGAAGGAGGTTTATATTTATGAGCGATCACAGTGGGTTGAGGTATTTGTTTGATCAACTAAATCTAAATGCTAGGCAAGCTAGATGGTTGGCTACCCTTAGTGAGTTAGACTTTGAGATCAGATACATCAAAATGAAGGAGAACCAGAATGTAGATGCTCTTAGTAGGAAGGTACAGGTAAATCATATAAAAGCTATGAGCTCTTATGGGACATAGTTATAGGATAGGATCTTTCAGGCACAACAACAGGATGAAAAATACATGGAGACTATGCATAGGTTACAGCAGAGCACAGCTACAGGTACATGTATAGGTGATCAAGATGCAGACAATCATCTCACAATAGATAGTTTGGTGAGGTTTAGAGATAGGATCTATTTTCCGAATTGCAGTGAGCTCAAGAAGCTTATCTTGATGGAGTTTTATGTCAAGCCATACTTGGGTCATCTAGGATATCAGAAGACATTGATGGTCATAAATAATTTCTACTATTGGTCGAATCTGAAGAAGGAAGTGGAAAATTTCGTGGCTAGATGCCTACATTGTCAGTAGGTAAAGGTGGAATAAGCATCTAGGTGTTTTTCTACAGCCTATAGTGATTCTGGAATGGAAATGGGAGGTCATTTCCGTGGATTTCATCACAGGTATTTTGAGGACAATAAAGCAGCATAATTCTATTATGGTCATGGTCGACAGGTTGAGTAAGGTAGCTCACTCCATTCCAGTAAATACTACATATATTCAGCCAGTGATGTAGCACAAATCTTCATCAGAGAGATAGTGAGATTGCATGGTGTTCTGAAGAAGATTGTGTCGGAAAAGGATGCAAAGTTAACTTCCAAGTTTTGGAGGAGCTATTTGCAGGCTTGGGTACAAAATTTGCCTTTAGTACATCTTATCATCCATAGAAAGATGGACAAACAGAGAAGGTCAACAGGATCTTGGAGGAGTCATTAAGGATGAGTCCTTTCGAGGCATTGTATGGACGGAGTTGTAACACTCCCATCAATTGGAGCGATCCATTGAACATGGTACTTATGGGACTGGACATGATGGCAGACATGGAGCAGGAAATGTAGGTTATAAAGAAGAATCTAAAGGCAAGAACAAGATAGACAGAAAATTTATGTGGATCACCACAGGGTGTTCAAGGAGTTTCATGTTGGGGAGCATGTGCATTTGTGCATCAAGCCCAAGAAAATATCTTTGAGGATTGGTTCATGTGTCCAACAATGAAATTCCATGATGTTTTCCATATTTCATTGCTTAAGAAGTATATAAAGGATGTTGATCATGTTATTGATTGGTCTATATTGCAGGTGGAGAAAGAAGGAGAGTTACAGCCAGAGCCTTAGTGCATATTGCAGCGGAAACATCTCATGCTTAGGAATAGAGACATAGAGCAAGTTATCCAGGAATAGAGACATAGAGCAAGTGAAACTTTGGACCTGAAGAAGCTACATAGAAGATGGAGGATCAGATGCAGGCCCTGTATCCTTCATTGTTTTCCAGTTGAGGCAAAGCATTTTTGGTTTGATGTTGGTATATGTTTGGCATATGTTTTCCTGATGTTATGGTATATGTATATATATGTATATGGATGTAAATACCACCATGAGCTAAGTTATAAAGCTCCAATAAGTGGTATGGGTGTCATATTATTATGGTTTTTATATTGTCATGTTGTCATGATGTTTTTCTTTTTAGTAGGTATTTCATTGTAAATAATGCAACGAGCTAAGTTATAAATCTCCTAGGGCAATATGTTTACTTTTAAGCTATTTTGCTGAGGTAATGGTATTTTTTAACATTGAGGACGGTGTTCCCCAAGGGGGAGGGTTCTGTAACAACCCTGGTGAAAATTTCATGTAATAAAAGTTAATAAAGGAAAAATAAGACCATGGGAAAGGGACACTTATTCCAAGCTAAATGTTGGTAAAAGATATCTTAGTGGGCATAACTAGATGTTTGTTTTGACTAAGTAAAATTGGCAAAGGCAAAGGCAAAGGCACTAAAAGGGGAAAATGAAATTTTAACACATTTACCTATGAAACTAAAGGAAATTAGGAGAAAAGTAAGGTGAAATTTCACAAGTTGCATGTGAGGAGGAAATTGAAGGAAAATAATGGAAAATGAAGAAAATAAGGCCTCATTCATAAAATGGCTTGTGAGGATCAGTTGGTAACCTTTTGTTAGTTCAAGTTTGGATCTCTCATTATTCTCTCTCTCTCACTCTTGGTCACTTAGATTTTTCTTGGAGCACTCTAGCTTTCGATCAAGGATAAAGTAAGAAGAGCAGGATCAAGTAGCTTCAGTAGGAATACTTGCAGTAACCTTTTGCATGTGTGATTTCCTTGCTGGTTTGGACATGCATGGATTTTCATGTTGGTGTATGGTTCTCTTGTTGTCGATGGCATGGTTTTGTTGGGTTATGACAGTGGTTTTTAGCCTAGCCTTTCCTTTTTCTAGATGCCATGGTGTTGGGATGTTTATTTTTGTTTTTGAGCTTTGGTTTTCCAGATGGATTTCGAAATCTAGGGTGGAGTTGATCTCAAAGTTCATTCCCAAAGGCCTAGGAATCCCTTGATCGGTTTTGGCGAGATACATGGTAAAGTCTGAGGGACAAGTCTTAGTTTAGGGCCTAGTGATCTTGGTTTGGATTGCGGTAAAGCCTGAGAGACTGGTCTTGGTTTAGGGCCTAATGATCCAGGATTGGATTGCGGTAAAGCTTGAGAGACAAGGAGATGGAAAATTCCTCAAGGATAGTGATGGATTCTTGATATCATTCCAAGTTCGGTTCAACTATGATTGGAGCACCAGTTTTGGTGTGACCACAGTTTGGTGAGGGTGGAGGTGGTTTAACCTCTAGATTCCCTTGGTTGTTCTTGGATTGGTTGTTCTATGAGATCCTACATTCATGCTTGGAATATGGCACGGGGGTGACTGGCTGAAAGAGAGATTTGGTTCAACCATGTCTATGGTCAGGTGGTACGTGGAAGTCCTGAAACTAGTCAGATTTGCCTATGATTAATAAAATCTAAGTTATCTTACTTTTTCAAATATTTATATGTGGATTTAATGGTTTTCATATCTCTTATATTTATATGGTTTATGTTGGTTATAAGTATGGTTTAATTACTGGTTCATGTCCTGGTTATTTCATGTATTTACTGGTAATGGTTAAATGGATGGATGCAAGACCTAATTGATGATATAATAGTTCAATGGAGAGGGAGATGATCCTTCTAGTTATGTTTCATAAGTTATTTCAACCATTTATGCTTTGTCTTGTATCCTAGACCTGTAGGTTTCATTGATGCCAATTGTTTGACAGAATGTCAGTCCTCATTAGGGATGCTCAGGCCTAGTCCTGAGGTTGATTTTTGATTTATCAGCATTATTATCATGTATTTGATGGATTATGAAGGTTGTAGCAAGTTCTGGGAAGAGGCTGGGATTATGGGCTAGAAAAGTGGCTCAAATCTTAGGGTCGCTGGCATAGGTTTGCCGAGAAAATTCCACAGTCGCTGGCACATAGGCCTATGAGAGAAAATTTGGGTTGTTGGATGCTATCATGCCTATAGCATGAGAACGAAAATGGGTTAAAAGTCTTAAATCGTTAGTGGGACTTAGGGACAAGATGTCTCAGTGGTTGACATGTCTCCTGAGGGTGTTGTTACTAATGTGGATGGGTTTCTTTGATATGTTCCTTTGGTTCCATTTCCTTAAGGTCACCAAGGAAGTTGAATCCCTTATAGTAGCCTCCCTCATCGCATATTACCTCAGCTTGTTGGTTGCTTAGGTGGACTTGGGAGTATGGGGTGTTACAGGAAAAAACTACCCTATGATAATTAAATCTTATGAACAACACCTTAAATCATGAAATATAAACAAAATTATGAAACCAAGTATGGACATAAATATGTCATTGTATATGACAGTGATCTTACACATAAACTACAAGCATAATAGCATGAAGCAACTAGAATGAACAAGATAAGTGAGAATACACAAAAAGTAAAGGTTAAAGAGTATAAACATTAAAAAAACACATATGAACATTTTATACCAATATGAAAAACGAACACTGCATAAGATGTAGTGTACAAGTTTTGGTTGTGGGGGCCCTCCAATCCTTACCAAGCAAGCCAAATTTCTACCAGTGGACTAGCATAATTAAGTGAAATAAAGTTGAAGCAAGATTCAAAGGCTAAAGTCTAAGCTACAAAATATATCTTGAAGGTCTTCACATTACAAACTTGTTTTGCAAGCAATATTTGTTTGTGTTTATAAGAAAAAATACAAAATCAAACCCAAAAATCCTCTTTGTTGGTGATTGTGACCTATTATGGGAATGAAATTAGCTCAAATCGACCTTGTTCAAGGCTCATATTTTGGAGCAAATAACAAAAAATCAAATCTAAGTGAAATTCCCAAACTTCCTTATTTTTGTGTTATTGAACTGGGCACATTGATCACACATTTAAATGAGTAGATGGGTATTCATCCATCTCGGGATATCAATCTACAAAGCCCATGTCTCAAAATTTATCCAGGTTTCCTACAAATATGAAAATGAATTATCATTTACAAGATTTATTGCATCATTTTAATTCATTGTACAATGCAATTATTTCACTAAAAAAATTAAATTAAAAAAGACCAACAAAATACCTTAGGGAATATATTTTAGGCCAAATATGAGTAATTGTCATCAAAAGAAACTTGAAAAGGTTTTCCTAATGCTAAATGAGGTGATAAACCATAACAAAAATTCTTTCATAAAAGAGGACTCACAATCTCCATAATTTTTTTCCTTCCAGTGTTTTTGCAAAAAAATGAAAATTTTAAGACCATAGCCACCAAATTATTTCAGAAGCATTGAAAAATCTCCTGGGTGCACCGTTGATGAGAGCAACAAAGAATACATACAATATACAACCCATAATCCAATTGACTAATGGAAGATTCATTACTAGGTGAACTAAGACAAGTCTGATGAATGTCCAATCCACTATATTAAATGCTTTAGACAATTCCAATTTTAGGTTACTACACTAGAGTTGGTGGATTTTATATGGTGCATAACCTCCTCTGTGATAGCTACAACATCCAACGTGTTTTGAAATTGAAGAAATTAAAATTTCTCTTGAGAGATGAACGAATTCAATAGTGGATTGAGTCTTTTAGAAATCATTTTGGAGATAAGCTTATATATTACATTACATAAGGAAATTGGATGGTAATCTTTAAAAGAGGTCCCCTCTTGTGTCTTTGGGACTAGACAAAGGAAAGTAGAATTAAGATAACCCAACACTTTCCCTTTTCCCTTTGATTCCTTTGCAACCTTGAGAAGGGCATCCTTCAAAAGATCATAGAAACCCAAGTAGAATTCCACCATAAACCCATTCGGGACCAAGCTCTAATATTTTTGCATGGTTTTCAGTGCAACTAAGATTTCTGAGGTGGATACTTCTTCATTTAAAAAAACATTCATTTCATCATTGATAATAGTGGGAAAAAGGGAAACCACCTATATACTTTCTTATGTCGAGCAATCCATAGGCACCTGAAAGAGAGAAATAACAAGCTCCCACCTTAGCTTTCTCCTTGAAGGAGAAGAGAGATGCCCCTTCATCAGTTTTGATTTACCAAATGGTATGTTTATACATCCTATGATTGGAGAACTAATGAAAAAAATCATATTATTGTCTCCTAACTTGAGCCACACTTTTAGGCTTTTTAGCCTCCGCATTTCCTCTTCCAATAGAAGGAGAGAATGTCTCTTTTCTTCAAGGGATTTTAAATCCTCCAACACAACCAAAGTAAATTAGCAAGTGTCCAATATGATGCTTTTCCACCTCAGTCAACTCATTCAATTTAGAATGATGGACGTTTTTTTTCGGTTGTGTTATATTCTTCCCACGACTAGCCCACGTAGTTAACCTGGGGGTTAGAAGGGGGGCGGAGTCACCCCTTCGTTATGTCATTTTCTTAGTGGGGGGGGTCCCTGGGGGTTTGACGGGTGCAGGTAACCCCGTTTTTGGACCCTATATTAGGTTGGGCAGACCTACCTATGGTTTTGTGCATGATTTTTCACACATGGTTTTGGACGCGATTGTTTTCGGTCCATGGTATTGGATGCTTCGACATGTATAAATATGTATTGTAACATTGAAAGGTATATAATGAAAAATCAAGCTGGTAGTCCGGGTTTTGGGATCCAGGGGAAAATTTCTGTGTATATGTGTTTTATGTGTTATTCTCTCGCATTGCTTATTTTCTGTGTTTTAGAATTCATATTCAGGTAATTTCTATACAGGGTTAAAACCTACATTTGGTATTAGAGCTGTTTTGGCTTCAAAGGGACGCCATTATTGCTGAGGGGTTTCGATCGGGCTTGTGGTAGACCCTGTTCAGTGGGAGATCTGTGGGATCGATTCTGGTAGTGAAAGAAGATAGTGAGCAGTGGAAAGATAGAGATCGAGAAATTTAATGCTCAGAGTTGTGAGTTGTGGAAAGTCAAGATGGAGGATTTGTTGGTGGATAAAGATCAGTGGATCGCGGTAGATCTGGATACTAAACCAACAAGAGTGTCTGATGAAGAATGGAAGAAGTTGGATCAGAAGGAAAAGAGCACAAATACGATTATGTGTCTCAGATTCAGTATTGTTGAATGTATTAGGAGAAGCTACGACGTAGGGGACTTTGTACCAATCTAAGTCTCTGGTGAATAAATTGTTCCTACTGAAAAAGTTGTATAACCTGAGGATAAAAGATGGAGACTCAGTGACAGAGCATCTGAATGCGTTTAATACTGTGGTATGTCAGTTATCGTCTATTGATATCAAAATTTCAGATGAAGATAAGTGCATTAGTTTGTTGTGTTCTCTACCAGATTCGTGGGATAGTCTAGTTATTGCAATAGGTAGCAATGCAACTTCCTTGCACTTTGATGAAATAGTCTCATCCTTGCTGACGAAGGAGATGAGACGGAAAAATATGGAGAGCCAAAATGGTGATGCTTTGTCTACACAAGGACGATCCCAGAATAGAAACAAAAATAAGTCTTCGAGTGGGAGATCTAAATCTAGAGGGAGATCTAAATCTCCAGGAAAACCTATAAAGGTGGTGTGCTGGAAATGTGGAAAGGAAGGGCACTACAAAAGGGACTGTAAATCTAAAGCTCCTGACAAAGGAAAGGGATATGATGATGCTCCTTCTGCAGAGGCAAAAACCACCTCAGATGAAGGTGGGGATGTGTACTTGGCTTCTTCAAGTACACATGTAGATCATGAGGCATGGTTGATTGACTCAGGTGCATCCTTTCACTTCACTCCCCATAGAGAGTGGTTCTGCGAGTATGAGAAATATGATGGTGGTGATGTCTTCTTAGGGGATGATAGGAAGGCTAGAATCATTGGTCACGGAAAAGTAAGGTTGAAGTTGCAAGGTGGAAGGGTTAGAATACTTCCGGGTGTTCTACATATTCCTGCATTGGCCAGAAATCTGACTTCTGCAAGCAAGCTGGATGATGCAGGTGTAAAACCAGTGTTCGAAAAGGATACCTACAAGATGGCTCAGGGAGCACTGGTATTGATGCAAGGAGTTCGGATTCGAACTCTGTACAAGCTGCAAGATAGCACTATTGTTGATGGGTGCAACAATTATGTGGTTCCTGAAAGTGGAGCGGAAAATCTAGTGGTATCTGGAGAGAAGACCATGTTGTGGCATCAAAGGCTTGGACATATTGGAGAGAAGGGCCTTTGAATACTTCATGGTGAAGGTATGGTAGAAGGTATGAGTAATAGCTCTCTGGATTTGATTTCTGTGAAAATTGTGTATATGGGAAGCAAAATCGGGTGAGTTTCCCCTCTGGTGGTAAGAGGGCGAAACATATATTAGAGCTTGTGCACAGTGATGTGTTTGGACCTGTGAAGGTTCCATCACTGGGTAATTCTGTGTACCATGTATCATTTATAGATTACTTCTCAAGGAATACATGGATATATTTCTTTAAGAAGAAATCTGAAGTCTTTGATAGGTTTAAAGAATTTAAGGCTCTGGTGGAAAACCAGAAAGAGAAGAAGATAAAGGTGTTGAGGACAGATAACGGTAGAGAGTTTTGCAGTAAGGAATTTGAAGAATTCTGTAAGAAATGTGGTATAGCATGGTAGAAGACTACTCCATATACACCTCAGCAAAATGGAGTTGCAGAAAGAATGAACAAGACGTTGATGGAAAGGGTAAGAAGCATGCTCAGTGGTGTTGGGTTAGGACAAGAATTCTGGGCAGAGGCAGTGGAGACAACATGTTACTTGGTCAATAGATCACCTTCATCAACGTTGGAGGATAAGACTCCACAAGAGGTATGGACTGGTAAGAAACCCTCTCTTTCACATCTGAGGGTATTTGGATGTGATGCATATGTACATGTTCCAAAGGAGAAATGAACCAAGTTGGATAGTAAATTTGAAAAGTGCATCTTTATTGGGTATAAGGATGGTTTAAAGGGTTATAAGCTTCGGAACCTAGTAACAAGGAAGGTTGTGTACAGTCGAGATGTAGTGTTCAGAGAGGTGAAAGATGTTATTAAACATGAAGTCCAACCAAAGGAACCTGAGAAGATAGAGTTTGAGCTAAAGGAGAAAGAATCAGAATCTATAGCAAAGGAGGAATTAGAAGATGAAGAGCCACAAACTTCTGGTGTGAGAAGATTAGTTCGAGAAAGAAGGCAGCCAGAAAGGTATAGTCCATCTGTTGGGTTGTGTTATATTCTTTCCACGACTAGCCCACGTAGTTAACCAGGGGGTTAGAGGGGGGGCGGGGCCCCCATTTTTTGCGCCAATTGTGTAGCCAGGGGGTGGGGGGGGTCACACGAGGTTTGAGTCGTACATGTAACCCCACTTTATGGGGTCCAGGGCAGCACCCCAGAAAATTTTGGTTTTGGACCCTATGTTAGGATGGGCGGACCCACCTATGGTTTTGTGCATGATTTTTGCACATGTTTTTAGACGTGATGGTTTTCGGTCCATGGTATTGGATGCTTTGGCGTGTATAAATATGTATTATAACATTGAAAGGAACATAATGAAAAATTAGGCTGGTAGTCCTAGTTTTGGGATCCAGGGGAAAATCTTTGTGTATATGTGTTTTATGTGTTATGCTCTCGCATTGTTTATTTTCTGTGTTTTAGAATTCGTATGCAGGTAATTTCTGTATGGGGTTAAAACCTAAATTTAGTATCAGAGAAGTTTTGGCTTCAAGGGGACGCCTTCGTTGCTGAGGGGTTTCACTCGGGCCTGTGGTAGACCCTGTTCAGTGGAAGATCTGAGAGATCGATTCTGGGGGTGAAAGAATATGGCGAGCAGTGGAAAGATAGAGATTGAGAAATTTAATGGTCAGAGTTTTGAGTTGTGGAAACTCAAGATGGAGGATCTATTGGTGGATAAAGATCAGTGGAACGCAGTAGATCCGGGTACTAAACAAATGGGAGTGTCCGATGAAGAATGGAAGAAGTTGGATCGGAAGGCAAAGAGCACAATACAATTGTGTGTCTCAGATTCAGTATTGCTGAATGTATCAGGGGAAGCTACAACGAAGGCTTTGTGGGACAAGTTAGGAACTTTGTACCAATCTAAGTCTCTGGTGAATAAACTGTTCCTACGGAAAAAGCTGTATAACCTAAGGATGAAAGATGGAGACTCAGTGATAGAGCATCTGAATGCATTTAGTATTGTGGTAAGTCAGTTAGCATCTATTGATATTAAAATTTCAGATGAATATAAGGGCATCAACTTGTTGTGTTCTCTACCAGATTCGTGGGATAGTTTGGTTATTACAATAGGTAGCAATGCAACTGCCTTGCAGTTTGATGAAATAGTCTCATCCTTGCTAACGGAGGAGATGAGACGAAAAAATATGGAGAGCCAGAATGGTGATGCCTTATCTGTACGAGGACAGTCCCAGAACAGAAACAAAAATAATTCATCGAGTGGGAGATCTAAATCTAGAGGGAGATCTAAATCTCCAGGAAAACCTGTAAGGGTGGTGTGCTGGAAATGCAGAAAGGAAGGGCACTACAAAAGGGACTATAAATATAAAGATCCTGGTAAAGGAAATGGATCTGATGATGCTCCTTTTGCAGAGGCGAAAACCACCTCACATGAAGGTGGGGATGTGTACTTGGCTTCTTCAAGTACACATGTAGATCATGAGGCATGGTTGATTGACTCAGGTGCATCCTTTCACTTCACTCCCCATAGAGAGAGGTTCTGCGAGTATGAAAAATACGATGGTGGTGATTTATTCTTAGGGGATGATAGGAAGGCTAGAATCATTGGTCGTGGAAAATTAAAGTTGAAGTTGCAAGGTGGAAGGGTTAGAACACTTCCGGGTGTTCTGCATATTCCTGCATTGGCCAAAAATTTGACTTATGTAAGCAAGCTGGATGATGCAGGTGTAAAAACAATGTTCGAGAAGGATACTTGCAAAATGGTTCGGGGAGCGCTGGTATTGATGCGGGGAGTTCGAATTGGAACTCTATAAAAGCTACAAGGTAGCAATGTTATTGATGGGTGCAACAGTTCTGTGGTTCCTGAAAGTGGAGTAGAAAATCTAGTGGTCTCTGGAGAGAAGACCATGTTGTGGCATCAAAGGCTTGGACATATTGGAGAGAAGGGCCTTCGAATGCTTCATGGTAAAGGTATGGTAGAAGGTATGAGTAATAGCTCTCTAGATTTCATTTCTGTGAAAATTGTGTATATGGGAAGCAGAATCAGGTGAGTTTCCCCTCTGGTAGTAAGAGAGCGAAACAGATATTAGAACTTGTGCACAGTGATGTGTTTGGACCTGTGAAGGTTCCATCACTAGGTAAGTCTATGTACTATGTATCATTTATAGATGACTTCTCAAGGAATACATGGATATATTTCCTTAAGAATAAATCTGAAGCCTTTGACAGGTTTAAAGAATTTAAGGCTCTCATGGAAAATCAGACAGAGAAGAAGATAAAGGTGCTGAGGACAGATAATGGTGGAGAGTTTTGCAATAAGGAATTTGAAGAATTTTGTAAGAAGCGTGGTATAGCACGATAGAAGACTACTCCATATACACCTCAACAAAATGGAGCTGCAGAAAGAATGAATAAGACGTTGATGGAAAGGGCAAGAAGCATGCTCAGTGGTGTCGGGTTAGGATAGGAATTCTGGGCAGAGGCAGTGGATACTGCATGTTACCTGGTGTTGAGGCCTCGAAAATCGCTGCCACAACAAAGGGGAAACCACCCGGTCCGGACCTTAGTACAGCTCCTTTTCCGTTTGGGATAGTGGCTCCGACTGGGGATAATGGGACCAGTTTCCCAATAATGGATAAAAGTGGGATGGACGAGTAATTTATGAGGTATGATAGTGATAAGGGAACAACTAAAACTATCAGCGAAATATATATTAACTATAATCTAATCCCGGGACTTATCAATCTTTCCAAGTGTAGTGTTTGATAATCTGTGCTTTAAGGCAGGCATATAGATGACTCTAACACTAAAGCATAGACGTTTAAACCATTTAAGATTGCTCTGCATAATTAGTTATGCAGAGCGATAATAGCGAATTACTACACATTGTCATTCATATCATTGCTACATGCATGATTAAAAGAAAGGCATATCACAAAACATCCAATAGTGGAATGAAATGAAGATTTGCTGTTACAGTGCATACATGTATTCAACAATAGCAAAAGATAATAACACAGCAATTCATATAAAAGGAAAGTGGACAGATGCAGATAAAAGTACCATGTAAGCTGCTCAACAATCCATTATGTAAATCGCTATGTCGCAGTCCTTCCTTCAAACCAGAAAGCATTCCAAACAAGAGACAATAGTGCACAAATGCATAAAACAACCTTCTCGTCAAATAAAGGACTATTGGTCGAGTTTCACAAAAGAATATAGGCTGAAGCACAATAGTGCAAACTTCAGCCTTTAAGTCTATTACAAAATTTTACGACCCTTTCCAAAACAATGAAAGGGTCTATAAATACTAATCTAATCTAAATATCTAAGAAAAACTGAAAACTATTAAATTGGCATCAATAACTATTTCTCCATATTTCTTGGCAATCTGGCAGTCGGCAGCAATGCTTCATTCAGTGGGCTCTTTGCCTTTAAACCTCAACTGACATATCACCAGCATTGGCTCTACTTCCGATGGAGTGTTGATACGCGACGTGAGCTGGGCATCATATGTGGCATCCTGAAAGTCGGGGATTAGGCACTTGAGAGCATCTGTTAAACACTTAAGAGCCGACCTTTGAGTGTGCGGTTTGATTAGAAAGAGCCAATATGCGTCGGAGGTTAAAGTTTTTACTCCAGCGATTAACTTTCTCTTTTCCTCCAGACCATGATAACTTGTTTGTTCAATCATGTTTGCCGTGGTTATGCTTCCAGGTGTACACTGAGAGATTATGTTGGCCCAATAGAGTGTATTGTTGACCAAATCAATCATATTGTTGGCAATCATTTTACACCTTGAAGATGCTCTTTCCGCTTTCATCATCTGAGTGTTCCATTCCGTGAAGAGTATGTCTTTGAATGGCTCATAGATCCTAGGCAAGTTTGCTTCTTTTCCCTCATCAGTATCTTGCCAATCAAGATATGAGGTTATGGTTTCTTCGGTCTGATCTAGCTCATTTCTGGCTTTTTCAATTTGCTGACATACTGCTGTAGATACTTCACATAATGGCTCAGCCTCAGTTAGTTGTTGGCACAAGATTCTAACCTGAGAGATTAATGCATTATTTATTCGAGCTGCCTCTGCTCTGAAATCTTCGACTTTCTTAGTGCCCTTGACATCTTCGAGCTGTGCTAATAGTCGAGCGATTTGCTCATCCTTTGACTTTGTCATTAGCTCGTTTGCCACTCTCAATTGTGCCAATGCCTCCGTTAATTCTTTCTGCTTCTGGATTGAGCTCTGATCAATCCTCTGTTTTTCAGTCTGCAGTTGCTAGGTTAATACATTGTTTGCTTGCTGTTGCGCCAGCAACTGCTCTTCTACCTGTGCTGCCTTGTTTCACTCCTCGGCTACTTCTGCTTTCAATGCACAAATCTCCTGGTCCTTAGTCTTTAACAAACGACTTACCTCCGATGCTTTATCAATAGTTGCTGCAGAATAAGCTCCCGCATACTGCGATAGCTTGGTTAGATCATCAGAGGGGTCCAATTCTTCTTTCCAGACTACATTCCCCGTGACTGTCTGCTCAGGAAAGATGGAAGGTTGATCAAGCCTTCGTCTCTTCCTTGAGCGCTTAACAACTGCTTTGTGCCTAGGGCTGTAGAAAACGTCCAGGGGAGGAATATCTTCCACCTGGAGCACAATCTGATTGGAAGGGTCTTTGGTGATTACCTCGAGATCCTTTGAAGTGGGTGGGCCGCTGGTTCCGCTTAGAACCTGAGAAGAAGTGGTGTCTGATGCGTCTTTGGAGCCTTCCTTTCCACTGATAATGGAATCGAATTGATTCCATTGTTTCAGCAATTCAGGATCTATGGAGCTCTGGGATTTACTCTTCTCCTTTTCTTGTTCCAACCTCTTTTGCTCCTCCAACTCTTTCTGCTGCTGTTCTTCTAACTCCTTTCTCTGTTTCTCTTCTTGCTCTCTTCTTTGCTTGTCCGCTAATTCCTTTTTCTGCCTATCTGCCAGTTCTTTCCTTTGCTTTTCTTCTTCTTCCTTCTTCTGTTGTTCCTCCATCTGCTTCTGCTTTCTCTGTTCTTGTTCCTTCTGCTCTTTCTGCTGCTTATCCATTTGCTCCCTTTTCTGCTTCTCTGCCTGCTGCTTCTCTTGCCTTTCCTCCTGTTGTTTATTTTGTTCTTTATTTATAACAGGAGGTTGGCTTGTCTGTTTCTGACCGGGCTCGCTTGAGGAGGACGCTGAGGTTAATGACGATAAATCTAGAGGCAGAGTTTGCAACCTCTGCTCTCTAAGTTTATTGAACTCAGTTAAATTCTCATCATTGTATCTCATCTTGGCAAGCTGCTTGGTTTGGCTTATTGAATCGGCAGCTCTGAACAGGTCATCAAACTCATCCTCTTGATGGTCAATCTTAGTCAGTTTGGCCTGTTCTAGGGCATTGTAAGCAGTTTTATGTGGATCATAGAGTCTGGCTGGCATAGTGGGCAGGGATAAAGCTTGCATCTTTATAGCCTCCTTTTCCGCATGCTGAAGATTATGCAGAGTAAAAACACCCATCCTTAAGGGAAAATAGGGCCAGCCCCTCTTCTTCTCTTTCTTGAGTGTTTGGGTTACACTCTCAGCCATAATTTGGTAGGATATCTCTCGGGCTAACAGTTTGTCTGGAACATATAGAGGGAGAACATGCGGTTTGGCTTGGCTTCCATAAACCCTAATATAGGTAAAGTGCTCTTCTCCAAACCATCCTGCTACAGCTGGTAAGTCAAAGGAAGCGAGATAGGAGATTTTGGGAATAGGCCGATCAAAAATGGAATAATGAATGGGAACCATAAAACCATTGCAAATTTGATACAAATGGTCCTTGTAAGAGGACTTCCACAATTTCCGATGATACAAATGAATGGGCGAAGGGTCTTGGGTGGTCCATCTCCAACCGAGGATGGGAAACTCAGAGTTAAAACACAATGTATCCATAATGTAGGCACTATAATAAAATGGGGGGATTTTCCTTTCGGTGACTACAGATTTAGCTCTAAAATCCCGAACAGCTATAGTCAATTTATCAGAAAGAATGGTGGCCCAATCCATGATAAAACTATTAACAGCTGCTTCCATTAGGGGAACCATTTCTATATCGAAATTGGCAGAATCATGTAATCCCCATAGCCTACACATCATAATTCCCGCATAGCAATAGGGAGAAGCCAAGGAATCAACGGAGTACTTACCCGAGCTTTCGTGCTTGTGTTTGGCCGGGTGTTGCCTACAATCCCGAATGGGCTCAGATGGTACTTCATTTTCAGCTGCAAACTTCTCCACGAAGTCTTTGTTGTAGATTTTCTCTGGCTCAAGCAAATGATACATTTCCCTTAGGTGCTCTGGCTTGAACGACCCGAAAATCCGTTCGTCTCTTGTGTGGAACGTTCTGTCAATGATTGGAATTTCCTCAATTGCCCATCGCACTACATCAGTGTAGGGAAGGACTTGTTCTCTGGCGGCTATTCTGTGAAGAAAGGAATCGGCCAACTCTTTGAGAGTTGCATCGGACTTTTTGAGTGGGTCCGCAGTAGCCACTGTCACTGAAACTTGTGGTTGTTCGGCCTCTAATAGATTATATGTGCCCTGCCATGTAGTCTTGTTAAGACCAGTGCATGTAGTGTCTGAAACGAGGCCTTTCTTGCTATTTGCAGCAGCTTGACCTGCTACAGGTGTAACAGTAGAGCCCGTAGCCCTCTTGGATCTTTTTCCCATCATGCTTAAGCTTCTTTCAAAAGCCGAATCCTACACAATTGCAAGAGAAATCGTAACAACATAATAGAAATAACGCTTCACGGTGGGATAGATATATCATTTGAAGCGTGCCAAGATTAATTTTCAAAAGTGGCTGCGGATCCAATCGTTAAGAGGATATTGCAGATGCATTAATGGTGATTTGAGGCTTGCTACTCATTAAATGTGATGATTACACTGTTATCCGGGTGAATGACTCACTTAAGCGTGCAACAGATATTCTGGCGGTTAAACGCAGGTGTTCATTAATCGAAGGGGCAAAAACTTTTAAATACACACGCATTACCTTATCCCTTGCATTAATGGCTTTTTGGGATTCGCGTTTTGTCAACCGGATATGAATTAAAGCTTTAAGTGATGGCTTTTAAGACTGCCGACCACCGATGAGCGAAATCGCATCGGACTAGCGCATGGAAACAGAAGTAGGTGCATATACAATGGTTTGGGGTTACCGATTGCGATATCGCATCGCATCGGGGGTAGGAATCGGGTGCCTCACCAAAGTGCGTCGAATTCTGCCGATGGCCGATAGCGATATCGCATCGGGTCGGTGTTTAAATCATAAAGCGGTTTCACATGAGGTATCGCCGATATCGCGTCGCGTCGGGACATGAGTTATGAGCCGTTAGTGGTGTGCATGTAACATTGCCAATCGCCGATAGCGATATCGCATCGGCGGAGACCAAAATGCCATTTGAATGCATCTCTCATGTTGTTGCGATATGCGATCTTGCGATCGCTTTATCGCATTAACGAAAGATTATTTATTATTTGAAACATTGATGTCCCAAAAAGGCTTAAATACATGAAAACTCGTTTGATTGTGTGGCCTTCTTTGAACATGCAAGCATTGATGCCAAAATTTTAAAAGGGACCCATTCCATATGTTAATTTTTTGAAAAATAAGAATGATATGAAATGGGGGGTTGTTGTAGGGCACAACAATTGGCGATTCGCTGGAAGAACCAGTTATCTCTGAAAGTAATCCAAACACTTAAGCTTTTCAAAACTAGAAACTCAACCAGAAGGGAAAAACTTCTAATTTAACTGGATATTTGCGCGTTCTGAACCAAGTGAATTCTGTTAACTTCTTTCCTTTTGGTTTCAAGAAAAATAAATACATTCTAAGTCTTTAAAATCGGCCTTTATTGGTTTATAATGATAAAACAAAAACTTTCCCAAATCAGCTTTTATAATTAACTCCTCTGTCATAGGTAGAGCCTCTGTTGCCAGCAAACGTTTATAGTCTCGACAGGGATACCTTTTAACCATAGTATTATTCACTTTTCCATTCACATAAGAGTGTAGTTAACAGAATGAGTCTAAAACATGTTCCCATATTTTATTTATCATCTGTTTTTTCTTCTTTATCATTGATAAGATAAAAAGCCATTGTCCTGGTTTGGTGGCCAGCTGTTGACAATGCCACTCACTGGTAATAATTTAACTGAACAAGCCGGCTCGTGATGAGACCTCTTGTCTTGAAATTTCAAGCCATTACCCTGTTATGATAGGCAGTATTGGTAATGTCAGTCAAACTACTTTCCTATGAACATGGTAAGCAGGCTTGTAATAAGACCTCTTATCTTTAATCTTCTATATTTTAGAATTACACTCTGAGTAACCATAAACTTTAGTGAATGGGGTGAACAATTTTCTCCTTAAGAGCAAATGGATGACAGGTGAAGAGTTGAAGATGCTGAAAATGGGTTAGTTTTCACCTTAAAATGAATAACCTTTGGAGACAAGTTTTGAAAACAGAAAATGATTCACAGAACTTTTACCTTTCGAGAAGAGTCTTCAAAACATTAGGTGGTGATTTCAGAACAAACAGATATCTAGTTCCCTAGAAATTATTCCTTTTGGTTGAGGGTTCTACTATCTAAAAGCAAATATTTTTTTTATTTTGTGAGACAGATTTTTCAAACCAAGCCAAAGGTCAATGGAGATACTCTACAGTTTTATTTCCTATCGATCCTACAAACTACACAAATCTACAAAGAGGAGAAGGGATCACCTTCTCAATTAAAGGATTTCTTCAAGATCAGGCCATTAACAGGGAGAGAATCTCTCACCCCTGATAAGTCTTGCAATAAAAAGGTCGAATGGCCTATCTTTTCACAGATCTGAAATGGTCCAAGCCACATTTTCTGAAATTTGGTATGCTTACCCTTATCTTCATGGGCCCTGTCCCATTTGAGAACTAAGTCACCAACTTGGAAGTGTTTGGAATCGGATGAGGTTAAGTCAAAGGATGCTTTGATCATTTGTTGATGTTTGGCGTGGGTGATTCTGGCTTTCTCCCTTTCTTCTTCTAATTTGAGAATTTGGTCATGTCTAAATTGAACAGAGGAAGAAGGAGTCTCTTCGATGTACTGTACTAGGGCTAAAGAGGGTAGAACAAGATTGGTAGGCAATACTGCTTCTTTTCCATATACTAGATTAAATGGGGAGGAACCTATAGAAGCCTTTTGCGTAACCCTATCAGCCCATAATGCAAACACTAGAGATTTGTGCCAGTTTCTATGATTCTGTTCAACAGTTCGCTTAATGATTTTGATGAGATTCTTATTAGTGGATTCTGCTAAACCATTTCCCTGAGGATAATAATTAGCAGAATATTTCAGTTTAAACCCCCTCTTAATAGCAAAATCATATATAGCATTTCCTGAGAAATAGGAAGCATTATCAAAGACGAGAGCGTTTGGGACACCAAACCTGCTAATGATGAATTGGTCTATGAACTCTATGATTGCCTCTGAATTTGCCGCCTTCAAAGGAATAGCCTCTACCCATTTGGTAAAATAATCGGTAGCGGTGAGGATATACCTGTGTTGTTTGGAAGATGGTGGAGTTATCTCTCCAATGATATCTAATCCCCATTGTTCAAATGGCTGTTCAATGTTGACAGGTTGCAAAGGGAAAGCTGATTTCCGTTGTCTTCCACTAGCAGTTTGGCAATTGAAGCATTTTCTTACATATTCATGAGCATCTCTAAACAGAGTAGGCCAATAATATCCAACATGAATAACTTTGTGGGTTGTTGTGTCCGCCCCAAAATGTCCTCCCGTTGGCCCATCATGTAGCTCCTGTAAAACCTTTTGAGCTTCAGGTTTCTCAAGACATCTTAACAGGATAGAATCATAATTTTGTCTAAAGAGCACATCATCAATGAGAGTGAAATTCTTCGCTTTTAACCTAATGGCCCTTTTATTTTTGTAAGATAAGTTTGGAGGAGCATAACCATTTTTCAAATAAAATATTAAATCTGCATATTGAGATTCGGAATCAGTGACACTTATCTGATTAATTGATTGAGTTTGATCCATGTCGCTTGATTCAGGAATGTTTGATGCTCCTGCCAATATCCTGCAAAAACCTTGGCCCCTAACAATCTTTGCTGGCTTCATTTCTAGGTCATATTCTTGAAGTGTTGTGACCCAATTGGCTCTTCTTTCACCCAGTTCTTTTTGAATTAATAGTTGCCTTACCGCTGGGAAAGGGACTATTACTTTCGTGTGAGTTTTCAAAAGAAAGGGCATGTAATGTTTAACTGCTTTGAACACAGCAAAGGCTTGTTTCTCCACATCGGAATAATTTAGTTCGGCACCCTGAAGATTTGAGCTAAAAAATGAAATGGGTGCTTCCAAGTTGTGAGCATTTGGCTGCGTGAGAACTGCAGCATAGGATACATCGGACGCAACGGTATACAATGTAAAATGATTAGAAAAATTGGGAGTATTCAAGGCTGGGGCATTGATTATTGATTGCTTGATAACATCAAAAGCTTGCTTTTCTTCTAATCCCCACTTGAAGACTGAATTCTTCTTGATCATTGTCTGAAGTGGTAATACAATTTGAGAGAAATCTGGAACAAATCGTTTGACAAAATTAATCTGACCCAAGAATGACTGCATCGATTTTTTATTGTGTGGGAAAGGGATTTCAGAAATTTCCTTAATCCTATCAGGATCAATATAGATGCCATCTTTGGATACTATAAAGCCTAAAAGCTTTCCTTGATCAAGAGCAAAGAAAGACTTCTTTGGGTTTAGAGAAATACCATATCTTTTGCATCGCTGAAAGATTTGATTTAAGTCATGCAAATGATTATATCTCTTTTTAGAATATACAGTAATATCGTCTAGGTAGACGACTACTGATCGATTAATCAACCCTTTGAAAGCTATATCCATGGCTCTCTGGAATGTCGCTCCCGCATTTATGAGTCCAAAAGGCATTTTCTGATATGCGTAAGTTCCCCATTTTGTTCTGAATGTGGTTTTAAGTTGGTCCTCAGGATGAACCAAAACTTGGTTATATCTGGAGAATCCATCAAGAAAGGACATCAATTCAGAACCTGCTACTGATTGAAGAATTTGCTCCATAGTAGGTAACGGGAAATTATCTTTCAAGCTTGCTTTATTGAGGTTCCTGAAATCAATACAGATTCGAATGTCGCCATTCTTCTTCCTGACTGGCACCATATTAGAAACCCAATTTGAATGTCGGACCGGAAAAATAATTTTGGCTTTCAAAAGCTTATTAAGCTCCGACTTTATCTGGCTCTCCAAATTTGAATGTATTTTTCTTAACTTTTGCTGAATTGGTTTCTGATCAGGAAGCATAGGGATGGTATGCTGGATAATAGATGTATCATATGTCTTTAGGTCATCATATTTCCAAGCAAAGACCCGTTTGTTTTTTCTCAATAGTTTAATAAATGCTTCCTTTTCTTCTTGGGAAAGTCCTATTCCTAAGTTGATGTTTTGAGGAGCATCGTCAGTGCCTAGATTTATTAATTCAAACCTAAGGGTGGAACTTTGAAGCTTTGCATTAATTACAGGTTTAAACCTGTCTTTGATATCGTAAAGGTCTTCAAGCTTCACCACGGGTTTGGGAATTGAATTTTCTTGAGGCGCTTGTTTCATCTATAGATCGTGATCATCTTCCTCAATGACTTGATTGTCATAGGATTTTTCTGAAGTTAGAAACTGCAAGATATCTTCGTCATGGTTAAATACTCTCCAATTAGTGACATTGTCAGGAATTGAAGGCCTAAAAAGTAATTCTACAGAAAATCTATCAAGGCTGTAGTCTTCGGAAGGTAGAAGCTTAGAAGCTACATTGGCTAGTAGGTCGGCTGCTGAATTTTGTGACCTAGGAATGGAAGAAATGTTGAAGGCTGAAAAGTGTGAGGTAAGATCCTGCACTAGCGATTGATAATGCTTAAGGTGAGTCGAAAGGCAATGAATTGCATTTCTGACTTGTTTAACAATGATTTCCGAATCACCGAACACTTTTAGGTATCGCACTTCAAGGCCGATCGCTTTATATAAACCTTGGACCAAAGCTTCATATTCAGCTGTGTTATTAGTACACTCAAATTCTAACCTACAAGACAGCATTGTCTTTTCTCCTTGCGGGCTAACCAAAATGCAACCTGCTCCTGAGCCTTCACTGGACTTAGAGCCATCAAAATATAAAGACCAAAATAAAGAAGTATTAACAAAAATATCTACATTTTTCTCAGCATCATTAAAACATCTTGACTTATCTGTTTGTGAAAAATTTCCAATTTGAGATGTAAAATGATTAGCTGAAAAAGGAGATGGTTGGGCAACAAAGTTGCCAAAGAATGATTCGGACGAATAGTTCCCCAAAATATTGTTGTTGAACGCCACAGGTTGGTTTTCTTAGTCAAATTCAGTAACTGTGTGGGTCATATGCTTCTCCCGATCGATCCTTATTTGATTCGGCTTTCCCTTGTAGGGAAGCCACATATGTGACCAATCTGTGGAAATATATCCATGCAGTTTTTCGGACCAATCTCTGCTTAAAATTAAACCATAAAATTCAGGTATGTCGGCAATTAAGATGTCAATCCTCTGAACAATTCTGGGGTCGGCTGACAACCTGATGGTTACAGAATTAATTTCTCCCACAACCTGCACCTTAGTCCTATCCAACTGTACAATATGAATGGCAGACTTCTGGGGTTCAATGTTCAGATTAGAGCAAACTGAAGCTGGCATTATATTAGATGAGGCCCTTGAATCAATTAAACAGTTGTGCAAGTTTCTATTATAAATCTCATAAGTCAGCAGGAAGGGTGGAGTGTGAGAATTTGATTTATCTCCGATTAAAACTGAATCGGTAATTTCAACCATACCTGCAGGAGGCTGGCCTGAATCATTGGCAGCTCTTGCACTGGGAAGGGGAGTAGAGGGGACAGCATTTAATTCTTTGAGGAGTAGCTTTTGTTGATGTTTTAGTTTACTGAGTTCAAACATGGTTATATTTGCCTTAGTCTTCTTCATGTCATCAACAATGTTATATTCCATTGAATCAGATACCACTAGAGTCTTGGATGTTGAAGGAGAACTAGAAGTTGAAGGCTGATTTTGAGGAACTACTACAGGCGACTTTTTTGGGGGAACTTTTTCCTTTGTTGTAGTATCGCCTGCGCTCCTCTTCTTTGAAGTTGCCTAGGCGGGTTCAGGAGTGCTTTTACTTCTTGTAGTAACCGGAAAGGCTTCTTCTTCATTCTCCATATCAGAGTTTGGAAGTATAAAATCCCACATTCCGTGGCATTCAGCTACTTCTTCTTCATCATCGGTCTGTGAAGGTGTTTCCTCTTCCTCTTCTTCTTGGTCTGAATCAGCGTTAGATATAACATTGGGCGGCTTAGATTCGGTTTTCTTAAAAGTTCTGAATGGTCTTTTGTTTGAAGTTTCGGCCACCTGCTTTTTTATCTCAACCATTTCGTTAGACAATGTTTTAAGGACCTTTTGTAAACCTTCCATGTCATACGGGTCCTTCGGGGTTTTCTTCTTGGAATCTTCTTTAAACGAGACTTTTTTAGCTTTTCTATCCTCTAGAGCAGCTTTCTTTTCAAGAGCATTGATGCGCTTTTCAACAGCAAGTGCCTCTCTCATGTTTTCAGCTAAGGTAGGTTTGCCAGCCCTGTCTACAAAAATGGCTATGTTGGCAGGTAGGGCAGTGATATACCATTCGCTTCGGATTTGTTCGCTTTGTTTAGAAGCGGTAGGGATTTTATTCAGTAGTTTATTAAATCTAGCATTAAACTCCTTTATTGGTTCCCTGTGCTCTATTCTCAAATTGGAGAGGTCGTTTATTAAAGTTGCTAAGGACCTATCATCTCCATATTTGGTAAGAAACTGCTCTTGACATGTGTTCCAACTGGTAATTGAACCAGAAGGTAAGGAAAAATACCAGGATCCTGCTGATCCTTGAAAAGTGTAAGGGAAAAGTCTTACAACAACATCTTGCTCTGTCACTCCTTTTAGGTTAACTGCTAACATAAAGTTGTTGATGTGTTCTTCAGCCTGGGTCCCATCATCTGGATTGAATTTAGGCAGCCATTTTTCGGGAGCATCGGGTAGATCATGCAATGGTGCAGGCATATTTACTGCTCCAGGCCTAGTCCATGGATCTGCCATTATGATAGCAACAGTGGTTGAAACTACTGCTGGGATTCCAGATGTATGGGAAGGGATTCAAGATGAGGAGTGAATAGGTTGGGATATTGAGGCTTCTGATCCCTGGTGAACGACAATTTGCAATGGGGGAGTGGATGGTTGACCTCGCAGAGGAGAGAATGCAATGGAGGAGGTGGATGAAAGCCCTTCACTATCAGATCCTTCAGTAATTTTCTTTGCCCTTTTCCTTTTAGGTAAAGGAAACTCAGTGGGTTCAATACCGAGTTTTTCGCTCTGAAGTCTGGTGAGAGGGTGAGTGAGGTTGAACTGCGAAGTCGCACTGCTTTCTGATACCTCAGATTTCTGTGGTGAAATCGAGAAGCTCTGAAGTTTATGGATTAGAGACTGAACTTCAGGTGATTCAAGACTTAATTGTTCTATGGTATGATGGGTTTGAGCAGTGGTAGTTGATTCCTCTTCTTCTTGTTCGGGTACCGGCGAACCAGTATACAAATGGGAATATCGAGGGGATTCGGAGGGCGAAGTACTCTTAGAATGGCTGATAGGTTTGGACTTATGTTCCATTCACAGCTGAGGCCCTCCTTCTAGCGCCAATTTTGTTGAGGCCTCGAAAATCGCTGCCACAACAAAGGGGAAACCACCCGGTCCAGACCTTAGTACAGCTCCTTTTCCGTTTGGGATAGTGGCTCCGACTGGGGATAATGGGACCAGTTTCCCAATAATGGATAAAAGTGGGATGGACGAGTAATTTATGAGGTATGATAGTGATAAGGGAACAGCTAAAACTATCAGCGAAATATATATTAACTATAATCTAATCCCGGGACTTATCAATCTTTCCAAGCGTAGTGTTTGATAATCTGTGCTTTAAGGCAGGCATATAGATGACTCTAACACTAAAGCATAGACGTTTAAACCATTTAAGATTGCTCTGCATAATTAGTTATGCAGAGCGATAATAGGGAATTACTACACATTGTCATTCATATCATTGCTACATGCATGATTAAAAGAAAGGCATATCACAAAACATCCAATAGTGGAATGAAATGAAGATTTGTTGTTACAGCGCATACATGTATTCAACAATAGCAAAAGATAATAACACAGCAATTCATATAAAAGGAAAGAGGACAGATGCAGATAAAAGTACCATGTAAGCTGCTCAACAATCCATTATGTAAATCGCTATGTCGCAGTCCTTCCTTCAAACCAGAAAGCATTCCAAACAAGAGACAATAGTGCACAAATGCATAAAACAGCCTTCTCGTCAAATAAAGGACTATTGGTCGAGTTTCACAAAAGAATATAGGCTGAAGCACAGTAGTGCAAACTTCAGCCTTTAAGTCTATTACAAAATTTTACGACCCTTTCCAAAACAATGAAAGGGTCTATAAATACTAATCTAATCTAAATATCTAAGAAAAACTGAAAACTATTAAATTGGCATCAATAACTATTTCTCCATATTTCTTGGCGATCTGGCAGTCGGCAGCAATGCTTCATTCGGTGGGCTCTTTGCCTTTAAACCTCAACTGACATATCGCCAGCATTGGCTCTACTTCCGGTGGAGTGTTGAGACGCGACGTGAGCTGGGCATCATATGTGGCATCCTGAAAGTCGGGGATTAGGCACTTGAGAGCATCTGTTAAACACTTAAGAGCCGACCTTTGAGTGTGTGGTTTGATTAGAAAGAGCCAATATGCGTCGGAGGTTAAAGTTTTTACTCCAGCGATTAACTTTCTCTTTTCCTCCAGACCATGATAACTTGTTTGTTCAATCATGTTTGCCGTGGTTATGCTTCCAGGTGTACACTGAGAGATTATGTTGGCCCAATAGAGTGTATTGTTGACCAAATCAATCATATTGTTGGCAATCATTTTACACCTTGAAGATGCTCTTTCCGCTTTCATCATCTGAGTGTTCCATTCCGTGAAGAGTATGTCTTTGAATGGCTCATAGATCCTAGGCAAGTTTGCTTCTTTTCCCTCATCAGTATCTTGTCAATCAAGATATGAGGTTATGGTTTCTTCAGTCTGATCTAGCTCATTTCTGGCTTTTTCAATTTGCTGACATACTGTTGTAGATACTTCACATAATGGCTCAGCCTCAGTTAGTTGTTGGCACAAGAGTCTAACCTGAGAGATTAATGCATTATTTATTCGAGCTGCCTCTGCTCTGAAATCTTCGACTTTCTTAGTGCCCTTGACATCTTCGAGCTGTGCTAATAGTCGAGCGATTTGCTCATCCTTTGACTTTGTCATTAGCTCGTTTGCCGCTCTCAATTGTGCCAATGCCTCTGTTAATTCTTTCTGCTTCTGGATTGAGCTCTGATCAATCCTCTGTTTTTCAGTCTGCAGTTGCTGGGTTAATACATTGTTTGCTTGCTGTTGCGCCAGCAACTGCTCTTCTACCTGTGCTGCCTTGTTTCGCGCCTCGGCTACTTCTGCTTGCAATGCACAAATCTCCTGGTCCTTAGTCTTTAACAAAAGACTTACCTTCGATGCTTTATCAATAGTTGCTACAGAATAAGCTCCCGCATACTGCGATAGCTTGGTTAGATCATCAGAGGGATCCAATTCTTCTTTCCAGACTACATTCCCCGTGACTGTCTGCTCAGGAAAGATGGAAGGTTGATCAAGCCTTCGTCTCTTCCTTGAGCGCTTAACAACTGCTTTGTGCCTAGGGCTGTAGAAAACATCCAGGGGAGGAATATCTTCCACCTGGAGCACAATCTGATTGGAAGGGTCTTTGGTGATTACCTCGAGATCCTTTGAAGTGGGTGGGCCGCTGGTTCCGCTTAGAACCTGAGAAGAAGTGGTGTCTGATGCGTCTTTGGAGCCTTCCTTTCCACTGATAATGGAATCGAATTGATTCCATTGTTTCAACAATTCAGGATCTATGGAGGTCTGGGATTTACTCTTCTCCTTTTCTTGTTCCAACCTCTTTTGCTCCTCCAACTCTTTCTGCTGCTGTTCTTCTAACTCCTTTCTCTGTTTCTCTTCTTGCTCTCTTCTTTGCTTATCCGCTAATTCCTTTTTCTGCCTATCTGCCAGTTCTTTCCTTTGCTTTTCTTCTTCTTCCTTCTTCTGTTGTTCCTCCATCTATTTCTGCTTTCTCTGTTCTTGTTCCTTCTGCTCTTTCTGCTGCTTATCCATTTGCTCCCTTTTCTGCTTCTCTGCCTGCTGCTTCTCTTGCATTTCCTCCTATTGTTTATTTTGTTCTTTATTTATAACAGGAGGTTGGCTTGTCTGTTTCTGACCGGGCTCGCTTGAGGAGGACGCTGAGGTTAATGACGATAAATCTAGAGGCAGAGTTTGCAACCTCTGCTCTCTAAGTTTATTGAACTCAGTTAAATTCTCATCATTGTATCTCATCTTGGCAAGCTGCTTGGTTTGGCTTATTGAATCGGAAGCTCTGAACAGGTCATCAAACTCATCCTCTTGATGGTCAATCTTAGTCAGTTTGGCCTGTTCTAGGGCATTGTAAGCAGTTTTATGTGGATCATAGAGTCTGGCTGGCATAGTGGGCAGGGATAAAGCTTGCATCTTTATAGCCTCCTTTTCCGCATGCTGAAGATTATGCAGAGTAAAAACACCCATCCTTAAGGGAAAAGAGGGCCAGCCCCTCTTCTTCTCTTTCTTGAGTGTTTGGGTTACACTCTCAGCCATAATTTGGTAGGATATCTCTCGGGCTAACAGTTTGTCTGGAACATATAGAGGGAGAACATGCGGTTTGGCTTGGCTTCCATAAACCCTAATATAGGTAAAGTGCTCTTCTCCAAACCATCCTGCTACAACTGGTAAGTCAAAGGAAGCAAGATAGGAGATTTTGGGAATAGGCCGATCAAAAATGGAATAATGAATGGGAACCATAAAACCATTGCAAATTTGATACAAATGGTCCCTGTAAGAGGACTTCCACAATTTCCGATGATACAAATGAATGGGCGAAGGGTCTTGGGTGGTCCATCTCCAACCGAGGATGGGAAACTCAGAGTTAAAACACAATGTATCCATAATGTAGGCACTATAATAAAATGGGGGATTTTCCTTTCGGTGACTACAGATTTAGCTCTAAAATCCCGAACAGCTATAGTCAATTTATCAGAAAGAATGGTGGCCCAATCCATGATAAAACTATTAACAGCTGCTTCCATTAGGGTAACCATTTCTATATCGAAATTGGCAGAATCATGTAATCCCCATAGCCTACACATCATAATTCCCGCATAGCAATAGGGAGAAGCCAAGGAATCGACGGAGTACTTACCCGAGCTTTTGTGCTTGTGTTTGGCCGGGTTCTGCCTCCAATCCCGAATGGGCTCAGATGGTACTTCATTTTCAGCTGCAAACTTCTCCACGAAGTCTTTGTTGTAGATTTTCTCTGGCTCAGGCAAATGATACATTTCCCTTAGGTGCTCTGGCTTGAACGACCCGAAAATCCGTCCGTCTCTTGTGTGGAACGTTCTGTCAATGATTGGAATTTCCTCAATTGCCCATCGCACTACATCAGTGTAGGGAAGGACTTGTTCTCTGGCGGCTATTCTGTGAAGAAAGGAATCGGCCAACTCTTTGAGAGTTGCATCGGACTTTTTGAGTGGGTCCGCAGTAGCCACTGTCCCTGAAACTTGTGGTTGTTCGGCCTCTAATAGATTATATGTGCCCTGCCATGTAGTCTTGTTAAGACCAGTGCATGTAGTGTCTGAAACGAGGCCTTTCTTGCTATTTGCAGCAGCTTGACCTGCTACAGGTGTAACAGTAGAGCCCGTAGCCCTCTTGGATCTTTTTCCCATCATGCTTAAGCTTCTTTCAAAAGCCGAATCCTACACAATTGCAAGAGAAATCGTAACAACATAATAGCAATAACGCTTCACGGTGGGATAGATATATCATTTGAAGCGTGCCAAGATTAATTTTCAAAAGTGGCTGCGGATCCAATCGTTAAGAGGATATTGCAGATGCATTAATGGTGATTTGAGGCCTGCTACTCATTAAATGTGATGATTACACCGTTATCCGGGTGAATGACTCACTTAAGCGTGCAACAGATATTCTGGCGGTTAAACGCAGGTGTTCATTAATCGAAGGGGCAAAATCTTTTAAATACACACGCATTACCTTATCCCTTGCATTAACGGCTTTTTGGGATTCGCGTTTTGTCAACCGGATATGAATTAAAGCTTTAAGTGATGGCTTTTAAGACTGCCGACCACCGATGAGCGAAATCGCATCGGGCTAGCGCATGGAAACAGAAGTAGGTGCATATACAATGGTTTGGGGTTACCGATTGCGATATCGCATCGCATCGGGGGTAGGAATCGGGTGCCTCACCGAAGTGCGTCGAATTCTGCCGACGGCCGATAGCGATATCGCATCGGGTCGGGGTTTAAATCATAAAGCGGTTTCACATGAGGTATCGCCGATATCGCGTCGCGTCGGGACATGAGTTATGAGCCGTTAGTGGTGTGCATGTAACATTGCCGATCGCCGATAGCGATATCGCATCGGCGGAGACCAAAATGCCATTTGAATGCATCTCTCATGTTGTTGCGATATGCGATCTTGCGATCGCTTTATCGCATTAACGAAAGATTATTTATTATTTGAAACATTGATGTCCCAAAAAGGCTTAAATACATGAAAACTCGTTTGATTGTGTGGCCTTCTTTGAACATGCAAGCATTGATGCCAAAATTTTAAAAGGGACCCATTCCATATGTTAATTTTTTGAAAAATAAGAATGATATGAAATGGGGGGTTGTTGTAGGGCACAACACCTGGTCAACATGTTACCTTAATTAGCGTTGGAGGATAAGACTCCACAAGAGGTATGGACTGGTAAGAAACCCTCTCTTTCACTTCTGAGGGTATTGGGATGTGATGCATACGTACATGTTCCAAAGGAGAAACGAACCAAGTTGGATAGTAAATCTGAAAAGCGCATCTTTATTGGGTATAAGGATTTTTTAAAGGGTTATAAGCTTTGGAACCCAGTCACACGGAAGGTTGTGTACAGCCGAGATGTGGTGTTCATAGAGGTAAAAGATGTTATTAAACATGAAGTCCAACCAAAGGAACCTTAGAATATAGAGCTTGAGCTTAAGGAGGAAGAATCTGACTCTACAACAGAGGAGGAATCAGAAGATGAAGAGCCACAAACTTCGGGTGTGAGAAGATTAGTTCGAGAAAGAAGGTAGCCAGAAAGGTATAGTCCATCTGCTTTCTGTTCAAATTTTTCTTTATATATCACTGACGATGATCCCAAAACTGTGAAGGAAGCAGTAGATTCAGAGGATGGCAAACTCTGGAAAGAGGCCATGGTTGATGAAATGGCATATTTGCACAAAAATGAGGCTTGGAATTTGGTGGAGTTGCCGACTGGAAGGAAATCCATTGGCAACAAATGGGTGTTCAAGAAGAAGACAAATGCAGAAGGAAAGGTGGAGAAATACAAAGCTCAGTTGGTAGCAAAAGGTTATTCCCAGGTGCCGGGAATTTATTTTGGTGATATTTTTTCTCCTGTTGCCAAGGAAACTTCTATTAGATTACTTTTATCTATTATTGTTGCTTTTGATTTTGAGGTAGAACAGATGGATGTGAAGACATCACTTCTTCACGGGGATCTGGAAGAGGAAATATACATGAAGCAACCTGAAGGCTTTATGGTGAAGGGTAAGAAAGAACTGGTATGCAAGTTAAAGAAGTCTATGTATGGGTTAAAATAGTCACCAAGGATGTGGTATCATAAATTTTATACATTTATACGGGGACTGGGCTTCACTAGAAGCAAAGCAGATCACTGTGTTATTTTAAATTAATTGGTGACCATGTTATTTATCTAGTATTGTATGTGGATGATATGCTGCTGGTTGGAAATGACAAAGAAATTATCCAGGATTTGAAGACCCATTTGTCCTCCAAATTCGACATGAAAGATCTTGGTGCTGCAAACTATATTTTGGGCATGGAAATTAAAATAGATCGGGGAAAGAGGAGGCTCTAGTTAAACCAAAGGAAGTATGTCGAGACAATACTGTAGAAGTTTAATATGCAAGATAGTAAATCGATGAAGGTTCCTATTCCTGTAGGTATGAGGTTATCTGCTGAACAGTGTCCCATGACACAAGAAGAGGAAGAGGACATGTCCCGTGTTCCATATGCAAGTGCAGTCGGTAGCATGATGTTTGAAATGGTCTGTAGTAGACCAGAAATTGCACATGAAGTGGGAGTATTGACCAGGTTTATGTCAAAACTAGGGAAGGAGCATTGGATAGCAATGAAGCGGGTTTTCAAGTATTTGCCTGGCACTAGTGATTATGGTTTGTGCTACCAAGGATGATCAGTATTGGACAGAATGTTGGATATTCGTGGCTTTGTTGATGCAGACTGGGCTGGAGATCTGGATTAGAGAAGATCTACAAGTGGCTATGTGTTTAACCTATTTGGAGGTGCAGTCAGTTGGATGAGTAAGAAACAATCTGTAGTGGCACTATCAACTACAGAAGCAGAATACATGGCAGCCACTCATGCAGGCAAGGAAGTAGTTTGGTTGCAGAGATTGTGTTCAAGTATGGGGTTAGTACAAGGAGCTATAAGGATAGACAGTTACAGCCAAAGTGAAATTTTCTTGGCAAAGAACCCCACATATCATTCAAAGACAAAGCACATTGATGTTCAGTATCACTTTGTGTTATATTCTTTCCACGACTAGCCCACGTAGTTAACCAGGGGGTTAGAGGGGGGGAGGAACCCCCCTTTGTTGCGCTGATTGTGTAGTAAGGGGGGCTCACAAGGGGTTTGAGGCATACTCGTAACCCCACTTAATGGGGTCCGGGGCAGCGCCCTAGAAAATTTTGGTTTTGGACCCTATGTTAGGATGGGTGGACCCACCTATGGTTTTGTGCATGATTTTCGTACATGTTTTTGGATGCGATGGTTTTCGGTCCATGGTATTGGATGCTTCGACATGTATAAATATGTATTATAACATTGAAAGGAACACAATGAAAAATCAAGCTGGTAGTCCCGGTTTTGGGATCCAGGGGAAATCTCTGTGTATATGTGTTTTATGTGTTATTATATCGCATTGTTTATTTTCTGTGTTTTAGAATTCGTATGCAAGTAATTTCTGTACGGGGTTAAAACCTACACCATCTGCCTTCAGTTCAATTTTTTCTTTATCTATTACTGATGATGATCCTAGAACTATGAAGGAAGCAGTATATTCAGAGGATGGAAAACTCTGGAAAGAGGCCATGGTTGATGAAATGGCATCTTTGCACAAAAATGAGGCTTGGGATCTGGTGGAGTTGCCAGCTGGAAGAAAACCCATTGGTAGAAAATGGGTGTTCAAGAAGAAGACAAATGAAGAAGGAAAGGTGGAGAAATAAAAAACTCGGTTGGTAGCAAAAGGTTATTCCCAGGTGCCAGGAACTGATTTTGGTGATATTTTTTCTCCTATTACCAAGGTAACTTCTATTAGATTACTTTTATTTGTTGCTGCTGCTTTTGATTTTGAGGTAGAATAGATGGATGTGAAGACAACATTTCTTCACGGGGATCTGGAAGAGGATATCTACATGAAGCAACCTAAATGCTTTGCGGTGAAGGGTAAGAAAGAACTGGTATGCAAGTTAAAGAAGTCTCCGTATGGGTTAAAATAACCACCAGGGATGTGGGATCAGAAATTTGATACATTTATACGGGGACTTGGCTTCACCAGAAGCAAAGCAAATCACTATGTGTATTTTAAATTAATTGGTGACCGTGTTATTTATCTGATCTTGTATGTGGATGATATGTTGCTAGTTGGAAATGACAAAGAAATTATCAGGGCTTTGAAGACCCATTTGTCCTCCAAATTTGACATGAAAGATCTTGGTGCTGCAAACTATATTTTGGGCATGGAAATTAAAAGAGATCGGACAAAGAGGAAGCTCTGGTTAAACCAGAGGAAGTATGTCAAGACAATATTGCATAGGTTTAATATGTAGGATAGTAAACTGGTGAAGGTTCATATTCCTGTAGGTGTAAAGTTATCTGCTGAACAGTGTCCCAAGACAAAAGAAGAGGAAGAGGACATGTCCTGTGTTCCATATGCAAGTGCAGTCGGTAGCCTGATGTATGCGATGGTTTGTACTAGACTAGACATTGCACATGAAGTGGGAGTATTGAGTAGGTTTATGTCAAAACTAGGGCAGAAGCACTGGACAACAGTGAAGTTGGTTTTCAGGTATTTGCGTGGCACTAGTGATTATGGTTTGTGCTGCCAAGGAAGGCCAGGATTGGACAGAGTGTTGGATATTCATGGCTTTGTTTATGTAGACTAGGCTGGAGATATGGATCAGAGAAGATCTACAAGTGGCTATATGTTTAACCTATTTGGAGGTGCAGTCAGTTGGATGAGTAAGAAACAATCTGTAGTGGCACTATCAACTATAGAGGCAGAATACATGGCAGCCACTCATGCAAGCAAGGAAGCAGTTTGGTTTCAGAGATTATGTTCAAGTATGGGGTTAGTACTATAAGGATAGACTCTGACAGCCAAAGTACAATTTTCTTGGCAAAGAACCTTGCATATCATTCAAAGACAAAGCACATTGATGTTCAGTATCACTTTGTGAGGGATATGATAGAAGACAAAAAGGTGTTGCTGGTAAAGGTGGACACTTTGAAGAATACTACAGATGCACTGACAAAATCTGTGAGCTCTGAGAAGTTCTCTTGGTGTAGAGAAATAATGGGCGTTGCAGGGCTGGAAAAATGACTAAACTCTCTTGTGTCCCCCTGTGGAAAGAAAACAACAAGTGGGAGAATGTTGGGTTGTGTTATATTCTTTCCACGACTAGCCCACGTAGTTAACCGGGGGGTTAGAGGGGGGGAGGATCCCCCCTTTGTTGCGCCGTTTGTGTAGTGGGGAGGGTGGGTCATAGGGGGTTTGAGGCATACTCATAACCTCACTTTATGGGGTCCGGGGCAGTGCCCCAGAAAATTTTGTTTTTAGACCCTATATTAGGTTGGGCAGACCTACCTATGGTTTTGTGCATGGTTTTTCGCACATGGTTTTGGACGCGATGGTTTTTGGTCCATGGTTTTGGACGCAATGGTTTTTGGTCCATGGTATTGGATGCTTCGGCATGTATAAATATGTATTGTAACATTGAAAGGTATATAATGAAAAATCAAGCTAGTAGTCCTGGTTTTGGGATCCAAGGGAAAATCTCTGTGTATATGTGTTTTATGTGTTATGCTCTTGCATTGTTTATTTTCTGTGTTTTAGAATTCGTATGCATGTAATTTCTGTACGGGGTTAAAACCTATAGTTTCCCATATTAGTGAGTTTTTCTTGGTAGATTTGAGGTTTTCCACATATTCTTCCATATAATAGGAATCCACTTAGGAGGACAAGTGGATCCAAGTTGACAGAATTAAGTATTAATAGTCCTCCTCGAAATTTGAATTTCCCCTAGGGGATAGCTAAAGAAGGACATGCATGTGATTCAAAATTCCAACCAGAACGGCTAGATATTTGATTACTCATTCTGAATTCTAGAAACCTTTAGAGATTAGAAAGAAATCAAGCCTTTTTGCTACTTCTCTACCAACTGAGCATGTATTCCTTCATGTTGGTGATAGTATGACAGGCTCTGTGTCAATAAGCAATGTATTGTTAAAAGATCCTGAAAGTAAGCACTATATGGATATCTTCATGGGTTCGGACCCTAAAATTCATGCAAGGATATAATGAATTTCAAATCACCACCTATGATGGTGAAAGGTCAGTAAGAGCACTTGTTGCAATCGGTTCCTCCCAAAAAGAAGTATGATATGAATACGTTTCATATATATTTAAAATAGAGACATCATAATAAAAATCCTTTAATTTCATTTTTATAAGGATATAGGAAGGATATATGAAGGAAATAAAGAAGAGGAGATCATTGATTTGTTGGCACTCCATCTAGTGATTAATCCTCCCAAGTGATCGTCTACATCCATATGACTAAACGACCAATTATTCATAATACCTTCTAAACCCTCTCAGATTTTTCCCCATGACACATAGTTTCTTGAATGAAATGTTTGTCTTGTAGCTAGCTACCATCCTTTTTAGGGCTAAAAGTTTGTATTTCCTCCTAACCCTCTAACATTAAAGTAAAATACAATCATGGGGCCTAGTTAGAGAGGGATTTACTTTCTCTAAGGGCCCTAGAAATTGGAACTTTTTCCCCCTGTTTGATATCAATCATAGCCCTTTGCTAGGCTTTGTGTAAATTGAATTTACAACCAACATAGTTGGTAGCAAGTTGCTAGAGTTCCAAACCACCACTCGAGGGGGGAACTTCCTTAATTTTTGTGTGGGGATGAAGGGAATATTTTTTTTCCTTCCTTATATGCACAAGAGGTGGGGGGAGTAGGGGAAGGGGACAATCAGAGAGAGAGGGAACAAGAGGATCATGGAGCAAGAGAGGGGGCGTGAGGAGGGGTAGGGAAGGAAACAGGGAGGGGGGACACCAATGAAGAGGAGGGAGTTGATGGAAGAAAAAACATGAAGAGTGAAGGGAGAAAAGAGAGTGTGAAAGTGAAATAATGGGAGAGAGATCGTAATTCATACTTGAGGAAACAACCAAAACTTTAGAGCTTATGATAAAGAAGAGAAACATTTTTTACTTCCAGAGATTGTGTTATGGGAGGGGAGCTTAGAGGTGTTGAAGAGACCCTCTTTGTAGCTTTATTTTTCCAGTTCGGGATGAATGAGAGTGGTCCTATTTGCATGCACCCCTCCCAAAGATTACCCACCTCATGGCAGAGGAAGCATTTTAAAGGAAGTTTCCAGTAGTCAATATTTTTTTTTTTGAAAAACGACCATAGACTGAGAACTTGTTATCTACGATAAGGTCCTATTTTAAGTTTACTTCCACTTGTATCCAAGCCCATCTCTAGTCCAGCTTGGAGGCTCACCTAGGTTCTAGACTAACAAAGGTGTCG
Organism: Pinus tabuliformis; assembly: GCA_031772625.1. Taxonomy (NCBI): domain Eukaryota; kingdom Viridiplantae; phylum Streptophyta; class Pinopsida; order Pinales; family Pinaceae; genus Pinus; species Pinus tabuliformis. Next base: position 2,031,464,190 of record CM062818.1, on the reverse strand, counting down.
ATATTGTTCCCTATGGTCTTGTGTATTTCAACATTCCAAAAAGGAAAGGGTAATCCTGGTAGAATGGCACATACTTTTATGGATTCCACAAGTTTTGTTGTGGGATTGAAATTTTCTATCTACTACTAAAGGGAAACACCAAATTTTTCCCAGAGCCAACTTTTCCCCAAAATCTTATTGCAATCTTCCTTAAAAGAATGAAATCATGCCACCCACATGGAAGCAGATGAAATGTTGGAGAGCAACCAATTACATGTTGTGAAGACTCGGCAAGCCAACCCCCCACTCCCAAAACATTGATAGAGAAATCATTGAAATGAGAAAAAAGGGTTTTACTAGAAAAATCAATAACTTGTGAAAGATTGATGTCATTACCAACAACAAAATTATCTAATCCATTTGACGTCAAATGCAGATTTTTTTCATCTTACCTAAGACACTGTGTTTTTCCTATGCGGAAATTGACATAGGGGCACCAAAAGAAATTGGGAGTGCAGAGGAATTGTATGATTCCAATGGAGGAGAAATGGGTGGGTTGGGGGGGGGGGGGAGTATCTGATCCTACAAAAAGTGGGAAAAGTGAGTCGGGTGCAAGGGAGAGATTCAAATGGTATAAAAAGATGATGAAGAGACATTTGGAGAGATTGATGTGCATGTAGCTTCAATGCATATGTGATGTGTGTTCATTTTGTGTTGAGATAAAAATGTTGGGTGAGAAGTTGCGTTGTAGGAGTAATCAACATCATCCTCACCCTAATAATCCATGTCATTAGTGAGTTAGAATGTGCAAAATTTAGAAAGGGAATGTGGGACCTCCAACCGAGTAGGACAAGAATGTTAAAAGGAGCCAAAAAGGTAAGCTAGTGGCATACTCATTGGATGAGTGAGAGGGGTGAAAGGGGATCCATATCAAGTCCATGATGAGGTAAGAAACCTAGCTTGAATCCTACTAAAATAAGGACCACATGCCTAGAGGGTGAATCCACCAGAGCCACAAAGCTTGACAATACATTCAAAAAAATGTAAATTTTCTAATTCATCATTTCTTAGTTGAATATACCTCTCGTTTATTAACCATATTCAATAATTTAAAAGTTTGAAATAAACCCACCATTATCCTAAAAAATAAAGATAAAATATTGAATCAATTTTAAAAATACTATCAAACCCAACAAACAAATGAATAAGAAAAGTATCAAATAAATTGAAAAAATTAGAAATAAAATCAATAACGTAGATAAAGAAATAATGAAGATGGATAGAAAGAATCGTCTTTTTTGCAATACACTTTATCTTTTTCTACTTTTTATATGGCTTTCAGTGTTTTATCTTCTTTTACTTGAATACGCCATCTATATCTTTTCTCACATAAAAATGTTCAACAAACCCATCTAGTTTTCTACCCATGGTAATCGATTAAAAATGTACGAATTATTGTCTATGCTTTAGTGTAATAAGAGTACCAATTCTTCCAATGATTCCACACCTAATAGGAGCACCAAAGCTCCAATATCAATAGAGAAAAACAATGTGTCAATCAAAGAAACCATGTGGACCTATAAATAAATGGAAGTGAAACCCCTACGGATATGTAATCTTGCTGCCAAAAAAAATGTATCCCTTTCTCGGTTGAACGTGTCCCTTATATTCTAGCCATAAATTAAATTCATTAATAGCTTGCAAAATATATGTAAAATAATTTAAACAAATAGACCAAAACAAACTAGGAAATCAAGAATAATAATGAGAAATAACAATTAATATAATTGAAATAAATAATGGTCATAAAATAAATAATAAAGAGGGAGAAAAAGGGTTAATTTTGCTGCAAATCTATTTGTCTTCCCATAAAATGATGACTATTTGTATTTCATCATCTTTTAGAAACTTCTCTTCCTCTTGTCTCATGTGAAAGTGTTGAAATGGAATAATTCTCACGTTTCTCTCTTTTCAAGAGTTACATTTTTTTCTTGCCTCTCTTTATAAGTTTAAAAATAGTGAATTTTAATTCATTCCTTTGGTGTAGGAGGAGCACCAATGCTTCCACACCTAAGAACAACAAAATAGTTCTTCTATACTTATGAGGAGCAATGCCGCTCCATTATTAGTAGGGTAAAAAAAATAAGATGTATAGAGAACCCTTGTCACTCTATAGATAAAGAGAGGTGAAAACCACTATCTATATGTACCCATTATGCATAAAAATGTATGTCTTATTTCATCGAATTCTCCACTCATTCGATAGATATTCATTGATGAAAAACCCTAAAACAAATACAAGATTAACCTGCAAAATAAAGTCAAAACCTTCAAAACAATTAAAAACAATAGAAAAATCAACTAAATAATTAGGAATAACACTGAAAATGGAAAATAACACAAATAAAATAAATAATGTGAATAAATGAAATAATGAAAAGGGGAAAACGGTTAATTTGGCGCACTCATATTTGTCTTTCATTCCACTCATAGATATTGGTATTGAATTCTATTATAAAACCACCACCCCTTACTCTCTTCTCATGTCAAATGAAAAACTGAAACGATTGTTATTCTCTCTTTTAAAGAGTCATCTTGAAGTTTTTCCCACCTCTTTTAACTAGTTAAAATAAATATGAATTATTGTTCGGGCTCCATTGTATCAGGAGTATAGATGTTTCTCAAGTACAAAAAAGGAGTCATAGAAGTATAGATGTTTCTCAAGTAAAAAAAAGGAGTCATAGTACTCCAGCACATGTGGGTCATGGAGTGCTAAATATCTTAAACTAGATGTGCATAACCAAAGTGGAACATTGATGTATTTTTGTGTTGTTGGCACTCTGTTATGCATTGGTTTATAGGTATGGGTGTGCCATGACCACTATGGAGCATGGGTGTGCCCAAATTAGTGTGGATTATTGATGTATTATTAACATGTTGTTGTTTTGATGCACTTATGTCCATGGATCACTAGATTTTTTTATATTTAAGTGGATAGGTGCACCATAATTTTGAAGACATGCTTACAAAAAAATATTTGTTGAAACCCCTACTAGAAACCATCACTAAAAATGCAAGGAAAAGTGTTATGCTAAAAAGGTTTCCAAGTGATGTTTTCCTTGTAGTGAAATTCCTATGAAATAGCAAGTCCTCTTTCTACTAGAACAATAAGTGTATCCAACTACTCTACCAACAAAATTTGGGGTGATAAATTTCACACATCGGCTAATTTTGCATGTTTTTCCAAACAACTATTTGTCAATCTCCTTGTTTTTCCAGAGTGGTTTTTCCAAATTCGATAGGATAAAATTATTTTACTCTAAAAATAACCAACATTTTCTACAAACTATATAAAATCCTTAGAAATTTGAATATTTTTACAAAAGGATCACCAAATATTTTTATGTTTGAAATTTTAAGGATTAGTAGGATTTGCCAAGATTTTTATACTTTAAGATAAGTATCAATCATCAAAATTTTCCTTGGCCATCTAACAACACCCCTTACCCAACGCCCAGAGTAGGAGGTTGTCACTGCGCATACCCAATCTTCAAATTGTCATTATAAAAATGGGGCATAAAAATTTTGACTTTTACCAAACTTCTCCAAACTCAAAGTACCCTTTACCATTGTGTTTGTCTTGTCAAGATGAATATGGTGCTATAAGTTTGTTTTCCTCAATATAACCCCAAAATTGTGAGATATTGCCTCCCAAATGTTTTAACCTACCACCTCATCAGGTTACCATGCGGCATTCCATCGCTGGCCTGCATGGCAATTGGGCTTTTAGACAATTCGGGATCAATCTCCTCCACTTACCTACCGAAGCCCTTCATTACGTCAGACTGGATATGACGATCATGGATTAACCATGTCATCCTGATGTCTTCATCCTAGCCCTCCTTATGCCTCCAGGATGACGTCTAGAGATATATTTCCATGATGGAAGATTCCTGAGCGTGCTTCTCTTATAACCACCAAGGTTGTGTCACTAGGCTTATGTGTGGCTGGAGTTGTATGGCCTCCTCTCCCATTGTTTCGCCTTTCCACTCTTACTGCAACCGCATGTTATCCCATGTCATCCTGTTTCCTTAACACTAAAGCCTCATTTGTTGCACCTCTTTATTTCTTTGGGGTCATAACGTCGAGCTAAAATGGCTGGCAAGACCCCTTCTCCAGCAATTGGATACGTGCCCCACCAATGTGGAATGACTTACGTTGTCCCACTAGTCTCCTCCCAATGTTTATGATTGACTCCTTACTTTAATCTTATAGGGTGAGACCTTCAAGCCTACATGGTATGGTGGGTCTCACCTGCACGAGTTACTATTTCTGATTGGCCCAAGTGGCCCACTCCCTTTATGGGGATGGTCCTCTACTTCCAAGTTGTATGCCTAACTATCTCGACACTCCATCAGCCCTATGGTTCCATTACACCACTAGTTATGGATATTTCGAGGTGAACCAGTCAGGCTAACTTGATAGGTGGGCCAGTTCCCAACCAATAGCACCATGGTAATAATGTAGGCCCTACCATGTACCCACTTACATCATCCCCCAAGGCCTTTTCCAGCACATTTGATTCTTTTGCTCCAACGTTCCTCCGGGGTGAGACTTCAAGGGTGACGTCAGACGATGTCATCCCACCTTTGTTTTTCAACACTTCCTAATGCACCTCCCTCTCATCCTTTAGGGCTAAACACCCAGGCTTATGTGGAGATTGTTCCACCCCTGTCCAATGGCATAACTATTGGGCGAACATCATCTTTTCGTATCAGCCTAGCACCTCATCTCTCCAATGCTCAACACGATTTCTCAAGGTGAACCTTCTTGGTTTCACCTCCGGGCCACATTAGTAAACTCACAACCAACCACATTAGGGATAAATCAAGTGCACCAATATGAGACTACCAGGACTCGGGTTTTGATTGGTGAAAGGATAAGGTTTGCCCAAATTTTTTTATTAGGTTATGGCTTGCTCTCCTGCACCGCTTCAAGTGTTTCCCATGGCGAGACTAGGGAAACCCCGTCTCTGATATGGATTTCGACCAACATCGCAGAATCTTCCAGGCCCTAGTGAGATTCACCCTAATGATAATTGAATATATCTAGACTACTGATAATGCACGGCTTGATAAGCCTCCTGCATGGGTTTCAACTATCCTTCCACTAAAAGGAAAATAACCCTTTTAGTGTTGGCATGATGCCTTTTACACAGGTTCAAGGGCTTATAGCCCACTGAAGGAATATCCATGTATATGTACAGATCCTGCCAAGCGGGCGGTCCCTTATGTAATTATTTCATGTTAATAAAAAGGGCCTTTTGGAATAATGTTCCAAGTGTTATTCTAGATGCTTATGGATAATTTCATTGCCTGTGGAAGTCATGGTGTGTGTGTGTGTGTGTATATATATATATATATATATTACACATTCAGTGCATCAAATTTCATATGATCAATAGCAACAAGCATATCACATAGTACTTCATTTTTAGTTTAGAAGCACACACTCGCTTAGTTTGTTTAACAGTGTCATTCATTTTCAAGGAAGCACACACATACAAATATATTTAATATATCCATCAATACCATCTCCCCACCAAGGTGCATGTTAAATTGTAGCAAGAAAATGATTCATTTGACTTGTGCCTAAGTCAAACGGAAAAATTTGAATTTCCACATCAACAGGATGACTTGAGTTGCAGTTAGTAGGAGTGACACGGCCAAGTCACTTATTTAAGTCAGTAAATTCAAGTTGGTGGGCAAGAAGTAGAGTTGTGCATGATTTGATTTCTAAGATCTAGCAATCTAGTGGAGTTATAGTTAGTGAAACTCAATTATCTAATATCTAGTCATGAATAGATTCAATAGGAGTTTAGTTGAGTAGTTGTAATTGTTGTTAACTTACTAATCTCTCAGTTAACTAGTAAATTTACTAAAGATAGCCTTATTCATGCATGGAATTCAAATTGCCTAGTTGAGTGGAGGAAAAATGCATCATTGTAATTATCAATGTATGCTAGTCGAGTGTACATGTTTTGTATTGGAGCCGGTGAGAAACTTCTCTAGGATTTGCATAAGGAAATAGGATATTTCCCTATCATTTAGGAGTCAATTTCCTCAGGAATTGCGGAAGGAAATAGGAGGAAGGTCGAGGTCTATTTTGGCTAAGTGTTGATTAGAGAAAGTAGGGCGGTAGGATATTAGTATTCCAGTGTAGGTTGAGCTTCAAGGATTGAATCTATCATTGTAATAGATCAATATTCTCATCTGATTTAATAAAAACAAAGGAGGTATTTTTCCCAGTTGGGTTCCCCAATAAGAATATTGTGATCATTATGATTGAATGATTTCATGTGTTTCTATTGTATGTTTTCCTTTTTGCAGATTGAGCAGAAGAAATTTGTGTCTATTTTTTTCAATCTGAATTCATTAGTAGCTGCAAATTTTGAGTTATTTCTACGTGGTATTAGATCTATTAAAGACTACATGGAAACCAAGTTCCAGATCTTCTCTCATAGAAATTTCAATTTGCAAGGTTTTTTGTGCAGATTTTCTTCAGTGCAGGAACAATGTCTTTCAATGGATTGAGGAGCCTTGAGTATGCATTGGAGGGCACATAAAATTTTTGCACTTGGAAAGACATGACGTATGTTGTGCTAAATGACAATGGAGTGTTGGAATACACACAAACTAATATTTTTAAACTAGCAGCATCAGATACACAACAACTGGCACTGTGGAAGAAAGACACATCAAAATCTAGGAGGATTATTATGGAGGGAGTCATATATCATGTAGTTTCAAATTTGCATGGCAAGGTTACTCCATTTGGAATGTGGAAAACCCTCATAGATTTATTCCAAAGTAGTAGTGATGTCAGTAAATTGGCATTAAGAGATAAGCTCAAGAACATTTGAATGGGAAAAAATGAAATTTTTGTTCAATACCTGTCTATATTCACTCAGGTGAAAGATAAACTCGGAGGAGTTGGATAAAATGTGACATCATTTGAACTTGTGAGCTTAGTGCTCCTAGTCCTTTTGAAATCCTAGCACATCTATCGGGATTAAGTTAATAGAAGAGGTAAGGTCCCATACTGGGAGAGACTTTGGTCTGATTTGGTGCAAGCGGAGATTAGAAGAAACACTAGAGATGGTGTCACATCCAAACCTGATGAGGAAGAAAAATTTTCTTTGGCAGGAAAAGGAAAGAAAGTCAGGGGAAAGAAGGCCCAAGGAAAGGCAGAATCTAGCCAGAACCATGGAAAGAAGAAATACCTCATTAAAATTAAATTCTTTCACTGCCATGAGTATGGGCACTATGCAACCAAGTGTCTGGATAAGAAATACAGTAAGAAATATGCAGGAGTAGTAGGAGGTGGTTCTCTCACTTCACAATTAGAGTTAGATTTCACCCTCATTGCATGCAAGGCAAGTTATGTATGAGGCAATGTATGGTACATAGATTCTGGTGCTTCATTTCATATAACAAGAAATAGCATTTCTTTAGTAACCTAGAGGAGAACAACCTAAAATTACACATAGAACTTGGAGATTATGGGAGATATAGTACCAAAGGGATTGGCATTGTCACCTTTAAGAGGGATTCAGGCTCCCATCTTCACCTTAATAATGTAATGTATGTGCCTGGTCTAAAGAAAAATTTTGTTTTTGTAGTTGAACTTGAATACCATGGATATGATGTGGTGTTAAGTAAGGGGAAATCTTATCTAAAGCATGTTGCTACTAGACAAGTTAAACAAATTGGTGTTCAATTTAAATATCTCTACAAGCTAGAGGTGGATGCATGTGTTGCATTGTGTAGCAAGGCAGAATTTTTTTAGGGATGAGATGTTGGAGAGCTTTGGCATAGGTGCATGGGACACCTACACCATGGAGCTTTGAAAATAATGCAACAAATCACCACTAGACTTCCAAAATGCACCCTTGATAAACATGATGTTTTCAAGGGATGCACTCTTGGAAAATATGTAAAATCCTCCTTCTAGAGTCGATATAGCAGAGTTGGAGCCATCTTGGAGTGAGTTCACTCATATGTGTGTGGACCATTTTCTATAGTCTTAGTTGCAAAGCACAAGTATTATGTGATCTTTGTAGATGATTTTTCTCGCAAATGTTGGATCTATTTTATGAAGAAGAAATATGAGGTTTATTCAAAGTTTGTTGAATTCAAATCCTTAGTTAAAAATTATATTGGAAAAAAAATTAAATCCCTTAGAATTGATAATGGAGGAGAGTATGTATCTAATGCCTTCAAATAATTATGTGCCAAGGAGGATATTAGAAGGGAGTTGACTACACCTCACAACCCACAGTAAAATGGGGTGGCCGAGAGGAAAAATAGAAGCATTCTAGGGGTTGAAAGACAAATGTTGCATGATCAAGGACTGCCACTATACCTTTGGTAGAAGCATGTAATATAATTGTTTATTTGGAAAATAGGATCCCTCACAAAATTCTTGGAGTGATCACACTTGAACAGGCTTTCTTTGGGAGGAAACTAGATGTCTCCCACTTTCACATTTTTGGATCCATTGTCTATTTTCATGTCTCCAAGGATAGCAAGCAAAACTTGGAGCCTACTATAGAGAGGGGGATCTTTGTAGGATACACAACGACACCTCAGATTTACTGGGTGTATATGCCTTTACTTAGGATGATTGTGATGAGGAGATATGTCATATATAATGAGGAGTAGGCCATGAGAAGCTCTGTAGTGTGAGAATTGAGAATTCCACATAAGGAGGAGCTTCTAGATCCAAAGGAGGAGCCCTAATCAAATCCATAATATGTTGTGGAGCAACCACACGTGGAGGAGCAGAGAACAGATCGAGTGGAGGCACCCACTCACACTGAGCCTTCCATAGAAGGGAGGAAGTGGACCAGGGAGGCAAACAGATTGGTGCAGGATTCTTAGGAGCATGTTGGAACTACAAGATCCTTGCACGGATAGAGGAGATCACCAAACAGATATATCGAATATATGGAACTCATGACAAAATTGATTAATTATGAGCCATATTCATTTGATGAGGAATTTTCCCAGCAGGTGTGGGTAGATTCCATGGTGGAGGAGTATGACTCCATCGAGAAAAATGATGCTTGGGAATTTGTGCCTATACCTAAGGGAAAATATGTTATTGGATCCACGTGGGTGTATAAGGTAAACATGCAGCTGATGGCGGTGTTGAGAAGTACAAGGCCATATTTGTGGCCAAAGGCTTCTCATAAGTAGATGGAGTTGATTATCAGGATAAATTTTCCCCTATGGTAATATATTCTTCCATTAGGACCATGTTAGCATTAGCAGCATAGTTTGGGTGGAAGATCCACCAAATGAACGTTAAGACTACCTTGCTCAATGGAGTGATTGAGGAAGAGGTCTACATTGAGCATCCTGAGGGATTTAAGATAAGGGAGACACATGTTTGTATACTCGGGAGAGCCCTCTATGGTCTCAAGCAGACACCCCATGCTTGGTACACTCACATAGATTCCTATCTCAATGGATTGGGCTTCACTAAGAGTGAAGTAGATGCCAATATTTACTACATTTTGGTAGATGACAATCTACTCATCTTAGTCCTATATGTAGATGATTTGATACTGACAGGAGATGAGAAGTTGATCTAATCTTGTAAGGAGGACCTTGCAAGAGAGTTTGAGATGAAGGATATGGGTTTGATGCACTACTTCCTTGATTTAGAAGTGTGGTAGGGAGATGGAGAGATATTTGTTGGTCGGGGGAAGTAAACCTCTGAAATACCTCAGAATATCCATATGTAGGACTGCAAGCTCATGGACACTCCTCTAGCTACTAACTATAGGAAAGAGGATGCTTCTACAAGAGTGGCAATATATTTCACTATCTACATATAGCTGATGGGGTCCTTGATGTAATTGGTGAACATAAGGCTTGATATTTTTTTTTACAGTTAATCAACTTAGTCAGTTTATGGTGGAGCTTACCAAGCTTCATTGGAAAGCAACAAAAGATGTTCTTAGATACCTTAGAGGCATAATAGATTTTTCTTTATGGTATAGAGGACTGATGGAGTGAAGCTCCAAGGCTTCACAAATGCAGATTGGGTAGGGAGTTTATAATATAGGAAGAGTGCATCATGAGCTATCTTCATTGTTGGGTCAGCAACAGTTTATTGGTATAGCAGGAAATAGAGATTTGTAGCACTCAACTCAATAGAGGCCAAGTATATGGTTTCTAGTCAAGTAGCATGCGAGGTTATTTGGATGAGGAAGATACTAGTTGGTCTCTTCAGTTAAGGGATGGAGCCTACATTGAAACACTATGATAATCATAGTTGTATCAAAATCTCTAAAAATCCATTATTTCATGATAGGTCCAAGCATATATACATCAGGTACCATCACCTAAGAGATTGTGCGTAGAGGAGGATTATCATGTTTCAGGACATTCCCATAGAGGAGTGAGATGCAGACATTTTAGCAAAGTCTTTGTCAAGAGGCAAGTTCGAATTCCGCATGAGTAGGATAGGGTGGTTCAAAACCCTTTTCTTGCTAAGAGGGAGTGTTAAATTGTGTAAAGAAAATGCTTCATTTGACTTGTGCCTTAGTCAAATGGAGAAATTTGAACTTCCACATTCGTAGGATGACTTGAGTTGCACTTAGCAGGAGTGGCATGGCCAATCCACTTAGTTAAGTCAATTAATTTGAGTTTTTAGGTGAGAAGTAGAGTTGTGCATGAGTTGATTGCTAAGATATAACAATATATTGGAGTTATAGTTAGTAAAACTCAGTTATCTGAGCTCTACTCATGAATAGAGTCAATAGGAGTTCATTTGAGTAGTTTTAATTGTTGTTAACTCACTGATCTCTCAATTCACTAGTCAATTTACCAAAAATAGCCCTAGTCATGCATGGAATTTGAATTGCCTAGTTGAGTGAAGGAAAAAAGAATAATTGTAATTATCAAAGTATACTATTTGGGTCTATAGGTTTTGCATTAGAGAAGGTGAGCAATTTATCTAGGATTTGCATAAGGAAATAGGATATTTCTCTATATTTTAGGAGCTAATTTCCTTAAGAATTTGGTAAGGAAATAGGAGGAAGGTTGAGGCCTATTTTGGCTAAGTGTTGGTCAGAGCAGGCAGAGAAGGAGGAGATCAGTATTGCAGTGTAGGTTGAGCTTCAAGGATTGAAGTTTTCATTCTAATAGATCCATATTCTCATATGATTTAATACAAACAAAGGAGAGGTTTTTCCCAGTTGGGTTCAGTTGTAAAAATATTGTGTTCATTATGATTGAATGATTGCATGTGATTGCATGTGTTTCTATTGTATGTTTTCCTTTCCTCGGATTGATAGAATAAAATTGCATCTATTGTTTTCATTTTGAATTCATTAGTAGCTGCAAATTTCAAGCTATTTCTACAGTGCAACCATTTGTTAATACCTTGATAGTCTCCCTTTTTATCCAAACATGTAGTGCTAATGCAATATAGATTCATTAATATTCAAAATAAGTGTAGGAGACTGTTTATGTTAAAATCTTCATGGAAATTAAGTCAATAACAAGGACTCTCCACCCAACCATAGAAATTATAGCCACACTTACTTGTAGTTCTCACCCCCGAACCAAATTCCAGAGTCTGAAGGGGGTGCTTGCTTAAGGGAATTGATCACCAGTTTCCAACTAAAAATAGGGAATCCCATAGGACCTATTCCTCAATCCAACCAATTGACTACTACCATCTTCTTCAACACAAGTAGTCCATAGGTTCTTTACCTCACCTCAAGTGCACACACAGTGATTCACTCCCTTCTAGGAAGTCCACAACCCATTGTGACAGTATGGAAATAACCAGAGGTCTTCAATTAAGTATTCCTTTGATGCTTCTTTAAGATTAGCCTCTTCCGAAGTTTTCCAAGGCTCCAAAGCCTACTATCTCAACCCACATCCTCCAGGGGATCTGAGGATCAATCCCTCTCTCTTCTCTTCCCTTCTTGCTAGATGATCTTGTTGGATGCTCCAAGGTGGTGCCTTCTTCCAACTATTGCTCTCTTCCCTTATTCCAACTGTTACTCACTTCGTCTCTTCCAAATGCTACTCACTTCCCTTCTTCCAAATGATAATTTCTTTTACTTTTTCTATAGGTATTCTTCATCCCCATCCTTGTTTCTTTCTTGGTCTTGTCCTGCCTAAATTTTTGTCCTATTTTCCTTGCTAAGGTTTTATAATGTATGGGTTTGTGTCCTTTCATTTGAAACTCATTTAATTTAAGAGATAACCCATTAAAATCATGCACCCACTATCCTTTAAATTTTTTCCAAGCAATTCAAGTTTCTTTCTCTACACAAGAAAACCTAAATCATCCCAAGCAATCCTCCTCCCCATCTCTAGAATTCTTGTCCCTTTGACTTAGTCCCCTTTTTAAATTTCACATATTTTTAAAAATATTTACAATGCATTTTATGAGAGAACCATGGGTGGGGTTGTCACAAACCCCTCCCCTTGAGGGAACACCACCCTCGGTGTTCATCTACCCACTTGCAAGACTATAAATAAAACAAAAGTACATATTTTTTTATGGATATTTATATACATATCTCTATACAGTATTTACAATCATATAGAAACTTTCTTTAACCAGCAAACAAGAAGGGGTAATCAGCTCTCATGGCATCATCAATTTCCTACATTGTATCCTCTAGCCCAAAGTGCTTCCACTGCACCTTGACTTGCTCTATGGCTTGATTATGGAGCATGAGACTCCTCCAATCTAGAATGCACATTGCATATGGCTAGAAATCTCCCTCTCCCTCCAATTCTACCTGTAGAACAGACCAATCAATCACATGATTAGAATGCACATTCTTTTAAGCAAAGATACATGGAAAACATCATGAACTCTTACTGATAGAGGTAAATGCAGCCTATACACCACTGATCTAATCCTCTCAAGGATTTCAAAGGGCCCACAACTGTGGTGCCAAATTGGCACATGTACCAATCCTTAGGGAAGTCTTCTTGGGTTTAATTCTTAGATAGATGTGCTCCCTTACTTAAAACTCTTTGTTCACCCTATGTTGATTTGCATAGCTTTTTTGCCTATCCTGTGCCACCTTCAAATTTTATTTTCTAGTTTGAACTTGTTTCTCCATATCCTTGATCATATCAAGTCCTAAATAGACCATATTAACCAGATCACTGTAGCTAACAAGAGCATTGTAATTCCTACCATATAATTCTTCAAATGGGCTCATCTGTATGATTCTTGGTACCAATTGTTGTATGCAAATTTCACAAGTGGAAGATATTCTTCCCACTTCTTGGGTTGATGTATCACATACATCCTTAACATGTCCTCAAGGATTTTGTTGATCATCTCTATTTTCCCATCTGCTTGTGGATGATAAGTTGTATGAAATGGCAATTTTGTTCCCAATCCTGCAAAGAGTCTCTTCCAAAACCTGGAAGTGAACCTATCATCTTTATTTGACACAATCTTCTTGAGCATGCCATGTAGCCTCACAATATCGTTTATGAAGAGGTTTGATATTTCACTAGCAGAGTTGGTGGACTTAATTGCTACAAAATGAGCTACCTTGATCATCTTATCCACCACCACCATGGTTACATCATGTTGCTTGGTGGTTCTGGTTAATCTAGTCATGAAATCCATAGAATTACTTCCCACTTCCATTCTGGAATGGGGATGGGCTGCAACAATCATGTCAGATGCTTGCACTCGGCCTTTACCTTCTAGGATTCTATGCATTTTTCCTTAAAATTAGCCAATTCCCTCTTCAAATTTGGCCAGTAATACTACCTTTTAATGGCATTAAGGGTCTTTTGATATCCTGGATGGCCTGAATAAGGTTTAACATGGAACTCTTTCATTAGCAGTATTTTTACTTCATCATTATTTGGCAGATAAATTATGTTTTTAAACCTAATCAGGTTGTCCTCACTGAGGTGATATTCTTCATTCTCGCCACTTTGCAGCAATTTTTCTTTCACTTGCTGATATTTTTCATCTTGCTTCCCAATGCTTTTGACTCTTTCTATCATGTTTATTTTATAATAAATTACAGCTGCTAAGTGATTTACTTGAATTATTCTACTCAAAGCATCAACAACCTTGTTTTCTTTACCTTTTATGTACTTGATTTCAAAGTCAAATCCGTTGAGTGTGGCTTTCCATCTTGCTTGCCTGGAATTTAACTTGGGTTTCCCAAATAAATACTTGAGCCCACTATGGTCTGTCATGAGTGTCGATTTCCTACCAAGGTTGTAATTCCTCCATATTTTTAAGGCATGAATGATGACAGCCAATTCTAAATCATGGGTTACATAATTCACCCCATGCTCATTTAACTTTCTAGATGTTGGCATTATGATGCATGTGTTGTACTTGATGGCAACCCTCTCATAGAAGAATATCTCACTTATGTATAACTGGATGAATCTTCAGAAGAGATGTCAGATGTGACTGATGGAGGACAGCTCAAAGGAATCAGATGATAGTTCTAAGTGTGACAAGTTAGCTTTGCCATCAAGTCCAAAGGGGGAGATTGTTGGCATTATGAGATAAGTGTTGTCCTTGATGGCAAACCACACTGATGACAAATCATAGTACAGAAGGTCAGCAGCAAGGAATTGATGATCAGACTATAAGAAGAAGAGAAAGTTCATACACGCAGGTTCATTAAGCCCAAGTCGCATATACAAGCAGGTTCACTATATACCAAGTCGCGTATACGCAGGTTCGCTATATACCAAGTCGCGTGTACACGCTGGTTGGCTTCAGTAAAAGCGCGTGTATGTGGAAAACTTATCTTTGGTCCACGGCGGTTATTCCTTGGAAGTTGTGCCTATGGTTTTGGACCTTGGTGTCTCGACGGATGTGTTGATCCCTAGTTTTGAGGATGATGGTATTGGATTTCTATGGTTTTGGCTCTTGGTATTGAACAAGGCCTAAGGCTATATAAGGAGAAGGAAATCATTAGGCAAGAGTATTCGAAAAGTCTTGAATATCTGAAGAAGTATGAGATCCAGTATGCAGGTTATGGGTTGATGATGCATTGCTTGATTTGAGCTAAGGAGGGATCTCACCGGCTGATTGAGAACAAGATCTAAGGAGAGATCGGGATCAAATGGTTTGAAATGAACTATCTTTATGATGCTTATTCTAGATCTACATACTGACGCATGTATTGTTCTATCAGTGTTATGAGTATGATTGATGTCTGGTACAGCTGCAAGTTATGAGAAATTATTTTTAGATCTGTACGGGGGTTGTCTTTGGCAAAAGCGCGTATACACGCGGGTTTGATTCATCGAAGTAGCGTATACATTGTAAAGCTTGATATTTGAAGTTGCAGATGGGTCTGATGGTTATTATAGAGTTCTGTGTCTGCTCTGTGTTCTGGTGACGGTGTTGTTAACAGGGTTTCAGTGATTCGGAGTTTGATGATTGTTTTGAGCTTCAATGATAGTTATGGGTCCAGTATGAAAATTGGATGAAAAGTGGCCTTTCAGATTATGTGTTGTGCTTCAGTGTATCCAGTCTGAAAATTGATGAAACGTGGTACCTGGAGGAGAGAAGATTGTAGGCAAGCACCTACATACTAGTATCTAAGCTAGTACAAAAGCTAAGGGAGATCTTTGGAGCATTGTAGAAGGTAGCAGCCTGTGTACTAGTAAATGGATCGGCTAGTACAAGAACAAAGGGGGTTGTAGTTCCCGTACTGGTATAAGACTGCACCAGTACAAATATTGTAAAAGGATTTTCTTATTAAGAAGAAGATTGAGATGACTTGCAGCAGGTGGTTTTCACCCACATTGGGTTTCCACCTTATATCTTTGTGTTCATGTGTGTGGCTTTTGTGTGATGATCTGTTCTGTTATACTGCACCTGTTTACTGTTAATATGGTTAATAATGTTCTGATGCATTTACTGAAGATAAGCTAATTGAATCATAAGATTTCTGGATATACGCTAGTTGCTTTAGATACAGAAGTGTGTACACGCGGGTTCACTTAACTGAAGTAGCGTATATGTTTTTGAGCATTGAAAAAGTTTTAATGATCTGATAATACTGATTCACCCCCCCCCCCTCTCAGTATTATTTCCAACAATTGGTATCAGAGCAGGTCCTTTGGTAGAAGCTTGATCGCTTGAAGGAGATCCGTGGAACAATGGGAAAGAAGCTTAAGAAGAAAGCTCATAAGAAGAAGAAGACATCTCAGAAGAACTATGACAGTGGGAGAATCGATTGGGGATTAGGCATAAGAAGCTCTTCAGATTCAGAATCAGATTCAGAATCATTATCAGGTATGAATGTGTTATCCTCTGATGTTCCAGCTATATTTCCTTGTGAAAGAGATGAAAGTGATAGTGAGACTACTGAACTTGCTCTTATGGGTGAGCAAGAAAGATGTCAAATAGAGGCAGAATTTAACAGGCTGACAAACAAAATTATTGAACAAGAAAAACGTTTTGACGTAAAGAGTGGTGCCCTCAAGTTATGCAAGGAAAGGTATCAAAAGTTGCAGGATGAAGCAACATCTCTAAGAAATGAAGTCATTGAAAAGAACACAACAATCAAGGAGCTCAGAGATCGATCCAGTTATTATGAAAATCTTGAAGCTACAATCCTCTCACTAAAAGGAGATCTTGAAGAATCAAAGAAGCAGAATACAGATCTACTCCAAGCTATTGCAAAACAAGAAAACGAAGTCACCAGCTTAAAATCTCAACTAGAATGTGCCTTCCGAGTTCGTCAAATGCAGCAGGATCTGAATGAAGAACAAGAAAAGGAGATTCTCAAACTAAGGGAACAAATGGAAGAAGAAAGGAAAGCTGAAGAAGTTTTGAAAAAGAAGTCTCTTGAAAAGGAAGAACAGCTTCAGGTTGAGGTAAATATCTTGAAAGGTAAAATAGAAGAAAAGGATAAGCTTTTACGATTTCAAGATAGCTCTAAAGTCTTGGATGATATTCTTAGTAGTCAAAGGTCTCCTGCTATCAAGACTGGTCTTGGTTTTCATGAATCTGTTGAAGGTGAATCTAGTTCACAAGGTGAGGCAAGGAACTCTAAAGAGAAATCTAAAATGATCAACAAGGAGATGAAAGGTCAATCCCATCAACAATCAAGGAAAGAGACTCCTCAAAGAAAATATTTTACTCCTCCTATGAATAATGTTGAATGTTATGTATGTCATAATCTTGGACATGTTGCAGCTAGATGTGGAAGAAGAAGGGTTCAAGACCATCATGTAGAAAGATCATCACATTCAAGGTACTTTAATGGATATTGTTTTTCTTGCAATATGTTTGGTCACAAAGCTGTTGATTGCTACAGGAGGAACATGAAACATGTTAGATGTTATGCATGTAACAAGCTTGGACATATAGCAAAGGAATGCAGGAACAAAGGATGGACATCACACCAAAAGAAGAAAACCTCATCACACTTGAAGATATGGAGGAAGAAGGAAGTACAGTCAGCACAAGGTACTGAGACACAGCACAGCACAGACATATCAGACTCAGGGGGAGATGAAAGTGTAAAACATCAGTGTCCTGAATCTCATACGCAAGTTCCTTAAAGGGAAGTCGCGTATATACGCAAGTTAGACACTGCAAAGTCGCGTATATGTCAGTCTGAGGAAAAGCAGTGGGGACAGGCTCAGAAAAGGGATCTGATATGATTCAGTCCATTATTTGCTCTATTGGTTAATAGTTACAGTCTGCTGAGGATGTGTAAAAATGTTTTGATACTTGTAATATGTATAGAAGTGTTTTGATCCCAACTTGATGATGATGATGATGTCTTGATGCTTACGGCTGATATATGCATGATCAGATCTAACAGATGGCACAGGTTGAGGGGGAGCATATGCCTTCATTGTTGACATTATGGATAATAGTCCATGGTGATGACGCTTATATGGCTAGATGATATATCTTGCTATGATATGGTTATGAGTTGTCCATGATGAAATCTCATATGATACTTAGTTGATGTTCAGATCAGATTTATGGTTGATTCCTTGATGATGCATATATGGTGCTTACATGGTAATCTTCATAAGGACAAGGAGAAGTACAAAGCTTGAATATACATCTTCCTCACTTGATGATGAGTCACTTATATACTGTTGTTGTCATATGCATAAAGATCATACAGTTATGATGCAGGCACTCATGTGGATAAGGATTGTTGCTGATGATGATATCAAGAAGCTTTTTCAAAAGAGTTTGAGCTCAAGATTCATAGTGTTGATACATGGATGACTCCTCAAAGTCACTTTGTTGGAGACATGATGATGAGTTCGTTGATTGATGCAGATGTTCCCAAGTAAAGATACTTGGATCATGTAGAGCTTGATGAAATGGCTATGATGGTTTCACACATGATATAATCTGAATTCTGTTCAAAGGGATGAATTGATGCAGACATACCTTGCTGCAGGACATTTACAGGTTGCTGATATGAAAATAGCTGTACACGAGTTTCATAAGGCCTATCCGCGTATATACGCTTGTTTATGTGGATGCAGACGCGTATATGGAGTTTTCAAGGAAATCAGCAGGGACCGATGTTGGTTGCAGAAAGTCTGATATGGGTCTGACAGAGATCATCTGGCACAGGTTCAGGGGGAGCAGATAATCTTCCAATGATGCATTGTTGGCATTATCTTAAAGCTTTTGGTTCTAGTACACAACTGTTGTTGGTTTCAGGAGAAGGAGCTCAGAAGGAAATCTTGGTTGCTGGTCTAAAAGATGTGTATCAGATGCTGCTTGTGACTTTCATAAGTCTTGGTCTAGATTTGTTGTCTCTATGTCATGTATCTCTTCTGTGATATCTCTTTTATGGTGTCAAGGTCATGTAACGGCCTATTTTGGTTTCCCCACTATGCCTGGGATGATTGATGCAATGTGATTGGTTTTCATATGTAAACTTTTGATGTATCCCCACTTGGTTGGGTGGATGAGTCAATTTTTGTATATCCTCACTTAGTTGAGAGATGGATGAATGTATGAGTCTTTGGTGATAGGAAGGTCTTTTATGATGTATAGAGTCATGTTCTTCTTGAAGAACATCTTTTGCAGATCTTGTCTACAGTCAGGAAGAGCATGAACAGCACACTTCAGCAATACAGAGACTCGGCATGTACTCAGGGGGAGCATTGACAGATTGGTACACTTTGGCATATACAAAGGGGGAGATCATTCAGAGATTTTAACAGATACTCAGGGGGAGTATGGACAGCGAAATTTTCAGCAAAGGAAGAGAACATCTTGGTCCACCCTTTGCCCTTGATGTCAAAGGGGGAGAGTGATTTGGTGTTGTTGCCATCAAGTCCAAAGGGGGAGATTGTTGGCATTATGATGCATGTGTTGTACTTGATGGCAACCCTCTCATAGAAGAATATCTCACTTATGTATAACTGGATGAATCTTCAGAAGAGATGTCAGATGTGACTGATGGAGGACAGCTCAAAGGAATCAGATGATAGTTCTAAGTGTGACAAGTTAGCTTTGCCATCAAGTCCAAAGGAGGAGATTGTTGGCATTATGAGATAAGTGTTGTCCTTGATGGCAAACCACACTGATGACAAATCATAGTACAGAAGGTCAGCAGCAAGGAATTGATGATCAGACTATAAGAAGAAGAGAAAGTTCATACACGCAGGTTCATTAAGCCCAAGTCGCATATACAAGCAGGTTCACTATATACCAAGTCGCGTATACGCAGGTTCGCTATATACCAAGTCGCGTGTACACGCTGGTTGGCTTCAGTAAAAGCGCGTGTATGTGGAAAACTTATCTTTGGTCCACGGCGGTTATTCCTTGGAAGTTGTGCCTATGGTTTTGGACCTTGGTGTCTCGACGGATGTGTTGATCCCTAGTTTTGAGGATGATGGTATTGGATTTCTATGGTTTTGGCTCTTGGTATTGAACAAGGCCTAAGGCTATATAAGGAGAAGGAAATCATTAGGCAAGAGTATTCAAAAAGTCTTGAATATCTGAAGAAGTATGAGATCTAGTATGTAGGTTATGGGTTGATGATGCATTGCTTGATTTGAGCTAAGGAGGGATCTCACCGGCTGATTGAGAACAAGATCTAAGGAGAGATCGGGATCAAATGGTTTGAAATGAACTATCTTTATGATGCTTATTCTAGATCTACATACTGACGCATGTATTGTTCTATCAGTGTTATGAGTATGATTGATGTCTGGTACAGCTGCAAGTTATGAGAAATTATTTTTAGATCTGTACGCGGGTTGTCTTTGGCAAAAGCGCGTATACACGCGGGTTTGATTCATCGAAGTAGCGTATACATTGTAAAGCTTGATATTTGAAGTTGCAGATGGGTCTGATGGTTATTACAGAGTTCTGTGTCTGCTCTGTGTTCTGGTGACGGTGTTGTTAACAGGGTTTCAGTGATTCGGAGTTTGATGATTGTTTTGAGCTTCAATGATAGTTATGGGTCCAGTATGAAAATTGGATGAAAAGTGGCCTTTCAGATTATGTGTTGTGCTTCAGTGTATCCAGTCTGAAAATTGATGAAACGTGGTACCTGGAGGAGAGAAGATTGTAGGCAAGCACCTACGTACTAGTATCTAAGCTAGTACAAAAGCTAAGGGAGATCTTTGGAGCATTGTAGCAGGTAGCAGCCTGTGTACTAGTAAATGGATCGGCTAGTACAAGAACAAAGGGGGCTGTAGCTCCCGTACTGGTATAAGACTGCACCAGTACAAATATTGTAAAAGGATTTTCTTATTAAGAAGAAGATTGAGATGACTTGCAGCAGGTGGTTTTCACCCACATTGGGTTTCCACCTTATATCTTTGTGTTCATGTGTGTGGCTTTTGTGTGATGATCTGTTCTGTTATACTGCACCTGTTTACTGTTAATATGGTTAATAATGTTCTGATGCATTTACTGAAGATAAGCTAATTGAATCATAAGATTTCTGGATATACGCTAGTTGCTTTAGATACAGAAGCGTGTACATGCGGGTTCACTTAACTGAAGTAGTGTATATGTTTTTGAGCATTGAAAAAGTTTTAATGATCTGATAATACTGATTCACCCCCCCCCCCCCCCCCCCCCCCTCTCAGTATTATTTCCAACACTAGACTCATAGCATACTAATTTCCCTTCCTACATTAAGACTCCAATGAGTCCCTCTTTTCATACATGTATACAGATCATGAAATCCTTGTCGAGATTTGCAATTCTCAGCATTGGTGCATTGGTGAGCAATTTCTTTAACAACTCAAATCTTTATGCACATTGTGCAGTCCACTCATTTTTTTTCCTTTTCTCTGCAAGGTTGTAATGGGATGGCCTATGTTGGAGAAATTATGGATAAATCTCCTGTAATATCCTTCCTATCCCATGAATGATCTAACATCATCTACATTCTTTGGAATTGGCCCCTCCACTATGGCTTTGATCTTTTCAAGGTCAACTGGGATTCCTTCAATGGAGACGATATGCCCCTAGTAATGTATTTGTGATTAGAAGAAATAACACTTGCTAATATTTGCATAGAGCTTGTGCCCCCTCAACAGTTGTAACACAACATTAAAATGTTTTTCATGCTCTTGTTATATCTTTGAATACACCAATATGTCATCAACAAACACAATGAAAACTTTGTCCAAATAATTATTGATCAGGAAAATGAACATGGAAGAAGCATTATTAATCCAAAAAGGTACCTTTACGAACTCATAATGCCCATATCTTGTCATCAAAGACGTTTTATGAATTTATTCCTCCTTGATTCTTACTTGATGGTAGTCTGACCTCAAGTCAAATTTGGAGAAAAAAGTTTATCCCCTCAACTGATCAAAGAGATCATCAATCCTTGGTAATGGGTACCTATTCTTGATGGTCACCTTATTTCACTACTTGTAATCAATGCATAATCTAAGAATTCCATCTTTCTTCTTTATAAACAATATTTGTGCTCTCCACGGGGACACACTTGGCTGTAATGTAACCCTTGTCAAACATTTCCTTTAACTGTAATTTCAACTCAACCAACTCTGGGATGCTCATCCTATATGGTGCCCTGGATGTTGGTGCTACTGTAGGTACCAGCTCAATAGAGAAATATATCTATGTTTGAGGATTTAATCTAGGAACCTCCACTAGAAAGACATTTGCATATTGCTGCAAAACAGGGTACCTTTGTAGCAATTCAGATTCATCATCTTCTATTTCTCTTATAGTTTTCTTGTCCTAAAAACATTCACGGTAATAGTGTGCATCCCTTTCTTCTAATGCATTTGGCTTGCATAGCAGTGATCAACCTTACTGAAATGGGCTTTTTCCTGCTCTGCAACACTCTTTTTTCTCCTTTCTCATCCAATAATTCAATTTCTTTTTCATAGCAATCTACCTTGGTCTGATGTAAATACAACTAGTCCATGCCCAACAATATACCATATGCACCTAATGGAAATACATTCAAATGGGTTATTGTGGGCATGTCATTGAGCTTGAATACACATGACCTTACCCAATGGTTGATTCTCCTCTTTGTCCCAATTTCCAGCTGAACCAACCACGGTTCTTTATGTAACTCCTTGCCCAAACCACATTTCTCAAAAAACTATAGTTAGAACCTGGCCTAATTAAAATAGAAATAATTTTCTCTTGCATCTTACCTTCCATCTCAATGATGGATGTCTAGTGATATACTTGGCAGTTGTCCACAGTGGCATAAATTCTTCGCGTTCTTTGAGATTTTCTTGGGCCAATTCTTCTTATGTCCAGCGTTGATTTTTTCTTCCCAATTAGTTTTAGTATCATCTCTGTGTTTTTCTTGCTCATAGTAGTGTTCTAGCTTCTTCATAGCATCTTTCATGGTTTGGTGTTCCAACAACTCAATTTTAGCTCTGGATGCCATATGAAACCCACTGATGAATCTTTGAATTTTGGCTTTTCTATGCTTGATATATGGCACATACCTCAATAGTTCTAAAAAATTGGTGACATACTCATCACTGGTTAACTAACCCATTTTGAATTCATAGAACTCTTTGACCTTACTTTTATAATAACATTCAGACAAGTATTTCTCTTTGAAGAGCTTCTCAAACTCATCCCATATAATTTTTTCTAAAAAATGGCTCTAACGTTCTTCAAGTCCTCCCATCATATGTCGGATTTTCCTTTTAAGTTGTAGGTTGTGACTCTCGCTTTCATATTCTTAGAATAGTCATGTATTCTAAAAAACTTCTTCATTCCCATCAACCAATCTTCTGCATCCTTTGCTTTCTTCAAATCCCCATTAAATGTGGGAGGCTTTCCTTTCTTAAAGTCCTCAAGCGTGTGATCCTTCCCTTTTCTTCATGAATGACGATGATGGTAATGGTGAGAATGGTGGTGCCTTCGGGCAATAGAACTATATGGTTTGCTAGAATAATGCACCTATGTGCTAGTTCCTCCCCTTGGGGTTCTCAAATGTACATATCTTGGCACAGTGTCCTCACTTCCTTGCCTAGGCCACTTTCTGAACCTGCCACCATATGCTACATTGGTGTTTTCTTTTGACTCATGAAGGATTTTCCTGTCTCTATGATTGACCCTCATCTCAGATTTCCTTTGCCTCTGCCAATCTGAGAAACTTTATAGGATGACTGCATTGATATCCACTTTCCTTTCTTGGGATCTTACCAACATCTCATTATCGACCTTAAAGCTTCTCATCTTATCCCTCAGGCTTCTTAAGGTGTCCATCCAATTTTGGGAGTGATTCCCTCCCCCTTGGTCAACCTATCTCTCTTCCTCATTAGCTCTGACTCAATCACTTCCATGTTGTGATTTATCAGAATTATACTCAACCATTCCGGTCCTCATTGTTGTATTTCCTCTATCTTAGGTCATTTGTTATGTGCTGACAACCACACAAATTGTTATAAATTTCATGATAAATAGATAAACACATAATCATGACAATGAACTTGTATTCATGGGTCTGCCATGGATATTTCTACTATGAAAAAATGACCATGTTAGTGTGCCAACATATTTACAAATCATATGCATCAATCATTCAATCATTCAATCATGCAATCCTATCATGAGTGAATAATTAATAATAAAAAACATATTTATGGCCATGATCCTTCTCTCACCGAGTTGTTTTTTATCTCCAACCAAACAACTCACATTAGCACAAGGTTACCATCAAGGCAACAATCAATAGTTTAGACACTTTTAACACTTAAACAGTTAGTTAGTATTTTTTCATAAATCATTAGTAGCGTGTGATGAAGCCCATCTATTCCAAGAGTTGAAACTAGATACTTTGATACCACTCTGTAACAACACCCCTTACCCAACACCCGGAGTAGGAGGTGGTCACTGTGCATACCCGATCATCAAATTTTCATTATGAAAATGGGGCATTTTTTTTTTTAATTTTCCCAAACTTCTCTAAAATTAGAGTACCCTTTACCATTGTGTTTGTCTCGTCGAGACAAACTTGGTGCTATAAGTTTTTTTTTCCTTAACCTGACCCTCGGATTGTGATATATTGCCTCCTAAAGGTTTTACCCTACTACCTCATCAGGCTTCCACGTGGAAATCCATTGTTGGCTTGCATGGCAGTCAATCTTTTAGACCATTCGAGATTAGCCTCCTCCACTTACATGCCGAATCCATTCATTGAGTCAAATTGGATTGAATGGTCAAGGATTAACCATGTTGTCCCAAAGCCTTCATCCTATCCCTCCTTATAACTATGGGATGACGTCTAGATACATATCATCCCGCTCTTTCCATGCCATACAATTCCTAAGTGCACTTCTTTATAAACTATTGAGGTTGTGTCATCGAGCTTACGTGTGGGTGGAATCATATGGCCTCCTCTCCCATTGGTCTTCCTTTCCACTCTTACTACCACTTCATGTTATCCTGCTTCCTTCACCTCAGAGCCTCCTTTGTTGCACCTCTTTGCTTCTCCAGGGTCATAGCATCAGGCTAACCTAGCTAGTGGGATCCCTTTGACACTAATTGTATACATGCTCCACCAGCATGGAATGACTTATGTCATCCTACTAGTCTCCTCCTGGCATTTACGATTGAATCGTTACTTTAAACTTTCGGGGTGAGATCTCTGGGCCTACGTGGTTTGGTGGGTCTCACCTACATGAGTTATTATTTTTTATTGGCCCAAGTATCCCCACTCCCTGCCTATGGGGATGATCCTCCACTTCGAAGTTGTTTACCTGATTAGCCCGATGCCCTGTCAGCGATGTGTTTTTGTTACGCCACTGCATGCAGATATTCCGAGACGAACCCATCAGGCTAACTTGATAGGTGGGCTAGTTCCCAACCAATAAAACCATGGAAATAGTGTGGTCCCCGCCATGCACCCACATTACGTCATCCTGCAAGGCCTTTCCCAGTGCATTTTACTCTTCCCCTCCAACTTTCCTCTAGGGTGAGACTTTCGGGGTGATGCCAGGCGATGTCATCCTACCTTTGTGTTCTCGGTGCTTCCTAGTGCACCTCCCTCTCATCCTTTTGGGATAAAATTATGGGCTTATGTGGATAGTGTGCCACCCCTCTGACTAATTGCAAAACTGCTAGGTGCACTTCATCTTGCCACATCATCTCAGAACCTCATATCTCCAGTGATCGACACAATTTCTTGGGATGAACCTTTCGGGTTCCACCTCTGGGCCACGTCAGTACACTCATAACCAATCGCACTAGGGAAAAATTAAGTGCGCCAATATGAGACTACCATGACTAGGGTTTTGATTGATGCAAGGATAAGGTTCACCCAAATTTTTTTATAAGGTTATGACTTTCCCTCCTACGTTGCTTCGAGTGTTGCACATGCCCGACTAGGGAAACCCTATCCTCCTCTAAGCTATGGGTCTGACCTAGATTCTAACCGACATCACATAAGCTTCTAGGGCTTGGTGAGGTTCACCTTGACAATAGCGGAAGATATCCAAGTTGTTGATAATGCATGGGTAGCTAAGCCTTCCTACGTGGGTTTCAACTATCCTTCCACTAAAATGAAAATAACCCTTTCAGTGTTAGCATCATGCCTTTTTCATAGTTTCAAGGGTTAATATCATAGTGAAGGAATATCCATATATATGTACAGACCTTGCCAAGCGGGTGGTCTCTTATCTAATTATTTCATGTTAATAAAAAGGGCCTTTGTGCCCAATGTTCCAAGTGTTATTCCAGATCCTTATGGTTCATTTCATTGCTTATTGAAGTCATCATGTCTTTGTATTATATATATATATATATATATATATATATATATATATATTACAAAGTTAGTGCATCAAATGTCCTATGATCAACACCAATAAGCATACCACACAGTACTTCATTTCTAGTTTAGAAGCACACACTTACTATTTTGTTTAACATTCATTATTCTTTTGAGGCTTCTATGATTTGTACTTTGTGTAGAGTTTTCTTCCGGAGTTATCGCATCCATAATTGTTTGAATCGACGTTTCAAGCCATCCACCATGGCTCATCATCAGGATAGATCAATAAGTGTGTAGGACAGATCTCGTTGGAATGAATAAATAGAGGTATGAGATAGATGGAATGGGAATGATAGTAGCTGACCATGTCATAATTAATGATAATTATTAATAATACTTAATAATTATTACAATTAATAATTTTAATATTTAATTGGAATTAATTTAATTTCAGATTAAGATTGAAATAGAAATAAAAATAAAAATAATTTTAATTAGTTTTTAATTAAATTTTATTTATAATTGATTTTATTAGTTTTAATTTTGAATTCTATTTAGAATATTATTAAAAAAAATATTTTAATTGATTTTAATTTATAATTAATTTTAATTTAGAATTGTTTTTAGAATAAATGATTTGAAATAATTTTAATATTAATTTAGAATAAATGATTAAGAATTAATATCAATATTAATGTTAATTATTAATAATTTTAATATTAGTATTGATCCTAAATTTTATTTATTTAATTTTAATATTAGTATTCATCCTAAATTAATTATAATTTATAAATTAATTATAATTTAAAATTCTAAGAATATTATTAAAATAAAGTTTTATTATTATTATTATTATTTTTTAATTTTAAATTATTTTACTTTAGACCGAATGAATTTTAATTAATTTTAATTCTAATGATTAAACATTAATATCAATATTGATATTAATTATTAATAATATAATTAATATATAAATAAATATATAAAATTTAATCATATATATAAAATTTAAGAATGATTTTATTATTTCATTATTTTATTTTATTGTTTATATATCTATATATATATATAATATATAATTGATAATTTGATTTTGTTAGTATATAAATCATCATATATAAATATATAAAATTTAAGAATGATTGTATTATTTCATTATTTTATTTTATTTTATTTTTTATATATCTATATATATAATATATAATTGATAATTTGATTGTGTTAGTATATCATGTAGATTTTGTAAATACTTTTTTTTGAATAACTTTATTTTTAGTATTTATATTTTTAATTATGATATTATTAATTACAATATATATGTTTTTTAAATTGGTTTCTTATTATTCTTTAAAAAATGTACATCTTTAACAAAAATATAGGTATTTTGTATATAGATATATAGAAGCAGGTCTTTCCCCTATTGAGAGCCTAGCTATGCTTAGGTTTTTTTTGTACAAGCACAAAATCAGTAACATAGACGATCATAGACTTCCTAAGCTAGCTTTAAATTCTAGCCAAAACCACCTAAGGCTCAATCGAGGGTGGCATAAAGACACAAGGGCTTGGTTAAACTATTCAAGGGAGATCAACGAAAATGATGCATTGCAAAACATAAATAACATTAAAGATATTGTTACTTCTAAGTTCAAAGAAAAAATGTGGTGTGAGAAAGACTTAGCGGCTAAAAGAAAATTAAGTTATTATAAGAAGGTCATCAACCCCACCCTAGAAGATCAAAAGTATCTCTCTATTTTAACTAGCTCAAAGAAGAAAATTAATATAGCAAAGATTAGAACGAATTCTCATGAGCTCCATAGTGAAACAGGTCGTTGGGCAGTTCCTAAAACGCCATGGACAGAAAGGATCTGCCATAGATGTGAGAATAGGAACATCGAGGATGAAAACCACTTCCTCTTAGAGTGCCCCGCGTATAACCACATTAGATCTCAGTTTCACAATCTTTGTTACAATACTGACCTTCCTAGCCTTTTACAATGTCAAAATTATAGTGAGCTCGGGAGGCTTCTCTCCAAGCTTTTTGAGCATAGGAATAAAATCTTAAATCAAAATAGATAATTTGTTTCTTTAGGTCCGATAGACCATTATTTGGTCTCAGCGGACGTTAACCATCATCATCAAAATAATATCAATATTAATGTTCGTATTAATCGAAATTTTAAATTTTTTTATTTATAATTGAATTTATTATTTATATTTTTAATTCTATTATATATATATATATATATATATATATATATTTTAATTGATTTTTAATTTAGAATTATTTTTTAGAATAAATTATTTGAAATAATTTTGATACTAATTTAGAATAAACGATTAAGAATTAATATTAATAGTAATGTTAATTATTAATAATTTTGATGGTGGTGGTGGTGGTGGTGATGGTGGTGATTTGAAATAATTTTGATACTAATTTAGAATAAATAATTAAGAATTAATATTAATAGTAATGTTAATTATTAATAATTTTAATGATGGTGGTGGTGGTGGTGGTTAACGTCCACTGAGACCAAACTTTGGTCTTTTGGACCTAAAGAAACAAATTATTTAGTTTAATTTAAGATTTTATTCCTATGCTCAAAAAGCTTGGAGAGAAGCCTCCTGAGCTCACTATAATTTTGACATCGTAAAAGGCTAGGAATGTCAGTGTTGCAACAAAGATTATGAAACTGAGATCTAATGTGGTTGTACGTGGGGCACTCTAAGAGGAAGTGGTTTTCATCCTCAATGTTCCTATTCTCACAGAGATGGCAAATCCTTTCTAAAAAGTTTTGATTTAAAAATTAATTTTAATTAATATTTTAAAAATTATTTAAATATATAAAAGTCTTACATTTTTAGTTAAAATTAATTTTAATTTAGAATTCTAAGAATATTATTAAAATAAAGTTTAAAATTAATTTTACTTTAAAATGAATTTGAATTCTAATAATTAAGAAATAATATCAATATTAATATTAATTATTAATAATATCAATATTAACGTTAGTATTAATCTAAATTTTAAAAAATTTGATTAAAAAGAATTTTAATTAATATAATTAAATTAAATTTTATTTTTTATTAAAAATAAATTTAATTAAAATTTTTAAAAATATTTAAAATATAAAAGGTATTGATGATGATGGTGGTGGTTAACATCCACTGAAACCAAACTTTGGTCTATTGGACATTTATAGTTAAAATTAATTATAAATTGTAAATTAATTTTAATTTTGAATTCTATTAAGAATATTATTAAATTAATTTTATCTTTTTTAATTAATCTTAATTTAGAATTAATTTTACTAAAAAAATAAATGATTTGAATTAATTTTGATTCTAATTTATAATGATTAAGGATTAATATTAATATTAATATTAATCCAAATATTGAAAATTTTGATTAAAAATAATTTAATTAATTTTTAAAATTATTTAGAAATATATAAAAGTGTTTATTTTTAGTTAAAATTAAAATTAAAATTAGAGTTAGTGTCTAATTAGAATGTAAAGTGTAGAGAGAAGTAAGGTTAGAAACAGAGGGGATATGTTAGGAGAGGGAAATTTATGAGGTTAAAGTAGGAATCAAATTGTCACTTATTTTCCATCCTTCATCTAGATTGAGGTTGTTAGGGTGTTTACCTATTTCTATGGCTTATCTAAATTTTTTATGGTGATAATGAACGATTTTGGCTACCACACTGGGGTTTTCAATACATACATGATGATTGGTTTTACTGGAATGTTCAGCGAGAGCTCGGGTCTTTGAGCGGTTATGTTTTATGTCGGCGGCATGTTCTTGAATCCTAGAAAGGATAGATTGACCAGTTTCCCCAATGTAGGTTTTGTCGCATGAACAAGGAACCATGTAGAATCCTTTGTAGCATTTGGGATCAATGGGATCTTTGACTGATTTAAGGCATTTGCTGATGGTATTCGTGGGTTTGAAAGTGGTTCTAATATTGTTTTTGTTCAAACCTATGAATACCATCAGTAGATGCCTAAAATTGGTCAAAGATCACGTTGATCCCAAATGCCACAAAGGAGTCTACATGGTTCCTTCTTCATGTGGCAAAACCTACATTGGGGAAACTGGTCGGTCTATCCTTACTAAGATCCAAGAGCATGCCGTCGACATAAAACACAACTGCTCAAAGACCCCAGCTCTCGCTGAACATTCCAGTAAAACCAATCATCATGTATGTATTGAAAACTACAGTGTGGTAGCCAAAATCAGTCATTATCACCATAGAAAATTTAGAGAAGCCATAGAAATAGGTAAACACCCTAACAACCTCAATCGAGATGAAGGATGGAAAATAAGTGACAATTGGATTCCTACTTTAACCTCCTAAATTGCCCTCTCCTAACATATCCCCTCCGTTTCTAACCTTACTTCTCTCTACACTTCACATTCTAATTAAACACTAACCCTAATTTTAATTTTAATTTTTAATTTAAATTTTAACTAAAAATAAACAATTTTATATATTTTTAAATAATTTTAAAAATTAATTAAATTATTTTTAATCAAAATTTTCAATATTAAGATTAATACTAATATTAATATTTAATTTTAATTTTAATTAATATTGATATTAATGCTTAATAATTCTGAATCAGAATTAAAATTAATTCAAATCATTTATTCTTAAATAAAATTAATTCTAAATTAAGATTAATTAAAAAAAAACAAATAATAATTTAATAATATTCTTAATAGAATTCTAAACTAAAATTAATTTACAATTTATAATTAATCTTAACGAGAATTGTAAAATTTTTTATTTTTTAACAATTTAATTAAAATTATTAAAAAAAAATAATTATATTAATTAAAATTAGTTTTAATTAAAATTTTTAAAATTTAGATTAATACTAACATTAATGTTAATATTATTAATAATTAATATTAATATTGATATTAATTTTTAATCATTAGAATTAAAATTAATTCTAATCAATTCAAATTCATTCCTTGTAAACTAAAATTAATTTTAAAATTAAAATTTTTAAACTTTATTTTAATAATATTCTTAGAAATCTAAATTTAAATTAATTTTAACTAAAAATGTAAAACTGATATATATTTAAATAATTAAAAAAATTAATTTTTAAATAATTTTTTTTAGGATCAATACTAATATTAAAATTATTAATAATTAACATTAATATTGATATTAATTTTTAATCATTTATTCTAAATTAGTATTAAAATTATTTCAAATCATTTATTCTAAAAACAATTCTAAATTAAAATAATTATAAATTAAAATCAATTAAAAAAAAATTAATAATATTTTTAATAGAATTCAAAATTAAAACTAATAAAATCAATTATAAATAAAAAAAAATTAAAATTTAGATTAATACAAATATTAATATTAATATTATTAATAATTAATATTAATGTTGATATTAATTCTTAATCATTAGAATTAAAATTAATTAAAATTCATTGATTTTAAAATAAAATTAATTTTAAAATTAAATTAAAATAAAATTATTTTAATAATATTCGTAGAATTCTAAATTAAAATTAATTTATAAATTCTAATTAATTTTAACTAAAAATTGTAAGACTTTTATATACTTAAATAATTTTAAAAAAATTAATTAAATGAATTAAAATTAATTTTTAAATAAAAAAATTAGGATCAATACTAATACTAATATTAATATTAATATTACTAATTATTAATTAACATTAATATTCATATTAATTTTTAATCATTTATTCTAAATTAGTATTAAAATTATTCAAATAATTTATGCTAAAAATAATTTTAAATTAAAATTAATTATAAACTAAAATCAATTAAAAAAATTAATAATACTCTTAATAGAATTCAAAATTAAAACTAATAAAATCAATAATAAATAAAAATAATAATTAAAATTATTTTTATTTTTATTTTTATTTTTATTTCAATCTTATTCTGAAATCAAATTAATTTCAATTAAA
Source organism: Pinus tabuliformis (assembly GCA_031772625.1). NCBI lineage: Eukaryota > Viridiplantae > Streptophyta > Pinopsida > Pinales > Pinaceae > Pinus > Pinus tabuliformis. The sequence goes on along the minus strand of CM062818.1, from coordinate 2,031,431,962 downwards.
TATTAAAATGATTAATTTTAATAATTATTAATAATTATCATTAATTATGATATGTTCGGCTACTATCATTCCCGTTCCATCTATCTCATACCTCTATTTATTCATCCAACGAGATATGCCCTACACACTTATTGATCTATCATGATGATGAGTCACTATGGATGGCTCGAAACGTTGATTCAAACAATTATGGATGCGATAACTCCGAAAGAAAACTCTACACAAGATATTAATTTTCAGGGAAGCACACGCATACAAATATATTTATCCATTAGTAACATCTCCCCACCGAGGTGCAATCACCTGTTCATACATTGATAGTCTTCCTTTTTATCTAGAGATGTAGCGCCAGTTCAACTAGAATGCAATATAGATTCATTGATATTTAAAACAAGTGTAGGAGACTACTTATCTTAAAATTTGTAGGGAAAATGAGTCAAGGACAAGGACTCTCCACTGAACCATAGATAGTTGCAACCACACTTACTTGCAGTTCTCACCCCCGAGCTAGATTCAAAAGTCTGAGGGGGGTGCTTACTTAAGAGAATTGATCACCAGCTGCCAACTGAAAATAGGGAATCCCAGAGGACCTATTCTTCAATCCCACCAATGGATTTTTACCATCTTGTTTAGAACAAGCATTCCAAAGGTTCTCTACCTCACCCCTAGTGCACACACATTGATTCAGTCCATTATAGGAAGTCCAAAATCCATTGTGACATTAAGGAAATAACCATAGGTCTTCAATCAAGTCTTCCTTTGATGTTGCTTTAGGATTAGCCTCTTCCAAAGTTGTCCAAGGATCTAGAGCCTGTAATCTCAACCCACGACCTCTAGGGGATCTGAGAACCAATCCCCTTCTCTTCTCTTCACTTCTTGTTGAATTCTCAGGTTGGATGCTTCAAGGTGGTGCCTTCTTCCAATTGTTGCTCGCTTCCCTTCTTCCAACTTTTGCTCACTTCCTCTCTTCCAACTGATGCTTGCTTCCCTTCTTCCAACTGCTACTTTATTTTACTTGTTTTGTAGGGATTCTTCATCCTCATCCTTGTTTCTGGTGTCATACTCGCTAATTTTTTTCCTCTTTTCCTTGTTAAGGTTATTCAGTGTATTGGTTTGTGTCCTTTCTTTTGCAACTCATTTAATTTAAGATCCATCCCACTAAAATCGTGGACCCACCATCCTTTAATGGTTGTCCAAGCAATTCAAGTTTCTTTCTCTGCACAAGAAAACCTCAATCATCCCAAGCAAGCAATCCTCCTTCCTAGCTCTAGAATTTGTGTCCCCTTAACTTAGTACCCTTTTTAAATTTCACATATTTATAAAAATATTTACAATTCATTTTATGAGAGAACCATAGATGGGGTTGTCACATACCAACATTGAGAATACTCTAAAACCTACTTATTATCTTCTTAAATAAAATTGTTTGGGCCATGTTGTTTTCCATTAAAATACTGGTAAGAAGAGAAATTAATTGAACTTTATTAAATAAGACAGATAATTGCATATATAGCTTATGCATGCATTGATTTCCTTGTAAAATATGGATTCTACAAAAGAAATACCGAGAAAAAGCTAAGTAAATATAATTGGAAATAATATTAGGCACTTTAGTTCTATGAGCATGGAATTGTATTTGGAAATATAGTGAACCATGCATGAGGTCACACAATCATATCACACAAAATTATCAACATATTTGCGTGGTAGAGATTAGAAAGTCTTCTTTAAATGATAGCATGTTGAATGTATTAGTGTTTGGTATTTTTCATGTATGATTGTGGGGTGGATCATAGTCATACTCCATAACCATTCCAATGGCTCGCTACCACTAAATTTTATTAACACTTATTGGTAAACAATTAAGTTGTTCCCCATTCTATAATCAACAAAGAAAACTACACAACACTACTCATTTTCCAATATATTCACTGTAAATCCTCTTTGGTATTTCCTTCCCCTTTCCTTATTTATTCTTTATTTCTATATATAATTTTAAAAAGGTAAAAATAAAAGTAAAATTATATAATTGTAAAAAATATATTTTAATTAAAATAATTTAATTTTGATATTCAACATCATATATCATAAGATATGTAAACAAGTTGCTAAAAAAAACTTACAGACTTCTATTAACATTAAAATTTCATTTCTTTATCACGTGGTGTGACCCAACAACTAAGATTTCTTATAAAAAAAAATGGACCATATCTCATTTTTCTTGCAATATCATATTATAAATGCAACAACCATAAACATTATTTCTTAAGACCCATGAAGATGAGATGAAGCATTGAATTGGCCTTTGCCTTTACTGGGTTACATGGAAATGAAAATTTCCTTTATATTTTGATAAAGAGAATAACATTTATTGGAAGGTGAGAAGGAATGTCATTAATGTGATATAAAGATAAAATCAATTTATTGGTTATTCGATAATCACAATTACTAATATTGTTTACTATGTTTTAAACACTGAGAAGGGGGGAGGGGGTGAAGCGGTATTTATTTTGCAATTGTTAGCTTATACCAGTTATTATCATTTAGTAAAAACCTAAATACAAGATTTACGATAAAAAATATTTTTATTAACGAGAATAATGAGGCCTCCAATCCTCTTTTACGACAATAATTTTTACAATCACACTTATAATACCTTCAAGGATCCAATCCTAGACGACGACTCCAATATTCGATTTCAAAATAGGCTCCAACTTGTACTATAGGTTCTTTAAATTGTCTAATGCTCCAACCCTAGGTGAGCACTGCAATCCTCATTACATAACCAAGCTTCGACTTGGTATACTTGAGAACACTTATCCTCAAGTCCAAGCTCCAACGTGATTTTCCACAAAGCTCCAACCCTATGTGACGACTCAAAACCTCTAAGGCTCCAACCCTCTCAATCTGCTTCAATTATTCAAGTAAGCTTCGAGACTTTATTCAAGAATTCTGAAAGCTTCTCCAACAAGTCTTGAAGGATTTATTCAACAACGCTACTAATCCAACAATGCCTTCAAATAGCCCCAAGATCAGCTTCAGCAATGGCTTCCAAGACACTTCAAGTTCTAATTTATTAAAAGATCAATTCCTTCAAGTCTTCAAAGCTCATGGAAAATATCTCCAAGACTCTTCATGTTGCTCCAGATTTGCTACAAGAAGATCTTCCAACCTTCCTCAAAAGCATATCCTTCAAAGCCTGCTCTCAATGTGTCTTCTTAGATTTTTCAAGTTCTGCACAATGAGTACTTTACAAGATGCTCAACAAGAACATAATAAATGTCTCCAATAAAATAGAATGATGCTTCAATAATATCCACGTTTATAACTTCTCCAAGGCTACTTCTTCCAAGTCAAAATTTTCTCTCCAAAACTGAGTGTGGATTTGGCTTCTAGACCTCCTCAATCAAATTCAATGGAACTTCAAAAGTATATTTGAGAATTAGGATATGCAATCAAATACTCACAAGTTCGAATGTCATAGATTTCATAAGCCACGGGTCTGAATATTCTTCAAGCCAAAATTTTGATCAGTCCCAAGTCACAGGTCTGAATGCCATAAGCTACAAGTCTAAATATTTTTCAAGCCACAATTTTGAATAGTTTCAAGTCACAAGTCTGAAATTATAGGCCTCCACAAGGCCAAAATTGCAGGCCTCTACAGGGCCAAATTTGCAAGCTTCCACGGGGTCTACTACTCCTTTGTTTTGTCCTTACCAAATCTTTCCACGTGTTGAGCCTAAGGTCTAAAAATTGATCTTAAAATAGAAGATAGCGCACAAATCCTAGCCTTAGTTGAAGAGAGGTCCAATTCTTTGAGTTTTGAGGAGTAAAATAGGTTTGTACTTAGAGGCTGAATAAATATTCATAAACAGAAGTATAAGTCCAAGTTTCCACTATAGAAAATACCAAGAAGTAATACAAGATTTTCCAAAGAGATAACTTTACTTCATCCTCCTTTTTGCTATGCACTTCCTCTATATTTTTTCACTGAGTTGGTTAAATGAAATGAATAAGTCCAGCTTCTATTCATAGTGGTTTGAACCTAAAATGAATAATCGTGTCTTTTGAGGGAGCTGACATAACCATTTTGGAGTTGATCTTTGCGACAATATATATATATATATATTCAACTTTGTTACATTATCACATTTGAACTTTCTTATATATATCACAGAACATGTGCAACAATATATAATGAAATTTTTTATATATGTTATATAATCGTTTCACTTTTGGTATGCATCTACCAAACATTTAGTATCCATAGAACATTATTGAGTGTTTGACAAATCTCACTAGAACTTTCAAACCATTGTGATATGTCTATAATATGATGACAAGATAAATCCACCAGACTCCTGATATCCATATAGTGGGCATCACATATAGTGTGAATTAGAGTTACACGATGGCATTGCAAGATAAGGCTTATGGTTTACAATGAGGCTCCCTTTTTCTTATGGTTGAATAATCAACTTTGTAGCTATCCTATTTCATACTCTGAGCATCACATATGCTTTATATATTCCTCCATGTACCAAAGGTGTTTTTGAACAATGTTAGGGCCTAACCATGGCATATGACATTATATTGACATTAATGAAAACCTTATCCAACAATATTCCCCTTTGTCATTAATGGAAATACTCTATGCCTTTCAATATTCTCTCCCTCTTTGACATCAATGGCGACTAGGGTACTTTTCTTAACATTGTTTTCCCATCAAGAGCTCCCCATGTCTTCATAAAGGATGGTTGATCTCTATATCATAGTGCTCTCCATTCTTGGTGTGTTTATCCTCAATTATCCATGTTTATACATTTTATCCTTACCATTTCCACATATATAAATCCAGCATCCATATGAAAAGTTGTTCCAAACCGTTGTTCTCATAAATTTTCCTCTAGGAGCCATCTTCTAGCAATGATATCATATTATCATATGTGTTATGGATGCTGCAAGATTTCATTTGTTTATTTACAATGAATCTTGACAATTAATACTTCAAGTCATTTCTTTATAACTCATTCACATTCTTTATTCTAACTAGCAAGTCACTTTACCCCATCCTTAAGTTGTTGTAGAGTACGTACTCATTTTTTGATTAAGTATATACTAGACATATCCCATGTTGGGATGCTCTTCTAGAAGGACCATATTCTCATAAGAAAATTGATCATATCATCAAAAGATAGATCACCAAGAGTCTTAATGAAGATCAATATGCTCAATTGCCCCTAAGAAAAATAGTTTTCTACAAATTACTCTTGAAAGAGAAATTGTCACTCATCGACATGAGGGTCAATAATATCAATATGTCAAAGAGATCATTTGCTATGCAATCTTCACATTCTTGAAATGAAATCGAAATCCCACTACTAATGCATCACCATCATACTCAGGGATAATTATGGTTATTAGATTTCATCAATCAATACAAGTGAGACAAGCATACACTTTTCTCTAATCATCTTCCTTTTTGTCATCAAGATATGCCTTGTAAATATAATTAGAACATGATAAATGATCCTTATACAACATGAGGAGTAACATACCCTATTCTTGGGGGTTTTTTGGGCACTTGAGTGAATCTTAGCATGTTTATTTTTTTTTCAAGAGGACATGCAAATTTCTAAGCGGAAAATACAATAGATAATGATAAAACCCTAGGGACACCCCTTTGTGGCCAGAAAAGCGAGGCATCTAGTGGTGGCATGGCTAGAGACTATATTGCATATAAATATCACTTTGATTTATTCTTTTTCCTTAATTATGTGCCTGAAATCATGAAATATCAATTAATACAGATGTTCCAAATCCTCCATTACTAAATAGGATGTCTAGCTAAATCCTATCCTACATAATTCAAAGTCTGGACCATCATTATCACTGTCAAATTCTTTGTCTCCTTTTGGTGGAAGTCATTATCATTTATAATTGCAATATCACGTAGTGATGGATTTTCTTATTAAAGGAATGAGCCAGTCATCTATAGAAATTGTCTTGATGCTCATCTCCCAGCTACTCATTAGTTGATCATACAAAGTCAACTCCTTGACTTGTGCTCCCCCTAACAATATGCATTTCTTTTATTGACAATTTCTAGCATGGGGCTTCCTCTTTCTAATAGGAATAACCTTATTAGAACTTGAAGGAACATGGTTTATTCCTATGATGACCATATTAGATCAACAACAATAATCATTGCCTTAAACATCCAAGGCACACTCAAAATATTATTTTTTTCATTCATCATGCTTCCTTCTCCAAAATTTTGTGACTCCTTTTCCATGCTTGGTTGATAACTCTATGGATTTTCTCAGAATCCAATTCAAGCTGCAATCTCGAGCTATATGCCCAACATTATAGAATTTGAAGCATTCATATCTAGACTTGAATGAGGAAGCATAATTTATGTTGATGAACACATTGGATTATCTTCCTACAACTTTACATATGGAGAACTGATATGAGTCCTTATAAATTTCTCTGTCATAGGCCCTGCAATATTTTTCCATGTGCCCAAAATTTGTACAAGAGTAACAATGACCAAAAAATATAGTTTGGTACCTAGAAGATGAGGATTGTCTTAGTACATTTCTAAAGTTTTTATACTTTGAGGTTCTTTGATGTTATTATTTATTACTTGTGTCATGTCTTCTTAGAGAAAGGGTTCTTCCAATGTCATTTTCACTCCTCTCCTTGCTTCTACTGGAACCGAGGACATTAGCACGCCTTTGAAGCTTCTTGAATTTCTCGTTCTTTGGTGTTTTAGGGTTTGCATCACTTTTATTAGAAGGATCACCTACCTATCCAAGACCAGATTTTTCAAGTGGTTATCTTTGACAACTTAGGATGCCATGCAAGACTTGAGAACTCTTCAAGTTTTTATTTAGATAATCAACCTCTTTCCTTAGAGAAACAATCTTTTCTTTTAATTTTTCACAATTTTCCTCTTTGTTGGTGAGTTGACTCTCCATTACTTCTTTCATTCTCATTGTTTCACTTGCTTGGACTCTAAGGGAGATGAAATTTGCTTCAAGTTTGTTAATCTCTTCATCTTTTCTCTTTAGTTGGTTTTCCATGATTTTTCCTTATTTTTCAACTTCATCAACTTGTCCTTTTAGGAGGACAAATTCTTCTCTTGCAAGGTTTAGGTTCTTATCTTTAGCTTCTTGTATTTTCTTCTTTAGTTCTCTATTTTCTTCTTTGATTTTGGTTATTTATTCAAGGGAAACTATAAGATCTCCTTTGAGGAATTCGTCATTTTGGGAGTCTTATTCATCTTCTAGCTTTTCCTTGACCTTGGTATATTCAATTTTGTTTTCAGTTGTTTTCTCTAGTTCTTGATTATCTTTGTGCCCTTTATCGTTATCTTCTATATTTGAGGTCATGAGTAAAACTCATTTTGAGTGAATATCTTGAATATTCTCCCAAAGTTATTTTGTTGATGAGAATTTTTCCATTTTGAAGTTTATAGGATCTGGTAAGCTACTTAGAATGGTACTCAATAGCTTTTTATCATATTAGATTGTGGTTGTATCTTTGGTAACAATTGCTTCCCATACTTCACATCCTAGGGTCATCAAAAAGGTCTCCATTCTTCTCTTCCATATCTCAAAAAAAAAATCATTAAGTATGGGTGCACATCTGATTTTGTTCTGATTTCTTTACTTAAGAGGAGATATCTTCAAAGGGTGTGGATGCCTTCTTCCTTGATTTTTCCATTTGTGTTCTTAGAATCTAACTTCCATCTATTAGGTTGTGACTGAAGGTACTAGGTCTGATACCAGTTGTTGGAAATACTTAGAGGGGGTGGAATCATTATTTCTTTTACAATTGTTATCTTATACCATTTAAGATCACTTAGTAAAAACTTGAACACAAGATATACAACAAAAACTAATTTTATTAACAAGAATAATGAGGACTCCAATCCTCTTTTACAACAATATTTTGTACAATCACATTTATAATTCCTTCAGGGCTCCAACCCTAGACGAAGAATCCAATATTTGATTTCAAACCAGGCTCCAACCTATACTATAGGTTCTTGAAATTGTTGTTGGCATTGATGATGCAGTTGTTGGATGCATTGTTTTTGGTTGGAATTGATGTCAACTTCGTAGCATGAGATACAATTGATTGTATATGAATATTCTTGATTGGTACATGTGTTTTCTTGATTGTATGATTGGTTGCAAGTGTTATTGTTGGTTGAAAGTGTTAGTGCGGGCACTAGATGGTTTTTGATGTATGCATATCTATGGCAGATGAGTGTGTTAATAGTTGCAAGGTATGGCGCTAATGATTTGATTGACTCTTCCATAACCCCATGGAATCAATATTATGCGTGCAGTTGTAGGCCTTTAGCCATATGGATGCAGCCTTATGGTTATAGTTGTAGTCAGTATTTTCATGTTTTGTGGGTGTGGTTGTAGGTTTAATTATGATTAAACATGACCATGGTATCGGTATGTGTGTGGAGTAGGTTGGAACTTGGTATTGGTACTACCATGGTACAGGTACCCTTGGTATTAGTATTACCATGGTATAGGTGCCTTTGGTATTGGTATTACCATGGTATAAGTGCCCTTGGTATTGGTATTACCATGGTATTTTCTCATGGTATTGGTTTGGAGATTGATGAGGATAGGTTTCCATATACTTGTGTGCTTGTATTTAGTATGTGTTATTGGAGAGAGTGTGCGATTGAGCTACAGTGACTTGTATAGCATATTCTATATATGTAGTTGTTTTAAGTTGGGTGCTTTTTCAGATTTTATTTTCAGATCAGAGTGGTTTTTGGGTTGCTCATGTTGAGCAGATTTGAGAACCCAATTTGAAACATTTTGAAACGTGGTTCTCATGGAGGAGTTGGAGGCATAGAGACTTCATGTTTGTGGAGACTAGTAGACAGTGATTAGAGGAGGAGAATCTCAATTCAATGGTAGTTGGATAGTTCAATGGATGTTGGGTGAGGCTCGTCTTGAATTTCCCTGACCTTGGGTCTAGGTTAGAGTCTTAAAATCATTGATGATACCAAACCAAGAATCTCAACCATAAAATACTTTGCATAGCGGAAATATAAAGCAGTAAATCACATATGCGCAAATATACACACTTTTTAACAAAATTATACAATATTGTACAATCACCAATCTTCATTATATTAAACCAAACTTGAATAATACAACAGTCTATGGTATAAAAGATACAATGACAAACTTCACTGCAGGTTCGATGTCGTATCTCGTCCTGCTGGTCCTTCGCTTTTGTACTGCTCACTAGTTGCCCCTTAGTCCTTCAAAGGAAAACACAGCGAGACTCCAAGAGGGCTGGCACCTAACATTGTTGCATGTCACTTTTGTTGCATGAACATGGGCTCATAAATCTACTCTCTGTGTAGGCCTAATTCCCTAGCTCTAATCTACCTTCTAGTAGCATCTTTCATCCATTAAATGTTAGGTCCCTATAATACTAGTGTGTTGGAAATAATACTGAGAGGGGGGGTGAATCAGTATTATCTAGCAATTTAACAAATCTTCCTTATTTGATCTTTTGAATTATTCTTGCATATCAGTACCATAAAATAATGAGCATGAACAAAGAAAATAGACAGTCACACCAAAGAACACAAGATGTAAGGTGGAAACCCAATGTGGGAGAAAACCACCTGCTGCAATATGTCTCTATCTTCTTTCAATTTATAAATTCTTTTACAATGATTTTGTACTGGTGCAGTCCTTTACCAGTACGCAGGCTGCAACCTGCAGAGAGCTACAACTCTCTCTCGTTTTCCAGTCTCTCCTGGAAGGGAGCTACAACCCCCTACTTCTTTTCATACAAGGACCACTTTTCATAAATTTTCAAACTGGATCCATAAGCATTAATTGATCATCAAGTGTAAGAGAATCACCCAATCAACTGTAGTAACCAGATCAACAATAATAGGACCAAAACCCAGAACACAACAATGATAAACAAGGATTTTAAGAGAAGGAAGCACCCTGCTCAACTGCCAGCCTGAGTCCGGACTCACCCTGTTCAACTGCTAGCCTGAGTCCCTGGACTCACCCTGCTCAACTGCTAACCTGAGTCCCTGGACGCACCCTGCTCAACTGCTAGCCTGCGTCCCGGACGCACTCTGCTCAACTGCTAGCCTGCGTCCCTCGCACTGAGTCTATTGAACTGCCTGCGTCCCGGCGCACCAGAACCCTTCCTGCACCTGCGTCCGGCGCACCTGAAACGCTTCGCTCCTGCGTCCCGGACGCACCTGAACCCTTACTGCACCTGCGTCCTTCTGGGCAAAGATGATTTCAAGACTTTAGAAGTAACCCAGACAATCAGATCTACAGATCCGAGCAAGAGCCGAAGAGATCTCGGTCCATCAGATTCGCCTTGTTTAGATCTAGACCAGATCTTACCCTCATAAGATGTTCAACCAAAAACATGATTAATCCAAATGAACTCCTTTGCTTTATATAGGCAAGCTCCTCCCCAAAACATGGAACAATACCACGAGCCGACACCATAGAAACACAAAACCATCGGCTAGAAACCACACAAGAAACCCCCACGTGCTTTTCTCTGTCTTGAAATGTGTGCACTGGGTGGACGCACCCCCTGAACGGTTGGCCTGCGTCCCTGGACGCGGGTTCTGCATGGTATACCTGCGGGGACGCACTTTCTGAACAGACTGCCTGCGTCCTTCTTAAAAAAAGAGAGCTGATCATCAAGAATAGTGATCTATCACCTGAATGGGTTGCCATCAAGGACAACACCTGAATCATAATGCCAACATAGTGATTCCCCCATTACTATTGTCATTGTATCCCTTATTATTATTGTCATGCCCCTGTTGTCCATATATTGTTATTATTGTGCCCCATAGAATCCCTCTATTGTTATTTTTGTGCCTTTATATTATTATTGTTAGGTTGGCTTGGTTCTATTGCGACCCCTTAGACTCCTATATATAGAAGGGAGGTTTTTTCATTTGAATCATCTAAGAATTGTTCATTTGTGTAATGTAAAGGAGGATGCCCCCTCGAAGAGGCTTATTTCTAAGGCGTTGATCTATCTTTTCTATCTTTTTGTGAATTGGTTTCATAACATTTGGTATCAGAGCTTTGGATTCTAGGGTTTCGCTGCTCCAAACATGCCATCATGGCATTTTCGCTATAACATTTTTTCTATGACGTTTCAAAAGCTACAAAAAAAACCCATTTGAGCCCAAATCGTTCTGAACTTTGGGTCCAAATTTCAGAGCTTTTCTCGCTATATTTGCAAAGATATGATTTGAGGAAGTTAGGGTTTTCGCAGACTCCCGAATTACATTCCAAACCGGTGACCAGGGGTAATCATCATAACTTTTGTTTTGAGCACCAGATTGAAATTTCATAAGAAGTTTCAGAAAGAGGACGGTTTGTAGTTTTTTTTGTATCAGTTTCAGGTACTAAGGTCGAAACAGTGACACGTGGCACATCATACAAGTTTGCTCCATTGAACTAGTCTATAATTAGATCACCGTGGGAGATTTGGCATAAATATTCCTTGGAGAATCCAATATTGATCAGAATTGTGAGGTTAGAAAGAGGACTCAAAGGGCTACCACAGGAAGAGATTTCAGATATTTGAGATTTGCAGTTACAAAGATACAACAGATTCAATATCGATCTCTTACAAAGTGAAAAAAAACGTGTGTAGTTTTTTTAATTTTGCATAAGATTGGTTTGAAAAATTAGTTTGAAGGAATTCAAAGGGAATAGTGAAGACTTATTAGCATTAATTATTGCCCCGAAGAAAGAAAATGGAAACACCAAGTAAGCAACCTGAAAGCTCTAGCATGACTCGTGAAGAAGAGGAAGAAATGCAACATGATATATCAAAATTACAAGACCAAGTACAACAAATTTCACTCCCACTAAAGGTAAATGAATCCAAGATGAATGGCGTGGAAGCTAATATGAATGGAATGCAAGTTAAGATGAATGGCGTGGAAGCTAAGATGAATGGCATGGACGCTAAGATGAATGGCATGGACGATAAGATGGAAGAATTGAAGATAAATTTGAATAAGTTGCTACAAGAAATGGTCACTAATGGTGAAAGGGTAGTAGAGGAAACTCATGATGAGAAAAAAATAAATGTTAATCATGATTTCATAAACTCTAATGTTGGATTGAAGACCCACCATGTTCCAAAAATCGATATGAGGAAGTTTGATGGCAAGGATCCTGGAATATGGATACTACAGATGGAGCAATTTTTGATCTCCATAATGTGCAAAACACACAAAAAGTACGTATTGCAACTTTATATTTGGAACCAAGTCATTTTGTATGGTATCGATGGCTTTGCTCTCATAAACAAATTGTCACTTGGGCAATTTTTATGGAAGAAATGATAGCACATTATGAGGATACAAAAATCAAAACCTTTTTTAGCCAATTGTTAAATCTCAAACAAAAGGGTTCAATGATGGAGCAAATTGAGTACTTCCAAAAATTGAACATAAGGGTAAAAGATATTCTAGAGGAGCATAGGATTGATGTGTTCATAGGGACTTTAAAGGATAATATCCAACATGATATTTTCCTTTGGGAACCTGATTCATTGGAGAAGGCAATCAGTTTAGCAAGAAAAATGGAAAGCAAAATTATGGCAACCAGGAAGCCTACCACTCACAACTATAAAGATGGAAGTGTCGTTGCCCCTAGCCTTCCACAACCTACAAGGTTGACACCACAACAATTGGAAGAAAAAAGAGCAAAAGGGCTTTGTTATAGTTGTGATAGAAAATACACTAAAGGTCATAAGTGTGTTGAGAAGAAATTATTCTACATAGATTGCGAAGAGGAAGAAAAGGAACAAGAAATTTCAAAAGAAGAGGATATACTCCAGGAACAAACCCTAGATAAAGAAGAAATGAATCCAACCATATCTTGTAATGCATTGGCTAGAATTACCACTCCTCAAACTATCAAGATAGAAGGACATGTCAAGAAGAAAAAGGTAATAGTGTTGATTGATTCAGGAAGTACCCATAATTTTATTCATTGTAGGATAGCAAAGGAATTGAATTGCTTCCTATATCCAACACCAGAGTGTCAAGTGATGGTTGCAAGTGGAGGAACCATAAATTGCTCTGGAAAGTTCCATAATATCAAGCTATCCATGGGAGAATATGTATGAATAGCCCAATGCTTTCCATTCCAATGGGTGGTGCTGGTGTTGTACTTGGAGTCCAATGGCTACAATCCCTGGGTAAAATAGATTTTAATTTTCAAGAAATTTTCATGAAATTTTTTGCAGAAGGAAAGGAATTTGAATTAATGGGTATTACAGGGAAAATACGAAAGATAATCAGCTCTAACGGTATGACAAAGCTTCTAAAGAAGGAACAACGAGGTGTAATTGCACATTTATGTTCACTAGAGGTTCCCACATCGAAATCATCTATTTCTCTAGATCTCCAAAAATTCTTGGACAATCATTCCAAGGTATTTGAGACTCCCAAAGGTCTCCCACCTATTTGTGATCATGATCATGCTATTCATTTGATTCTAGGAAGTGTTCCACCAAACATCAGGTCGTACAGATATCCCTATGCCCAAAAGAGTGAAATTGAACGTATGGTTGCAGAAATGCTAGAGGCTGGTATAATTCAACATAGTTAAAGTTATTTCTCTACTCTAGTAGTATTGGTGCACAAGAAGGATGGATCATAAAGGGTGTGTCTGGATTATAGGGAGCTCAAAAAGCTCACTATTAAAGATAAATTTCCCATTCTTGTCATTGATGAATTATTGGATGAATTGCATGGATCAATTTACTTCACCAAGATGGATCTTCATTCAGGATATCATCAAATCATAATGAAGACTAAAGACATTCTGAAAACAACATTTAGAGCTCATGAGTGTCATTATGAAATTTTGGTCATGCCTTTTGGACTTACCAGTGCACCTTCTACATTTCAAGGTTTGATGAATTCCATTTTCAAACCCTTCCTCAGAAAATTTGTGTTAGTATTTTTTAATTATATAATAATCTACAACATGTCTTGGAAGGATCATGTTGAACATGTTGACAGGGTGCTCAAACTATTGGAGGAGAAACAATTATATGCAAAAAGCTCCAAATGTTTCTATGGAGTACAAGAGGTGGAATATCTGGGTCATATTGTATCTCATGAAGGTGTTAAGGTAGGCCCTAGAAAAATTAAAGCCATTAAGGAATGGAAAATCCCCACATCCATAAAACAATTGTGAGGATTTCTCAGGCTGACAGGGTATTATCGCAAGTTTGTTAAGAATTATGGGAGAATAGCAGTGCCTCTAACAACATTATTGAAGAAAGATGCATTTTCATGGACTCCGGAAGCAACAAAGGCCTTTGAACATCTTAAAGAGGCAATGTGCCAAGCACCGGTCTTAGCTATGCCGGAATTCACAAAAACCTTTATTGTGGAATGTGATGCATCAAGAAATGGAATTGGTGTTGTTTTAATGCAAGATGAAAGACCCATTACTTTCGAAAGTCGTCCAATCAAGGGAAAGTATTTACAGAAAGCTATTTATGAGAAGGAAATGTTATCAATACTACATGCACTTAAGAAATGGCGACCCTACCTAATGGGAAGACACTTCAAGGTAAAAACGAATCATGATAGTCTTAAATACTTTTTAGAACAAAGATTATCCTCTAAAGAGCAACAAAAATGGGTCACAAAGATGTTGGGTTATGACTTTGAAATCATCTACAAAAAAGGGAAGAAAAATGTTGTGGCAGATGCACTCTCAAGAAAGGATGAGGATGTGGAAGCATTGTTGTGTGCCATTTCTATTATCTAACCAGATTCGATAAACGAAGAAAGGGAGGAATGGAAGAATGACGAAGAAGTGTGGGAACTTATTCGAAAGTTACAACAATATTCTAGTAAATCTGATACATTTAGCTAGAAAAATGATTAGTTATGGTACAAAGATTGCTTATACCTATGTAAGAATTCCCAACTCAACCAAAAGATTCTTATGGAATTGCACACTTCTCCCTTAGGAGGGCACTCAGGATTTTTAAAAACTTACCACAGCGTTAAGAAGGAATTTTTTTTGGGATGCCCTTAAATCAGATATTCAAAAGTTTGTGGTGGAATGTTTGGTTTGCCAACAAAATAAAGTTGAAACAATTAAGATGCAAAGTCTATTACAACCTTTATCCATTCCAAGCCAACATTGGGAGGAGGTTTCTATGGATTTTATCATAGGTTTACCCTAGTCCGAAGGAAAGAGTGTCATCATGGTGGTAGTTGACAGACTTATCAAGTATGCACACTTTTGTGCATTATCACATCCATTTAAAGCCAATACAGTTTCTACTGCATTTATGGAAACAATTCAAAAGCTACATGGAAACCCAAAGATTATTGTAAGCGACAGAGATCCCATTTTCATTGGAAATTTTTGGACAGAATTATTTTCTTGTCTCGGTACTCAGTTATCTCATAGCTCATCTTATCATCCTCAATTTGATGGGAAAACTGAGATAGTAAACAAATGTTTGGAAGGATATCTTCGTTGCTTTGTATTTGATAAACAAACACAATGGGTCAAATGGTTGCCTTTATCTGAATGGTGGTATAACACTTCCTTCCATACTGCAGCAAAAATGACCCCATTTATGGCACTTTATGGATATCATCCACCATCAATCACATCATATTTAAGAGAAAATTCTAAGGTTCAAGCAATGGAACATCACATCAAGCATCAACAACAAGTTCTCCAACTCTTAAAGGATAACCTCATGTTGGCGTAGAATAAAATGAAACAACAGGTAGATCAACATCACAGCAAAAGAAGTTTTGATGTAGGTGACTGGGTATTCCTACGGCTACAACCATATAAACAAATGTCCCTCAAGAAAGCTAATAAGGATAGTAAATTATCACCAAAGTATTATGGTTTGTACAAGGTGTTGCAAAAGATTGGTACTATGGCATACAAATTGGAGCTTCCTGCAGCTTCTCGAGTGCACCCAGCTTTCCATGTTTCATGTTTAAAGAAGGTTATAGGAGACAAGATCCCAGTTCAAACAATATTGCCAGAACTTGATGAGGAAGGAAAAATTATGTTGGAACCAGAAGCAGTCACAGAAACAAGAACTCGACAGCTACGAAATCGATCAATTTCATAGTATCTCATTAAGTGGAAGAACTTATCCACTGAAGATTCCACATGGGAGGATCAGAATTTTATACAGAAGCATCCAAAACTACTCAAGCATTGAGTAGAACACTTTTTTGAATGAGAGGGGCATGTTAGGTCCCGATAATAGTAGTGATTCCCCCATTACTATTGTCGTTGTATCCCTTATTATTATTGTTGTGCCCCTATTGTCCCCATATTGTTATTATGCCCTATAGAATCCCTCTATTGTTATTTTTGTGCCTTTATATTATTATTGTTAGGTTGGCTTGGTTATATTGTGACCCCTTAGACTCTTATATATAGAAAGGAGGTTTTTTCATTTGAATCATCTAAGAATTTTTCATTTGTGTAATGTAAAGGAGGTTTCCCCCTCGAATAGGCTTATTTCTAAGGCATTGATCTATCTTTTTTTGAGCTGGTTTCATAACATTAAGGATCTACTCATAAAGATGCAAACTTCACCGAATAACAGACTAAAAAAATTCCCTCTATTGTGCTTCTCTAGGGCTACTTTGGGTAGCCAACACACTGCCCTCCAATCAGATCAATGGCACCCAATCCAAGCACTGTCGATTCTTCTCCTAGGAAGACCCTTCACCTCCTCAGAATATTCTCCACATGGCACCAACAGGCTGCAACGTTCAAGATCCAAAATGGTCAACAAATTTGACCTAAAACCCCTCCAAAAAAATTAATTGTTGTAATTGTGTTTTCTCATGTTGTTTGAGATAGCCCTGGTTAGAGCACGTGCTACAGCCCTAAACCCTCTTAACAATCCTCAAGGTTGCAGCATACCATCAAAGGTCTCCTCCTCACCCACATTTCTTTCTTAGGGCACCAGTTAACCCTTAATAGCCCACAAACAAGCCCAGTTGTGTGTTATGGCCTGTGACCTAGCATAACAGCCCTAAAACCATGAGGTAGTCCCCTTATTGGTGCCCAAACACACTCCAACAACAACTTTTTTGACACTTAGCAACTCGGCCCAACAACAAGTCTACTCTGCCTCAAAACAGAAATATCGTTCCTCCTTCCAACTCAAAGATAGTATTTTGTCACCTCAGCTACTCAGCCTTCATCACATAATTTGGATCCTCCTTCATGTTTTCTATAGCCTCTCCTTCTTGTTGCGGCTAGGGAAATTTCAGAGCTCCTTCTCTTGAGAAGATGTTGCACCAAAAAGGATGATTAAAACAACATGCCATCACCCTATTTATATATCCTAAAGAGGGGGTCCAACGAATAGATGAAGAGACACATCTATTGCATTAATTTACATCAAGCCTACATGACTTGAAAAGCAATTATTACTTTTCAACTTCAAAATTCCATTTCTCCACTTCTATAACTCAGAATTTGATGATTCTTGAAGCGTTGGATTCTCCTTTCGGCCCTCTATTATCTCATGCCATCACATGTAGAAATGTTCCTTCGGAATTGCCCCAAACATGATTGGGTGCAAAAACCCATACTTGGGTTCCATGCCCACAAGTGACCCTTGTGGTGCTTTGCCCTCCAAAACCTTGGTCTTAGGGCTTGGAGTACCTCCCAAGGTACACAAATCAATAGCTCGTTGGTTGTGGAGGCTTCCAGCAGATGATTATTTGCAGAGTTGTGTGATTAAGAACTTCTCAATTGATGGATTTCAGCACATTTTTGTAGGAGTCGAGTCTTCCAACTAGTGGGTGCTAGCTAATCTATGTAAAAAAAAATTCAGCCATTAATAGAAGAATTGAGCAGTGCAGCAGCGGGTTTTTTTTTTCCCTACATGGTGTTTTCCACCAGAAAAATTTGTTTTCCCTTATGTGCATGGTTTATTGTTGATTCTTTATAGTGTTTTTACTTTGTTGTTGTAATGGTTCTACATTGTAAGACCCCCTCCTAGGTCTACCAAAAGTAACCATGCCAACGAGGGTAAACATGAGAAGAGAGGCTACTATGATCATATTCAACCTTCTATGTGACCTTAAGGAAGTGGAATTGACAAAACAAGACCTTACAGACCTCCCTCAGGTGCTTCAGGACCCCCAGGAGCTAATACACCACTCCAGGTGCTCATCCCCTGAGTTAACCTAACATTTCAATGAACTAGACCCAGAGTCGCTCTAATGAAAAGGAATGCATGTGAATGTAAAGCTAAGGTTTCTCCCATGACAAGGCATGCATGCAAATGTAACTCTAAGGTCACTCCCATAGTGCCTACAAGGGAGAGACTACTGTCTCTCTCAACCAGTTTTGTGCCAAAGACTATGAGATTTAAGCCACTTTTCCTGGGCTAATCTTCAAAACAATGCCTAGAACTTGATGAGACTTTCCAAGATAATAAATTACACCAAGGAAAAGCCTCTAACACAAAAATTGATCAAGGGCTTGACCTAACCAAGCCTAACCATGACATACATTTTGTCAAACACTTAGTAAATATGCAACCTACAAGTATAGAATACAAGACAAAGCATAAATGAATGAAACCACTTATGAAACATAACCAAAAAGATCACCTCCTCCTCCATTAAACTACTACATCATCAATTAGGTCTTGCATCCATCCATTTAATAGTTACAAGTAAATAAATGAAATAAATATGACGTGAACCAGTCATTTAACCATGCTTATAACTAGCATAAAACCATGTAGATATCACAGATAAGACAACCATTAAACCCACGTATAAACCAGTGAAAAAGTAAGAGAACTTAGTTTTTATTATTCATAGGCAAATCTGACCAGTTTCGAGACTTCCATGTACCACCCGACCATAGACATGGTTGAACCAAATCTTTGTTTCAGCCAGTCACCCCCATGCCATTTTCCAAGCATGAATGTGGTATCTCGTAGAACAACCAATCCAAGAACAACTAAGGGAATCCAGAGGTTACCATCTCCACCCTCATCAAGCCATGATCACACAAAACTAGTGCTCCGAACACAACCGAACCGAAATTTGAATACCATCTGGAATCCATCATTATCCTTGGGGAATGTTTCATCTTCTTGTCTCTCAGACTTTACTACAATCCAAACCTGAATCACTAGGCCCTAAATCGATACTTCTTCTTGGGGCTTTACCGTGTATCCTACCAAAAGTGGTCAAGGGATTCCTAGGCCTTTGGGAATGAACCTTGAGACCACCTCTACTCTGATTCTGAAATCCATTCGGCAATTCCAAAGCTCAAAATCGAGATCAACATCCCAACACACCATGGCATCTGGAAAAAGGCAAGGCTAGGCTGAAAACCATTGTCATAACCTGGTAAAACCATGCCACCGACAGCAAGAGAACCACACACCAACATGCAAATCCATGCATGTCCAAACTAGCTAGGAAATCACACAAGCAAAAGGTTACTTGTGAATATTCCTGCTGAAGCCGCTTGATTCTGATTTCCTTTCCTTGATCCTTGCTTGCTTTTCCTTTCCTTGATCCAAGCTAGAGTGCTCCAAGAAAACTCTAAGACCAAGAGTGAGAGAGAGAGAGAGAGATAATATAAGAGAGCTCCAAAACTAAACTGATCAAGCCTTACACTAACTAAGCCTAACACTGAGAAACCTGCCAACTGATCCTTAGAAGCATTTTTATCAATGAGGCCTCTAATTTATTCATTTCCCATTATTTTCCTTCATTTTCCTCCTCACGTGAAACCTGTGACATTTCACCTTACTTTTCTCCTAATTTCCATTATTTTCATAAATAAATGTGCCAAAAATTCCTTTTTTCCTTTTAATGTCTTTTCCTTTGCCAATTTTCCTTAGCCAAACACACATCCAGTGATTCCCACTAGGATATATTTTCCCATCATTCAGCTTGGAATACATCTCCCTTACCCATGGTCTTATTTTTCCTTCATTAACTTTTATTACATGAAATTTTCACCAGGGTTGTTACATAACCCTCCCCCTTGGGGAACACCATCCTCAGTGTTAAACAACAACAAGACCTTAGCAAAACCATTGAAAAGTAAAGATACTCCCCATGGAACTTTATAGCTTAGCTTGTTTCCGTATTTACAATGAATGACCTACTCAAAAGTAAAGCATCATGACAACATGACTAGATAACAACCATATCACATATTGGAGCTTTATAACACAGCGCATTATGGTATTTACAATAACCACATATGCACATTTTTTAAACCAAGAAAGAAAAGGATATGATGCCTGTATCAATCAACAAGGGAATCCAGAGGATCACACCTCCACCCCAAAAGTAATATCAGGATTCACCTCCTTTCTAAGAAGTCCAGAATCCATTGTCACAATCAAAGTTGCATCCAATGTCCAGCGCTACAATCCTACGCCACTTGTCCTCTTAGTGAACAATTACCGACTCATTGTTCCAAGGCGCACTCCCAATGCACATCTGGAAATGATAATGACCAAAACCAATATAGTTGCGACCTTCCCTTCTCTGCTACACATTCCCTCAGGAAATATGATCACCCCCTTCTGTGTAGTCACTCACCTTCCAAGTTCCCCTGAATCCCCTATCCTAGGCTATCCATCCCTTGGCAAGGATTCCTCGCATTGGAAGATACAAAACCAAGGTATATACCTACCTCAAAACCATCATACCGGTCATAGCATGCTCATGGAAATCAATGGACACTATTGAGTACCAGTGTCCCACAATGGCCCTGCTCTTAAAGTACTCTACCAACATACTACTGAATGTTCCAATTTCTTTCACTGCTACTGCCGATTCTTGCAGTCGATTTCAACCACCCAATCGGGCATGTTCATGCATTCCTATTCCAAGAACATAATTTCCATTAGTTTCAAATAAATTTAAATAACCTCAAATCATACCTCATTGGTATTTCGTCAATAAGGTACATTTTCAATCTTGTTCGCTTCCTATCACAACAAGTCAAACTAGCATATTTGACCAAATCAACACGTATAAAAATATCACATCATGTTAGCTCAAAACATAACCATAAAAATCATAAATCACATGTAACCATCATAACCCCAATCATATATCACATGTAATCATCATGGACCATAATCATAGATGACATATAATCATCATATACCATAGTCATAAGTCACATGCATAATAAAACTAAAATAAAATGTTGATACTTATCCTTTCACTAATCCTTAGCTTCTACCTTTGTCTTTATTCCATATGCACTTTGGATAGGTTGCCACACCAGAAAAACACCCAGTGCCTTCTCCTCAACCATGTGCACATACACATAGTGTGCATCACACACATACAGCTACACACGTCATACAACACCATGCAATACATGCATCTACACCAGTACCATATATACCACATGTACACAGTACCACCTATACATTGCAACCACCTGCACAATGTGTTCATAGCATCACAAGCACATGTTACCACTTGCACAACGTGTGCACAACGCCACATGTACATTGAACCATTGTACAACATGTACACAATACCACATGTACATAGTACCACACTCACGACAAGTACATGACACCGCATGTACACAGTGTCACATGTACGACATATACAACATGTACACGGCACCACATGCTCACAATACCACTTGTACAATCATGCACACAACACCATATGTAAATAGTACTAGATGTAAAACATGCATAGAACACCATATGTACATAGCACTACATATCCAACATGTACATAACATCATCTATACATATCACTGCATATCCAACATGTGCAAAGCACCATATGCACACAACACCGCATATTCATCATGTACATAGCACTACATATGCAATGTTCACACAACACTATATGTACCATATTGTACATAACATTGCATAAACAACATTTATACACTCTATGTATATGCAACACCGCATGTGCACATCATCATAGATGCAACATGTACAACATATACAACAACAATACCTCACATCCACAAGCACACTGTCTCTACCAAGAAACCTTGCTCCCAGTGCCTTATCCATGCTTGTCACAACACGCCGCAACCACACTTCTTCGTTTCGTTGATGTATCTCTCAATGTTTCCTATCATAACATAACATAGGCATAATATAATCACCTAATATCAACTCATAAACATATGATACTGACCTTGTATATTTGTCATGACCACTATTCTCAAGATTTATCATAAGACCAGAAATTTCTTCATGCCATTCACATGTGTAAGCAACCATTCCTCCACAAGAATGATCCTTTCCAACCCTATCAAATAGTGACATAGATACATACATAGATACATATATAATAATTAGCATAAAACAATCATCATCCTATCAGACAAATACATACATGCATAAATGTATATGTATATAAACAACAGTATAATCATGATCATAAAATAATTACCAGATAACATAAGGTCTAGGTTAAGAGAACTTCCTTTATTCATGCACACCATGCACAATATTGAGAAAAAATTGTTCCTAACATAGCCACGGAACCTGATACGTCAAAGCCATTTACTTTACCTTTTTTGGTTAACATTGTTGTGTTTATATTGCCACCGTCCATTTACTACCATGGACCCAACTAGTCCAATCAACTGTCATAGTTTTACCTTTCGCTACACTTACTCATGCACAAAGCTTCATCTGAGTCTTACCTTACATATTGGGTACCACACATCTCTCCCAAAGCTCCATTAACTTCCTCCTTTCCCAACCAGTTACCAAGACTCAAAACATAAAAGGAAACCTAAGAAAAAAACAAGAAGAAGATCATGAAAACCCATAACAACAATACGATACCATAGCAAAGTGGCATAGATATGCACCAAACACACACAAAATCTCAAATCAAGTGCAACAATCACAAAAGACCAAAAGAACAACACCATCACTCAATCCCCATGATTCCCAGTGCTTCCAAAGTAAATCTCAACCTGAACCTTCTTCAAGATTCATGGCAATCTCTCTTGCCATGCAAATCCCTGCATTATATTGTCATAAACACATAATGTAAGTGCATAAATAAACATAACAATACACCAGTTACCTTATCTTTTCATGCCAATCTTGTTGCCTTACAACTGAACACATCCACACCATCTCTCAGGGGACTCCAATTATCTTGACAAATCCACCTATAACTAAAGACTAGCTAACATACCTGTCAAGTACATGTTCATGAATCTAACACATATCCACATAATGTCAAAAAAAATCAAGGTTAAGAAGACTCCATGTATGCAAAGCACTCATTTGTTTGGAATTAGGGTTTCCAAACCTAGCTAAAGAACAACTTGCCTGATTCCTTTCTTTTACCTTTTTCCTTACTGCAATCAAGGCTTGATATGCATTGTCGCATCACCCAACTATTAGTTATATAAACACATCAACTATTACCTCGTCACACTAATATCAAGCATGTTTCCTACAACTGATCACACATATCAACCACATGTTCCACATATCAAGACAACCATATCTATCAATTCAAAATCAACCTTTACCAGGACTTACAATCATGTCATAATCCATAGTCAAATCATAGTCATCATTCATAATACATAATGCTAAAACTATCACCTATCATACTCAAGTACATGTCAACTATCTCAACTCACATGGATTAGTACAATCACCTTAAAACAAGATCATTTGAACACATACTCATATTATGAAATTCATCAAACATTCAACCTCCTTCCAGCATACCATGTAAAATAAATCAACTAGACAACATAATCAAACAATAAAGCACCAAATATACAACATAAGCAAAATATTACCTTATTATGTCTTAGGGGAGGCTCTCTTGTCTGCACAATCAATCTAGTTAGCATGATATAACTTTACAACATATCAACTCAAACATAAATAAGATCATGATATCCAGAATAGTCACTAGCTAACATGTTTACATCATAACTCATACACAATTATCATTCACACATATGCAAAGTCAATCTATATCAGTACACACCATATCACAAATATTTCGGCTCATACCTGAATACCGTAACCATAACCATCTGCATAGGCCAATCCAATTTAGCAAGATACATATAACATCAAGGTATAAATGCTATAACCCTAATCTTCAAGCTAACTATCATTCTCATCAACAACATATAACCTAATCGTCAACCTAACTATCATAATAACAACAAGTTAACCTATAACATACTCTTTAGCAACATATAACATAATCATCAGGTTATCTAATATAAAACAACAATAGCAATGCATAGAAGTACAGGTTATTATCATTCTTGACTATCTGACACATGTGCATATAACTACACTAATCAACTAAAATTTATCATGAATGTAACCATAACATCAAAATACATGTACATAACCCTAATGTATATAAGCCTAATGCATATAACAATCATTGACTTGCATACCTGCATGCGAAACATACAATACATGTATGATGATATTCTCTTACCCCAAATCCAATGTTGCAACCCCATTATGATGCTCTGCATCTCCGGCTCTATCTTAGCCAACACATTAGCATCATAACATGCTAATATCACCCTGGTGACCTAAATTGCATACCATGGCTTCAAAAGGCATGCTTGACCTACTATTCATGCATAACTATAACCAAGACCATACATGCATGACCACAATCATTGCTCCATTGTACACATTGCCTCACGCAACTATCAACCTACATAAGCAATGCTTAAACAACTACACATATGCATAACCACATGTAGTCGAGCATAAGCGATCAATTCTTGTAATCAAACTACAAGACTTATGCATGTAATCAAATAACCAAGAATGCAACCCAACATACAAGGATGTAATCAAACTGCATATACTCATGTAACCAGTCATATACTCCTGACAATGCACTCCATAAAATCAACACCAAGTTCCTCATGACAACCTTACTAAAACCATGATCAATCATTATGAAATTCAACAATCACATGGAATGCAAGTGTTAGAGACACACATGCATGCATGACCAACACATTCACCTAAGGTGAGTGCAACCACGCTTTGATACCACTCTGTAACACCCCCTCGTAGGTCTACCCAAAGTAACCATGCCAACCAGGGTAAAAATGAGAAGAGAGGCTACAATGATCATATTTGACCTCCTATGTGACCTTAAGGAAGTGGAATCGACAAAAAAAGACCTTACAAACCTCCCTTGGGTGCTTTAGGACCCCCATGATCTAATCCACCACTCCAGGTTCCCATCCCCTAAGTTAACCTATCATTTCAACGAATTAGACCCAAATTCGCTCCCATGAAAAGGCATGAATGCGACTGTAAAGTTATAGTCGCTTATAGTCGCTCCCATAGTGCCTGCAAGGGAGAGACTCTAGTCTCTCTCAGCCAGTTCTGTGCCAGAGACTGCAAGATTTAAGCCACTTTTTCAGGGCTTGTCTTCAAACCAATGCCTAGAACTTGATGAGACTTTGCAAGACAATAAATTACACCAAGCCAAAGCCTCTAACACAAAACTTGATCAAGGGCTTGACCTAATCAAGCCTAACCATGACAAACATTTTGTCAAACACTTAGTAAATATGTAACCTATAGGTCTAGGATACAAGACAGAGCTTAAATGACTAAAACCACTTACGAAACATAACCAAAAGGATCACTTCCTTCTCCATTGAACTACTACATCATCAATTAGGTATTACATCCATCCATTTAACGATGACGATTAAATACATGAAATAACGATGATATGAACCAGTCATTTAACCATGCTTATAACTAGCATAAAACCATGTAAATATCACAGATAAGATAGCCATTAAAACCACGTATAAACCAGTGCAAAAGTAAGAGAACTTATCTTTTATTATTCATAGGAAAATTCGACCAGGTTCGGGACTTCCACGTAACACCCGACCATAGACATGGCTAAGCCAAATCTATCTTTCAACCAGTCACCCCTGTGCCATATTCCAAGCATGAATGTGGGATCTCACAGAACAACCAATCCAAGAACAACCAAGGGAATCTAGAGGTTAAACAACCTCCACCCTCATCAAGCCGTGATCAAACCAAACCGGTGCTCTGATCACAATCGAATTGAACTTGGAATACCCTCCAGAATCCATGACTACTATTGGCTTGTTGGTGCCTAACCCAAGTTCAAAGTTAATTAGCCAAAAAAATCCCTGTACTACTAGCCCTTTCGGCAACAATCTATGGGGCGCAGACTAAGGTCTCACCCGAAGTAGTATGGGAGGGTGCTAGAACCAGGTTTCCACACCCTTGAGATGTCTGAGAGGTTCGACTGGTCCTTTGTTTGTTCCTGTGCACAGGTAGCTTTGCGCGACTTTTGTTCCTCACGGCCTGATACCATGCCTTCGCGCAGCCCTAACCAGGGGTTGTGCCACTCTTTGCATTTTTACCTGAGATATTATTTATCTTCCAGTACTAATTAAGCACCTTCGCCTACTTAAATGTCTTAAGTTATACTTAACAATATAAAAAATTCATACAGGTTCGCGCAGTAAATAAATAGTATACTTGCAAATTATATCCAATCATGCATTAAACCAGGAAAATATACACAAAATTATAGAAAAACTTCTCTTTATTGATTCTTCCAATGGTTACAAACTCGACCCGCCCTGCGCACTCAGCTGTAGGGGTCCGCGCACTCAGCTACGGACTACTAGGCCTCTGCACACTCAGCTACAGAGCCTTCTCTTACTCTACGACCCATAGACATATGTTACACTTCGACTCAATCACTTATACTTCTCATGCTTCTATTCTCTTCTTTTCTTTTTGTTTTCTTTTACACTTAGAGCCTTGCTCTATTTATACAATCCCATGGTCCACAGACCATTGGTAGGTCTATCTAGCTGACATTACATTACAAAAGCTAGGGTGGACAACCCTGTGACTTTATTATACTTTCGTGCCCCGAGCCTGCAATCCGTGGGGCTTTGAAAATTGGGCTTTAAGCCCCAAAACATGCCTTGGGGGGATTCCATGCCCAAGAGGCCCCCAACAAAAACATCATGACTCACCCTCGAGTCACTCTGTCAGCACGGAGAACTTTGTGCGGAGTCCCTCCAACTGAACTCGAACTATGGCAAGGTCAGCAACACACTAAGTTACTGCTTGTTGGATCTGATGCATACGTTGTTTTGAAACTTCTATGTCGTAAG
Source organism: Pinus tabuliformis (assembly GCA_031772625.1). Lineage (NCBI taxonomy): Eukaryota > Viridiplantae > Streptophyta > Pinopsida > Pinales > Pinaceae > Pinus > Pinus tabuliformis. The sequence continues at coordinate 2,031,404,669 of CM062818.1, read as the reverse complement.
TGCTTCTCTACATTAAGGCGTGCATCCCCTACATGTGTGTTAGCTTGCCTTCAATTTCTGCTGTGATGATGAAGGCCTCGTCGATCCAAGGCTGAATGAGTGCCTTCAGGACTACTTTCTTATGTCGTGCCGCATCCACCTGTTCTTTCAACACTTTAGCCTGTTGCATCCACGCGAGCCTCTCAGTGAGGACCACCATCTGCGTAGTTCCTCTTGACATTGTCATACTGCTGTTGGAGTTCTCGTGCCTCTATCTCTAAGCGCTACATGTTGGGGTCCTCCTGCAGATTTGTGAGGACCTCAAGTGATTCTTCCAACATGCCGGTGCAGTCTCGCACTGCACTGCCAATTTCGTCCAGTCCCGTTGTGATAGCAATAGCGCACTGTTCTCGGACTTCCAGAGGAGTGGACGGCTACGCCTTTAACCACAACTCAGTGATCTAAAGGTTCAGCTCTAGCTGAACCTTTTTCATTTCCTTTCGTGCCTCGCGCACCCCTGTTGCTAACCTGTGGATACGCGCCTTTGCTGGTATGTCCACTAGGATGGCTAACTCCGGGAGGCTTTGGAAAGTGTCATCTATTACCTGTACCGGTTGTTGATTCTACGCCACTAATTTTTGTGCTACAAGCTCAATTGTTCCATATTGATTTTTTGCTCACCAACGACTTGCAGTGCGTGGCTCTCTCTAACTCGTAGCTCTGCAGTTATCCCATCCTGTAAAACATATAAGGTCTCTCACAGGAGTGCAAATATGTTGATACTGAGACCCTTTAGTGCACTAACCGTAGGCATGTTGGCCTCATTTGTTGTCAATAGTGCCACTTCTGGCAGCACTATGGTATTTGACATTCGCGCATGCAGTGTCTTTTCTGCTATTTTTGTTTCGATTGGTTGAAAGGGTACGAGCCTAAGGAGGGCGTACCTGCAATTCCTGCAATTGCGCTCTGAGGGTCCCCAACACAATCTGGTTCTCCCGCATGAAATTTTGGAGGTCCTCAGAGGTGACATCACGCACTGTCTCGCCGATGTCGTGCAGATCACCCTTGATTAGGGTGATTGGGTCAATCGACAACTTTGATGCCTTGACCTTCTTACACAACCATGCTCGCTCGGCTGGGTGCTGGCGCTTTAACTGGGTTGACATGGTTTGTGGGTCCACGCCTTCCTCTTCTTCCTCTGCTTCCTGCCAATGTGAAGGCAGTAGTTGGCCCTCACTCGCCTTCGCTTCTACTGCTGCGGACTGTTCCTGCTCAGTTGTTGTCTGTGCAATGTCCCGCGCCACCTGTACTTCTACTGCTGCTTCTTCCTTCCTTCGATTTTTGGCCAACTGTGCAATGCGCAGCTTGACCTCGTCTTTCTTTCTTTGTGCCACCGACTTCTCTATCTCCTTGATGTCTAGGATGCGCCACTCTAGTGGCCATGCCTCCAATACATTAAAAATGACGTCATATGTGGCTACGAAGGGTAGCTTTATCCATTGTGTGGTCGGGTCCTTGTGCGCTCTAATATAAATGTTGTGGATGTCTGCTTTGAATTCCACAAAACTTTGCAGGTTGTTGTAGACAATGGGCGACAACCACGACTTACGGTTGATCCCCATTTTGAGGTTCATCTCCATGAACACCTAGAATATTTTACTATCGCAGATCCTCTTGGCATCCTTTGTGGCCCAGAGTGAAGCGTACTTCGTGGCCTCTAGCAAGTCCCTGTCAATTATGGGGAATTGACTATCCTCTAGTAATACCCCTACCATGAGCACTATGGACAACAGAACCCATGCATAGTGGAATGTTTTTCCCTGTTCTTGAGCTTCACGACAATTCTCTAAAAACTCCTTGCAGAGGAACTCGGACCAGTTAAACTGGACCCCCTCCATGCACTGCTCAGCCAGTGCTACCATCGGCACAGGTACTTCGTCTGCATGGCACTTGCACATAACCTTTCCTGCCAGGATTTGGGTCGCCATGCATACTACTTTGTCCTTGATGTTGGAGATGGCATAGCTCCTCTTCTTCTTTTCCAGCTTGTACTTTTTCTTCATGGCCTCTGCAACGACCAAGTCACTGCTCTTCCCTTCCGATATGACCACAAGGTCTTCTCCTTTGCAAGGAAGTCGAGAAATAAGGTGAATCAAGTTTGTCGTGATGGGGATGGGCTCCTCCAGCCACAAACACCCATCATGCAGTAGGCATAGCAGCTGCCTGATGACGAAAATGGTTATTGGTGCATGTTGGAAGTGCGGCACCCAGCGCAGATTCAGTAGCCCAACATTTTCCACCACACAACCACTTTCACACCTCTAGTTCTATAACCCCTGCCATGGTGTTCTGCTTGGGCTTCATGAGGTGCCTAGTCTCAAGGTGAGGGAACTTCTCATGGTCTGCGAAGTCCCAATCTTCGAATTTTAGGCTCGGCACCTGTCCCAGGCGCGTGCCCACAAACATAATGTTGTTTGGGAGGAGCGGGGTCTAGAGCGAGCTCTTGGTCTTGTCCAAGTCCTTGGGCACTTTAACCTTCCCTTTTCGTAGGGGGACATAGATAGGCAAATTTGTCAGGTGGTGCGCAGGCTGAGTTTCCTCCTCCATGCCTTCATCCTCGTCTTCTGTGATGATTAGGTCCTCTAGGTCTTCCTCTTCTTCATCGATCTCTATGGTGACGACTTTCCCCTTCTCCTCCATTGATAGCTTGGTGCACAATGGGTTCCGCGGGGACACACGTATGGGAATCATCGCTTATTTGTCCTTCTTGGGTCTAGGCGTGCACGGTGATTTCGGGATTTCTGCCACAATCCCGAGACCTTCTGGAGCATCCCCCACGGTTAGGGCCTGCACGGCCTCCTCGACAGTCATTTCGGTTATCTCCATAACATCCTCCACTGTTGCCATCGTATCTGTCCATAAATCTAGCACTCACAAATTCATGGGCTCAATCAACGCTTGGCACACAACAATTAGAGCTCTACTCAATAGCTCAATTCGCAAATGACCAAGTGTTGTTTGTTGGGAAACCCTTTGTATTTTATAGCAGTTTTTGAATTTAAATTCGACCATTCCCCCCAAATCCGGTTCATTAATGCTCCCTTGGTGGCATATTTTCCCAAATCTTGCCCCTAAATTGCATCTTAAATGCCTGCCGCCCACTCCATTTGGTGTCAAGTCGAGCATCCCATCATGAATACTGGCTTCAATAGTCACTTTTTGGTCAACCCGCGTAGCAGCACGGCCCCCTGTGCGCGATTGCGGACCTTGTGACTCTTTGCTTCTGCGCACAACTCCAACATTGCGCAACTCCTGGGCATAATAGTTCATAGTCCCGTGTTTCCTTTCAACTGCCTGAAGCGCTAACATTGTACTTCCTTCAGCTAGTCATGTGGTCACACCACCCGTGTAAAGTTTCATCCCATCATCCATCATGTTGCCTAGAAAATACCAAGCTTTTCTTGTTATAGTCAGTATCGTGCACTTTATCATTTGCAGTGTGCTACCCTGGTCAATTCGCTTAGTAATGTGCAATCCAAGCTAAGGCATCAGTGTAGAAATTTCTGTTTTCCCACCCCGGTTTTCAGTTTCTCCTTATTTCTCCCATGTAGTTAAATGCCCTTTCCCATAACCATACATTTAACAAGCTGAAAAAAAAAAAATTTGCTGAAAACACAAATTCTGGAAATTTTACAGAATGCTGGAAATTGCAGAAATAAAAATCAGCAGTAATAAACAGCCATTAAAACACATTTAAACACTGAGATTTTTGGTCAATGTGACCTTGGAAAAACCCCCTACAACTCTTGGGGAAAACCAGCTTTAGAGCTCTTCTTTATTTCTGAAAATTGCCTTTTTACAGTGAGAATTATTCAGCAAAAAAATCAGCAAGCAAATTTACAACTTATCTCATTTCCCGTGCCTCACAGCAATCTGGAAATTACAGCAAACAGGACAGCAATAAATGTTGTACGGCCTCTGTTTTGTGTGCAGAAAAATCAACAAACTACTCTTCGATTTTTGTGCAAAAATCTGTCTTTCACTATGTGCTGAATCAGCTGTACAAATCTGCTCAACTGCTGCCTTGGAATGTGTGCCAAGCTGCTATCTCCTTCTCCTCCCTGCTCAGAAATCTCTCTTGCTCTCTTGCTCTCCTTCTCCCAATCTGCTCATGAAAGAATGAATGACCTTTTCCTCCTTTTCCTCCTTTAATATAACTCCAAGTGACTTTTGGGTGATCTCTAAATCCAATGGCTGAAATAGATTTAGATCAATGGCTGAGATTAAATGCTCATTTAAATCTCACTTTCTATTTTTTAATTCACCCCACTTTAATAAAGACCCACTTAGTCATTTATTTCCAAAGTCACTTTTCCTTTCTAATTTTTCATTTACTTTATAAAAGTTACTTTAAAATTAGACTTAGTAACTTTATCACTTAAAGTCACTTTTAAATTAGATTTAACTTTATAAAATTATAAAGTCACTTTAGGAGAAAAATTAAATTCTTTTGGACACTTTTCCCTAGGCCAAAGATCAAAGCCTAAGGGAACCACCTGTCCTCCGGTACCAAATTTCAACACTCCCTCTTACCGAGGAAGGTGTTCCTCACCACACCCATCTTGTCTCTGAAGTAGACATGCTTGCCCCGTGGTAAGGCTTTGGTAAGAATATCTGCAACCTGCTCATCAGTGGAAATATACTCAAGCTTCACAGCTCCCTTCTAAACATAGTCTCTGATGAAATGATATCTAATCCCGATATGCTTTGACTTGTCATGAAATATTGGATTCTCCGTGAGTTTAATGTAACTCTGATTATCATAGTAAATCACTGAAGGTCTCAACGGCTGACCAAATAAGCCAAACAACATCTTGCGAAGCCAGATAGCCTCACAACTAGCTAGACTGGCTGCCATATACTCTGCTTCCACTGAACTCAGTGCTACTGACTGCTGCTTCCGGCTGAACCATGACACTACTACTAAACCCAACCCAAAATAGCACCCTGAAGTGCTCTTCCTATCAAAAGCACAACCTGCCCAATCAGAATCAGTGTATCCTGCCAATCTCACTCCATCTCCCTGCCTGTAGTCCAGACCATAATCCACTGTCCCCTGCAAGTACCACAAAATGTGTTTTGCAGCCACCCAGTTAACCTTCCTAGGCTCACACATAAACTGACTCATCGTGTTGACTGCAAAACAGATGTCTGGTCTAGTGTTGACCAAATACATCAAGGAACCAATCAGCTACCTGTACAATGTGGGATCCACCAACTCGAAATCCGAAGCATGAAGCTTCTTCCAGTTGGTGATCATCGGTGTCGACATGGGTCTACAATCCTCCATGTGGAATCTGCTAAGGATGTCCATAATGTACTTGCCCTGCCCTAGGAAGAAATGCCCCTCCTCCTGCCACACCTCCAAACCCAAAAAGTAATGCATCAAGCCGATGTCCTTCATCTCAAACTCCACCGCAAGATCTCTCTTGCAGTGATCTATGAGTCTCTCTGCACCTGTAATGATCAAGTCATCCACATATAGCACCAGAATGAGAGGCTCCTCACCAATCACAATAAAGTAAAGGTTCGGATCTGCCTCACTCTTTGTGAAACCCATCCCCTGCAAGTATGCATCTATCCTGGAGTACCAAGCTCTGGGAGCTTGCTTCAGGCCATAAAGGGCCTTCTTCAATCTGCACACATGGGACTCCTTCCCATGCACCTCAAAGCCCTGTGGCTGCTCAATGTACACCTCCTCCTGTATGAAGCCATTGAGAAATGCGGTCTTCACATCCATCAGGTGGATCTTCCAACCCATCTCTACTACTATCGATATAATGGAGCGGATCGAAGTATATCGAGCCACGGGAGCGAAGGTCTCCTCATAATCAACTCCCTCTAACTGGGAGAACCCTCTAGCCACAAACCTCGCTTTGAATTTCTCAATGCTGCCATCTGCAGCATGCTTTACCTTGTAAAGCCATCTAGAAGTAACCACGGATTTGCCCTTAGGCCTCGGCACCACCTCCCAAACATCATTCTTCATGATAGAAAATGCTCCTCCTACATGGCCTCTCTCCAGACCTGCTGGCTAGCTGCCTCCTCATAGCTAGAAGGATCAGAGTCAAGGATGCTGGTAACCATCGCCATATAACTACAAAACCTCTCAGGTGGTCTACTCTCTCTGACCGGCCTCTTGGGCTCAGCAACAGATGTGGCATCTCTCAAGGTGTCCTGAAGCCACTTGGGCTTCCTCTTCCCTGAGCATGCTTCTCCCATAGGAGAATGAAACTCCTCCTCCTCATCACCATCAATAGCTTGAACTCCTGACTGTCTGTCTGTTGTCCTCCTACCTGCACCTGAACCTGTAGAAGCTGAGGTACCGTGTGAACTGTCCATCAATGGACTCCCTAGTGAACTGCTCTGTGAACTGCTCTGCATGCTACCTGGAGCACCACCCCTCTGGCTCGGCGAGCCACTGCTCACTGACGGACCTGACATCCTCATAGATGTACCTTCGGATCCTCCTGATCCCTGCCCACTGGATCCCTGCGACTGACTCAACTGCTGCTGAGGGTCTGGCTGATCCAGATACTCTAACTCCCGTGACCTCCTAAAGGCCCTGTCCTCCTCGAACTTCACATCCCGTCTGACAACAACTCTCCTCTGTGCAGGAATGTAAATCCGAAAGGCCTTTGAGGTCTCACTGTAGCCCACAAAGATACCCTTCTCTGCGGTGGGCTCTAGTTTGGTCCTCTTCTCCTTGGGTATATAGGAGTATGTTATGCATCCAAAGATATGAAGATGACCAATATCAGGCTTCTTCCCAGAGAAAGCCTCCTCCGGAGTCATGTGCCCCAAGGCACGATGCGGACTCCTGTTCTGCAAGTAAACAGCTGTGTTGCAGGCTTCTTCCCACAAGAACAATGGCAACCCCTGATCATGTAACATGGCTTTGGCAGCCCCTATGATGGATCTATTCTTCCTCTCTGCAACTCCGTTCTGCTGGGGGTTGTAAGGAACAGTAAACTCCCTCCTAATGCCTGCCTCCGCACAATAGTCAACAAACTCTCCAAGGGTGTACTCTCCTCCATTGTCCGACCTCAAGGACTTGATATTTCGACCTGTCTGAGTCTCCACAAGAGCTCTGAACTCCTGAAACCGCTTGAAGACCTCACTCTTGGTCTTCAAAAAATAAATCCAGGTCCTCCTGGAGTGATCATCAATGAATAACACATAGTACTCATATCCACTCAAGGAAACATGAGACATTCGACCGCTCACATCGGAATGAATCAAATCAAGTATCCCCGTCGCTCTGCTGTCACTGCTGGGAAAAGGGGATTTGGCAAACTTTCCCATCGCACAACCTCTGCAAGTATCAAAGTGATCAGTACTGAAATCTGGCACACCTGCAGTGATCTCCTGCAATGTCCTCAAGGCTCCATGATACATATGTCCCATCCTACGGTGCCAAATCTCACACAGCTCAGAACTGCTAGCTCTGCTGTCGGTACTACTGCTCAATGCCAAAAGGGGTTGGAATGAAAACTTGTACACCTTTGCATGGCGTACACCTATCACTCTAGCTGAATCAACTGGAGTGCCCCTGGGATACATCAACACCTGTCCTCCCCTGAACAGTACCTCATATCCTCTGTCCTCCAAAGCTGAGATGGATATGAGGTTCTTCCTCATCCCTGGCACATAAAGAACCTCTGACACCTTCAAGGGAGGTTTGGACTCCCTCTGAAATGTCACTGTCCCCACCCTGACTGCTCTAACAACTTTGTCATCACCGAGTACTACCTCAATATCAGTGCCACTCTCTGAAAGCTCTGAGAAGTACTCACGGACTCCTGTCATGTGACGTGAAGCCCCACTGTCCACATACCAGATACCTGAAGATGCTCCGCTAATCGAGGGAAAAGCATGCTCCCTCTGAACCTGTGTGGCAAGTGATCCTGCACTAGAGGACTCACACATAGTGAACGCAAACTCTCGGTCAAAACGACCAGCAAAGTCCTCAATCTCTGCTGAAGCTGCCACGTCCTAGTTCTTCTCCTTCTTCTTCTTCTTCTCCGGACACACAACTGCATAGTGTCCCATCTTTTGACAATTCCAACACTTCACCTTGGAATAGTCCTTTTGTGTGTTCCCCTATTTACCTTTACCTTTGCCTTTGCCCCCACCACTGCTTGTGGAAGCCTGCTTCTTCCCTTTGCCTTTCTTGCCTCCTGCCACCAGTGCTACATCCTCATCCTGCTCAACTGGCTTGGCTGCCCCAAGCTGACCTTTCCTGATCTCTGTCTGAATGCAATCATCCCAAAACCTCTCCATGTGGGAAGGGTCTCAGTGCACAAACCCCATCAGCAAAGTTCAACCATGAACGGGGGAGGCCATTCACTGCAATCCGCACCAACTCAGTGGGTGGAATGGCCTCTCCAATCGCTGCCAACTCATCTCTCACATTAGTAATCTTTGTGAGATATCCAGCTGCACTATCATTACCCATCTTAATATTCTTCAGCTTCTCCTTCAGGACCATCTTCCGGTTCTCATTGGTACTCTGGTAGAGATTGGACAATGCTGTCCACATCTCATGGGCATTGCTCTTTCCTCTCACATGAGGAATGCAATGGTCTTTGATTCCGTCTAGAATCAGCCTCTTACCCTTATTGTTCTTCTTTTTATACTCAGCCAACTGAGTAACATCAGTGGGCACAACAACAGGGTTTTGTGCGGTATGCACCATGATATCCCAGACTTCTGCCTCCTCAAAGATACTCTGCATTCTCTCCTTCCAAACGCTGTAATTTATATGCCCATCCAGCCTATCCTCCACCCTCAATCCCAATGAAATCCTGCTGTCCTAAAACTGAAAAATAGCACTGTTGTAGTAAAGATAAAACTGCTGTTTATGAAAAAAATCAGCTTGCTGGAATTTTCTGAGTGAAAAATCAGCAACTGTAATTTTTCCTTTTGCTGTCCCAAACTGCCCTTCAGCACTCAAGCTCCGATACCATGTAGAAATTTCTGTTTTCCCACCCCGGTTTTCAGTTTCTCCTTATTTCTCCCATGTAGTTAAATGCCCTTTCCCATAACCATACATTCAACAAGCTGAAAAAAAATAAATTTGCTGAAAACACAAATTCTGGAAATTTTACAGAATGCTGGAAATTGCATAAATAAAAATCAGCAGTAATAAACAGCCATTAAAACACATTTAAACACTGAGATTTTTGGTCAATGTGACCCTGGAAAAACCCCCTACAACTCTTGGGGAAAACCAATTTGAGAGCTCTTCTTTATTTCTGAAAATTGCCTTTTTACAGTGAGAATTATTCAGCAAAAAAATCAGCAAACAAATTTACAGCTTATCTCCTTTCCCGTGCCTCACAGCAATCTGGAAATTACAGCAAACAGGACAGCAATAAATGTTTTACGGCCTTTGTTTTGTGTGCAGAAAAATCAGCAAACTGCTCCTCGATTTTTGTGCAAAAATATGCCTTTCACTATGTGCTGAATCAGCTGTACAAATCTGCTCAACTGCTGCCTTGGAATGTGTGCCGAGCTGCTGTCTCCTTCTCCTCCTTGCTCAGAAATCTCTCTTGCTCTCTTGCTCTCATTCTCCCAATCTACTCATGAAAGAATGAATGACATTTTCCTCCTTTTCCTCCTTTAATATAACTCCAAGTGACTTTTGGGTGATCCAAGTGACTTTTGGGTGATCTCTAAATCCAATGGCTGAAATAGATTTAGATCAATGGCTAAGATTAAATGCTCATTTAAATCTCACTTTCTATTTTTTAATTCACCCCACTTTAATAAAGACCCATTTAGTCATTTATTTCCAAAGTCACTTTTCCTTTCTAATTTTTCATTTACTTTATAAAAGTTACTTTAAAATTAGACTTAGTAACTTTATCACTTAAAGTCACTTTTAAATTAGATTTAACTTTATAAAATTATAAAGTCACTTTAGGAGAAAAATTAAATTCTTTTGGACACTTTTCCCTAGGCCAAAGATCAAAGCCTAAGGGAACCACCTGTCCTCTAGTACCAAATTTCAACAATCAGATTGATCAATTCGTAGCGATAGGCCTTAAACTTGTCATCATGATCGTACGCATCCTGCCTTATCACCCTGGTCTTTTTGTCGAGAAAATATTCCTTTATCTCGTCCTCCAACTTCTTGACTTCCACATCCACCAGAGCGCTTTTCTTCCTTAATCGTACCCTTTCTTCTTCAAGTTCTTGGAGTCTAAAATTTCCCTGTTGGATTTCTGCTTCCAAGGTTCCGCGAACCGTCGTATCTACCGATGCTATCATGTGTGGTCTAAGCTCTCCAAGTACTATAGGGCTTACAGCGGTTGCTTCATACTTCAGCCTTGGCGGGCCTTGTGTGGTTAGGTTCTTGCATGTGGTCCTATATGCCCATAAAACCACTGGTACGTGCAGGTCCCAGTCAATCCGCTTCACATTGTGGACATTGTTCAGTGCTTCACGTACTTTATTAAAAGCTTTTGCATGGATATTCTTCTACGCACTTGGTCTTTCCATACTTCGTGGTCCCAACTGGAGGGGTTGTTCGCGCCATTTCCTTACCCACACCTACTTATTGATCGTGTCTCATACCACGAGGACAATGTGAATTTGCGCAAGTTTTGTACCATATGCCTGTATCCACCCGGATAGGTGGGTGCGCAGGCCGGTTCATCCAACAATTTTGTCTTTTAATTGCATCGTAGGCTTCCCAAACCGCATGTGCATCATCCTTCTGCATTCCCGCCAGTCCTCAAAACTTCGTTGGTGTGTACCCCACCATATTGCGGGCGTAGCTCGCAATACCCATTTCAGAGCATCAAAATGCTACTGTTCTGGTACTTCTCTTTCAAATTTGTTAAGGAAGTCATCCACCTCGCTCAACCCATCATACGTAGGCAGATCTCTTACCTCTGTTGCTACACAACGATCTTGTCATCATGTTACAGTTGAGTGTGGTTACCTCGTGTAACCAGTTCTTCCATCGTTGTATCTCCTCATCAAAATCTGATGTGCAGGAGCTTTCATGCTCCCAAGAGATTCGAGCATCCGTGGTTGGATTTACCCAATCTTGCTCCCACGCGTTTATCTCGTAGATGCAATCCAGATCGTCGTCACTGTCGTAGTCGTGCACTAGCTCTATGTAGCACGATCCTTTTGCAGGGTCTAAAGGTACCACTACACGTAGTGACTTTTTCTCAAAGATCATCTTGCGCTTCTTTATATTTATTACTCCATTCATGTCAGTGGCCCAATCTATTCCCAATAGCGTGGGGTAGGGATTGTTATCATCAACAATCTCTATCACTTTGAAATTTTCTAGCGTGCTCGCTCCTTTGATATCTACTATGATTCCCTACAATCTCCCCATAGGTAGGGTCTTTTGCTAGTTCGCCATCCACAGTTGGATAGGAGACCATTGCTTCGCAGGTCTTCCCATGCACTCCCATGTCTGCTTCGACAGGACATTCACATCCGATCTTAGGTTTAGAATCACTTTATCCATCTCGTATTCCCCAATCTACGCGGTCAATCTCATCTCCCTTCATGTTCACGTTGTGTGCTTCCTGAGCTTCCAGACTATGTGGGGTTCTCCTAGTGGAGTCCCAGTGCATCTAGTTATGAGTTCTTGCAGCCCCTTTACAACCTTGTTGTCATGCAGAAGCTTCATGCATGTCTTCAAGAATGTAGTGAGCATCGATGGGTCCATTTTCGGCTCCAATATGTCTTTACTTCCTGAAGTGGAGGCATCAGCAAAGCTCCTCTTAGCTTCCATGAAGGTCTCCTTAGCGCACTCCAAATCAAATTTTGGTTCCTTCGTTGGGGCCTTGCAAACCTAGGTACTTTCTTCAGGCTACTTGCTTTGTCATCCCCTGTCGTAATACCACTCCAGAGCATGATATTTACATTAGGGTCTTCCTTGCGTGGCTCAGACCTAATCATTTGCAGGTTCTAAGTTGGGGTGGTTGGAGTGCTCCTTTATCACACAACCTCGCTATCAGTGTTGGACAGCCCTATGTCTCATGATCAAACAACATATAGTACAATCATGATGGTCGCGTTGGATTCATACAATCGTAGGCATAATGTCATGGCCCTTCACAATTGTAACATATCAGTTGTCTGCGACCTTTTCCTAGTCCCATTCCACTTCGGCCTCGTCTGTGCCCTTGAGATCTGGTGCGCGCCATTCCTGTGTTTTAATCAAGGGCCCGTGTTTCCGCCTGAACTCTGTAGGTAGGAGTTTCATAACTTCTACAGGTGCACTCATCATGTCCTACTGACCTACAAAAATTACAGAACAACTGTTGGGAATTCTGTGTGTACTTTTGTAATAGATGGTAGTTATCTGTAGCATGCTTTCCTCCTATCTAACAAATCGCGCACCGTAATGCAGGCATCACACTTGGTCCTGCTTGTGCTTCCGGTCTTAGTGTCATTGGCCCTCCTCCCAAAAGGTAACTCGCGAACACTAAGAGTGGTCCTTGTCGTGCCCCTGGCCCTTACATTTTATGCACCATACCTTGTCATGCACTTCTGGGCAAGTCATCCTGTCTTGTTTCAAACTTTACATCTCAAGGCACAAGTTTTTCAACTATGTGTGAATCTGTTGAACTCCTAGGTTAGGATCTTGTATCGGAGTCTCGTGCAATCTCATCGTGACCTCCAAAGCCTCAACTTGAGTGGTTAGCCCTTGTTGCAAGATCGTGTTCCATAGATGCAGTGTTAATGACACTACAAACCATTCGCAGTATTGCAATATGTTAATATCATGTTTGCTTCATGAATTGTGCACTTCAGTCTTTGATCCAACTCCCACGGGGTTTCGCCTGGTAGCATTGTGATTTCCTTGAATCCAATGATCGATTGTGCCTCCGATTTTGGCCTACTAAATTCTTTGTTTAGCACAACTTGGATATCCGCTATCCCCGCATTCGGATTGTTATTGGAATGCTTAATGTACCAAGTCAACGCGTGATCCTGTAGAGCATTGACCAACGTTGCCTTCTTTATATTGTCATCTGTGACACCCTGTGCTTCCCATACAGCTTTTATCACGAACCAAAACTGGCCCGGATCTTCATTCCCTACTCCCTTGAACACTGGTAGCTTTATCGCACTGGCCATACTGCTTCGCGGTGGTGGCGGAGGTGGTATGGGTGAAGTCGGGTGTGAATATGGTGAAACTGGTGGTGGTATGGGTGGGGGTGGTATGCACGGAATTCTCTGCCTTCTCAGATTGATCGCGCTTCTTGGTGAAACCTTCGTGATCTCTTATTTTCCCCCTCACGGAGGTGAAATCAAGGGGCTAGTTTCTAGTTCTGTGCTACCTTCGTTTTTGTAGATTCTCCCACTTCGCATAGCCCCAAACATCAATTTATTTGCATAATCTATTTTTCACACAGTAGCATTTTAATCCAAGTGTTCAAGGATTTAACGTACTTACCTTGCGGTCCCTTGAGGAAATGTCGTTCTGCCTCACTATAGCTGACTGAAGTATCTACCGCAAATTCGATGATGAATCCTCTTATGATTCGATCGAACCAGTGATCGACAGCGCATGCGACCTTATCTTTCGATGCTTCCAGTCTGTGCACCAATTCTAGAGTCCACACAATAGGTTTGTCAAGTTTACACCTTCCTTGGCTATCTACTAGCTTTGCGATCCACTTGTACAACTCAATAGGGAAGGATGCAAAGAAAAATTCATGGATCTCCGTTTACAAGTAGTAATCTAACCACTCTTCCTTTGACAGTCGTAGATTCCTATTTTCCTACACCGCGAACTCGTGAATCTTTTTTTCCAACTGCTCTTCAATTCCTTTCTTTGTTGAATTCCAGTGATATGACATCAGACATCTCTATGCAGATCCCGAACCTGACAATGGAACCATTTGTTGGGTTGTTGGTGTTTGAAATACTGAGGGGGGGGGTGAATTAGTATTTATTTTCAATTTTTATTTTTACCAGTTAAATTATTTATATTTAGAACACAAAATGAACAATAGGAATAAATGCTTTTATTAATATAATCTTTAAAATAAATCAGGTACAATATATATAAGGCTCCAATCTATTTCCAAGCACCAACTTGGTCTTTTGTGAGGCTCCAACCTTTAGGTCCCCAACCCTATCTTCTCAAAGGCACCAACCTTGTGTTTAGGAGCACCAACTCCAAGGACACCAACCCTTCCAATTCTGAGGCACCAACCCCAAGGGCTCTAACCCTATAGTTTTGCTTTGTCAAGAAATGTTTTGATTGTATTACACTGCTCTCAAAATCTTCTTCATTGTGTTCTGTCAATCTACAGCTTCACTGCTACATCAATGACGACTTGTCTTCATATGAAGGAGTATTCACAACTCTTCATATCGCTCACACAGAGTCAGAAAAGTTACCTTATGATGATTTCAAATAGCCATCATGATCTCCAATAATGTCTCCAAGATCTGCTAATGTTTTTCAACAAGTTATCTTTAATAAGTTGTGTTAAGCCTAAATGTTTGCACAATAAAAAACAATTCTCAGTTTTTTTTTTCAACCCTATTTTCTTACTATTGCGGTAACTGTTTCAGGAATGACTGCTTCTTATTGTCACGATGTCTTACTTCAAAGAAACAAACTCATAATCACTTCAATGCTAGTGCTATCTACTGCTCCCTTCAAATGATGACAGATGAAACTTTATTTCCTTTCATAGAAATGTTCTTCAAAATTGTGTTATATACTTCTTTGATCAATAAATTTATCACAGGTCTGAGCCTTTTTAAAGATTAATCGAATCAATAGAATGTTTTTACCTTGGTCTTCCGTTGGCCCTGTTCGAACCTAAATCTGCCTTAGGCTGAAGGAAGGAAAAATTCAGGGTAACCACAAACCACGCTCAGTCTGGTAGCTAGCCCTACCAGAACAGGAGAGGGCTCTCTCCAAGTCACGCTCAATGAATGGGTAAACGAAACGGTCTGAGATGACTTACAGTAAAATATTTATCTTAGGCTAGTAAGTGAATATGGATACAAGGAACAATTTTTATGAATGACTGAGCTTCTGGGATGTTATGGGACCAATGGACAGCAATGAACAGAGAATTTAATACAAAGGCACAGATTACTCCGTGAGGCAAGACAGGCGGAAAGTGTAGCAATTTAGTTCGAAATAACGTGGAATGGAGAGATTTCTTAGGAGAGTGAAAAGGGAATAAGTACATGAATCCTTATCAAGAGAAGAAGAACACTGAACATGAAATTTTCCCACAGGCAGAGCAATAAAATTGAATTCTACCTTATCTAACTCAGAAAATTTCATTGGAAATGAATATGAATTGAACTATGAACATTACAAAATACATATGAAACATAAGAGATACATTTACTACACTCACAATCACATGAATCTCATGAAACAGAGCCGCTGCCTTTCATTAATTCTCTGTCAAAAATATACAGTGAAGAAACAGAGTTTCTTTCCCACAGTCTCCCAGAAGTTACAAGCCAACCAACCCTTTGCAAATGGTTTGCATACAATATATAGAATTTTCCATGAAGAGATAGAACACCCAAGGGTTGGGGAGTTACTCGAATCATTACAAAATGGAGATGAAGAGCCAGCCGTCAGCTACAGGTGCAGCGTTACAAACATGACAAATGGCTTGGGTGACCGTTTGCCTTCCTTCGCCACTTGGATAGAAGCCAATCTGGAGATAAAATACTTTAAATGCCGCCTTAGGTGCCAAAAAACTGAAATGTAGATGAGTGGGCCCACTTGGAGAAGTTGTGAATCGAAATTTCGCGAAACGGAGGTAAAATTGGGTTTTTTTCCTGTATGCGCCGCACCATTTTCAGTGTGCGCCACGCCACTTTGGAGCCTATTTTGAGGCACTTGCAGGAGTCCAAAATGTTCCCAAGTGTGCTTGTTGGAAAGACATTCCTGTCGACTTTCTAACCCAAGTCGAATTTCTGAATTTAGTGCTCATTTGCCCCTCCAAATCTTCATTCTCCCAAGACTGCTTCCTATGTGTCAGAATAGGGGCAGAGAGGTCATTTTTTGGTTGTTTTTGACCTCCTGGAGACTCAGATCTTGCCCAAATTTCTTGTCCAAGCACCAGTAGTCGTGATTTTTCATGCTAAATCCAAAAATGCAAACCATTCTTCATTTGGAGCTCCCAATTTTTAGCGCCGTGCCACTGGGAGAAAAAACTTGTGTTTTGCCAAAAAATTTGTCATGTGACCAAAATTTCCCCAAATTTCTTGAAATTTGGTCTGGAGGTTCTCTAAGAGGCACTATTGTTATAGAAATTTTTGTGCCTTACAGCTTTGAGCATGAAATTTCCATAATCTAAGGGATTCAAAGTCCCTAAACATGTTGTTCCTACCCCTAGAGGAACAAGGCTAACAAACCACAGCAATTCACAGAAGTTCTCCACCAGAAACTGCTCGAAAACAAGTCAATTCAGGATCAATTCAGCGGCTCCACTAGCTGTTTGCACTGAATGTCAAAGCCAACACTGGCTACCTACGCTGAATGTCAAAGGCAACACTGGCTACCTGCGCTGAGCGAGAGTTGACATGTGGCAAGTTCATTCCACAAGGTGTCAAAGCCCAGGAAGCTTCCAAAATCTTCCTCAATGACACTTGCCTCAGGGAATTCGACTGGTGATGAGTAAGAGGTTCCAAATCTCCAAGTGGAAGCAAGAACCTCCAAGTGGAATCAAGAACTGACAGAGGGAGAGGACACTAGTCAGATCTCAAGCTGACTCATCCTCTCTCCAAACATCTATATATGGATCTCTCCTCCATGAGATCTAGAGGCTGGAATTTTGTTATTGCAAAGAATTGATGTTGGTTTGAGATTGGAATCATTGGGTGCTTAATGCTTTGAAGGGGGTGAAGATAGGAATTCCATTTGCTGGGAAGGAGATGTTGGATTGGAGCCCTTTGGGTTGTATCTCTTCCTGAACCTTGTTATTCATCAATAAAGCTATCTTGGTTTCTCCTATATACTGATGTATTTTTGATGTATGATTGCATTAGTATGTTTAGTTTACTTCTAATCCTGAACTAGTTATGAATATGAATCCATGTCTTGTGTAGTGTTCTCTTCTTGTGATCTTGCAGAAACCTCTTGAAGCTGGGCGAGCGAGAAGGCAAGTAGCTGGGAACTCTCCAAGAGAAGAGAGACCGGATCGAGGGACAAACGGAAGACACCGGTTAGTCCATCTATCTCTCTTCATTCTTAATTCATAAAGGAAGAATACTAGAATAGTTGTCTCTGTTTGTTGCTAAGGCACTGTCACACCTTAGGTGGATAGGATTGTCCTGCATAGGCATTTTTCCCCACAACAAATTGGCGACTCCACTGGGGAGATCTGTTTAGTCATTTTATTTGTGTTTCTATCATTGTTTGTTTCATAGACTTGACAGCAACAATCGAACTGCATCTGCTATTCCCAGATGCAAAGTAGACAGTTGCTGCTTTGATCCAATCACTGGACTTGTCTATGATCTGAACAATGGACTCACAAATTATTTGATGATCCTTTGTGATAGATCTTAGTACTCCCTCAAAGCATCCCTTTGATTGCACCTTGCTTGTTGCTTTTATTTGGCCTGAAACAGTAGATTAAATAGCAATCTGTGACCCAGAACCCAGTGAGAAACGAGAGTTTCTCCTTCAACGCGACAGCTGTGAAGAGGTTCTGCATTTCAACGCAGGTCCCGTGAAGGCTACCTGCGCTGAATGTCAAAACCCTTGTGTTGAGGTTGCGCTGAACCAGTTTGGCCTTGTGCAGCTAGGGTTCTCTGCTCTGTTTTGCCTTGTTTTGATCTCTGATTTTTGCAGCCTGTAACCAGCATAAGTACCAGTCTGATAACTCCTTTTCTCTGCTTAAATTCCGCCTCCTTTTGTACAAAAAGACTGTGAGTGTTTTTATGTGTTTGTGGCGTCATTCACAGTTTTCCTTTGCATGGGTGAAATAATCATCCTGTAGCCCTTGATTCAGATCTGTTGATTGTGATCTTAGGAGAGAGTTCATTGGCTGTTTACAGTTGATTATACATTTGCTTTTGCTTATTGGTTTGAGTTTGTCTCTTTTAAGTGTCGAAACAAGTGTTCATTTCGGAGATCATTAAGTGTTGTAATCTCTTCTACCCTCTCTGATTTCGGAAAAGTAAACTTGTTTGTATTTGTCATTTAAAAGCAAATTCAAAGTTGTACAAAAAGCTTTCTTTTGTAGGCATCAATACTAAGAAAGCGGAAAACAAACACCTGCATTATGCATTTGCATCTTGATAGTTTGCATGTTTGATTTAGGAAAAGTGCATTAGAGTGTGCTGATTGCTCTTTGAGAAAAGATGGTGTCTTTCTTTGCCCTTAGTAGCTAGGATTTTCAAAGTTGAAAAGATATAAAGCTTGCTTATCATCTTTAGACTGCATTTAGGAATTGTATCATACATCTCGTGGTGAACCTTGAAAGGCAAACTTCTAAAAAGATCAACCTAAAATAAATTGAATGAACTTAACAACGCTTTGCAACATAACGCATAACATAGAGGTCTAGGCTAGAGACGTGTTCCGGTGTCATAAAGCCTGGTGACTGTCGATCTCGTTGATGGTGGGTGATTCCTCCTGAGGGACGATAGCGCCAGTACGGATTGTGCTCCCACGTACCGTCGAGTATATATTGGGAGACCCCTATAGGCATAAAACCTTTATCCTTAGGAAGCCGTGTCGGCCGCCCTACTGATCGCAATGCACTGAACACAGCATTCAGGAAGATCGACCGCCCGTACCCTAAAAAGTATTCTGCGGTTTTGCGAAAAGTTTGGCACACCCTCTGCCTAGAACTCCAGAGCAGTTTCTTTTGGCCTTTTTCAGACTCTATAACAGAAAAAGTCCATCCGAGCATTTGTCACTTCGGGCTCGTTAACACATCGAAGGAGACTAGAGTCATCTTTAGCTTTTTCTCGACTCTTTAAAAGTGAAAAAGCAAGTTGTGTCTAAAAGCGTCTAAAAAATTCATTTAATTCGGAAACACATTTTCCCCTTTTGTATTTTGGTTGATCGAGTAATCCGCAATCGTGGAAGAAAGTCAATTGAAACCCCATCGTTCGCGGAGGCTTACGAGTCAACCGTCTTTGTCTCCGGAATCGAAAACAGAACGGACAAAGCAAACTCGTTTAACCGGTTCCAAATCTCCTCTTAAAGTTAGAACAAGTGTTCCGACGACATCAGAGGTTTCGGTTACTCCAAACATTTCTGGAACCCCTGCCTCTATAGAAGAAGTTCAACAGCCACAGAGGGACAGTGACACTGATCCTAGTCTGAGAGCAAATACTTGCGTTACTGAACCAGTTCCATCTGCGACCGGTTCAGAGAGTCTTGCTCCTCAAACAAATGTTTCTGTCGATTCAACCCCTTCTTCGGCACCAGAAATATTTTACGGACCTGACGGTCTTCCTCTTCCACCTGGTTTGATTGCGATAGAGGAAATTATAGAAGATCCGCAAGCAAGTACTCCAACACATTTTGGAGTCGGGGTCACTCTATTTCCTTCGACATCAGAAGTTAGTCTACCACAAGTGGAAGTTCCTATAGAATCGCTAGGTAATCTCTTGGATAGACTCAAAATGTCTGAGAAACCGTCAACATCTAGGACTGTGTCGAATGACACAGCGACAGCAGAACTCCCTGCCGTCACTCCGACAATGTTTGCCGGCACACCATCTGTCCCGACTAGCTCACAACAGCTAGAAGGAGTCCACCCAGGGACTATTTCGACAGTGTGGTCAGTTCCAGTTTGTTCCTCAGGAATAATATCCGGCAACTCTTATGTTGAGACTCGCCAGATTGACCCATTTGGAGGTCAATTTGGGCAATCCAGTCCCCAAGGACAAACAATCCCCTTGAGTTCCGGATTGCTACCGTATGGGGGGCAGTATGCCCTTTCATTACCCCCTCCGGGAGGGTATCCATACGGGAGTTCACAACAGTATTCAGGTTATACTGGAGTTACATCAAGTGGTTGGGTACCTATGCTACCACAATCGCCTACCGGTGGGGCGACACAGGTCCAAACGGGTACAATTACCCCACACCTTGGTCCAACGGTTAGTATAGCGCAACAGAGCATGGCTTCACAACCGTGGCTTGTGCAATACCAACAACAACAATTCCAACAAGTGTACCAAGGTTCTGAGCAGCAGATCTTTGCGAACAGTGGACAACCGTATATTCAAAACGGTCAAAACCAACCGCTTTACAGTGGTCAAGTCTACCAACCGTATCAGTCATACCAACATCAATTGCATTATGCTGGTATGCAAAGGCCAACTGCTCAGGCAATTCCATCGTACCCTGGGTATGCTTCACCTAACCTGAATCAACAGTTACCATTCATGGCAACTTTAGAGTTACCCGATTTACACCGGTTAACAAACGATCCAATTGCTTACGCCCCTTGGTGGCCAGCGATTCCTCACAAACTTCCTTCGGACATTCCTAAATTTAATGGAAATCCGGGTGAAGATCCATCGAATCACGTGATGACCTTTCATCTATGGTGTTCATCAAACACCTTAAACGATGATTCGATAAGGCTTCGCCTCTTTCAGAGGACGTTAACGGGTCCAGCGGCTAAATGGTATATTGAATTACCTAGAGCCTCATTCGACAATTTCAGCTCCCTAGCCACGACTTTCTTAACCCATTTTCAATTACCGATAAGGTATGAAACGGGAACGGAGATCTTAACCAACTTCAAGCAGACAACGGCCACTCATATATCCGATCATATACATGAGTGGCGTCGTCGTCGTAGGATGGTGAAAACGTACGTTCCCGATCAGCTATTAGCTGAATGGTTTATCAAGTCGTTACTTCCTGCCATAACAGAAGATGTGGCCAAGGGAGGAGTCGTAACGGAGGAGCAAGTTATTGCTCGTGCACAATATCTAGACTTAGTCTACACTCAATCTGGCATGCTCTACGACAAAATACCTGATGCCCCTAGACCGGAATTCTCAATTCCTCCTCCTCCTAAATCAAATAGTGACTCTCATGCCGGCAATGGTGTGATTGGCATGGAAAACGCGAAATCGACAAAGGCTTCGTCTAAGAAAGCTCGTAAGAATTCGGATCAAAATGAAAAAGAAGAAATTCTTGCTTCAGAAGTAAATGCCGTATCAGCAGATAAGGGCAAAGAAACCAAACAACCAGGGAGCAAGAAGAAACAAAACAAAGGGAAGAAGAAGAAACAGGGTGAGTCATCTCCTGAAAAAACTTCTTCAAACCCTCCTGGAAATAGGAAATATCCATGTCAGATATGCGATGAGGATCACTGGACAAGGGATTGTCCATACAAAGCTGAGCTGAAAAGGTTCTTCAAAAGTTCGCAAACCTCAGCTGTGTTAACTGATCCATTCCCAAATCCAGGTCAAAATCTGGTTGAAAGTGGAAATGCTTCCCCGTCGCAATTGCTTATGTTGTCGGTTTCAAAACAACAAAATGATGCTTTGATTTCGACAAGGAACAAAGATTACGGGAATCCGCAGCTGTCGAACGACAAAGGTAAAGATCAACCAAGTAGTTCGACAACAACTTCGACAGAAGTTGTACCGCCCATCATTCTTGAATTAACAATAAAACCGCCAAAGGGAGTAGTACACAAGTCGACATTTAATCCTCGCGCCAGAGCGGCGCAGCATTATAACATAGTGGAAGATTTGGCCCAATCGCCATCCGCTATGTCGACTCTTGAAGTACTACAAAATTGTCCATCCCAAAGGCAGGCTTTGTTATCGGCTATTGGTGGGGTTGATCCTAAGGATTCCAATCTTGTATCCTTCGACCACAAAGGATACGATCCTCAGTTACCAGCTCAACTAGCTTTCCTTATTCAAGTGAAAGCCCTCAACAAAACTGTTCACAGAACAATTATTGATGAGGGGGCATCTACATGTATTATGTCGATGAGTTGCTGGAAAACTTTAGGATCTCCGACCTTGTCGCGATCTTCGACGACATTGAAAGCATTCGACGGAAGGACCTATACCCCGTGCGGTATCCTTAATAACTTGAAAGTTGAACTAGGGGGGAAAACAGTAGAAATAGATGTTGAAGTCATCGATGGGAATCTTGACTACAACATCCTACTAGGAAGACCGTGGATCTATGCCATGGCAGCTGTAGTGTCGACTTATTTTAGGAAGATCGCATTCCCTTTTCAAGGAGGGATTACGATCGTCGACCAACAAGACTTCCTCCCTAATGGTTCACAAGTTACAGGAAGCATTCCCATGATCCATGGAAGCAACCATTCGCTTCAAGACATCGGAGTAGGCCTATTGAAAGACCCCACATTAATGGGAACCTTCGCACTTCCACCTCCAATCTATATAGGAGAAGTAGCATTGGTAGGAGCCTGCAACATGATATCTTCCACGAAGATCTCAGAAGACGATATCGACATGGATCATGCAATGGTTTTGCCCCCAAGCCCTATAGAAATATTGTAGCAATCAATGTTTCGGGCATGGGAGGCGAACCCAAATCAACGCTCGTCAAGCGTTTGGGTAGATAGGTCTAGAGAATGTGGTACCCCATTAGATCCTTGGTCGAGAGTGCATGGAACCGACGAAGGAATCCTACAATAAATGTTGATTGAGGGGGCACCGTGGAATGATTGCCACCATCGTTCCCTTCTTCCAGATTATGAAGAAGACACTCAACATGACCTTTACCACCCTTCAGTTTTTGAATTCCTATCAAATACTGTAAATACGGTGGATTCCGAGCGAAACTTATCCAATATTGAAGAGACTATAGCCATAAATATCTCCACTAAAACAAATGTTGTAGAGAATATTTATGTCGGCAAAGGTTGTTCTCCTTCAGAACTGGAAATATATAACGCTCTTTTTCGCGAATTCAGAGATGCCTTTGCTTGGTCATATGATGAAATGCCAGGCATTGACTCGAGTATCGTTGAACATGAAATTAAGATGTATCCTGATGTCAAACCAGTAAGACAACGGCTTCGGCAGGTGCACCCCAAGAAAGCCGCTGCCATTAAAGCAGAAGTTGAAAAGCTCCTCCATGCTAGTTTCATCTACCCGGTTCCTCTAACCGATTGGGTATCGAATATTGTCCCTGTTATGAAGAAACAAGAGACAATTAGAGTGTGTGTCGATTATAGGGATGTAAACCAAGCTTGTCCAAAGGACAACTACCCTACACCCTTCACCGACCAGATAATTGATGAATGCGCCGGATGTGAAATCTTTTCATTCATGGATGGATTTTCGGGGTATAATCAAATAAATATCCGCCCACAGGACCAGTCAAAGACTGCATTCATCTGTCCGTGGGGCACATTCGCTTATCGAAAATTACCCTTTGGTTTAAAGAATGCAGGGGCGACGTTTCAGAGGGCAATGAATTATGCCTTCCATGACATCAAGAACATCGTTCAACCATATCTCGACGACCTTCCGGCTCATTCGCGAAAGCGGACTGATCATCCGCAACATTTAAGAGCGATATTTCTACGTTGCCGACACTACAAGATAAGACTCAATCCACACAAATGTGTGTTTTGCGTCGGTTATGGTCGTTTACTTGGCTTTGTAGTCTCTAAGGATGGGATTCGTCTCGACCCTTGCAAGGTTCAGGCAATCATCAATTTGCCTCCACCTTCAAATTTGCTTCAGATTCAGAAACTCCAAGGGAAAGCAAACTTTCTGAGGAGGTTCATTCCAAATTACGCAGAACTTGCTAAAGGTTATACTTGTCTTTTGAAAAAGGATGTACCTTTTGTCTGGGATCAGGTGGCGCAAGCTTCCTTTGATGCTCTGAAAGATTCTCTAGTAAAAGCATCATTAATGTATGCCCCGGACTATCAAAGAGATTTTAACCTGTATCTGGCTGCAGCAGATACGACCATTGCGATGGTTTTAGTTCAAGAAGTCGATGGAACTGAACATCCAATATATTATTTAAGTAAAAACTTGAATGATACAGAAAGCAAATATTCTTACGTTGAAAAGCTAGCACTCGCTGCTATTCAAGTGATACAAAGATTTCGACATTATGTCCTCTTTCGAAAAACTACCATTTTATCAGATTGCAACCCCATGACTTATATATTGTCGCGACAGTTGCTGGGGCGAAAATATTCAAAATGGATAGTGATCCTTCAAGAGTTTGATCTGGAATTTGTAAAATCCAAATCAAAGAAAGCTTTAGTTTTCGCAGAATTATTGTGCGATCTCCCATCGTCGTCCAACGATGAAACATCCGAAGAATTAATCGTGGACGAAAGTTTGTTTCTGATATCTGCAAGCAATGAGTGGTATGGAGATATAATAATTTACCTCCAAACCCAAAAATTCAGGCCTGACACCTCTCACTCAGAACAGAAACGTATACGATACCAAGCGAAAGACTACATGATCGTCGGTGATATGCTTTACCGTCGTGGTATCGATACAGTTCTGAGGAGGTGCCTCACCCATGAAGAGGCCGAAAAAGCCCTGAATGAGTGTCATTCAGGAGCGTGTGGGGGGCATCAATCTGGATATGCTACAGCACAAAAAATCTTACGAGCAGGATACTTCTGGCCAACCATGTTCAAATATTGCATAACCGCAGTCAGAAGTTGCCATTATTGTCAAATTTTTGATAGCAAAACCAGAAGACCACCCGCACCTTTACAGCCAATAGTTGTTGTTGGGCCTTTCGCCAAATGGGGCATCGATTTCATGACATGTAACCCCACCTCGACCGGGGGGCATGGGTATATCATAGTCGTCGTTGACTATTTTACCAAATGGGTCGAGGCGATGCCTACATTAGATAACACTGGTGAAACAGCTGCCCTTTTCTTTTTCAATCATGTAGTCGCCAGGTTCGGCGTACCACAGGCTATAGTTACAGATCATGGATCGCATTTTCGCAATCACATGATGGTTGAATTAGCTGCCAAGCTAGGGCTATCTCACGACAGCTCTACCCCGTATTATCCGCAAGCCAACGGACAAGTTTAAGCAATCAACAAGGTCCTGAAGCGTATGTTGCAAAGGATGATCGGAGTTCACAAAAGAAGGTGGCACCTAATCCTGTACTCAGCCTTGTGGGCTTATCGAACATCGGTAAGGAATGCGACCGGGTTCACACCTTTCCAACTGGTGTATGGCCTGGAAGCAGTCTTGCCAATCCAGTGTGAAATCTCGTCTCTTAAACTCGCAATTGATCTCCTCCCCGGAACTTCAGAAGAAGAGGCCCGTTTCTTGGAATTAATCCAATTAGATGAAACCCGTCGTGATGCCGCTTTGGCTAACGAAGCCCATAAGAAACGAGTCAAGGCGCAGTTCGACAAAAATGTCAAACCTCGTGTCTTCTCAGAAGGTGACTTGGTCTTGCTTTATGACCAAGAATCCGATAAATTGGGAGCAGGTAAATTGAATTCTTTATGGATGGGCCCCTATATTGTTAAACGAGTATTAGCAAAAGGAGCCTACGAGTTAATGGATTATGACGGAATCCCACTGGCGCAACCTCGCAATGGGTTGTACCTCAAGCGTTACTATGCTTAAATAGTGACCAATATGCATGCACCTTGATTTGCGTTATTATGTTAGGGGCATGCAAACTTATCATCGAGCAGTTTTAGCACACAGTTCATGCTCGTTAAAAAAATAAACGCAAGATCCGAGCAGTTTTAGCACATAGTTCATGCTCGTTAAAAAATAAACATAAGACCGAGCAAATGTTTCCACCCGCGTTTAAGCTCGTTAAAAAATGAACTATCCCGGTAAATAACCACTGTGAATGTAATATCATCAGCCATTAAAGCCTTGGTCGTGTTTGCACCGTCACCTCCACTTTTCATTGGCCGATCGTTCACCTCCATATGATTGTTTACCCATTTTGAGGAACAGCTGCGAAGAGTGATTTCACTAAGCCATCCTTGTGACACTGCCATGATTGGAAAATTCCAACCTGTACCTGGAATCAGCTGCTAACCTGTTTCATCACTCGTTCCTCAAAAGACGAGTCTTCTTTAAGCTCTTTTCATCTGACTCGTAAAATATGAAAAGATTGTCGAGTCCTTGGCCTTCCAGCTCGTTAAAGGGACAGGAAGTGCTATCCCTCCTCTAGATTTTAATCTTTTTGGACCTGAGGGATTATTGCACAAAAAGATCGAGCGCTTGTTTTATTCGGCTCGTTAAAACTATCGAAAACTCATCCCTTCTGTATTGTTTTATACTTTTTCGGACCTAAGGGATTAGATGACGAAAAAGGACTTTTGGAGTTAACTTTATGTACCTTTTCAGACTCTCTAAAAATGAAAAGGACCGAGTTATCTTTGTCGTTAGACTCGTTAAAATCATTAAATAGCGACAAACTTGTCTTTAGACGAGAACGAGTTTCACTATCGCTAGGCTCCTTAAAACATAGCGATAGGCTTGCCCGAAGGGCAGGTTATAGAACAAGCATAAGTTATCCTCCTCAAGCTTGACAAAAATAAAGAGGTACTGGTCAGCAATGACTGGGGAAAAATTGGGAGAAACTCAAGAAAACTTTGATGGTAGCAAGTCGCTCTTGAACATGACACTTTTCCTCCGTACCACAATCGGGTTGGGTTGTTTCATTCACCGGTCACATCACCATGGTCTCGCCATACCATCCATATTTGGGGTAATGCTACCGATCCATCGCATCAGTGTCGCCATATGTTCAAGAGAAGTCGTTCAGAAAAGTCAACCGTGTCCCATCCACTGCCGTACATTATCCTTCATCCTTTTATGACCGCCACCCTGAATCATATGTCACAGATCGTTTTCACCTCCATTAAAATCATTAGCTCCGTTCCGTGTCACTGATGTGGGATTCATTAAGGCCCTCCTTTGACGGATCGCTTCTTGTCGACATCAGCTCATTATCCGAGAAGTTGATCTAGGAACAACCCCTTCAGTACTTTGAAGCTTGCATGCCTCAATGGCAAGTTTCTCACTTCCGGCGACAGGTATACATCAATGACCTTCGACCGAAAGATTTTGCGTGGTGTTCGACGCCAAGTCCTTTATTCACACCACGTGAATTGTACTGCAGTACCTTGAGGGTCATTATCATTATCGATGATTCCTCTCGCGCTTGTTAACGGTTTACCTCATTGACCGGTAATCAAGCGATGTCTTTCCATGTTCGACTTTAGAACATTTCTCACATGGATCGACTTGTACTTAGAGTGAAGATCGAACGAGTTTGAAGACCCCAGATCTAGTTTCATCCATCCAGGTTGCGATATATATTCAGGAAAGATAAAGACATTGACATGTACATCATTGCTGCAGATAATCATCCTACTCAAAGGATGATAATTTCATAAAAATTATCAGTCTACCACCAGACGGTTGTCTGTTCTATGTACGGAAAAATGAATTTATAAAACTGAGCATGGGAATGCCTGCCTCAGCTAGATCATGAAAGCAGTATGAAAAATAATGTATTGTATTGTATCTTATTACAGGTCTCCTCCCAGCATTGGATGAACTTCGGATCCCCCTGATAAAGCATTTCACCCGATAAACGGCCTTATACTTTAGGGGGCAACTGGTATAGACATTTTTGTGCCTTACAGCATTGAGCATGAAATGTCCATAATCTAAGGGATCCAAATTCCCTAAACATGTTGTTCCTACCCTTAGAGGAACAAGGCTAACAAACCACAGCAATTCACAGAAGTTCTCCACCAGAAACTGCTCAAAAACAAGTCAATTCAGGATCAATTCAGTGGCTCCACTAGCTGTTTGCGCTGAATGTCAAAGCCAACACTGGCTACCTGCACTGAATGTCAAAGGCAACATTGGCTACCTGCGCTGAGCGAGAGTTGACATGTGGCAAGTTCATTCCACGAGGTGTCAAAGCCCAGGAAGCTTCCAAAATCTTCCTCAGTGACACTTGCCTCAGGGAATTCGACTGGTGATGAGTAAGAGGTTCCAAATCTCCAAGTGGAAGCAAGAACCTCCAAGTGGAATCAAGAACTGATAGAGGGAGAGGACACTAGTTAGATCTCAAGCTGACTCATCCTCTCTCCAAACATCTATATATGGATCTCTCCTCCATGAGATCTAGAGGCTGGAATTTTGTTATTGCAAAGAATTGTTGTTGGTTTGAGATTGGAATCATTGGGTGCTTAATGCTTTGAAGGGGGTGAAGATAGGAATTCCATTTGCTGGGAAGGAGATGCTGGATTGGAGCCCTCTGGGTTGTATCTCTTCCTGAACCTTATTATTCATCAATAAAGCTATCTTGGTTTCTCCTATATACTGATGTATTTTTGATGTATGATTGCATTAGCATGTTTAGTTTACTTCTAATCCTGAAATAGTTATGAATATGAATCCATGTCTTGTGTAGTGTTCTCTTCTTGTGATCTTGCAGAAAACTCTTGAAGCTGGGCGAGCGAGAAGGCAAGTAGCTGGGAACTCTCCAAGAGAAGAGAGACCGGATCGAGGGACAAACGGAAGACACCGGTTAGTCCATCTATCTCTCTTCATTCTTAATTCATAAAGGAAGAATACTAGAATAGCTGTCTCTGTTTGTTGCTAAGGCACTGTCACACCTTAGGTGGATAGGATCGTCCTGCATAGGCATTTTTCCCCACAACAACTATGTTGGGCGACAGAAGCTTCAGCCAAGATTTGAAGCCGATCTTGCTCTTTTGCCTCTTTTGCCTCTTTTGCCTCTTTTGTTGCTTTGCTCAATTTTGCCTTCAAGCTCTTTATCTGGGCCTTTGCACTCATGTTTCATGTCCTGTAATGATAAGCCATGTGTCTCAACAAAGCATGGTCCTTGTCAGCCTTGTCTAGCAGCCTCTCCAAATGCATATTGACTCTCTCAAGATTGGCCTCCCGATCCTCATTAATCTCTTGTTCGCTTTCTTGCTCGATAGTGACATGAGCCTCTTTGTCACTTTGCCTCTTTGTCTTCAGTATCTCATGTTCCATGAGGACCTGTTTATGACTTAGTGGTTTGTTTTCTTGCTCCAGGTAAGTGATGACAAACTTATCTCTCCCTAAGTTTTCCATTAAAGCTCTATTTGGGCTTCTTTCTCCTGAATAATGACATCTTTGACAGTTTCCCTCTCTTGTAATTTTGCCTCCCTTATGAGGCTTTCTTTGTTGCCTTCTCCTTTCCGCTGAACTGTCACTTGTTGTCTCCTCATCATAGTCAGAATCACCTCTATCCATGATTTAATCAACTCTTTTAGTTTGCACAATTTTGACAATGTAAATGGGACAACGTAATGGGGATGAGTGGTATATTCTAGGGTTTGTAGCGATGAGTGAATTTTATATGGTTATGGGCAAAGCATAAGCTATGAGAGTGAGGGGAGGATTTTGGGAATGAGATGTAGATGAAGGTGAAGGGAATAATGGGTAAATATTTTGAGTTATCATGCTGGGAAATGGAATAGACAAACTGATTAGGGTTTATAGAGGGAAATTAGGGTTTAATACTAGGAGTGGAGGAGAGGTCCAACATATCAAACATGCAAGCCAAACATTGAGTGAAGAGAGGGAAATTACTTGTAAAAGGTGGAATTGGAGGAAATTTGGTGAGAATTTGCAATTTGGAGTGATTTTAATGAATTTTCAGGCCTTTTAGCCCTGTGCGTCGTGCCTCCCATGTGCGCTGCGCCTCCCATGTCCGCCGTGCCAGTGTAAATTTACACTGGAAAATTTCTCCCTGTGCGCCGCGCTCTCTATGTGCATCGCACCCTTTTCCATGAGACTTTTGGAGGCCTTTCCAGTGTCCAAATTGGGAAAAAGATAGCTCTTTGGAAATTTAATTGAGTCTACTTTCCAACCCAACCGGAATTGTTCAATTGGAGTTCATTTGCCCTGTCAAAAATCAAATCTCCCAAGACTGGTCAAAATGTGCCAAATGAGGCTGCCTAAAGGCAGAGTGCTGTTACAGTCAACTTTTGAATGCCTTTCTAGTCTCCAAATTGAGCTCATGATAGCTCATTGGAAATATCTTTGTGTCTAGTTATCATTTGGCTCATCAAGTAAGTCATTTGGCTAACTGCGCTAGGAGAAAACATGATTTTCCCAAGGTCACTTCAGAGGTGCATTAATTCTCCCAAGGCGATTGTATTTTTGACATTTCTCCAAAACCATGACACTTGTGTAAAACGTGAATGAGGTTTTTCTTCCTTGGCATGTTCTGGACAAAAACCTCTCTCAGTTTTCAAAAACATCATTTGAGTGAAACCTATCCCGATGTGTGGAACAAGGGATTTGTCAAAATGAAGCGAAATAAAGGGGATAAGTGGCTTCTAAATTCTTGGGAAAATTCTTGGAAGTAGGGAGGGATGTTAAGAAGCAGGGGAAAGTGGAATTTCAAAGATTGAGTGAGGGGAAGGTTTCCAAAAAGGAAAAACACAGGTTCAACCTAGAAAATTGCCAGGTTTTAGCAAGAAACTAGGGTTTGTGCAAAAATTAGGAATTTGGGGGATCTCAGTGATGGGAAGTGTTTGATAAGGTACTTTAAGGATAGGGGAAGGTGTATGAACATCAGGATACAAGTTTTTCCGGTGATTTGACCATCCAAGAGAAATTGCCTTCAAAACCCTAGGAGAGGGAAATGAACCTTGCCTAGGCGCAACTGAAGCATGAACAAGGTGTAAAATGACCCATTGGAACTTGACATGATAATGACAACCCTCTGAATGATGGTACACTCATCTGAATGGTGACATGGACTGACATTTGGACAACTTTGACAGGAATAAAAGCAAACCCTAGATCTAATGCCTAGTGACCAAATTTTGCTTGAAGACTTACTGAAATGACAAAATTTGACCTTGACACTCTGAGACCACTTTGTAAGAGCATATTTGATCACTGGAGGAAGGCTGCAAAGGCTGACACTAACGTTGGCTCCAATGGGGGATGGTAGCTCCTTGGAGGTGCCAAGAACTGCAGATCTTTGGGTGAGCAGACAATGCCTTCGTCCATTGGGCTATGGAGTCCATTATTCCGACAAACCAACATGACTCAATTTATTGACTGAAACTGACTCAATGCAAAATGACATGACTGAAAAAACTTGACTCTAACAAGCTAACTCAAAATACTAAGAATTGAACTTAAAACTTAAAGCTTGGTGGTAGTACATGACCACATGCATTTCTTACAAGACTATATATCATCAAACTATATCAAACTGCCAATGTAACCAATCAAGAAGATGGCTTCTTGACTGATTCTTTCGATCAGATCTTCTAGTCAATAACAGATACCGGTAACTGGGCCTCCAAAAACATGATTGACCATGATCCCCTTCATCACTGAATACTGCAATAATCACCTTCACTACTGACTGCAACAAATCTTCCATTGGATCTTGAAAAACATGAAGTATTTCCTCCTGCTGAAAAAACAAGATGTCTTTTTCTTTTGATTCTGATCTTCCTTCATAATGTACTTCAGAAAAAGTATGTTCCTGGTCCTCAAAACATTCTGAACAAGCAGATGAGCGGATTTCCTCTTCAAAGAACACTTCAAAACATGAAACATATGAGGAAGAGTCTGAAAGGGAATCCTGAATGGTCTGGTCTGCTGAAGTCTGAATATATTGTAGGTCATCTTCATATGATATGACAACCATATTGTCTTTGCATTCATCAATCATGAGAAAAGAAACCTCAAATGATTCTTGAAACCCAACACAATCATTTATATCATCTACCATAAATTCACCCAGAGCTTTTTCACTTACTTGAACAAAGATCTCATCTCGCTGTTCATAGAGGGAATGGGCTACCTCCTCATGAAGGTCTAGTTATGGTGAGATAAGGTTAGTTAGGCCTGTACCTCTGTTTTCTCCATTTGAGGCAGCCTCAACCATGCAACTCTCTTTTTCCTCCTCACCATCTGTCTCTTGATCTGATTTATCATCCCCATTATCTGAGATTGGAACATCATTTTCTTGCATATCATCTTTTATTTCCACCAGATATGAAACAAAACTTCTTCTTTCATCATTTCCAGCCATATGGAAATCTTCAGCCTGTTGATCTATAAAGCTGCCCACAAGACTGTCGTCCTTTTCAGAAGAGGAAAAATTTCCACCATCACCTTCTTGACCGGGTGCACACTGCAGATCTGTGTTAACTTGAGCTGGAACATGACTGTTCAAGAGTTGATCTATTTCATCTTCAGACAAAGGAGATATGGCTTTTCGTTTTCTCTTGCACGAACAGTGATTTTCTTCAATATTTTCAAGTCGAGGAGTGTACAAATTTTCCTTAGACGGCTAATCCATTTCATGTAATTTCTGCTGACTGTCAAGATGCAAAACTTCTTCATCTTCCACCGTACTAATATCTTGATCCTGCTGCAAATTTTCATGATCATATTTATGCTGCTGAAATGGATTCTCGTACAAGGCTTCCATGATCTCATCATCCATAAAATTATCATCCTCATAGTATTTTTCAAGGCTTTCAATAAAAGTAGAAGCATGTTTGCAACAGTCATGAACTAGATTTAATGATGGATAAGATTCTTGATATCTTTCAATGAACAGGGCATGAAAATCCTTTAAACAGTAAATACAAGCAGGCGGCAAACTTTCATACCAAGATTGAGCTTCACCTTCCAGAGTGGCCAGGAATATCTTCATCAAGCAATCTTCATGAAAATCAACCTTCAACTTGCGAGTATGCATGTGAAATCGAACTAGATGTAAAGCAACATCCTTCTTACCATCATCTTTAAACGTAGGCAAATTCCTTGACCAATCTACTTTCGGAATCTTATTTGGAAAGCCTAGAATGTGATCTCGGCTCATGGGAGCATATCTTCTTACAACGCGTTCCATCTTGAAAATCTCGAAGCTACTGATCTCTCTACAGTGGAGTCACCATGAAGCATCGATTGTTGGATTCTTCAGTGAATGGAGTCACCAGGTGAATGATTTCAGCCTTCTTATGTCTGATCGTTGTTCACCGTCAACAATCAGCTCTGAACTTGAGATATGTACTTGGGCAAACAATCTTCAAGTAAACCATTTTCATTCCCCAGCGGAGTTGCCACTATATTAGCACCTAAATCTGCCTTAGGCTGAAGGAAGGCAAAATTTAGGGTAACCACAAACCACGCTCAGTCTGGTAGCTAGCCCTACCAGAATAGGAGAGGGCTCTCTCCGAGTCATGCTCAATGAATGGGTAAACGAAACGGTCTGAGATGACTTATAATAAAATATTTATCTTAGGCTAGTAAGTGAATATGGATAAAAGGAACAATTTTTATGAATGACTGAGCTTCTGGGATGTTATGGGACCAACGGACAATAATGAACAGAGAATTTAATACAAAGGCACAGATTACTCCGTGAGGCAAGACAGGCGGAAAGTGTATCAATTTAGTACAAAATAACACAGAATGGAGAGATTTCTTAGGAGAGTGAAAAGGGCATAAGTACATGAATCCTTTTCAACAGAAGAAGAACACTGAACATGAAATTTTCCCACAGGCAGAGCAATAAAATTGAATTCTACCTTATCTAACTCAGAAAATTTCACTGGAAATGAATATGAATTGAACTATGAACATTACAAAATACATATGAAACATAAGAGATACATTTACTACACTCACAACCACATGAATCTCATGAAACAGAGCCGCTGCCTTTCATTAATTCTCTGTCAAAAATATACAGTGAAGAAACAGAGTTTCTTTCCCACAGTCTCCCAGAAGTTACAAGCCAACCAACCCTTTGCAAATGGTTTGCATACAATATATAGAATGTGCCATGAAGAGATAGAACGCCCAAGGGTTGGGGAGTTACTCGAATCATTACAAAATGGAGATGAAGAGCCAACCATCAGCTACAGGTGCAGCGTTACAAACATGACAAATGGCTTAGGTGACCGTTTGCCCTCCTTCGCCACTTGGATAGAAGCCAATCTAGAGAGAAAATAATTTAAATGCTGCCTTAGGTGCCAAAACACCGAAATGTAGATGAGCGGGCCCACTTGGAGAAGTCGCAAATCGAAATTTTGCGAAACGGAGGTAAAATTGGGCTTTTTTCCTGTATGTGTCGCGCCACTTTGGAGCCTATTTTTAGGAACTTGCAGGAGTCTAAAATGTACCCAAGTGTTCTTGTTAGAAAGCCTGTCCTGTTTATTTTCTAACCCAAGTGGAATTTCTTAATTTGGTGCTCATTTGCCCCTCCAAATCTTCATTCTCCCAAGACTGCTTCCTGTGTGTCAAAATAGGGGCAGAGAGGTCATTTTTCAGGTGTTTTTGACCTCCTGGAGATTCAGATCTTGCCCAAATTTCTTGTCCAAGCACCAGTAGTCATGATTTTTCATGATGAATCCAAAAATACAAACCATTCTTCATTTGGAGCTCCCAATTTTTAGCGTCGCGCCACTGGGAGAAAAAACCTGTGTTTTGCCCAAAAATTTGTCATGTGACCAAAATTTCCCCAAATTTCTTGAAATTTGGGCTGGAGGTTCTCTAAGAGGCACTATGCTGGGCCACAGAAGCTTTAGCCAAGATTCGAAGCCGATCTTTCTCTTTTGCCTCTTTTGCCTCTTTTTTTGCTTTGCTCAATTTTGCCTTCAAGCTCTTTATCCAGGCCTTTGCACTCCTGTTTCGTGTCCTGTAATGATAAGCCATGTGTCGCAGCAAAGCATGGTCCTTGTCAGCCTTATCTAGCAGCCTCTCCAAATTCATGTTGACTCTCTCGAGATTGGCCTCCCGATCCTCATTAATCTCTTGTTCGATTTCTTGCTCGATAGTGACATGAGCCTCTTTGTCACTTTGCCTCTTTGTCTTCAGTATCTCATGTTCCATGAGGACCTGTTTATGACTTAGTGGTTTGTTTTCTTGCTCTAGGTAAGTGATGACAAACTTAGCTCTCCCTAATTTGTCCATCAAAGCTTTTATTTGGGCTTCTTTCTCCTGAATAATGACATCTTTGATAGTTTCCCTCTCTTGTAATTTTGCCTCCCTTATGAGGCTTTCTTTGTTGCCTTCTCCTTTCCGCTGAACTATCACTTGTTGTCTCATCATCATAGTCAGAATCACCTCTATCCATGATTTAATCAACTCTCTTATTTTGCACAGTTTTGACAATGTAAATGGGACAATGTAATGGGGATGAGTGGTATATTCTAGGGTTTGTAGGGATGAGTGAATTTTATATGGTTATGGGCAAAGCATAAGCTATGAGAGTGAGGGGAAGATTTTGGGAATGAGATGTAGATGAAGGTGAAGGGAATAATGGGTACATATTTTGAGTTATCATGTTGGGCAATGGAATAGACAAATTGATTAGGGTTTATAGAGGGAAATTAGGGTTTAATACTAGGAGTGGAGGAGAGGTCCAACATATCAAACATGCAAGCCAAACATTGAGTGAAGAGAGGGAAATTACTTGTAAAAGGTGGAATTGGAGGAAATTTGGTGAGAATTTTCAATTTGGAGTGATTTTGATGAATTTTCAAGCATTTTAGCCCTGTGCGCCACGCCTCCCATGTGCGCCGCGCCAGTGTAAATTTACACTGAAAAATTTCTCCCTGTGTGCCGCGCTCTCTATGTGCGTCGCGCCCTTTTCCAGGAGACTTTTGGAGGCCTTCCTAGTGTCCAAATTGGGCGCAAGATAGCTCGTTGGAAATATATTTGAGTTTACTTTCCAACTCAACCAGAATTTTTCAATTTGGAGTTCATTTTTCCTGTCAAAAATCAAATCTCCCAAGACTGGTCAAAATTTTCCAAATGAGGCTGCCTAAAGGCAGACTGCTGTTACAGTCAACTTTTGAATGCCTTCCTAATCTCCAAAGTGAGCTTATGATAGCTAATTGGAAAGATATTTGTGTCTAGTTATCATTTGGCTCATCAAGCAAGTCATTTGGCCAACCGAGCTAGGAGAAAACTTGATTTTCCCAAGGTCACTTCAGAGGTGCATCAATTCTCCCGAGGCGATTGTATTTTTGACATTTCTCCAAAACCATGACACCTGTGTAAAACGTGAAGGATTTTTTTCTTCCTTGGCATGTTTTGGACAAAAACCTCTCTCAGTTTTCAAAAATTCATCTTTTATTGCTCAGAAACATCATTTGAGTGAAACCTATCCCGATGTGTGGAACAAGGGATTTGTCGAAATGAAGCAAAATGAAGGGGATAAGCGGCTTCTAAATTCTTGGGAAAATTCTTGGAAGTAGGGAGGGATGTTAAGAAGCAGGGGAAAGTGAAATCTCAAAGATTGAGTGAGGGGGAGGGGTCCAAAAAGGCAAAACATAAGCTCAACCTAGAAAATTGCCAAGTTGTAGCAAGAAACTAGGGTTTGTGCGAAAATGAGGAATTTGGGGAATCTCGGTGATGGTAAGTGTTTGATAAGGTACTTTAAGGATAGGGGAAGGTGTATGAAAATCAGGATATAAGTTTTGCTGGTGATTTGACCATCCAAGAGAAATTTCCTTCAAAACCCTAGGAGAGGGAAATGAACCTTGCCTAGGCGCAACTGAAGCATGAACAAGGTGTAAAATGACCCATTGGAACTTGACATGATAATGACAACCCTCTGAATGATGGTACACTCAGCTGAATGATGACATGGACCGACATTTGGATAACTTTGATAGGAATAAAAGCAAACCCTAGATCTAATGCCTAGTGACCAAATTTTGCTTGAAGACTTACTGAAATGACAAAATTTGACCTTGACACTCTGAGACCACTTTGTAAGAGCATATTTGATCACTGGAGGAAGGCTGCAAAGATTGACACTAACAGGCCCTTCTACTTCCTCTACGTTCACTCGACCTTCGACTTTCTTTCTACCGTTCGCTCAACCTTTGGCTTCCTTTCTTATGCTAATTCACGTTCACGAGTTGTGAACTGTCCTTATTCTCCACATGGAGGTCCCACATGCCACATCAACACCTTTAATCCCACAATCGCAATTTCATAAATAATCGGAGGTTTTACAAGTGTGCACATGTTTTGTCTTCCGATGGAGCGGATGTGATATTCAATGAACTGTTTTTAATGAATCCATCGGGTCCACAACTCTATCGCAATCAAAGGTTTTAACATCCTTTGAAACTTGCGATACTACGGATGCAATATTACATTAAACAGTTGTTAATAAATCTGTCGGGTCCAGAGCCTTATCGCAATCGATGGTTTGTGGGACTTCGACTGGCGCATGGATTAAAAATGGCCTTAACCCCCGAAGTTGACTGTGATCTAAGGGTTGACTTTGAGATCAACGACTAGGATTGAGTGCGGGACTTCAGCCACAATCAAGGAAGTCCGTACTTTCCTACCCCCGCTCTTCCAATAGTTGTTGCTCTTGTGACTTCTCTTCACTCTTCCGCTCTTCCGATAGTTTTCTTCCTTACTCCTCTATTATTGTTATTGCTATTTGTTCTTTCGATAACACTTACCCTTGGGCATATGCGATAACCTTCTTCTATTGCTCCGATGACTTGCTT
Source organism: Pinus tabuliformis (assembly GCA_031772625.1). NCBI lineage: Eukaryota > Viridiplantae > Streptophyta > Pinopsida > Pinales > Pinaceae > Pinus > Pinus tabuliformis. Next base: position 2,031,367,122 of record CM062818.1, on the reverse strand, counting down.
CTTTGATGGCTTTCGATAAACTCTTCATCTTACTCTTTGGCCTCCTGCTCCTGCTGCTTCATGGATCTACTGCTTCTATTATGTTTGTATATATATATTCAATCCACTTGGGTCCTCCATCTTATCATATCATCATATATCAAACTTTCATCACTATGAGCATTATGATCGATGGCCATTAATGGGCAATCAAGTATTAAAGAATTTTCCATCACAAACACTGCTATATTGACATCAATGACAACCTAGATTAACAATTGGGGCCTGACCCAAGTTTGAAGTTAATTAGCCAAACAAATCCCTATACTACTGGCCCTTTCGGTAACATTCTGCGGGGCGCGGACTCAAGTCTCACCCGAAGTATTATGGGAGGGTGCTAGAACCAGGTTTCTGCACCCTTGAGATGTCTGAGAGATTCGACTGGTCCTTTGTTTGTTCCTGCGTGCAGGTGGCTTCATGCACCTTCCATTCCTCGCGGCCTGATACCCTGCCTTTGTGCAACCCTAACTAGGGGTTGTGTTGTGCTTTTCGTTATTACCTAAGATCTTATTTATCTTCCAGTACTAATTAAGCACCTTCGCTTACTTAAAGGTCTTAAGTTATACATAAAAATATAAAACATTCATATAGGTTCGCGCAATAACTAAACAGTATACTTGCAAATTATATCCAATCATATATTAAACCAGGAAAAGATACATAGAATTATAGCAAAACTTCTCTTTATTGATTCTTCCAACGGTTATAGACTCAACCCGCCCTGCACGCTCAGCTGCAGGGGTCCACGCACTAACTGCGGACTACTAGGCCTCTACGCACTCAGTTGCAGAGCCTTCTCCTACTCTACGACCCACAGACACAAGTTACACTTCGACTCAATCACTTAGACTTCTCACGCTTCTATTCTCTTCTTTTCTTTTTGTTTTCTTTTACACTTAGAGCCTTGCTCTATTTATACAATCCCATGGTCCGTGGACCATGGGTAGGTCTATCCAGGCGACATTACATTACAAAAACTAGGGTGGACAACCCTGTGACTTTATTATACTTTCGCGCCCCCCACCCGCAATTCGCGGAGCTTTTAAAACAATATTAAGTCAAAACTTGGGCTTTAAGTGTTATATACCTAGGGGGGGTAATATGGGGTACCAAGGGAGGTACCCAAGGTAATAATGTAATAATGGGATGGGCCATAGTAATAAATAAGGTGGTTAACCCATATCATGTAAGGGACCACAAGTAGTTAGTAATAATGTAATGGGCCCATGGTATTAGTTGATGGTATGAGGGAACCATGGTAATGACCCATGGTATTATATGTATGAGGCCTATATAGAGGCTAGAGACTCCATGTCAAGATAGTGAAGGATTATTGTATGAACAGGCATATGGCTTGTGGAGTGTTCTCCTTCCTTAAGGAGTGAATGTATGGTGTTGCCCTACCTTAAGGGTTTGATCAATAAAGAATCATTTCATATTATTTCTGGGTTTATTTGCATTGCCTTATATTTTCATATCAGATCTATAATATTCTTGGGTTAGATCTACAACAAGTGGTATCAGAGCACTTTCTTGGGCAAACCGTGGAGAATTTTTTTTATTTTTTGCAAGGTTTCGGGGGCGGCAACTTTGCAGATCAGATCTGTACATTTTTGTGCAAGATCTGCAAAATCTAATTGCAGATCTATATTCTTTGTGAAAAAATAGCCGATTAAAAAAAAAAAAAAAATTGGTTGAATCGGAGCCTGGATGAAGGAGATATCGCTGATCTAAAAATCAGTGGGGTTGCAGACAATTTTTCAGGGCAGCGAGTTTGCGGCGCAGATCTAGACGTCCTGGTGGAAGATCTGCAAAATCTAATTGTAGATCTGGATTGTTTGAGAAAAATTACCCGATTTCAAAAAAAAATCAGTCGAATTGGAGTCCGGATGAGGGAGATATCGCTGATTTAAAATCAGCTCTTTTTGCAAAAATTTTGGTGACGGCGGAAGAGTTGCCGCACAGATCTGGAATTCTAGTGCCTGGATCAAGATTTCTATCACATGGATAGATGCAGAATGATTGTTCCATTTCTAAAAATAGGTCAGAATAGGGATTCTGAGCAATATTGACTAAACTGTGACCATTTCAAATTTTCGCCAAGTAAGCGAATTTTTTCTCAAACCCTCTTCATGGTGATTCTATATTTTACAGGAAAAGATGATGGTCCTACTATTGAAGAAGTCATAAAATATTTTAAGAAAAACTATCCGAAATATTGGAAAAGTTTCTTATGGCTTAATTTAAAAGAAGAGGCTGCCATATGGTGGAACTCACTTGGCATCCAACAGTTGTCCAAATATTCGGATGAAGAATTTGAAAAACTCCTTATGGACAAATGGTCTTGTGCTAGAAAAAAGAATGAGACATGTAAAGGGTTATTTTCTACTGGTGTCTCTTTATTGCAGGTTCATGGATTGATTCAGAAGGAGAAAATTATTGTGTCTATAAATCCGAATTGCAAGCAAAATCTCATAAATGTCAACTTGGCAAAAAAATTACAAGTGCCAGCGAAACACATTGAAAATACACAGGTTGATGATGAGGATGTTCAAGTTTATAAGGATTTGAAGCTTTCTATGGATAAGTATGTGTTGCATGGTGATTTTTATACTTCAGATATGGATAACATGGATGTTGTTTTGGGATATCCTTGGATGGAATCCGTGGGTACTATTAATATTAATGTGCAGAAGAAATTCCTGAAGCTCTGGTATAAAAAGAAGAAAATTACAGTGCATGATATTTCCATTAAGACCCAAGAAGAGACTATGGAGGCAGAAGCACAAAGCTCTAATGACACTTACACATTAGATGATGAGCAGTTGATGGTCAACAATCAAACACAAACAGAGGCTGAAGCAGAAAAGGTTACAGGTGCTGACACATCAGATGAGGGCTCAGTGGTTGAAGTAATATTGGAAGATAAGGCACCACATCAGGCACCACAACATGCACCAGATAAAAGTCAGGCTCCAGTAAGGGGTGAATTAAAGAAAAAGACATCGTGGGTTAAAACTTCAACATATCATCACCCACATCACCCCACAAGACAACCATCAAGATGGAAACCAAGTAGTCACATGACGGATAGCGAGGAGAGAAGATCCACCCACTACACATCAACACAGAAGAGCTGCCACGGTCAACTTCCATCTCAGGCGAGCGAGGCACCAGCGAGATCGAGGGTTCACCTTTCTCTTGGATGGCTAGATGCACGTGCATGGTATCAGTGGACTACTCTTTTGAGTAGATCTTATTATTTGTGTTCTTCCCATGTTTCGGGGACGAAACATGCTTAGGGGGGTGGAATGTTATATACCTAGGGGGGATAATATGGGGTACCAAGGGAGGTACCCAAGGTAATAATGTAATAATGGAATGGGCCATAGTAATAAATAAGGTGGTTAACCCATATCATGTAAGGGACCATAAGTAGTTATTAATAATGTAATGGGCCCATGGTATTAGTTGATGGTATGAGGGAACCATAGTAATGACCCATGGTATTGTATGTATGAGGCCTATATAGAGGCTAGAGACTCCATGTCAAGATAGTGAAGGACTATTGTATGAATAGGCATATGGCTTGTGGAGTGCTCTCCTTCTTTAAGGAGTGAATGTATGGTGTTGCCCTACCTTAAGGGTTTGATATCAATAAAGAAGCACTTCTATCTATTTCTATCTTGTTATTCTTGGGTTATTTCTATTATCATAATATCTTTGGGTTAGATCTACAACAAGGCTCGATGTACAAAGCCACTAGATGCTCTATGGCTGGAATATGAAATCGATGGAAAGAGGCAAACACCTGAAGGATGAAGGTCAAAAACCAGTCAAACAAAGCTCTTACACACTCCAGTAGTTGAAAAAGATGTGACAAGACAGAAATCCAAGCTCAGAAGGCTTCCAAACAAGCAAATTGGAAAAGTTCACAGGCCTGGCGTGACTGTCAGGCTGTAACTCGCGTTATTAAGGGATTAGCGCGAGTTGCTTTTGTGCAACATGCGCCCACTGGCGCGACTGTCAGGGAAAAAATCGCGCTAATAAAGTTTGCTAGCTTAAAAATAAAAACAAGCAGTCCAGGGCTTGATCAACAGTATCCAGACAGACCAGGCAGCAAGAGACAACTTAAAAATTCAACCCAGAAAGCTTATCTAAGCAAGCAAAACAAGAGAAAACCAAAGTGCAAGACAAACTCCAAGCTGTTCGGTTCGTAAACCAAACCGGAGATTGACTGAAGTGGCGTTGATCTACTTCGCTAATGCAGAGCAATAGCGTTTCGAAGGCTACCTGGCCGTACTTCAGGCTCCGTCCAAAGTTTACGAATCAAACAACAAATAGCTTCCCCAGTGGAGTCGCCAAATTGTTGGAGAGGTAAATCCCCTCTACGGACAGAGGCGATCCCACTAGCCCAAAATGGGTCTAGCAACAATCAAACAATGTTATCACGCAAGTTCCTAATTGCAAATTAAAGGTGGATTATGAGAACCTACTTGGATTCCAACGCTAGTGTTGTAGAAGAGTTGACACTCCCGTTCCTTTGCTCCGGCCGGTCACGATCCTCACGATCTCCATGAATGGACACCTGCACATGCAAAGAACGACACGAATACAAGCATAAAATCCAATAGATGCAATTATATATCGGTCAGAAAAGATATAATTCAAACATCATCACAATGAACAACAAGAATGGAACCATAATGATAGTCATCTATTATTGATAATCAACAAAGGAGTATACAACCATAGTTCTGACGTCAAATCCTCCTTTGGCTGGGTGATCAGCTACATATGTCTTGCAAAGCTTGTCGAGATCGGGAACAAGCCTCTCTCTCTCTTTGATTATGAATGCAAAGAAGACTCTTATAGCAATCTCTCAGACTTCTGACAGTATCATTCTCCCTATGCTCAAAAAATAGCTTGTCAAATGCACCAGAACAAGCTTTTATAGATGGAGGAGGAGGAAGAGATACAATGAATCCAGACATCCATGGGATAAGCATTATCCTTGAAAAGCTATTATGGATAGAGATACGATGAATCTCGACATCCATGAGATTGGCATTATCCTTGAAAAGCCTCATGAGTCGAAAGGAAAAAACTTTCGGGCATGCGTTTGTTAAAAAGCTTTCCCAAACTTGGTTGGCGCGGGTAAGATCGGGGGAAATTCTCTAAAGAGGGCATGCCTGTTGGCGCTCTGTCTCAGAGTCTTACCCGCACCAACCAAGTTTGGGAAAGCTTTTTAACAAACGCACGCCCGAAAGTTTTTTCCTTTCGACTCATGAGGCTTTTCAAGGATAATGCCAATCTCATGGATGTCGAGATTCATCATATCTCTATCCATAATAGCTTTTCGAGGATAATGCTTATCCCATGGATGTCTGCATTCATTGTATCTCTTCCTCCTCCTCCATCTATAAAAGCTTGTTCTGGTGCATTTGACAAGCTAGTTTTTTAGCATAGGGAGAATGATACTGTCATAAGTCTAAGAGATTGTTGTAAGAGTCTTCTTTGCATTCATAATCAAAGAGAGAGAGAGGCTTGTTCCCGATCTCGACAAGCTTTGCAAGACATATGTAGCTGATCACCCAGCCAAAGGAGGATTTGACGTCAGAACTATGGTTGTATACTCCTTTGTTGATTATCAATAATAGATGACTATCATTATGGTTCCATTCTTGTTGTTCATTGTGATGATGTTTGAGTTATATCTTTTCTGACCAATATATAATTGCATCTATTGGATTTTATGCTTGTATTCGTGTCGTTCTTTGCATGTGCAGGTGTCCATTCACGGAGATCGTGAGGATCGTGACCAGCCGGAGCAAAGGAATGGGAGTGTCAACTCTTCTACAACACTAGCGTTGGAATCCAAGTAGGTTCTCATAATCCACCTTTAATTTGCAATTAGGAACTTCTGTGATGGCATTGTTTGATTGTTGCTAGACCCATTTTGGGCTAGTGGGATCGCCTCTATCCACAGAGGGGATTTACCTCTCCAACACCGATAATCAATTATGTCTTTGAATTTGGCCTGTTAAATTCTCTGTTCAGCGCGGCCTGGATATCTGCGTTTCCTGCGTTTGGATGGTCATTAGAACGCTTAATGTACCACATTAGTGCACGATCCTCCAACGCGATTACTAGTGTAACCTTCTTTATATTATCATCCACAACTCCATGTGCTTCCCATACCGCCCTTACTATGAACCAAAATTGATCTGGATCTTCATTCCCTACTCCTCTAAATACAGGCAGTTTGATCGTGCTCGCCATATTGAACTGTGGTGGTGGCGGAGGTGGGGTGGGCAGAGATGGAGGTGAAGATGGTGAGACTGGTGGCGGTGTAGGTGGAGGTGGTAAGCGTGGAATTCGCTACCTTATTAGACTGACCGGGCTTCTCAGAGAAACTTTCGCGAGCTCTTCCTTGCTTTCCCACTGAGGCGAAATCAAGGGGCTATCTTCTATCCTTACGCTACCTTCATTCCTATAGATCCTCGCACTTTGCGTAGCACCAAACATCAATTTATTTGCATAACCCGCTTTTCACACAATAACATCTTAATCCAAGTGTTCAAAGATTTAATGTACTTACCTTGCGGTCCTTTGAGGAAGCGTCATTTCGCCTCGCTGTAGCTGACTGTCGTATCTACCACGAACTCAGTGATAAATCCTCCTATAATTCGATCGAGCCAATGGTCCACAACGTGTGTGACCTTATCTTTCGATGCTTCTAGTTTGTGCACTAATTCTTGAGTCCACATGATTGGTTTGTCGAGCCTACACCTTCCCTGACTGTCTACTAGCTTCGCAATCCACTCATACAACATAGAGGGAAAGGATGCAAAGAAAATTTCATGGATTTCTATATATAAGTAGCACTCCAACCACTGTTCCTTTGATACTCACAGATTCCTGTTTTCCTACAACGCAAACTCGTGAATCTTCTTGTCCAACCACCCTTCAATTTCTTTCTTTATTGGATTCCAGTGACACGACATCAAACATCCCTTATGCATATCCCGGTCTCGACAACGGAACCATTTGTTGGCTTGTTGGGGCCTGACCCAGGTTCAAAGGTGATTTAGTCGAACAAATCCCGATACTACTGGCCCTTTCGACAACAGTCCGTGGAGCACGGACTGAGGTCTCACCCGAAGTAGTATGGGAGGGTGCTAGAACTAGGTTTCCGCACCCTAGGGATGTCCAACGGTATCCAAGTGGTCTGCAGTTTCGCTACGCACATTTATCAGTACCTCACAGCTCGTGATGTTTCCCTCACGCAGCCCTACTCAGGGCCCGAACCGTTTTATTAGCCAAGTTGTTACTCGCAACTCGATACTAGGTGATTAACTGAACTTATTTATACACTTTTAGTTATACTTCACAATATTCACCATTCATATAAGTACGCGCAGTAAATAAACAATATAATTGCAAATGGTATCAAACAGGAAATAACACAAGAACAGATACACGGAATTCAGACAAAACTTCTCTTTATTATTCTTCTTCCTTGGTTACAGACTCGACTCCACCCTACGCACTCAGCTGTAGGGGTCCGCGCACTCAGCTGCAGACTCTACTAGGTCTCTCTCACTCAACTGCAGGGGTCCGTGCACTCAGCTGTGGACTCTACTAGGCCTCTACGCACTCAGCTGCAGAGCCTCTTCCTACTACTATGATCCAAGATACTTAGATTCTTACTCTATGCTTGCTATCTCCTAGACTCCATCTATTTATTCCATTAATCTATTACCTTTTCTTCTTTACAACTTAGAGCCTCACTCTATTTATACAAGCCCATGGTCCGCGGACCATGGGTAGGCCGACACTACATTCAAAAATTAGGGCGGATAGCCCTATGACTCTAACATACAATTGCACTCTGCGCCCGCAATTCGTGGAGTTTTTACAATAATACCAACTCAAAACTTGGGCTTTAACCCCCAAAACATGTTGTTGGGGGGATTCCATGCCCAACACACATAACAACAAATTTAATCTAGGAGTTCACCCTAATATCATGGGCTACGTCTGCTTGAGTTCTTGTCAACCTGACTTGGCTCGTTGAGATTATGGTAAAGCTTTTTTTGCAAGTTCCACACTTAACTCCAAAGGTTTCTGAAATGAACCAATGGGCTTAGAATACCATCTATATCCCTGGTTGTCCTCACTCTGCAAACAAATCTAAGCTTCCTTGGACTTGATTCCTTCAATCAGTGCACTGAGCTGACTTAAGCTTTTGGATGGCACTAACTCCCTCAGAATTCTTCAACTGTCTCTGGAACTTCTTCTTCTGTCTTCAGCACACATCAGACACCTACAATAGACTGATCATTTGATCATTTGCTGTCTGAAACTTCCCTGTAGCTTCTTGGCCCTTAGAAGTCTTCAAATGCTTCTGCAAATCCCTGCAATGGATTCAGAAAGCTCATTACAGTCAGAATTGACTGTTGGATCACTGAGAATGAGCTCTGGTAGCTCCTGCAACTGCCTCCAACCTCTGGTGGCTCTGAACTCCAGAATCAATCTTCTTGGATGGAATTCTCCATGAATATGACTTCTTCAGCTTCAGAAGGCTCTATTTAGTCTAGCAAGCCTCTTGTTTCACTCTCATTGAGTTTCTTTAACTCTCGAGCTCTGCCTCTGTCTCTCTGGACTCCCCTTACTTAAAACTACTCTTTGGGTGCTTTTATGTGATATCTCCACCAATATTGGCGAATGCACCTAACTCCAACTAAACTTAGCGTATCCGCTAAACTTTAGCCACTCCACCAGGCTGACCGTTAGATGTAACTGTTGTCGTAACTGTTGGGCACGTTCATGAAGGGTAAGTCCTTATCGCACTTATATCTGGCGATTAGGGATAATCTTCCATAGAGCTTGCAATCGGGTTAACCCTCAACCGTCGATCTATCCCCGTCCATCCAACGATTGTCGCGTCCTCTGCTGGCCAACTTGCCTGGACGATCTCCGTCGTTGATGTGACCCCACTCAATCCAATGGATGTCGTGCAATCTCACGTAGATTTCATGCACAAAAACCGAGGGCGCACGAGAAAAGAAGTTTTGCTCTGCTACGTGTCGACTGCTGAGTGGAATCACGTGCTCTTGGTAGATTACTGCTTCCAACCTTTCACCCGTGCGATATACCGTTTACTGCTTGGCCGAATATTGCCCACATGCTTAATTCAGAATGTAAATAAAAGGTGCTTTATAAAGGTTTTTGCGCTTAACAAAGGTTTTAGCGCTTAAGGCCAATATTAACCTTTTAACCTCTTAACCTTTGTTCTTAACTGCGGTTAAGGTTCTAGATCAATTTCTGATCACCAGTAAAGACTACATATTAAACCAATGAAGTAGAGTAGGTGTTCATCATAGAGATAGTGAGACTGCATGGTGTTCCAAAGAATATTGTGTCGAACAGGGATGCAAAGTTCACTTCCAAGTTCTTGAAGGAGTTATTTGCAAGCTTGTGTACATAGTTTTCCTTCAATACAACCTGTCATTCATAGACAGATGGACAGGCAAAGAGGGTCAACAAGAACTTGGAGGATATGTTGAGGATGTATGTGATACACCAACAGAGGAAATGGGAGGAGTATCTTCCATTGGTTGAGTTCACATACAACAATGGTTATCAAGAGTCATTGAAGATAAGTCCTTTCAAGGCATTGTATGGGCGGAGTTGTAACACTCCCTTCAGCTGGAGTGATCCAATGAACATGATGCTTATTGTACTGGACATGTTGGCAAAAATGGAGCAGGAAATGCAGGTTCTAAAGAAGAATCTAAAGGCAGCACATGATAGAAAAAATAGTGATGCGGATCAGCATAGGGTGTTCAAGGAGTTTCAGGTTGGGGAGCATGTGTATTTGTGCATCAAGCCCAAGAAAATTTCTTCGAGAATCGGTTCATGTGCCAAGTTGGCACCATGGTATTGTGGGCCTTTTGAGATCCTTGAGAGGATTGGACCAGTGGCATATTGACTTGCACTACCTCCAACAATGAAATTCCATGATGTTTTCCATATTTTATTGCTTAAGAAGTATATAAAGGATGTTGATCATGTTATTGATCTGTTTGTATTGCAGGTGGAGCAAGAAGGAGAGTTCCAGTCAGAGCCTCAGTGCATATTGTAGCAAAAACATCTCATACTCAGGAACAGAGCCATAGAGAAAGTTAAAGTGCAGTGGAAGCAATTTGGGCCTGAAGAAGCTACATGGGAGATGGCGGATCAGATGCGAGCCTTGTATCCTTCATTGTTTGTCAGTTGAGGCAAAGCAGTTTTGGTTTGATGTTGGTATATTTTTGGCATATGTTTTGCTGATGTTTTGGTATATGTATGTATGTATGTGTGTGTGTGTGTGTATATATATATATATATATATGGATGTAAATACTTCCATGAGCTAATTTATAAAGCTCCAATAAGCGATATGGGTGTCATGTTATTATGGTTGTTATATTGTCATGTTGTCATGATGTTTTTCTTTTGAGCAGATCTTTCATTGTAAATACTACAACAAGCTAAGTTATAAAGCTCCATGGGCAGTATGTTTGCTTTTCAGCAGTTTTGCTGAGGTCTTGGCGTGGTTTAATGCTGAGGACGGTGTTCCCCAAGGGGAAGGGTTCTGTAACAACCCTCATGAAAAATTCATTTAATAAAAGTTAATAAAGGAAAAATAAGACCACGGTTAGGGGACACTTATTCCAAGATGAATGTTGGGCAAAGAAATCCTAGTGGGCATCACTAGATGTGTGTTTTGGCTAAGGAAAATTGGAAAAGGCTAAGGAAAACGCATTAAAAGGAAAAAGGCATGTTTGGCACATTTATTTATGAAAATAAAGGAAATTAGGAGAAAAGTAAGGTGAAAGGTCACAAGTTGCATGTGAGGAGGAAATTAAAGGAAAATAATGGAAAATGAAGAAAATAGAGGTCTCATTAATAAAAAGGCTTTTGAGGATCAGTTGGTAACCTTTTTTCAGTTCAAGTTTGGAGCTCTCTCATTATTCTCTCTCTATCTCTCACTCTTGGTCACTTAGAGTTTTCTTGGAGCACTCTAGCTTTGGATCAAGGAAGGAAAAGCAAGAAAAGGGAAAGGAAGGAAAGCAAGGATCAAGGAAAGGAAAGCAGGATCAAGCAACTTCAATGGGAATACTTGCAGGTAACCTTTTGCATGTGTGATTTCCTAGTTGGTTTGGACATGCATGGATTTGCATGTTGTTCTGTGGTTCTCTTGCTATTGGTGGCATGGTTTTTTCGGGTTATAACAATGGTTTTCAACCTAGCCTTGCCTTTTTTCGGATTACATGGTGTTGGGATGTTTATCTCAGGTTGAGATTTGGTTTGCTGGATGTGTTTCGAAATCCGAGGTGGAGGTGGTCTCAAGTTTCATTCCCAAAGGCCTAGGAATCCCTTGATCGGTTTTGGTGGGATACACAGTAAAGCCTGAGGGAGAAGTCTCAGTTTAGGGCCTAGTGATCTGGGTTTGGATTGTGGTAAAGCCTGAGAGACTGGTCTCGGTTTAGGGCCTAGTGATCTGGGATTGGATTGTGGTAAATCTTGAGAGACAAGGAGACGAAAAAGTCCTCAAGGATAGTGATGGATTCCATATGGCATTCCAAGTTCAGTATGGTTGTGATCGGAGAACTAGTTTTGGTGTGATCATGGTTTGGTGAGGGTGGAGGTGGTTTAACCTATGGATTCCCTTGATTGTTATTGGATTGGTTGTTGTATGAGATCTCACATTCATGCTTGGAATATTGCATGAGGGTGATTAGCTGAAAAAGATATTTGGTTTAGCCATGTCTATGGTCGGGTGGTACATTGAAGTCCCGAACCTGGTCGAATTTTCCTATGATTAATAAAAGTTAAGTTCTCTTAATTTTTCACTGGTTTATATGTGGATTTAATGGTTGTCATATCTCTGATATTTATATGGTTTTATGCTGGTTATAAGCATGGTTAAATGACTGGTTCATGTCATGGTTATTTCATGTATTTACTTGTAATTGTTGAATGGATGGATGCAAGACCTAATTGATGATATAATAGTTCAATGGAGAAGGAGGTGATCCTTCTGGTTATGTTTCATAAGTTCTTTCAGTCATTTATGCTTTGTCTTGTATCCTAGACTTGTAGATTGCATTGATGCCAAGTACCTAACAGAAGGTCAGTCCCAGTTGGGGATGCTCAGGCCTAGTCTTAAGGTTGATTTTTGATTTATCAGCATTGTTATCATGTCTTTGATGGATTCTGAAGGTTGTAGCAAGTTTTGGGCAGAGGTCGGGATTCTGGGCTAGAAAAGTGGCTCAAATCTCGGGGTCGCTAGCACAGATCTGTTGATAAAAGTCCACATTCGCTGGCACATAGGCTTATGAGAGTGACTTTGGGTTGCTCGATGTCGTCATTCCTATGACATGAGAGAGACCAAGGGTTAAAAGGCTTAAATCATCAGTGGGACTCAGGGACATCATGTATGAATGGCTGTCATGTATCATGAGGGTGTTGTTGCTAATGTGGATGAGTTTGTTTGATATGTTCAGTCAATTCCATTTCCTTAAGGTCACTAAGGAAGTTGAATCCCTTATAGTAGCCTCTCTCATCGCATGTTTTACCTGGCTGGAAGGTTTCTTGGCTAGACCTGGGAGGAGGGGGCGTTACACATACAATACCTTGTTAGAAAGATTTATCTGAGGATTACAACTTTTGGCTGCAAACCCCTGTTGCATGTAACAAGTTTTCCTATTTAAAAAAAAAAAGCAACATTTAGGGCCTCAAAACAGCGCTGGAAGTTCAAGACCTATAAAACTACCAAAAATAGTAAATTGTGCTATAATTTAGGAAACTGAAAGAAACAATGGTGGGGGTTCAAGTGGAATAGGCAAGTAGCCACTAATATCCACTTAGATTAGTGCACCCCATATGGGGATTGTATGCAAAATTTGTGCCCCTAGGAAGTTGATGTACGAACTAACCACCTTAGGGCCTGAAAACCTTTTGGTGTTTCATCTTGTAGGGTTAGGGTTGTGGACCTCTAGGGTTCTTTCTTTTAGTTAAAAATTCATTCTTTTGACCTCTTGTAATAGATTTTATGAATGTGTATATCCACCATCTCTCTCTCATCCAATATAGCTACCACCATTCTAGCCAGTCTATATTTTATTTAATTTATTAATATAAGTTAGGTTTTCACTATAATATTTTTCTATCTATTATATTTATGTGTGTGTGTGTGTGTGTGTGTGTTTCATTTCCTTTCTTGCATTTGATTTCATTACTTATACAACTTAAATCAATCCCAAAAATAAAATATGATGAAATCGACCAGACTAGAGTTTGATCTCAAAGCATAGGCTTTTAGTAATACATTGCTTTCATGTTGTAAATTGAGCATCATATTTGAAAGTGATAACAAATGGAGACTCAAGTGATGCATTTGGCCCAATTTTGTGATTGACGGGGAAATGTCATGGAACAATTTGAAGTATAGTTGAATTGTGAGGTTAGGTCTAACTTTGAAATCGATGAAGGAATGTAGCAAAAGGGATCACAATAATAAGAGAGAAAGGCTAGATTTGGTAGTAGAAACTACTTTGAGAATCAACAAGATACAGGGAAAAATTTTCATGTTAGGTGGACTAGTTCACAAATTGAACATGATTTTGATATTGGATAACATAAAGAATCAAATGAAATAGAGCATTTGAAAATTAAGCCCAACTTTAAAATCAAATAAACAATTCAAATGGGTTGGTAAAAGAAGACTAATTGCAAAATCAATGCACAATTAATGAAGGGCATAAGAAGCAATTTGACCTGTGATGAAAAGTAGGACCAAGTTATAACAAATCAAAGAAATCGAAAGGGATCCTACATGCTAACCAAACCTAAAGTGGAAGTTTAGAATTGTGAGGTAAATAGAAATCCTAAGTTAATACAATTCTAAAAGAAGCTAAGCACTTGGTCTTAACAAAGAAAAGGGGGTCTCCAAGTTTTACTTAAAACATGGGTCATTGTTTTGTGTTCAACACCTTGTTATCATAATTAATATGTTGATGAGGACATTTGATTACATGTATGTGATTGATATAAAGGTGGGGGTATACTAAAGGTAGGGAGCCTTGGATTTATAGAGATTGTGGAAATCTTCCTAATTAATTCATATGATAACATGTCATGATTGAGTTGGTTAAGAGGTAATAACCATAGTGGATTAGTGTTTACACTCATTTTATGAATTTGAATGCCAAGTATGAGGCCATCCAAGTTTCAAAGTTTCCAATGGTATGTTGTTTTACCTTATCCTTACCCTCAATTATCTTACTTTAACCTTTGTTCTGCAACATAAACTAAGCCTTTCACATATGTTTATGGTTCCTTTCAATGAATTTTTGGATATTGGTTATGTAAGCCTATAATTGATTAAAAAGGTTAAATAGGTTTATGTTTTTCATGTAACTCATTAATCACATTACCTTATGGCTTGACAAGTAATGGTCATTAATTGAAATCAAAGTGGTTGGTACAAGATCTTGATATTCCTGTATTCCCTGCAGTTCCTGCACCAGATTTGGACAACCGACCAATTTGATGAGGATTAGCTCCGAGTGCATTGTGGTTGTCAAGAAGAAATGGCGTGCACTTGTTGTTGAAGACCTGTCTCATTTCCTGTATAGGGTTTGGGGTGTTACGAAGTTTCCAAAGCTGGAGGTCGACTACTAGCTGCTGCGTTTTTCTGTTAGCTATTCAATACGGTCGAGAGCCGATGAAAACATGTATAAGTTAGGGTTCTGCAATAGCATAGGTTAGTGATACTATTGAATACTTTATTAATCTTGTATTTTTGAATATCTGTATTACCACAACACTTTGGGGGTTGGATCCATTGTTTTGTATTGTACACTTGTAGAGACTTTATGTTTTCTTAATAAAAAGGAGTTAATGCTAGTTTTTATATATTGTTCTTATTGTTTATTGTAATGGTAACTCTGCTCATATAAGTTTAGCATTTCCTTAAGAGGGAAACCAGCTGGTTGGCTAGGGCCCAAGCAACCCAGCTCGTTTTCCCAATTTTACAGTTGTGTGTATTAGGTACAGGAATGACTGGTGTGAAGGTTGCTTTTTAATGGTGAGTGTGCAAGATTGGTAATGCTCTTGTGTTTATTTATTTCTCGCCGAGTGATCTCAGATCTGAGGGGTTGCATGTGTTGAGTGTGTTTTAATTTCTGCCAAAGCATTTTTTTTGTATACTTTCTTAAAAGACGACAATATGTCTTTTATGTAAGAAGCTTCCTCTTGAATCGTTTTTGGAGTAATGGTTAGGGTTGCATGGGTTTGATCATTCAAGTTTTATTTAAAGGTCTATTTATTTACAATAAGCATACTCTGATCAAAGCATACATAATGTAACAGTGTAGATTTTTTAATCCTCCTATGTAAACCATTATGTTTAAATCGTATTCCTTGCTTTGATAAATATTTGTAAACTGAAGTTTTAAGTACAAGAATCGTTGGCTATCACTTTTCGGATTTGGTACTGTAAGATAGATTTTTATTTAATGATTGAATTTGTTTATACATATGACATATTCAACACAGTGATCAATGTTTAGAGAGGATATGAGTAAAGAATATTTTAAGTGGTGATCTTTTATTTAAACGTAGGAGTTTACTATTTGAACTAAGATTAATAAAATTTCCCTTTAACTTTTGCAATTAATATTATCGAATTGTAATTTGAATTTGATTTGGGATTTCTTTTGTTATCACATGAGTTGAAGTTTTTGTTTCTATGCTTGTCGATTTCGTGCTTGACAACACAACGTTTTGATTTATAGATTAAGGGATGCAAGATTGTGGAGTGTAGATCTATTCTAGTATAGGAACAGAGTCATACCAATACAGGAACAGAGTGGTTCCAGTGAAGGAACAGACTTGTTCTGAGTACGAGAATAGCATCGTTCCAGTGCAGGAACAAAGTTTTTCTGAGTACGAGAATAGGATAGTTCCAGTACATGAATAAGGGTCTCTTTGGTACATGAAGCAGAATTAATAAAACACGGAACATATACTTACTCCATTTTCTCAATACTAGAACTTAAATACATGAACAAATTTGCTTTCTGAATTATTTCAAGTTTTTATTGAGTGACATGCTTTATTTATTCCAGTAAAGTCTTTTATTATTGTTTGGTTGAATCCAGTTCCTATAGAAATTTTGCAAATTCTCTACAAATGTCGCTCTGAGACCATGTAGAAAATCTGACTGTAGATTAACCCGATAATGCAATATACTAAAGCAAAATACTATAACCTACTTCTACTATCAATTTGCTTTGTGGAAGCTTAAATATTGAGAAAGATCAAGCTGAACACATATAACCAGAAGAAGAAGAATCAATGCACATGAAACACAAAAAATACTCAGGGGAAAGCCTCAGCTAAAAACCCCACTATCTATATTATCATACAAGGTGGAAATACATCAGAATTATACAAAGCCTTAGCTCTCACAGCTAGCCAACTCTCAGTACAATCCTCCTGGATGCTCACAGGCAATCAAAGCTTCTCACAAGCCTTCTCCTTTGCCCTCCAAGCTCCTATTTCCTTGTGTTGTTTCTCCTGGGTGATCCTCCTGTTACCAAGTGGAAAACTCTTAACCAAGTGGAACACTGATCTCACACCCTGTCAGAACTGCGCAATCCTCAAGGAACCTTACCTTGACTGCATGCATGATTTTCCTTTATAGGAAAACACATGCAACTGACAGTACATTGTCCTTGACATTTAGCTCAACTGTGTCTTTCTCAGAATAGACATGCATGAGTTACAGATGAGGGAATATTCAGTTATCTGGAGTACACTAGTTGAGTGCATGCATGCATCAACTGACTGATAACTCACAATTAGTTCCTCAAACAGTTTGGAACTAATTTAACTGGACTTAACTCAGTAAACTGAGTTAACTAATTACAACTCAAATATAACTCAATCTTATCTCCTTAATTAAGGGATAATCTCCTTAATTTAAGGGATAATTGTTGCATGACTTCAAAACGACTTCTAACTTGAATTTCTCCAACTAATTAATCCATAATGAATTAATTAATTATTTCCAAGCAGTTGGTGTGACTAAATTTGATTTTAATTCACAATTTTAATTCAACGACAAATTAAAATTGGAATTTCTGGTTTCTATTTTTATCATTTCTTGTTGCTATTTTCAACAGTTCCAGAGTGGAGTGGTGTCATTTTTTTTGCAAACGCAAGTAAGGATTGAAAGGTTTTCTTGTAATTTATTCTTTCATATTTCGCATGATTTAATTGTAGGAATAGAAGTAGGGTTTGCAGGGTTAAATCCAGAATCTTTTGCATTTCATGTGCTACACCTCAAAGCTTACGTAGCCCTGGTTTGAAAATTAAGTGTTGAGGAATTGAATTGCAATTCTGGCACCCAACATTTTGGCGCCTTTGCCAGGGAGGCATTGAAAGAATTATGGTAAGGCTTGGGTTTGTCTTTTCCTGTAGTATGGGTAAGTCGACTTTAGTTTTTCAAGTGCAGTATGCTTCTATTGCTTGAAGGGATTTCTTTGGAATTGATTTGTGTGTTGTAGACGTATTTTTTAGCTGCAACATTGATTTAGGTTATTACAACAATTTTTTTTTCAATCCTATTTTTATTTTTGGTTGATTTCTTTAAAAAATGTATGACTAGGAGAGGTAGGGGACCGAAGCCCATAAGGGCTAAGGAAACAGTGATAAATTGGAAATATTTCTCATGTTGGGTCTTCTATTGCAAGTAGGAAGTCCAAACAGACGCAAACCCATCTCGCAGGCACTATCCACCTGGACTCAGGAGACAATAGTGCAGGAATTTCACAACTAGCGGGAGGGAAGAAGGAAACTACTTGGGTTACAAAGACAAACTTGAACCAGAATCAAACTTCACACTCTATGGGAAGTGGCTTGTTTAGAGGGAGGAAAATGGCAGATCATGAATACCATGTAGAGGGGACTCGTGAGAATCAGCCAATGGATGAGCAGACTACTTTCAGGTTTCTGATTGTGGATCCACATGCAATAGTCCAAATGAAGAATATTCCACCATATGTCCTTCCACATTTCCATGGTAAAGTGCACGAAGATCCAGATTCCTTTTTATTTGAATTTGATATACTGTGTAGGAGTTATGACTATTCTTCAAATGCCCATAAGCTAAAACTTTTTCCTGCAACTCTCAAGGACTCAGCTTTACTTTGGTTCGTGGGACTAGGAGGGAATACTATAGCTTCTTGGGAACAAATGAAGAGGGTGATTTTAAACCAATATCCATTAGAGGAAATTTTAGCCTAAAAGTCCCTGTAAAATTTTCACGTACATAATATGTAAAGCAATCAAAATCCTTTAAATTTAAAAATATGTACATGTAAATATTTTGGACAAAAAACAAAAAAAACAAAACAAAAATAAAAACAAAAAAACAAAAGAAACAAACAAACAATAACAAGAACAAAACAAAACAAAACAAACAAACAAACTACTTTTTTTAAATGTATTTTTGGCTTATCTCCTTATAGTTTTACTCAAATTTCAAGTGCATACACTCGTTGGATGCGGAATTGAAATCCATTGAAAAAAGTACCCATTGTGTATACCTCTGAGAAGACCCACATTGATAAAAATTGAAGATACATTAAAAAAGTGTGTTCAACATGTTTTTTTAATGTATCTTCAATTTTTATCAATGTCGAAATTCTCAAAAGTATGCACAATGGGTACTCGTTGAATGTGGAATTTAATTATGCATCCAATGAGTGTCTCCACATCAAATTTGAGTAGACCTATAAGGAGATAGGCCAAAATAGAATTTAAAAAGCAGTTTTCTTCTTTTCCATCCAAAACTTAAGACTCTTATTTTATTATTTTCCTATTATTTTATTATTTTTCCATAGGAGGCCACTTTTAGACTAGAATTTCCTCTAATGAGGAATATTGTAAGACAAGAGAAATGCGGGATGAAATTTTCACTATTGCACAAGGAGATGATGAGACCTTAGAAAATTATTTGGAAAGGGTTTTATATATCCTTCAAAGGTCGAAACATAAATTTGATCTAAGCACTATTAGAACCTTGTTTCTACGAGGGCTTATAGATGACTCTAGAAATAATTTGAATTTTTTAGGACAAGAAGACATCGCTCAAAAGACTTTTGATCAAATTTGTGACTTGTGCAAGAAAATTTCATGAAATCAATCTAGATCTCGTAAGGGAATCAGGAACAATTCTAAAAATAGCAAATTTGGATCTATAAATGTTATGATTATTGGTTGGGAAAATAAAATGGATAATATCAAAACTGAAATTATGAATACTGTTAGTAAACAAATAGATCCAAGGAAAATTTTAAGGATGGAAAATTTTCTTCAAGTTTAAAACATTGGCGAATCTCACTAATCCCTAATATGCAAATTATAAATGTTTATTGATATATTTGTAAAATTAATCAAATTTATAATTATTTTATATATAGTCTCTCTATAATGTTGGCGATTTTTAAGGTAAAATAATTTTATATTCTAAAAGTTGGGCGAATCGTCTTTTATAAAATTGGAAATTGGCGAATCTTTTTTGTGGAAAAATCATGGAAAATTAGCCCACTGGGCGAACATTAGCCCCTAAAATTTTCCATGAATAGATCCCTTAAAATTTTAGCAGAAATTAATAGAAGAACAAAAGACATTATCCATTTATTGTCCAAAGTGTAGAAAAAAACATCTTTTACATGAATGTCTTGCAGATTTTAAGAGTGCTAATAATTGTGTAATATGTGCAGGGAAGCATCCTATCGAAGAATACCCTTCTATACTGAGATTAAAAGCAACAATTGAATGAGAGCATTCAGAATCCAAGCCATTGCATGTTATGGGAGTGCGGAAATCATGGCCACAGGTAGGTACAGGTATGATTCCTGAACCTGCACCATATTTTTCTGGTTATAATGCACCACATTATTCCTATCAGAACACAAATTACCCTCAGTCGTAGCAGCATGGGAATCATTTTCAGTATAGGCAATCTCCCCCACCTTGGCAACAAGGATGGAGGGGACCACCACACTCTCATTATTCTTATCCCATGCGTACACAGTCATATCCTACACCATATGCAAAGTATCCGATGACACAACCTACATTGTCAGTAGCTTTACCTCAACAAACTTAGTCTATGCCACCATTTCCATTACCTTGCCTCAACAGACTTAGGTAATGCCACCATTGCCATTACCACCACATTTTTGACCACCTCAATTGCCTACACAACCAATGCCTAACCCAAACAATAAAGTAGTGTAAGTGATTCATTCTATCAAACCACTTCCTTTCCCCATTTATCATATTATGTCAGTTGGGGTCAATGACCTCCAGGTGAGATCGAGAAAGGTAATAAACTAAAAAAAAAACAAAAACAAAAACAATCCATAGTGATCATTAAGGAGAAAACCCCTAATATTTCAAACAATCATGTCACCCTCCAACCTATTCCCACACACTCAGAGCCTTTACCTTCTTCTTCAAACCAACCTCCCTTTCCAGAGAGGTTGGTTATGGATAAAGTTGACCCTCCCCTAAGTATGACTTGACTTCGAAGCTAAGGAATATTTGTATAAATGTCCCTTTTCTATAGGCTATTAAAGAGATTCCCATATGTACCAAGATTGTTAGGAAACTCTGCCTTAAAAAGCCTGGGAGGAAGATAGTTGAACCTCATACTATCGAGTTTGCTGGAAGAGCGGCTAGCTTGATGAAGAGATATGTTCAAATTGAAAAATATACTGATTCCAAAAATTGTTGGCTTGTTGGGGCCTGACCTAGGTTCGGAGTTAATTAGCTAAACGAATCACTGTACTACTGGCCCTTTCGGCAATAGTCCGCGGAGCGCAGACTGAGGTCTCATCCGAAGTAGGATGGAGGGGGTGCTGGAACCAGGTTTCCGCAACCTTGAGATGTCTGAGGGTTTGATTTGGCCCAACTATTAGTCCCTCCGTGCAGGTTACTTCACGCACTTCCCTGTCCCTCACGCCCTGATATACTCGCCTTCACGCAACCCTAACCAGGGGTTGTGGGGTTTCCATGTTGTTGGAGCAGTGCTCTGTACTATTTCCCTAAGTCACACCCGAGATCTTACTTATCTTCTTAAACCAGTTAGTTATCTTCACGTAAATGGGTGCCTTATGTTATATTTATTTATACAACACATTCATATGAGTTCGCGCAACAAATAAATAGTAAAACTTGCAATTCATACCCAATGATACATAAGCTAGGAAAAGATACACAAAAATAAGGTATAACTTATCTTTTATTAATTCTTCCCACAGTTACAAACTCGACCTGCCCTGCACACTCAACTGCAGGGGTCTGCGCACTTAGTTGCAGACTACTAGGCCTCTGTACACTCAGCTGCAGAACCTTCTCCTACTCTACGACCCAAAGACACAACTTACACTTCGACTCAATCACTTCCTTAGACTCATCATGCTATTCTCTTCTTTTCTTCCTTAACTATTTTCTACACTTAGAGCCTCACTCTATTTATACAATCCCATGGTCCGCGGACCATGGGTAGATCTTTCAAACTGACATTACATTACAAAAACAAGGGCAGACAACCCTGTGACTCTATTATGACTTCGCGCTCTGTGCCCACAAATTGCAGAATCTTTACAATGGACTTGGTCAAAACTTGGGCTTTAAGCCCCAAAACATGCCTTGGGGGGGATTCCATGCCCAACAGGCCCCCAACACAAACATCATGACTCACCCTTGAGTCACTCTGTCGGTGCGGAGATCTTCGCGCAGAGTCCTTCCAACTCTGCTCAAACAGCTGCAAGGTCAGCAGTGCACTGAGCAGCTGCCTACTAGATCTCCTGTACCTGTTGTTCTGAGACCGCAATGTCGAAACTACTTCCCTGGATCTGTTCATGCATCCCCTGCATTTATTTAGAGTCCCACGCCTTTTTTTGGCTACTTGGAGTGCGAAGATTGTGCCTCTATCGGTTAGTCAGATAGTCGGGCCACCCGTGTATGGCTTCAATTAGCTGCCATTCACTTTGCCTATGAAAGGTTCTCCATTTAGCTTTACCAGCTGCCCCGCGACTCCATCTGTGACCTCCTTAAAAACATATGGTCCTAGCCAATGCATTCTAAACTTTCCCAGGAATTTATCAAACTTACTATCATATAATAACACTAAATCGTTGACCTTGAAAGTGCGCAAGTTAATATGGTGATCGTGTCAGGCTTTTTCGCACTGCTTTTGTACCTGCTGATGGAAGCCAACCAGGAATCGTTCCTCTTCAAGTTCTTCCAACTGCGCGAGCCTCTCTTTTAGGGCTCTGCAGTCCATCATACCTATGAGCGCTACTATGCACAGACTAGGCACAATATACTCCATTGGCATGAAAACTTCCACACCGTAGACCAATCGGAAAGGTGTATGTCCCGTCAGTTTCTTGCATGTTGTCCTATAAGCCCATAGTACTACAGGAACGCGCAGGTCCCAATCACTCCGCTGCGCATTGCAGACTTTGGTCAACGTAGTCTCCAGTATTTTGTTGAATGCTTCTACTATCCCATTGGCTTGTGGGTGATACGGTGTGCTTTTCTGATGATACACCTGAAACTCTTCTGTTAGCGCGCTGATTGTTTCGTTCAGGAAATGTGTACCACGATCGCTCATCAAGATCTTCGAACATCCAAATCGAGTCAATACGTGTTTGAACAGAAACTTCGCAGCCATGGCGTCCATGCAATCTTTGACCAGTTGCACTTCTTCCCACCGAGTCAGGTACTCTATCGTGGTGATAATATATCTCGTGCCCGTCTTTCCTTAAGGTTTGATAGGTCCTACAAAGTCGATTGCCCACTTTTCAAAGGGTTGTAGCGTCATTTGCAGATTCAAAGGCATCTTGTCCTTTCACGATGGTTTACATGTTCTTTGACATATATCACAAGCCTTATAGTGTGCTTTTGAATCCTGATGAAGGGTTGGACACCACAACCCTGCAAAGAGAATCTTTTGTGTCGTTGCTCACCCTACATAGTGTCCTCCTGCAGTGCCCCCATGTTATTCCACGAGGATTTTACTTCATTCGAATTCAGGTACATACCTTCGCAGTATCTCATCATTACCCATCTTATATAGGTGCCCTGCAATGACAGAAAAATCTGCCGCATGCACCACTAGTTCCTTCTTCTGCTGGACGGAGTTTGCTTTCAACGCAGTTCCCGTCATCAAAAAGTGGATTATATCTTCAAAGTGTCCATTCGCTACGCGCACAACAAAGAGTTCTGCGTCAAGTAATCCTTCCTCTAAACTAGTAGGTTCCTCTCTCGTGTCAATGCACGACAAGTGATCTGGTCCTGCGTTCAGGCGTCCAGGTTTCACAACAACCTCAAAATCATATTCTTGGAACAATAAGAGCCACCTACATATGCCCCCCCCATCGCTTTCCATTGTGGAGTAGTTCTTTTCTGCTTTAGACAACTTGTGACTTGTGAATGCGATAGGGTGATCCAAGCCCTCTCCACCCTCTTGTGTTAGTATCGCGCCCAACACTATACACGATGCGTCAACATGGACATGAAACTCCACATCCCATTTTGGGAAGACCAAGATTGGCGCAAAGGCCAATTTCTCTTTTAGTACATCCAGGCTCTTCATGCAATCATCATTCCAATAGAACGTGACATCCTTTTTCAACAATTTCTCCATCGGCATGGTGATCCGGGCATAACTTTTGATGAATTTCCTGTAATACCCCATATGTCCCTGGGTAACGTGCAGCTGTTTGACACTTCGCGGTGCTTCCAAATTTAGAATTACCACAATCTTTGTTGGGTCTACCATCAGTCCTTGTTTGCAAACCACATGTCCCAACAGGTTCCCAAAGGGAACGGGGAATGTGCACTTCTTGAGGTTCAACGCGATTTGGTGGTGTCAGTAGGTGTCCAGCATCAAATGTAAGCTCGCTACATAGTGCTTAACCAATCCAAATACAATCCAGTAATCTAGATAAACCTATAGGAACTTGTGGATATATTCTTTGAATGCTGCAATAACTATGCGCGAAAAGATGGCCGGCGCGTTCTTCAACCCAAACTGCATAATGGTGTATTGAAAGCAGCCCCATTCAGTCACGAAGTTCGTATTACTCCTATCTTCTGGCGCAATTTTGATCTGATGGTACCTTGAGAATCCGTCAGTGAAAGAATATGCTTCCTGCCCTCTGAAATTTTATAGTACTTCATCTGTGAACATAGTTGGGAATGGGTCATGCATGCATGCATCATTCAATTTTCTGATGTCCATGCATATTCTTATCTCACCCTTCTGCTTCTTTTCTTGTACTACCATAGGGCTTACCCAAAATGATTCTTCTACCGGTTCAATGATTCCAGTTGCGAGCATCTTATCTAGTTCTATGCGGACCTTCTCCTTGTACTTTGGATTCAAGTGGTAAGGCCTCTGCTTAACCGACTTCATGTCAGGCTTTAATGTAATCCACATCATTCCTAAATCTCTAATTATTCCTTTTAAGTCTGTGATCTTGGTGGGGAACAGGTCCTAGTACTCGCGGAGTAACTCAAGGACTTTATCCACCGTCGCGTCATCCCAGTAGTCACCAAGCATTATGTACTAAGGTTTGTCTTCCATACCAATGTTTACCTGCTTTGTTTTTACTGGCGCGGTTATGTCAGGGTCTTCGACCAGTGGCTCTTGAACCTCACGATAGCCTTCAATTTCTAAAATGTTAAATTTCCGCAGATCCTCGTCGTCTTCTTCAATTTTTACGTTATAACACTCCAACGCGCAGCTCAGCTGAGTTTCCCATTCAAGTTGAATCAATTCTATTGGATCCTGGGGTATTTTAAAGATAGATGCTTTTACTGCTTGTAGCACGTCATCAACAGTATCCCACCAATGATCCTCAAATGTGAAGGTTAACAGGAACCCTTCGTGCAAGATATCCCATTCGTTCGTTCCATGGCGAAGCTCCGTCTCTATATACCAGTTCATGGGTATAATATCTAGGGTATGATAGAATAGGTGTACCCACTTAGGTTGTGGTTGATCCCCATAGACCTTTGTCCACTTGGCAAGGTGCGCACACGGATCATCTCGTCTATCATACTTGTCTTTTAATCACATCTGAGGCTTCCCAAACTGCATGCGCATCAATCTCCTACATTTGTGCCAGTCCTCAAAGCTTCCTTAGTGCGTACCCCACCACCTCGAGGGTGTAGCACGCAGTACCCATCTCAAAGCTTCAAATCGTTTCTGCTCCGGCACCTCTTTTTCAAATATGTTTAGGAAGTCATCTACCTCGCTTAACCCATCATATGTAGGTAGATCCCTTACCTCCGTTGATATGCAATGCAACAATCTCATCATCATGTTACAGTTCAGGGTGGTTACCTCGTGTAACCGGTTCTGCCATTGCTCTATTTCTTTGTCAGAATCTGATGTACAGGAGCTTCCGCACTCCCATGAGATTCATCCATCCACGGTTGGATTTACCCAGTCTTGCTCTCACGTGATTATCTTGTAGATGTAGTCCAAGTCGTCATCGCTTTCATAGTCACGCACTGGCTCCGTGTAGAGTGATCCTTCTGCAAGGTCCAACGGTACAACTACGCGCAGAGATTTTTTCTCAAAAATCATCTTGTGCTTCTTCAGATTTATCACCCCATTCATGTCAATGGCCCAATCGATTCCTAATAGCGCAGGGAAGGGATTGTTGTCATCAACAATCTCTATCACTTCAAAATCTGCCATCGTGCTCGCCCCTTCAATATCCACTATGATCCCCTGTAATCTTCCCATAGGTAGGATCTTTTGTTGGTTCACCATTCATAGTTGGATAGGATACCATTGCAGCGTAGGCCTCCCCATGCACTCCCATGTCTGCTTTGGCAAAACATTCGCGTCAGATCCTAGGTCCAGAATCACTCGGTCCATCTCATATTCTCCAATTTGGACGATCAATCACATCTCCCTTCCCATCCTCGTCGCGTGCTTTCCGGTCTTCCGGACTACGCACGATTATCCTGGTGCAGTCCCATCGCATCTATTTATAAGTTCATGCAGTCCCTTTACGACCTTGCTGTCACGCGACAGCTTCATACATGTTTCCAGGAACATCGTGAGCATCGATGGGTCCATTTTCGGCTGTGGTCTGTCTTTACTTCTTGAAGTGGAGGCATTAGCGAAGCTCTTCCTAGCTTCCATGAAGGTTTCCTTAGCACGCTCCAAATCAAACTCTGGTTCTTTCATCGAAGCCTTGCGAACCCAAGTACTATCTTCAGGTTGCTTGCCTTTGTCATCCCCTGTCGTAATTCCACTTCGGAGCACAATATTCACATTAGGGTCTTCCTCGCGTGGCTCAGACCTCATCATTTGCAGGTTCTGAGTCGGGGGAGGTTGGAGCGCTCCTTTATCGCACAGTCGCGCTATTAGTGTGGGGAAATCCTCTGTCTCATGATCAAATAATGTACAATATAGGCATGATGAATGCGTTAGATTCGTACAATCACAGACATAATGTCCCGGCCCTTCGCAATTGTAATATATTAGTTATCCGCGACCTCATCCAGGTCCTCCTCCACCTCGGCCTTGTCCGCGCCCCTGAAATTCGGTTCGCGCCATCCCTGCGTTCTGGTCAAGGGGCCACGTTTCAGCCTGAACTCTGTAGGTGGGAGTCCTATCCATCATCAGTTCATAACTCCTACAGGTTCACTCATCATGTCCCACTGATCTATAGAAATTACAGAACAACTGTTGTGAATTCTGCGTGTATTTCTGTAATAGATGGCAGTTGTTTGTAGCATGTTTTCCCCCTATTTGACAAATAGCGCACCATAATGCAAGCGTCGCGCTAGGTCCTGCTTGTGCCTCTAGTCTCAACAACATTGGTCTTCCTCCCATGAGGTAATTTGCGAACACCGAGCAATGGTCCTTGTCATGTCCCTGACCCTTGCACTTTATGCACCGTACCTCATCACGCACTTTTGGGCGAGTTGTCCTGTCTTATTTCAAACTCTGCATCTCAAGGCACAAGTTTTTCAACTGTGCACGAATCTGCTGAACTCCCAGGTTAGGATACTATATCAAGGTCTCGTGTAGACTCATCGCAATCTCCAAGGCCTTGGCCTAAGTTGTTAGCCTCTGTTGTGAAAGCGCTTTCCTTAGATGCAGCGTTAACGATGCTACAAACCATTCGCGGTGTTGTCCATCCATCAACGTCATGTTAGCTTCGTGAATTGTGCACTTCAGTCTCTGATCCAACTCCCACCGGGTCTTGCCTGGTAGCATTGTGATTTCCTTGAACCCAATGATCAACTGCACCTCTGACTTCGGCCTGCTAAATTCTTTGTTTAGCGCAGTTTGGATATCCGCGATCCCCGCATTCGGATTGTCATTGGAATTATTAATGTACTAGGTCAGCGCGCTATCCTACAGAGCACTGACCAATGTTGCTTTCTTTATATTGTCATCTGTAACTCCATACGCTTCCCATACAACTTTTATCACAAACCAAAACTGATCCGGATCTTCATTTCCTACTCCCTTGAACACTAGTAGCTTTATCGCGCTTGCCATATTAACTTGCGGTGGTGACAGAGGTGGTATGGGTGAAGATGGGGGTGAGGATGGTGAAACTGGTGGTGGTGTGGGTGGGGGTGGTATGCGCGGAATCCTCCGTATTATCAAATTGATTGCACTTCTTGGTGAGACCTTCGCGAGCTCTTCTTCATCCCCTCGCGGAGGTGGAATCAAGGGGCTAGTTTCTAGTTCTGCACTATCTTCATTTTTGTAAATTCTCCCACTTCGCGTAGCCCCAAACATCAATTTATTCGCATAACCTACTTTTCACACAGTAACATTTTAATCCAGATGTTCAAAGACTTAACGTACTTACCTCGCAATCCTTTGAGGAAGCGTCGCTCTGCCTTGCTATAGTTGATTCAAGTATCTACCACAAACTCGGTGATGAATCCTCCTATAATTCGATCGAGCCAGTGGTCAACAGCATGCGCGATCTTATCCTCTGATGCTTCCAATCTGCGCACCAATTCTAGGGTCCAAACAATAGGCTTGTCAAGCTTGCACCTTCCTTTGCTATCTTCTAGCTTCGCGATCCACTCGTATAGCTCAATAGGGAAAGATGCGAAGAATATTTCGTGGATCTCTGTGTACAAGTAGCAGTCTAACCACTCTTCTTTTGATAGTCACGGATTCCTATTTTCCTGTGCCGTGAACTCGTGAATCTTCCTATCCAACTAATCTTAAATTCCTTTATTAGTTGGATTCCAGTGATACGACATCAGACATCTCTATGCAAATCCCGGTCCCAACAATGGAACCATTTGTTGGCTTGTTGGGGCTTGACCCAGGTTCATAGTTAATTAGCCAAACAAATCCCTGTACTACTGGCCCTTTCAGCAACATTCCACGGAGCGCAGACTAAGGTCTCACCCGAAGTAGTATGGGGGGGGATGCTGGAACCAGGTTTCCACACCCTTGAGATCTCTGAGGGTTTGATTTGGTCCAATTGTTGGTCCCTTCGTGCAGGTTACTTCGCGCACTTCCCTATCCCTCGCACCCTGATATACTCGCCTTCGTGCAACCCTAACCAGGGGTTGTGGGGCTTCCACGATACTGGAGCAATGCTCTGTACTATTTCCCTAAGTCACACCTAAGATCTTACTTATCTTCCTACACCAGTTAATTATCTTCGCATAAATGGGTGCCTTATGTTATATTTATTTATACAACACATTCATATGAGTTCGCGCAACAAATAAATAGTAAAACATGCAATTCATACCCAATGATACATAAGACAGGAAAAGATACATAGAAATCGGGTATAACTTCTCTTTTATTAGTTCTTCCCATGGTTACAGACTCGACCTGCCCTGTGCACTCAGCTGCAAACTACTAGGCCTCTGCACACTCAGCTGCAAAGCCTTCTCCTACTCTACGACCCAAAGACACAACTTACACTTCGACTCAATAACTTCCTTAGACTCATCATGCTTTTCTCTTCTTTTATTCCTTAACTATTTTCTACACTTATGGGTAGATCTTTCAAACTGAAATTACATTACAAAACAAGGGCGGACAACCCTATGACTCTATTATGACTTCGCGTTCTGCGCCCACAAATCGTGGAGTCTTTACAATGGACTTGGTCAAAACTTGGGCTTTAAGCCCCAAAACATGCCATGGGGGGATTCCACGCCCAACAAAAACCCAGTTGTCTTTGTTCAAATAAGTGATGTCCTTGTCCCCACTGTGTTGATAGATCTTCAAACGACCATCAATGTTATGAATAAATAGGCAAACCATGGAGCAACTTCGATTGAATCACATTCGTCCTACCCCCATTGTGTTTGAACTTGCTGATAGATCTAAAATTAAGCCAGATGGTGTGTTAGATGATGTAGTTGTCTCGATTGATTCATGGGAGTACCCCGCAGATTTTATTATGTTACAACCAAAGAATCCTATTGGGGGGCACCCTTTGATCTTGGGACGACTGTGGCTTGCCACAACAAATGCTTATATAGGATGCGACTAAGGTGATATGTATATTTCCCATGGGAATTTTAGGAAAAATGTCACCTTGTATCCACTTGCTAGATCTATCTAGGAGCTTCGAGATACTTTGTGGTTGGATTACGATAGAAGTGATGAAGAGACTTAGTCTCTTTCTTCAATCCATCAATATACAGAGTCAACTAAGGAGGGTGAGATCCAAGATTTCCTGAACAACCTAGACATTATGTAGAATTTTGAGTCACTTCATCAAACCTTTAATCCAGGTCTTTAGGAAAATTGTGATCCCCTATCCTTATCTTCATCACTACAAAGTTTAGTATCCACCACAAGTATTATCGAGTTTGATACCACTCTTGTTGAGATTAGTCCAAGAAAATATTTACACATTAGCTCAGACTTGGACCCATCCCAGCAAGAGCAGCTTGTGAGCTTGTTACGAGACCATCTTGGTGCCTTTGCATGGAGTTATAAAGACATGAGGGGCATCCCTCCTGAAACCTGTAATCATAATATCTATATTCTGGAAGGTGCCCAACCTATCCGACAACCTCAAAGGTGAATGAATCCTGCACTACAAAAAATCATTAAAGAAGAATTACAAAAGCTCTTAGATGTCAATTGTATCTATCATGTATCTGATAGTCAGTGGGTCTCTCCATTGGTGATAGTCCCAAATAAGGATGGGAGATGACATATTTGTATTGATTATAGAGAATTAAACAAAACCAATGTCAAGGACTACTTCCCTCTTTCCTTCATCGATCAGGGGCTAGATACCCTTGCCGGTAAAAAGTATTTTTCATTTTTAGATGGCTTTAGTGGTTATAACCAAATAAAAATCTCATCTGAGGATCAAGACAATACCACCTTCACTTGTCCATGGGGGACATTCACTTACTGAGTACTCCCTTTTGGACTTTGTAATGCTCCATCTACCTTTCAGAGGGCAGTCTTGGCAATTTTCTTGACCTTGAGTGTGTAGAAGTTTACATGGATGATTTTTCAGTATTTGGTGATTATTTTCAGGAATTCTTCCAAAATTTAAAGAAAGTACTCACTCAGTTTCAAGAAGCCTACCTCGCTTTGAGTGATAAAGAATACAGATTGATGTGCAAATCGAGGGTGGTTCTTGGCCATCTTATTTCTGATAAGGGTATCCAAGTAGATCGATCCAAAAGAGAAGTTATTTTACATCTTTTTGCACCTAAAACACAAAGGGAAGTAAGAGGATTCCTTGGACATGCGGGTTATTACCGAAGATTCATTAAAAAAATTTCTAGGATAGTGGCCCCTCTTTTTCGATTATTAGCTAAGGAGAGAAAATTCTCTTGGATTGAGGCTTGCCAAAGGGATTTTGAGAATTTGAAGGAAAAATTAGTACAGACACTAGTCTTGAGGGGGCCTAATTGGTCCCTTCCATTTCATATTTCCTCATATGCCTCAAACACTACTATTGGCACAACCTTAGGAGAAGAAAACCAACAATCCTATGCTATTTACTTCATTAGTAAAAACTTGTCATCTACTGAATTGAATTATATAGTAACTAAGAAAGAGTTTCTAGCTGTAGATTTTGCTATTAATAAATTCAAACACTACATTACAGGTAATGAATTATTTATATATACATATCATTCCACCATAAAATATTTGATGAACAAACCTTTGACTAGCGGTAGGATAACTAGATGGCTTCTTTTACTATAGGAATCCAATATTACTATAATCGATAGGCCATGAAAATCAAATGTTGTAGCTGATTATCTTTCTAGATTAGATAATCTTAGCAAAGTAATTCATGTAGATGATTCTTTTCCCAACGAACATCTTTTTGTTGTTTCAAAAAAATTCTCCTTGGTTTGTTGATAAGATAATTATCTTGTCACATGGAAAACACCACTACACCTATCCTCTCTAGA
This sequence comes from Pinus tabuliformis, assembly GCA_031772625.1. NCBI lineage: Eukaryota > Viridiplantae > Streptophyta > Pinopsida > Pinales > Pinaceae > Pinus > Pinus tabuliformis. Next base: position 2,031,335,523 of record CM062818.1, on the reverse strand, counting down.
GAGGTGAAAATCATTCAAAAAACTACTTCGTATTCCTGGATTCAGGGAGACCTCTTCTACATAGGACCCGACCTTATTATCCATAGATGTGTGAGAGAAGAGGAAGTGTTTGATATTTTTAAAGTTTCCCATGATAAACCTTGTGGGTGCCATTTTTCTGACAAAAGAACAACATATAAAATTCTCCACGCTGGCTACTTTTGGCCTTCCCTGTTTAGAGATGCCAAACAATATGTTAAGCATTGTGATAGTTGTCAGCGAATGGGCCAACCCGGTCAAACCAATGAAATGCCTTTGTGTCCCCAAGTCATGTTAGAACCCTTTGAAAAATGGGCCATTGATTTTGTAGGACCTATAGCTCCAACATCTTTAAACAAAAGACATATCTTGGTTTGCACATATTTTGTAACAAAATGGGTAGAAGCTAGAGTTGTTCCTTTTGCTACTGAAAACGTTGTTGTTGATTTTTTATTTAATGAAATTTTTACTCGATTTGGTGTTCCAAGGGAAATTGTTACTGATAATGGACCTCAATTTGTTTCTAATATGGTGAAAGGAATTATCGATCAATACAAGATTCAACACAGGAAATCAACACCATACCACCCGCAGGCAAATGGGCAAGTAGAATCCACCAATAAGGTGATCAAGTCCATTCTTACCAAAACAATGAATCTTCATAAGAAAGATTGGGCAAATAGATTACCAAAAGCATTGTGGGCTTACAGAACTACCTGGAGGAATAGCACGGGTCACACACCTTATGATCTGGTGTACGGGAAGCAGGTCCTATTACCGATTGAATTCCAGATTAAAACTTTTAGAACTGCAGTCCAGCTGGGTTTGGATCTCTCAGAAGCACAACAACAACATCTTTTGCAATTGAATGAACTTGATGAAATCAGGAGAGATGTTGTTCAACAAACTATATTGATGTAGCAACATCGTAGAAAATGGAGCAACAATTTAATAAAAAGAAGCAATTCCAGCCAAGTAACGGGGTACTCCTTTATGATTCAAAGTTTAAAATTTTTAAGGGGAAACTTTATACACGTTGGATGGGGCCATATGAGGTAGTTAAAGTTTTCGAGAATGGAGCAGTAGAAATTAAGACCATTGATGGACATGAAGTCGTTTACTTAGTGAATGGGCATAAACTTAAAATATATTTTCAGCCCACCACTAGGGAATATTTCATACAACAGGTTCCGCAACAACCGGATTTGAAGATGGTAGGTGGCGATACTAGCCTACTGTGAATTTTGATTTTCTCTTTTCCTAATAAATAAAAAAATAATTAGAATAAAAGAGGAAAAATAGTAAACACATGACTGTGAAAATTAGCTTGCTAGCGCAATCATGTAAGGGTCTACTTGAAAACCAACTTGTTGGCAGGTGGATCAGTTTTTAAAAAATAAAATGGGACGTTACTTTATCATGATAGATGACTAATTTTTCATTGAGAAGAAGCAGGTTTCCCAAGGACTTCTGGTGGTAGCAAAAAAAACTAGAAGAAATTGAGCCCTTACTAAGTTCAGGGAAAATAGTATGACACATTTTATTCAAGTAACATTGGACTCCCACTACAACTAATTCATCTAGGATACAACATTATTTGGTGGAGACATTTACTGTCTAAGGTAAATACTTTGTCTTTCTTCTCATTCCCTTTTCTTAATTTTCCCTCTAATTCTTCTCTAATTTCCCAAATTGAATGTCCTACCTATTCTTCATAGAATTTCCTGTCCTGATTTCTTTTTTCCCTCTTACCCCTGAAAGATTGTTTCCCTTATTCCCTTGTTCCTATATACCTTTGATGACAATTTACCTTAATATAAGAATCATTAATGACTATCCTTCCCTTTCTTTACAAATACCCCTGTCCCACTTCTTTTTTTTCCCTCATATATTTTTTAGGATCTGATAAATTCTTGGAAACCTTATATGATCAGATCTAGAAATAGGGTGACACCTAAACCTGGCAATAAAAGAACTCCTTAAATTCTGCAATCAATTTGTATGTAATCCAACCTGTTCTTAACAGAGATAATTTCAGAATGAAATTGTTTTATCATAAGTACAAGAATCCTCTCGTGTAATACAAGAATCACATTACAGGAACTACAATGTTTTAGCAGGAATCCCAGTATCCTAGTACAGGAACACATGAATCATGTTGCAATACGATAATTTTATTATGATGTTTAAAGGACCAAATTGGCTTCAATTCTTGTTAGAAATATGATGGTCATATGTGGAAACAATGGCCTCTATATTTATGTTTATATAAAATGACATTATTGTTTCAGCCTAGAAGGAATGATTCGTTAAAGTGCAGGAATTAATATAGGCCTAGGTAACCTTATTATAACAGGTAATACCATTTCCAATAAATTTCATGATGAGGACCGAGTGCATGTGTGAAGGTCATTCCACTCCTTGCCATTTAATTTGAGCCTTTTCTATCCTTTAAACGATTTTACCTCCACCATTTGCGATTTTTCCATCCATTTCTTGAAATCATAATCGTCACAGCCACCACTCCCAATCATCCTTACCCACTTGCCTTGAAGATTATGCTAAATCCATGGCCCTCCTAACTGGATTTTTGTACTGTCAGAGTGACAGTTACCTTAATGGGTGACATAGATTAGATGGGATGTTGTCAGACCGTGAAATGAGTAGTTGAATGCATGTAGTCCGAATTATCAGTTAATTCAGAGATCGTGGGGCATCCAAAAAAATACATCATGCACTTCCCAAACACCAGAGATTATATGTTGTGAGAAGTTTCTTCGGAATTCTCCGATTGAAGGTTTGAATAAGCTAGGGAAATGTAAGTAGGGATAGTGTTTTAATTTCATGGCGCCGGTTCAAATCAAGTCCTGATCTGTAAAATAATTAGAGGGGATGGTGGAATATGAAGGTAGTTTACCCATGTTACAGGAAAATGGATTTCTTTCTTTTCTATATAAATTCGATGGCTACGATTCTACCATTGCTCAAGAATTTTCACTACGCTTTGACAGGAAAACGACCATTGTGTGCTCTCTGCAATTCCAAGTAACAGAGCACTATATCTCACAGGCTACTAAGCTACCAACTACATGGAAAAAGTGGTTTAAGAAAGGTGAGGTAGAGAAGAGTGCATGGTGCAAAATTTTGATAGAAGAAGATTGTGTGGTGGATTGGAAGGTAGAGGTACATGGAAATGAAGTGATCGAGAAGTGGCGACACCTATTGTATATTCTCCATAAATTTCTTACATGCGAAGGGAGGTATTCTTTAACTTACGTGTACCACATCCGATTGCGATGCATTTTGAATCAGGTAAATTAATTAACTTTCCTTACTTTCCATTGGAGAGTTTAGATCAAATGTCCAAGAGTGTACAAAAAAGCCAAAAATATCAAATAGGCTTTAAGCTTTGTCATTATGGCTTGATTAAAATCCTAGTTAAGAAAGGGTTAAAGGACAGGGGAACTATATGGAAAGAATTTATGAAGTCATTCTAAAGTGGGAATACTGTAAAAAGGGCTCAAAGCAGGAGTCAAAAAGAGAGGGGATGTAAAGGGGCCGCTAAATCCAAGGATACCCAACGTCAAGAGGAGAAGCAGATGCCCTTAGGAGGTGACAAGGATGAGAAATCCAAGGCCACTAAACCCCAACCCTCGAAGTAGAAGATGAAATCTAAGACTAGTAAACCCCAGTCAAAGAAGCATAAATTGAAAAAGGATGAAGAGGATAAAATTGAAATGCCAAAACTATCTCGGAGGTTTACACTGGGTATGCTGAAGGGTCAGCATGCTTCTTTGAGCAAAAAGCCACTTACATCGTCTATTGTAGTTGAGGTAATTGAAGACTTTGAGTCTTCTCAGAAAGATTGTGCCTCTCCCGAGAACCCTCTAATGGATACTTTTGAATAAAACACGTTAGTAAAGGATAACCTTTCGATGTTGGTAAAGGCAATAACATTGGGTGCTTCAATTTTTAGCCCAGAATATAAAGAGGATGAGGATGATGTTCCTCGAGCATTTTTTATGAATAAGGTTAAAAAGCAGAAAGTGACTCATGGACAAGAGGTGGAGCAGGAAGTGATGAAAGAATAGATAGAAGAAAACACATGAGGACAATATTCCTCCGGGTCCAGGTGAACAAACTCAGGAACTGGAGAAGGAAGAGAGGAATGATGATGTCCTCCATACATCAGTGGCAGAAGAGATAATAGTGCAAGAAGAGGAAAAAGGAAAATAATAGTGAAGGATTATATCCCTGGTAAGAGGATGAGTCGAACTCAAAAATTAAAGTAACAGGCTTATGAATTGGAAGTCCTAAACATATGCATATTAGACCAAAACACTACATTGAAGAACATGGATGGAGAATTAATAGTGGCAGTGTCCGAATTGAAAATACAAGTAAGGGAATGGAAGTTCCACGCGGTCCACCTGAGAGTTCGTGTTAAGAAGTTGGTCAAGCGCATAAGGAAGGTTTGAGTGAAGAAAGTGAAAGCAAAAGTTTCAGAGATCAACATCCAAATTCAGAAGTGACGATTTTTGGCAAAGGTTAGTGGTTGTGTGAGGACACACAACAAAATGAGTTTGGGGGAATGTTGGTCATTGAAATTGGTTTGTTCTACCTTATCCTTACCCTCAATTATCTTACTTTTACCTCTATTCTACAACCTGAACTAAGCCTTTCACATATGTTTTTGGTTCCTTTTAATGAATTTTTGGATATTGGTTATGTAAGATTATCATTGGTTAAAATGTTAAATAGGTTTATATTTTTTCATGTAATTCATTATTCACATTACCTTATGGCTTGACAAGTAATGGTAATTAATCGAAGTCAAAGTGGTTTGTACATGATCTTGATATTCCTATACTCCCTATGGTTCCTGCACCAGATTCAGACAACCAATTGATTTGATCAGGATTAGCTTCGAGTGCATTGTGGTTGTCAAGAGGAAATGGTGCACACCTGCCATTAAAGACCTGTCTCATTTCCTGTATAGGGTTTGGGGTCTTATGAAGTTTCCAAAGATGGAGGTCGGCTACCAGCTGCTATGTTTTTTTGTTAGCTATTCAATACAGTCGAGAGCTGATGAAAACATGTATAAGTTAGGGTTATGCAATAACATAGGTTAGTGACACTACAGAAGACTTTGGTACTCTTGCATTTTTGAATATTGTATCACCACAACCCTATGGGGGATGGATCCATCGTTTTGTAATGTATACTTGAACAAAATTTCTGTTTTATTAATAAAATGGAGTTAATGCCATTTTTTATATATCATTTTTATTTTTTCTTATAATGGTAACTTTGTTCATAGAAGGTCAATGTTTCCTTAAGAGGGAAATGCGCTGGTTGGCTAGGGCCCAACCAACCCAACTCGTTTTCCCAAATTTACAGTTGTGTGTATTAGGTACAAGAATGATTGGTGTTAAGGTTGTTTTTTAATGGTGAGTGTGCAGTATTGGTAATGCTCTTGTGTTTATTTATTTTTCACTGAGTGATCTCATATCTAAGGGCTTGCATGTGTTGAGTGTGCTTTTATTTCTGTCAAAGCATTTTTTTGTATACTTTCTTAAACACAACAATATGTCTTTTATCTGAGAAGCTTCCTCTTGAATCGTTTCTGGAGTAATGGTTAGGGTTACAGGGTTTGATCATTCAAGTTTTGTTGAAAGGTCTATGTCTTTACAACAAGCATACTCTGATCAAAGCATAAATTTTGTAGCTGTGTAACGATGTTAATCCTCCTGTGTAAAACTTTATGTTTAAATCATATTCCTTGCTTCGATAAATATTTGTAAACTGAAGTTTTAAGTACAGGAATCATTGGCTATCACTTTTCGAATTCAGTACTGTAAGATAGATTCTTATTTAATGATTGAATTTGTTTATACATAGGACATATTCAACATAGTGATCAATGTTCATAGAGGATATGGGTAAAGAATGTTTTAAGTGGTGATCTTTTATTCAAATGCGGGAGTTTATTGTTTTCACTAAGATTAATAAAAAATTCCTTTGACTTTCACAATTAATATTCTCGAATTATAATTTGAATTTGTTTTGGGATTTATTTTGTTATCACCTAAGTTGAAGTTCTCCTTTATGCACTTGTTGATTTCGTCCTTGACAACACAATGTTTTGAGTTATAGATTAAGGGATGCAAGATTGTGGAGTGTAGATCTATTCTGGTACAGGAACAAAGTCATACTAGTACATGAACAAAGTGGTTCCAGTGCAGGAAAAAACTTGTTCTGAGTATGAGAATAGGATCGTTCTAGTGCAGGAACAGACTTGTTCTAAGTATGAGAATAGGATCGTTCTAGTATAGGAATAAGGTCTCTCTGGTACAAGAAGCAGAATTAATAAAACACAGAACATATACTTACTTTGTTTTCTCAGTACTAGAACTTAAATACAGGAACATATTTGCTTTCTGAATTCTTTCGAGTTTTTATTGAGTGACATGCTTTATTTTTGCCGGTAAAGTCTTTGATTATTGTTTCTAAGTGAATCTAGTTTCCAGAGTGGAGTGGTGTCATTTTGTTTGCAAACACAAGTAAGGATTGAAAGGTTTTATTGTAATTTATTCTTTCAAATTCCACATGATTTAATTGTAAGAATAGAAGTAGGGTTTGCAGGGTTAAATCCAAAATATTTGGCATTTCCTGTGTTGTGCCTCAAATCTTACGTAGCCCTAGTTTGATAATTAAGTGTTGAGGAGTTGAATTACAATTCTGACACCCAATATGGTCTCCTTGCTTATGTCATATCTAGTATTGAAACCTTCTCATCAACACTAAGAATACCAAAGGGAAAGGGTTTCCCAAGGCACTATTGAGTAGAGAAAGGAAAGATTGTTTAGCATAGAAAGGGTATATTTGATGATAAAAAAGTTGTTCCATATCCCAATGTAAACAATCTCCTCAAGGTCTCAACACAAGTTAACCTTAACACAAACCCTAAATTAGAGCATAGAGTTAAATAATCGAGTGTGTGGTAGATATACCATCTTATTAGGGCTGAGATTCATTTTAGGAAAGACTGTAGTTGCATTGGGAGCTGCAAAAGTTCCACCCACATTGCATAAGAACATTGGACGATGTGATCTATTAAGAAACCCTTTAACCAAGATAATAAAACCACTAAGGTATTTTCAAATATCCATGATTTATGCTTATGAATCTCCATAACATGGGTCTCTTTAACAAACTAGAAGAGGGAAAAACCTTTTGTTAGACTACATGTAGGTGACATGTAGTGATCCTTAATCCTTAAAATTGAATCATAAGTAATATATTAGAAATTTCCCTTTATTTCATTATCAAACTACCCTTACAGTAGGGCAAAAACATAAAATAATCCACTAATGGAAGGATCAACTTATTTTCACATTCTTTTTAGAGGGGGCAACTTCCCATTGAGCTAAGCTCTAGTACAATATAATTTAATTTATGATACATGAGAGCAACCCATAATTATTTATGGCTAGCTTAATGCAAAATGGATCATTATATAATTTATTAAGTATATTGGCACTTTATAGGTGTAAAAATTAGAGTAATTGGCTTGCAAGGTTTGATCTCAGGGGTAAGTATCACTTTGGTAGTTTGGTGTCCAATTTTTTTTTAAGCTTGTTTAAGGCCTTAAAATACTTTTTTTCAATTCAAACTTAAAAAAAAAATTTCCCCATGCTCTCAACATTGATCTACACATTGAAATATTTCCAAAAATTTGAAAATCACCTGAAGTGAAGTTTGTATGATGAACTTATGCCTCCTTACAATGGATCTATCTTATTGACCACCATAGTATAGACTGGATGCCACGTAAAGCCGTGTTACTCACACAAGTGGAGTTATTCATGTGTATATTTTCAATAAAATTATAAAGGGTCCAAAAGCTAACACTAATTGAGGGTTGAGGCATGCAAAACCCATAACCCTTAACAATTATCAAGCTATGTTAAATGTCAAGCCACTAGGAAAGGAAGGATTCCATTCATATTGTATTTTTTATTATTCCATTATTTAGAAAAGCATCTAGGAGTGGGATATCGAAGCAAATAGAGGAAGTATAATACCTTATAGTAGTCATACTAGCCACATTACCCATGGTAGCCTCATAGTGAGTGCCCCTTTCTTTATATTTGCATTTCATAATTGAGAAGAAAATAACAAAGCACAAGCCTCACCTTCTAGTAGGGAGTTTCCCAAGGTACATATTGTGTTCATTATGTGATGGTGTGCTATTTTCTTAGCTTATTTCACTCCATTTTGACTTTACTTAATATTTCATGCATCGTGCTAGTAACATTAATCTAGATCTTAAGTAAAAAAACTACATAATGGAATTACAAAAACTTATAAAATTTGTTGTGATGAACTATTCCAAAGGAATATCCATGGCAATTTATAGATCATATTGGTTGTTTAAGGCCTTAAACAATCTTTGGAAATTTTTGCACCCTTAAAATGGGTCCTACAAACCAATAACTCCATTTTTTCTACCCAAAATGTACCAAGATAGATGAACAATTATATAGTGATAATTTCAAATCATAGCTAGAAAATCCCAAGAAAAACCAAATGCTAACTACCTTATGGGCCTTCTTTAATGAGACCACATTACATTTATTAAATGCTAGCTACCTAATGGGCCTTCAATGAGGCCACATTACATTTATTCAATGTTAACTACCTAGTGGGCCTTATTTAGTAATAACAATTATAGTGGAACCAATCCTCCTTACATTGAGTGGCCAACACACCAACACTATTATTACTCTAAATTATGGGGTTCCAACCTCCATTACAACCATAGGAGGATCCCATCACTCCATTCCCCTTTGAGAACATTATCCTCAATGCTTTTGATGATGATGTACAACCATAAACCAAGGTCCCATGTATGAGTGTTGATCAGGCAATTGTGGTCTAGGAAACCAGAGTCCCATGTATAAGTGTTGGTCTCAATGTTAAAGTAGTCCAAGAAGCTTGTCAATAAGCCCAAGTCCCATGCGCATGTGTTCATGTTGACTCCCAACATATGTCACCTAAGCTTGATGAATGACTGCTTTTTTTTCTCCATATGCCCACCATGATCATGATTATGCAAATAAATAGAACTATCCATATCCAAAGGACAATCTACATAGATATAAAAGGTTGGGTGTATATGGAAGGAACACCACTTCTAGAAAATATGCAAGCTGAAAACTTGTAGTCATAACCTCTCCCAACTTCCCTTAATGATGTTTAGTTCAAATGGTGAAGTGGGTTCTCCAAGGGGTAATGGAAGTAGTAGTCTTCCCATAAATGACAATTTTCCATATACCATCCATCACAAGCTTCCTCTAAATCACATGAGTTATATATGTCTCCACTATATTCTTCTCTAATGAAAGGATACATCTCACCAATGATATGGATATCCTAACTTCTTGAAAAGTTGTCATCATTCTATCCTAAATCTTTGTACCTAGGTGCAACACATTTTGCAAGTTTTTGTATAGTGTCATTTGATCCTCCCATTGCATGGCCCTCAACATTTCTCATTCTTTTGTTTCAATATGATTTAAAGGTTACAAACTTTAAATGGCTCTATATCACTATTATGACCTCAATCTGAATATGGCATGGAAACCTTCATCCTAATGGCATTGGTCCTACTTTGATATGGTACACAAGTAAAACAAATGTGTGATGTGAAAATTCGATAGTAAGATATTGAATCCTAACTTCAAAGAATTATAAATTCCTCAATACTACTATATGACCCCAATTTTGAATTAACCACCACTTTGCTTCTATTGGTAGTGGTATGGTTAAGATTTGTGAACTCTGTGAAAATATATGCTTTGTAATGCTCATGGCCATAACTAGAAAAATAAAAAGGAAAAATCCATATTAAATCGACAATATCTTTACTTCGTTGTGAGCATTTTTTTTTCAAATCTACATTTTCTAGATCAATTCATATTTGCAATTTATTTCTCTATATTGTGGACATAAATGTTCAAAATGGATCTTTGAGGGGACAACTTTCCAATGAGTGCAGATCCAATACATGATTGACAAGGAGAACTCCATCCTTATTTATAGCTAGCTATAAACACTAAATATAGCGAAATGTTGATTACCAAATAGACGTTTTTAATGAAGCCACATCACATTTATTTAAAAATAACAACCTAACTTTATTTAATAATAACAAATATAGTAGATCCATTCTACCTTACGTTGAAAGACCACCGTACCTACATTATTATTATTCTAAATTATGGATCTTTTGACCGACAATACAACCATAAAAAATCACACCATTACCTACAAAATTTAGAAAACACTAATCACATGACTCCAAAATTAAAAATAATTAAAAATAATATACACCTTACAAAACACTTAACAATGTGAATCCTAAATTAACTCATAAAAATATCAATAACAATTACAAGATTATGGTCCAAATTACCTTATGACACACCCTTAGTACACATTTTTTATTACTATTAATGATGACATTTTAGCATTCTCCCTAATGACAATAAGATTTTCAAATGTTACACCACCATTAAAGGTGGCCAAAAAAGGTAACCTTTACATTAAAACATGAAAATATCACACATATCATATCATTCTACTCAAATAAAATGCAACCCAACTACTACACTAAAATATAAAATTATTATACATATCATAACATTCAACTCAAATAAAATACAACCCAACATGTACAAACGTGATTATTTTAGATATCATTATAGCATTAACCATTATATAAAAAACAAGAACATCGAAAAACTCACGTCTTAAAAATAAAAATAAAAATTATATTCTTTTATATAATAAATAATTATAAATCAATCTGCATTAATCAACAAATAATAATTAATTATTAAATAAAAAATAAGAATAATGAAAATCTCTTATTTTTCCCGCAATGTTCATACACGTTTTATATAATAAAAAAATTAATTAAAAACTAATAATTATAAATCAATTTCCATTAATCAATTAATAATAATAAATTGTAAATCAATTTCTATTAATCAATTAATAATAATAACAAATTATTATTTAGATAGGAATAGCTTAAGTAACTATCTTTATAGGGAAAAATCAATTAAAAAAGTCAATCTTATTTTACAAAATAAAATATTTTTTATATATAATAAAGATTTAGTTTAGATAAAATAATCATTATTATTTTGTAATATAATTTTAAGTAATATTGTGAATTTTTATAGTTTAAAATGCATAATTAAATTTAATACTTTGAAATTTTTTTAAAGCATTCCGATTTTACAACTTAAACTCAAGTTTCTAAAAATTTTTACTAATTTTTATTAAAATTAACACCTATACAACAAAATCACTTAAACATCAACATTAATGATTAAGTTCTACAAAATTACTTAGAGATAAACGTCAATTTATTGTTATTCATAATAAAAGAAATTAAAGTAATACTACATGTAGATCTTGTGGTCAAAGTGAGAGGACTTGCTAGGCCGAGCACTTTGATCCTATAAGTCTGGTCAAACTCAGCCAAATTAGGGCACCTCTATTTCTATCAGGAACATAGCTATTTGAAGAATAGGAGGTCGAGTATATACAACCCACCCCACATAGGGCAGTACAACATCCTTTGACCCGATCTCCCCAACCATATCCACCATGAAGTCAGGACAAGATCCTTTGACCCCAATTTCTCGCAGTATATACCAGAGAGTTTAGAACATTGCACCAATCAGCGGCCCAGGCGTGGGACCCGGTCGTCATTCTCGACCCCAAAATTTAGAGTAAGTTCGTAGAAATCTGCGCTTCACGCTTTCTCAGGCATGTAACGCGTCTACCACTTGGCCCGCTTCTTGTAAATATAATTGGTAAGATTGGGTTGCGTGCTTTGTTTCATAGGAAACTTCATTGGGTCGATAAAGGATATTTAAAAATATATATATATTGTATATCCAGGCTGGGCATCGACGAACGTTTCTTTGTACTTGGGTTTTCTCAGAAATCTGGAGAGGGTATTCTGTTTAGGGCACAAGGGAGTTTATTTGCCTTCGGAAGGAGATAGAAAATGAGTTATTACAATCAACAGCAGCCCCCTGTCGGAGTTCCTCCTCCACAAGGTACACATACTATTCCTCAACTCAATTCAGGCCAGGCTGATTTTTTAGAAAGGAATTGGGGTTTTGATTTTTATTGTATATATGTTCTGGTCTGGATCTGCAACATGCATGTAGATATCTTCTTCTGATTTGATTGATATATCTGGTTCTAAATCTGGTTTACACTCTTTTTGCTTCCTTGGATTGTATATATTGTCTCCTGGTCTGGATCTGCAACATGCACCTAGGTATCTTCTCCAGATTTGATTGATGTATCTGGTTCTGAATCTGCCCTATTTTCTTTTTGCTTCCTCCTTGGATTGGGCACCTGAATGGGTTTTTTTTTCAGGGTTTTTACCTGCACCCAGTGACTTCTTTTTTAAAATTTCCGGCCTGTGTGGTGTCTTCTGGTTTGGGTTTCACACTTTGCCTTTTAGGTATATAATACAATTTTACACAGAACCGCTCCCCGCATCTATGAAACGGGGTTTCAGCGTTTCCATGTTTTTGGGTACTCGGGAACATGTATGAAACGCCCCCAAAGTGAGTGGAACTTTCGAGGAGCGTAGGGTGTTTTTGGGGAACGTTTTAATCATTTTTTAAGGCGTTCCTGAAGCTAGTTTCCTCTTATTCCTTGACAAACTAATTTGAAGAGCATTTAATCCATGTCAATTTAAAAACAGTTGGATCATGTAAACAAATTCCATAGAAGATAGTTCGGTCATGTAATTGGATACTGTAGGCAAGCTGCCAGTAAATGTGACTTTTAGGTAAGCAGAAATTGTGAGACAGTAATGAATTGATAGTATTTGTCCGTGTAGGTGATAGTTTTTGGTTGAATACTGAAGCAATAATGTTGAACCTATTTGTGTCCAGTATATTTTGTATTAGCTCTCCATATAAATAGCACCTGATTGTTATGGTGCTTACGGTGTATTTGTATAGCAGTGGTCCTCGTCTCTTCAGGTTATGGTATTGGGATATCATACCTTTGACGCCCCGTGTAGGAACTGAATACATGCAGCAATTGAGATATGAAGAAATGTATTTGGTTGATGTTGCTAGTAAAATATTATGTTTATATATATAGATGCTATTATTTGTGGTCATGAGTATACTATAAAAGGTTGGAAATCCTTATGTGATACTCCTACATTAGCTAATTCACCATTTCTGTGTCAATGGGGATTTTAAAATGACTTGTTGATTGGCAATGCTAAGTGCTTGATTAAGGCTTAAGCTTACCCCCTGTAATAGCTGATGCTCGATATGTTTTTGATGTCTTTCAGGGTATCCTCCAGAAGGCTATCCTAAGGATGCTTACCCTCCACCAGGTTATCCTCCACAAGGATATCCCCAGGGTTACCCTCCTCAAGGGTATCCTGCACAAGGATATCCTCCACAAGGATATACTCAGGGCTATGGACAACCACCTCCCCAGTATGCTCAGCAGCCACAGCAGAGCAGTGGACCCTCAGTTATAGAAGGATGGTATGCTCAAATGTCTTTCATGCTTATTTAGTTTACTTTCTGGTCATATAATTGCTATATATTTTATCTGAAATAAGTTTATAAACATTTCAGCTTTTATAGAATGCCATATGTACTAATCACCAATGTGTGCCATCAGAGATTAAAATCAGGAACTGATTCATCTATATTGTCAATGCAGTTTGGCTGCCCTCTGCTGCTGTTGCCTTCTCGATGCATGCTTTTAAGCCTGATTATACTAGAAAATAAGCTCTTCAAGTGTCATAATTTATGAGTTTATGGATCATGGAAATGGGGGATTAAAGAGTTCTTTCAATTTTAGTAAAATTCCATTCTTTTGGATTTAAAGACATCTTGGTTTCTTTGTTGTGGAACAAGGATTGCTAACACTTTATTGTTGTGATTGCGGTACATACATATAAAACGAACATTTTGTTAGGAATTGTTGTAACTACTCTGTATTTGATCTGATATCAATCTGATAAGTTGGCAATCTTTTAATTTTTGAGATAGGTCTTCTCAATTTGATTAATTTGAAATACATTATGTTGGAATTTGCACTTTTGAATCTTGATGTGATAACTGCTGAAGTGGGTATTCCCAATATGTGTGTGTAGAGACCCTTTTTACATCTATGAATGAAGTAGGTTGCTTATCCTGAATTATTAGAGTTAAATACCTTAGATTGAAATATGTGTCTCTAATTGTCTATTAACATTGAATAGCTTATATGGTATAGTTTGGTGTTTAAATAGCATTTTTTTCTTTTATTAATATTTTTTTGTTTACGTTGAACCAAAGTTTGTTCGTGGGATGCCTGGGTGCTGCCCCATTCAATTCCAGTGCGATTGGGTGTTTCCTTGAAATTGGGCTTGAATTTTTTTTGAAGTACATGTTGAAACCTAAAGCACTAGCCTTAGTTAGCATGCTTTATCAAACCTTTCATTATGAAATAAAATTAGATGTATCATTCATTTTTTCACGTCTTCAATATTTTTATGATTATAAAGATGAGGGGACCTCGATGTCCCCATGATGCTCCCGGGAGTGTCTCCGCTTGTCCCCTGGATTTATTTCCCCACTCCATCTTGGAAACATGGTAGGACATTGCATTTAGCACTACCTTAACTTGCAGTTTGTTGTTTTTAACCATGCTTGAATTTGGAATTTCATCATGAACAATAAAGAGAAACCTGCAATTATAGAATATGCTCAGACAAGTTATGCAATTAATGGTATCCTATATGACCATAGAAACTTTCTAAGTTTTACGCACTAAAGTCAGCAGGAGCCTTTACAAGGATTCCTGACCGATTGTTTGTTTTCTGTCAAAAAAATTATTTATAATTTGCAAAAAAGCATCTCATCACATTTCCCTCGTCGTACTTTCATCTTGAAAAATGCAGCACCTAATTTTGACTGATGATGCTCCTGAACCTGCAATTTTCTTATGAGCAGTAAAGAGAATTTTAGCAATTAATGGCATCCGCGTGACCCCATAGAAGCATTCTGAATTTTGCGCACTAAAGTTGGAGGAGCTTACCCAACATGCGTTTAATGGACATGCTATGGTGGTCACTCGCCAAAAGGTGTAGACTCTTCCCC
Organism: Pinus tabuliformis; assembly: GCA_031772625.1. Classification (NCBI taxonomy): domain Eukaryota; kingdom Viridiplantae; phylum Streptophyta; class Pinopsida; order Pinales; family Pinaceae; genus Pinus; species Pinus tabuliformis. Next base: position 2,031,320,287 of record CM062818.1, on the reverse strand, counting down.
ATTGTTTGGTGGATACCCAGTACATTCTCTGTAATCTTTCTTCACCAAAGCCATAACTTCTCATACAAGGACCACCTTAAAACTTTGCTAAACAGTAAGTTCACAGCACCATGTTCATGTAAGGGAAAACCTTTTTAGTTGGTTGCATTGGGAGGGAAAAATGTCTGCAAGATGAAAATCTGTTGGGGAAATCTTAAATTTTGTTGGTCCGAGTAGCTTTCTTTTGCTGTCATTGGAATCCTCCTGCCCTTTAATTTTGCATTGCATTGTTAGATATTGCACATAGCCTTCAGATATATTTGGAGTATACAAGCACATTTAATGAGGTATTTATTCACTTATTCATGTTTGATAACTTACAAAATTATAGATAAATCATCCTGCCCTTTACTTTTGCCGTGCATTGTTGAGATATTGCACTTACCTATATGTGCGTGTGGAGTATACATGCACATTTATTTATTAATTCTTGATTTATAACTACAGAGTATTTGTTTAAGAATGTATGGTTGCTAAAAATGAAACGAATGAAGAGTGCGATAGTTGATGCGATAGTTGATACAAACAGTGTATTTGTTTAAGAATACACGGATTCTAAAAATGAGACCCCTTGCAAGCCCCATTGAGTAAGGTAAAGTGAGTTACCAAAGTTGCATTCTTAAGAGGCATTGATAGACCTTTTAGCAAATGGGATTTAGAATACCTTGCTTCTAACATATTAAATCCTAATCTTGCAAAGAATGATTATGCATTAGGCCAATCGAGTCTTGATTCCACCTCACTTAAATCTTTTACGTTATGTTGTTTTTTTTCACTGCTTTACATCTCTATTAATATGTAGAAAATAAACATGCATGATTTTTTTTTGCCAAATTGCCATCAGAGATCAACCACAATTGCAAGGAAAAAACTTAACTAGTCTCCAGATACACAGTCTCCACATATACGGTGACTCTAGACCTCTTATTGATGGGATACAGGGACACAGATTTTGAACCTCCTACTTTATCTGGTTGGATAAGCAGGATCAAACACATTCTGGGCTCTCTCACAGACTATACAATTAATCACATATACCGGGAAGCCAACTGGGCTCCCTCACAGACTATACAATTAATCACATATGCAGGGAAGCCAGCGTGGAAGCTGACAAATTGTCCAAAGGTCTTAGATAGAGGACAATGACATCAACGAGGAGGGACTGATCAACATGCCGTAACAATCATATGCTCTTTTTCTATTTTGTGATTATGATACGCCTGATCTTATACATATGCTTGATAGATGATTAGAAATCCGTTTTCCTCTGTTTTTTCACATGCTACAGTACTAGATTGGGAATTTTCTGGGAACATGTCACGACAAGTACATTATATATTGTTTTATAGACAATATCGGTGTATATTTCAAAGTTATCTTCTCTGCAGCATAGATGATCATAATTTTGATAAATGTATGGTCTTTATCTTTGTATTTTTCCTCTGAAAAAAAGGCAAAAACTTAACCCATCAAAATCAGTCATGCAGGACCACCAAAATTAAAGTTCCATAAAGTGTCTTAATGTCTCAAGCAAAATGCAGTAAACATAAATAATCAGGGCATCATGCCAATGCAAGTGGACAAATCAAGACTCAATAGAAAATTAAAACTAGTGTCAGGAGTGTCTTTGTTCTTGTCAGGAGGTCCCCATCCTTCAGTGATGAGCTCTCATTTGTCATTGCCTTGCTCAGGTTCACTAGGGTGCTTTGGTTATGAAATGGTCAAAGGAACAATTGGAAATAGGAAATTTGTTGCTGTAACAGAACCATAGACCAGAAACCAATCCACAAGCTTAAAACCCGATTTTAGCTGTTTTTACTTTTATTCAGATCAAGTTCAAGGAGAATGCTGTACAGTAGGTATCGAATATTCTTCTGTATCTTTATTTTTATCAACAGTCCTTAACACCTATTGCATGACAGAGAGACAATTTCGACACCCAAATATAACTGATCAGTGATCAAGAAATTAAATCTGATATATAGAATAAACATGGGTGTGCTGAAAGTCTGTCATTAGATGACGATGTCTCATCTTGATAGCATTTAATGTCATTTTAAAGACGTTTTTCACTATGTATATCATAGAACTCGTAAAATTACTCACAAAAAACAATTCAGAAAAATGGTACATGTGGAAGGCATCAAGGTATGTGACCCTCCACTCAAAATAGGTTTCGGGCTCTGAATTGACAACCTTCAGTTAGGCCCTCAGAAATAAGCCAGGTTTCTGGTTTGATGTCTATGACTTCCATTGAAATCAGAGCAAATATTTACCAATCCAGATGTTCATGTCTTAAAGTGAGCCTAATGTTTTGTCTTTTCATTTTCCAATTTCTCCAAATGTTAACAAATCACTAGGGATGGAAAACCCTCTGCAACCGATTATTTACATTAATTTTTCTCCAGCAAAGAAAATGAATAATCGCAAAGTTTGTAACTTTTCCCTTGACATATATCCTGGCTCCTAGTATCCATAAGATAACAAAGCAACCTGATCCCCAGTGAATATCCAAGCCTACTGTGTATTGTGGATAACCTAAGGCTATCCAGAATTGAAGGAAAACCTTAATAAAAACAAAAAAAGGTGCCCACTCCACACTTGGGTTGTAGAAGTCATCAATAAAATACATAAAGCGAGAAGTTGTTATGGTGCGCAATAGGACAATTACAAAACGCTGTGAATGTCTATGGGCGTATTGACAAATGGCGTCTACATTAATATGGTACCCATTATGGCATTTGCTAACTACTTACAGTGGGCGCATCAAGGATGATTAGGGCGATTCTCAAGCGAAAGCGACGAACTAAGGAAAGATTAGTGGACGGATGTGGCAAGGTACCAATCATGGAGTGTCGAACCAATGGTTAGCATGGCTGATTTGTTACGCTTATGAGTAAGAAAGGAAAGAAAGAGAGGACCAATGTTAAAATTTTAGAGCTCATTACATCAGAGTTCATGGACAATGTCCAAGAAATCTACAGCAAAAAAAATGTCCAAGAAATCTAAATAGGTATCTAATAATATCATAGAGAGCATGACCTAGAGCACAAAACCAAGATGGAGATAGCAAGATAGCAACAATAACAGAGTTGTTTAACATTTTAACCATGTGTAAGACAACATATGATTATGAAGATCGTCCAACGACATTGGTAGATGGTCTCCAAGAATGTAGGTCAGTGAGAGGCATAGCAAACATAGAGAGATTTTTATTTTTATTTTGCATTACTTAGTGTCCATGTTGTTGAATCAACTTGGCTATAGGATGAGCAATTATGAGTCATATTGATATTAGAACCAAGTTTGAGAGTGTGGTGCCTTGCTTGAAATCCTTGGTAACAAAGGCTGCTATTTGTTGATTTTCCCATTGGGGTTGTCATGTTATGATTATGGTTATGATTGATTTCTTCAGTGCTGTTTTTAGCATTTTAGTTAATTTTCCCATTTGGGTTTTTAGGGTAAAGGTCATGTTATGATTGTGGTTATGATTGATTTCTTCAGTGCTGTTTTTTGTTTTTAGCATTTCAGTTAGACTTTGGATGTTTTATACTATACACTTTTAGACACAATGAAATAGCAAACATAGAGAAAAATAGTTTTTGCATTACTTAAGATTGATGTCATTGAATCAACTTGGCTATTGGATGAGCGATTATGAAGCATATTGATATTAGAGCCAAGTTTGAACATATTATTGTATGAAGCTTTTGATAAAAATGCTTTGAAAGAATGACTCTGCTATACTATAGATTTAAATTAATCTTTAATTAATGATACTGGAGAAGGGGCATGTGGTAAACTTGTAGAACATTGGAGTGGATCAAGGAAAATCCTCAATGAGACAACCTGACGGGAAGGCCATTAGCGTCACCAAGAATGAGGCTAGCATCACTTGGTGAGCATGTGAGGACTCATGCCATCAAGAAGAGAGAGAAGAGTCTTCAAGTAGCGGGAGTCCAATAGAGCCATTTGCTATAATATATTGCCAATTTTTATTACATAATGGTTTTATAATATAAATTTAATAATTTATATTGTTATTATAATTAAAATGTTAGAGACTATAATTAAGTAAATGTGAATGATGAATATGATGGACTTGCTTAGTAAGAAGACCAAGTGATTAAAGATTACCATAACCATCATTAATAGTCATAAGAATAATATTCAATAATGTTAAATTTATGATAAACCCTAATAATAATAATAATAATTTAATACATAATTATGTGCAACTAGATGTAAAAACAGTTTATGAAATGGCATGGCAATTGATGTGAACTTGGGGTGCCATGTCATTTGTCATGTTTCAATGATACATGCACGCTAATGTGGCAATACTGGTGGAATCTTCAATAAGGTCTAAATTAACACCCCATACTTAGAAATTGATATTTTATATCATTGGAAAGCTCTTGATGAAATGGGATTCAAATTGGAAGAATGAAGCATAAATTTATGACCCCCACATCCTTAGGGTAACTTAGGAGGTTGAGTGTGTTCTAATGTGATATCAAAGTAGTGGTGCAACACAATGAGTAGATGTGCAAAAATAGACATCTTATTGTTAGAAATCATCAAGTGAGACTAACAAAGGATCAATTGTCTTTGCAAAGAAGATTGATAGTAGTAAAGTTTAGGGAAGCTTCACATATCAAAGCTATGGTTCAACAGAATGATTGAATGGGCCACAATAGATCATTGAGATTTTATTGTTAGAAATCCAAAAGTGAGATTGAGAGAGGATTTTCTAGCTCAACATAGAGATAGACATTAGTGAAGTTTAGGGAAGCTTCACATATTAAAGTAGTGGATCAACATGAGCCCTATGGTGCCAAAGATAGACCACAAAGATATAATTGCGAGAGTAATGGATCTAGTATTTAGTATGGATTAGAGGTAAATCACACAACAAAAGTTCAAGAGAAAGGAGTACATCATTGGGGTTGCGTGGCATGGGAAATAGGATTGTTGGGTACAACAAAAAGGCAATGCTACGAGTTTTGCAATATGTGTGATATATATCTATTAAGAGATTGAAAATAGACCATTGGATGCATTGAATGATGAAATTCAATAGAATGTTGATTGCCAAAGTTGTGAATTATACAATTAGGATGTTGAGTACATTACCCTTGAACATCTTAATGGAATAATAATTGCAGAAGGTAAAAAACAACTAATATCCTTGAATGAACAAAGAGATTTTGCAAGAAGGATGTTAAGGGTCATTTGTTTATTTTGTGTTATTTGGAATAAACGACTTATTGTTGTTTGGTGCCATATGGAAGGTGTAAGATCTCATGAGGCAAGGTGATATTGAATTTATTAAATGTACATGAATAGTGAGGAAAAAGGTATAGATAATGCACAAGCATGATAGTGTGCATGTTTGAATGCATAGGATGAATGCTTGTTTATGAATATTCACCTAAAGTGGGTAGGTAAACAATTGAAAAGATAGAATTAATACTAAATCAGGGAATTGAGATCATCTCAGGGGTTGTTGGCTATTGCAACTAGGAAAAGTTGCATGTTGATCTAGTCACATATGAATGGACTACAATAAAACTCTAAGAAGGCAGAGTTATGAAATGAAGATAACATCTTAGAATTCTAATATTATTGAGTTAGATTTCAATTATTGGCTATGTATTTGATTGGTATGCTAGATACTAATTCAACTTTGTGAAGTATCTTTGTTATGAAGAATGATGGGCTGGATGTAGGAGGAAATGACAAACCCAATTGGCAATAATTGCTCAAGGGAATGCAACAAAGTTGTTGTGAATTCCAGGCTATGCAAAGGAATTAGAAGGGGAAAAGCCCTTGACTTTTTTCCTTGTTGAGGTTTTATTAGGGATGTAGGAGTTATCTTTGATAATGTAGTAATAAGCTCCTTCCAATATATGTTGTGTACAACCAAAAACGATTGAATTAATAGTTGCAATAATTCTAAGATCATTTTAGGGTGTTGTTATAGATGCTATAATGAAAGGTCTTGATACATGAGTACTTGCAATTATTTCATTGATTGAAAGGATCAAATTGTGGATGGAATGGAAATGAATGTACGCCCATAAAGAAAGCTAGTACTAGTAACCCTATACAAGATCCAAACATTATGGGAAAGACCACATATTGTGCACTATTGTATTCGGATGAAATAATTTTGACATATAAGATTTTTTATTGGAATTATTATTGATCATATCTCACAAAACCTTTACGCATGTCATATAGGTAAGATGAAAGGTCTATCTAGAAAGGATATATTTTGGTTGTTGAGATGGAATGGAGAATATTAGTCTTAATAATTAAAATCGGGCCACCTATCAAACTGTGGTTCAAATCAGAACCAGGCCAAATTAGATTCAATATATTGAAATTGAAAAAGTACATAAAATAATTGATTTCTAATGAAAAATATATATTATTAAGATTTCAAACCATGATTCCAAACGATTAAAGACAAAATATGCAAGTTTTCTCATCTATCACCATGTAATGGTGCAAATATCAAAATGGGAAAAGTGTAAATAGTGCTACTAGTTTCATCATCAAATTCAAATTGAGCATGTTGTCAAGCAAAGTTAGAGAGATTCTTTGAAATCACTTGAAATGCTGCCCTAATCAGTGCATTGCACATCCATTCATTTCTAGCACAAATTTTGTATGCTTGAATTTCTAAATTAAACATAGTAATTTGTTGTATGCAACCCAAAATGGAGAGGGAATAAATTTAAATAACAATTGCTTCTTCAAAATCCTCATTTTGCCAACGTTATCTTCATGGGAATTAATCGTTACATACAAGCATAAAACCGAAATCCATCTTGTAGATTCAATTTCCACTGTTATAGTAAACTATGTCACAAAATCAACTTTGTTCTATGTCTTATGAAAATATAAACCATGAACTTAATTACATAGATATTAGTCCATACTAATTTCTAATGATGTTATGAAACTGGACATCCTTAACATGAAATATCTTAATTTTTCTACCATCCTTGCCCTAATGATGCTATGAAATTTCCAAACTTGACATCATTACCCTAAACTAGATTTTTCAAATGGTTCAATGTCTGAGGGTCACTGACTGACCAGTTTAACTAGTTACTCTTTCAAATCGACTGATTTTTAAAACTATGGAGTTCATATATGCCTTGAACTTTACTAAGCTAAATATTCTTGAAAGATGTTCTAGGTTTATAATATTGTTAACAAAAATAAAGAATTAATGCAGGATGAAGCTTTGGATGAATTCATGAAACTTCCCTCGAGAAACTAAATACAAAATTGTGTCAAGAAGGGTAGATTGAGGTGAATAACAATCATGATTGACTTGATTGGATTGATGAGAACAATGGGGTTGTAGACCCCATAATTGTAAACGATTCAATGGGGAGGTTGAGTCCCTTGGAATCCTTGGGCAATATCTAATTTAGCTTTCTTTGGGGTGAGAAAGATAGATTTTGTAAACAATTCAAGCACAATAATGCTGGTAATCATGAGGAAATAATGATTGAATTGTGATGCATATATGCTAGGGAAATACCTAATAATGGTTGTTGATTATAAACACACAGTAGCACATGCATTGTGATTGGTTTAATAGTTGACATTGTGATCTTGATTGTGCATAGGAAAAGATTCAAATTGTTCTCAATAATTTGATATTAAAGACCACCTCTTAGAAATGGGATTGAAGGCAACAAAAGTGCCTTTAACCATTGAAAAATTTGAGAACAATGAAAATAGGATGCTTGTCAAGATGGCTAAGGTAGGAGTCATGGACTCCCAAGACAATATGAGTTGGTAATGTGCCATTAATAGTAAGGATTACAACTATGCAAGCTTGAAATCTGACATGCCCAATAGCAACGGGTAATCTAAAGGAGTTGGGTCAAAATTCCTTTAGAATTAATAATATTAATTAATTAATTATATTAGATATTAAATGTCCATCCATAATGGTCCTCTTCTTATTTCCATATCTATTTAATTATTAACATTAAATCATTAACGTTCAATTGATAATTTCCTCTTTAATGGTCTTAATCCAATTCTTTATCTATTTATACTCGACTTGGCATTATTCGTACCATTTTCTAAGCTTTTTGTCGCTAAAGATGGGTGAAGTGTTCACTCGAAACATCAAACACCACAACGAAATAACACAGTGTTCCAAAAACTCCTATCATCAAATTTTATATCTTTAATGGCATGTTTTATAATTGAGTGTATAGTCCAGGCCCGGATGGGTTCAATGTAGACTTCTTCAAAGCCTGCTGGAAAACAGTCAAACAGGATATCCTTGAGGTGGTGGAAGACTCAAGAAGATCCAAGACGGTTCTGAAGGCTCTTAATGCCTCCTTCATAGCTTTGATCCCAAAACATGAAAAAGCCATGCCTCCGGATGGTTTCAGATCCATAGCTTTATGTAATGTGGTGTACAAAATTATTTCCAAAGTTATATCCAACAGACTCAAGCCCCTTTTACCAGCTCTCATTTTAGAGGAGAAAACTGGCTATGTGGAAGGAAGACAGATCCTCAATAACATCATCCAAGCTCACGAAGTGGTACACTCTCTCAAAAGCAACATGCAAGCTGGTATGATCATTCAGCTGGACCTAGTGAAAGCTTATGATAAGCTAAGTTGGTCTTATATAAGGAAAGTACTAAAAGCCTATGGCTTCGACCACAACTGGATAAGATGGGTCATGGCACTTGTTTCCACGACCAGTTTTTCCATCCTACTTAAGTATGTCCTAAGCCTAGGGTGTTTTGTCTAACAGTGGTTCTTTATTTGCTTTAATCAACTCTGAATCTCCAAAAATAGAAATTGACTGGACTCCCATTTGTTTTGTTGTTTGCAGAGCAATGATCAAGGATTCATATTCTGCCACATTATTTTTTTCCTCGAACTCCAATTTAAAAGAAAAAGGGAACATATTACCTCCAGGTGCAATTAGAAGGAAACCAACACCTGTTCCTTCTTTAGAATAGGCTCCATCAAAGAAGCACTTCCACACCCCTTCTGTTTGCAGCTCTGTATTTACACTGGCTGAAGTAAGTTGCCTCTGGTTATCTTTAGCCAACTCTGCATTGTCATGCAACACGAAGCAAGAAAAGTCATCTTTCTCTTGGATATATACAGGTGAATTACTTGCTCCGTTCTTTGTGATTGTCTTTACAAATCTTGTTTCTCTGTACAACCTCCTTTCTTCTCCACCAAAAATTGGTATGACAGCATAAGTAAAATCTAGCTTCAAAACACCACCCAATTTAGCCCCCCATGACCTAGATAGCAACATTCCAAACCTAGCAGGGATATCTGCTACCACTACATCCATTACCAAGCTTCTAGCTAGGATCTGGGCTAGTGACACCACCATATCTTTAATGACCCCCAGACACTTGACTTTATTTGAATCAAAAGAATACAAGTCTCTGTAAGGTTTAGTAACTTGTAGGTTTAGTTGTTTCATCATTGATAATGGCATAAGGTTATGTGAAGCTCCTCAATCAAACATACAATTATGCAAGAGGAAATCATGAATCAATAAAGAAATGTAAAAAAGAGGTGTTGAAGAATCTACCTCCTCCACATGTAGACCAAAATCCACTACTGGTTTATCTTCTTGCAGATTCACAGTGTCATTTACATTCACATTCTCTCTTAGATTGATAAACTCAGCAACTCTCTCTGATAAACTAGTGTTTTGACCAATTCTGTGAGGGGCACTTGAATTATGATTTTTTCTAATTCTTTAGTAAGACTAAACACATGAACCTATTTAGTATTCCTTTCATTTTCATCTTCACTTCTCTTCATCGCTAAAACCTCTTGTGGAATGGAAACAAGTTTTTCTAAAGGATTTTTTTCACTTCTATCTTGAGAAGACTCACCTTGAAGTATTTGAGTCTTGCTATTTGTATTCTGCTATTGCTTTCCTTTATTCAATTGTTTTGTAGGCTGTGGTTCTTGTGGAGTCGCCTTCTGTAAGGGAGCTAGAACTTGCTGCTCACCTTCATTTTCTTGACTTCTAGATCTTTTCCTTGATCTCAAGTCATATTTCTTATGTAATTCTGCCTGCATAAAATCATAAAACTGCTTCCAATACTCATCAATTTCGTTCTCATCATAAATGGCATCTGTTTTAGCATATTCATATTCTTCTCCCTCAACACCTAGTTTATCTTCATCTACTGCATACAATGTGGAAATTTGATCATCATGGTCCCTGGAATGCTCTGGTACTTCATCAGGATCTCCCTCTAAATACAGTGGTGCTTGAACCCGATCTTGGTCTTTTCTCCTTCTGCAAAATTTGCAGAGGTTGTCTTCCATATTGAGGATTAAAGTTTCTGCTCTGTTGTGCTTGCCTCTGAGAATTCTTACTCTCCAATTCTAATTTAATCAATTTATTTGACAAATTTTTAATTACATTACTCATATCCTCTAATGTTTGACTTTGAGAGGATTCCACTTTAGCCTTTCCCTTATCTTGGATAAGTTGTGTCTTTGGTGTTTTACCTGCAACCACCAGATTTGCTTCTATTTCTAAGGCATTAGTTTGGATTTGATCAAGGGTTGTGGATCTTCTCTCCCTCAATGTGAATCCAAAATCTGACTCAAAAGCCCCTGCAAAAGTTATTTTTGCACCAGCAGGAGGGGGCTTAATCTCCACTGGAAGACTATTGTACAATTTATTAACTCTTCTGATGGATTCAAAAAAACTTTCATCATATTTGTTCTTAGTAGCATTAAACTCTGTGAGTGAATACCCATGGTCTCTTTTCTCTCCCCATCTTTGGGTGAACAAGCACTCCATCTCTTCCCATGTAGGAATAGAGTTATTAGGAATCCCTTTAAACCATTTTCTTGCTTCTCCATCCAAGGATTGCACAAAAAGCCTTAAAATAACATCCATATGTTCAACATTTAGATTTTCTGCAAAATTACAAAATACTGCTATATGATTCTCCGCTGTTTGTTCATCCTCCCATGTGAAACGAGGAAGAATCTTCAAGTATTCTTGTGGCATTTGATTCAAATGTTGTGGCAATTGAATAGGTGCATACCTATTCATCAAGAATGCAGGTGCTGCCATGTTTTCTCCTGAACTTACTGAACCTTGAGTACTAGCAGATGTAGAACCTGACTGAGGAGTAAATGGAGTATGAAAAGGTGGCAAGGTAGTTATAGGTTCAGGTTGAATAACTATAGCAGATACTGAGAAAGAAACAGACTCTAAAGATTGTTCTTGATAGTTGGGTTCTTGAAATGAAGTAGATGTAAAAGGTGACTCTTGGTCAATAAAAGGTGAATTTTTGGATGAAAGATGTGTTGAACTGCTGCCTCGTGCAGACAGTGTAGGACTTGGTGTAAATGGAGTTTTTGGCCTTCCAACCCTCTTGGAAACTAGCCTCTCAGGTCTGAAAGGGCTTGAACTTTTTGCTGTGAGGTATCTGACCTTGTATGGGGCCTCTTTGGAGCCAGAGTTATTGCTTTCTATTCAATACAACCAAATATTTCCTCCTCACTGAACAACCAGAGGAAAATATTAAAAACCCAGGGAATAGTGTTTCTTGACTTCTCTCCCCGGCAACGGCGCCAATTAATGTTGTCCCTTAAGAAACCAATTTCCTGGCTGTGTAGAAATTGTGCTTAAGACATTAATGTTTATTGTTTATGTCACTTAGTTGTATGTTGTATTCTCAAATGAAGGACCTGAAAGACCTGGTTTTAAACCCTAAATACTTAGGTGACATGAAAGTCTCAGAATGCCATTTGATTGCTGAATATAAATGCTGAATGAAGAATGCTTAGAGAAGTCAGAGACAATATGTTGTTTTACGCAAAAACTATTATTTGTGACACTTAGGGAACTTAAAGACAATATGATGTTTTACACAGAAACTATTATCTGTAACTTAGAAGAATTGCAGAGGTAGGAACTTCAAGTATAAGAGCGCTCTTTTAAGGAAATTTAACTTCATTCACATAAGCAAACAAAGACCTGCAACTTCATTACCATACTTAAAGGAAAGAAGACATATGATGACACATAACAGAGAAGTTACGAAATCATACCCAACAATGTGTGGAAAATTTTTTATTCTTTCATTAATCAATAGTTTTATCAAGAATACAGTGGCCTAGTCTCCAGGTTCTTCAAAATTCCCCCCCTTTTTCTACAATTTTGCCTCTTTTTATACATCATATGACAGTTGATAATCACCAAAACTGTCAAACTGCTTAACTATCTCCTAACTATGTAAAGTAAAAGTCATTACAGAATATTACATTAGAGGGTAAAAGACACCTCATTCTCAAGAAAACAAAACAAAAAGAAGTAACAGAAATTAGAAAATTGATGATGGTTGATCGTTGTTCAAGTCTGTGGCTTGACTGCTAATGAAGTCTCTCTGTAGATGTTCTGATAATAGTTAAATTGTTTTAACACAACAAACTTCATCTTTACAAAACTCTGTGCGTAAACTTGGGCCCACGTATGTATCAGAAATGTTCTGATTGGCTAAAACATAAAGAAACCCTTATGGCCCACATATATATCGAGAGTGCTCCGATTGGCGGAAACACAAAGAAACCCAACCAATCACCGTTCCTTTGGAATTTTGGTCATCCGCCTCTATTTCTAGTTATTCTGCTAAAACAACGGAATTGGTTGATTCACGCAGAATATGGCTTACCATGGAACTAAAAAGAATTTAGACTCTGGTTCATAAACTTATCGTGTCCACCTTTTCCACAGACCTTTTCCTTCCCCAAGGACTCGATATGGAAACAAAATTGTAATTTAAAGATTTCTCAGGTCCGAAATTTATAATAAATTTCGTGCACTTTTCGACATGATATCCGTCGGATCTCGTCGCTTCTTGATGAGCGGTTGTGATTAATCCAAACTTCAATGGATTAAATCACATTCTATAAGCCATCGCGTCCATTTTTTGAATTAAACATCGTCCATGTTAACCACGCGACTACCGTCGGATCTGCATTCTTCAAGCGAACGACCCTGATCAACTGAGGTTTTAACTCCATTTTATAATTTCTCACGTCCGATTTAGAATTAACCCTCGTGCTTGTTAACCACGCAACCACCGTCGGATCTGTTGCCTATCGATCAGACGGCTCAGACCTTCTGCCGAGTTTCTCACATTCAAAAGCCATCAGTAAAATAAAACAACTCATTTCTTTTAAATTTCCACATTTTCTCTTATTTCCATTATAACATAATATTTGATTTTTTTCCTTTTTGCGATAAAACTGAAAATAAAATTATAAGGACAATAGATGCTACAACATAATCCATGGAGATGGATTCCCATGGTCAACTAGGAGTAGGTAGAAGAGTATATATGCCTTGCTTCTTGATGGTTGATTTGGCAATGGCGCAGGCAATGTAAGATTTAATGTACCTCGCAACATCTTGACGAAGGTTCAACCAATAAAAATACTTTTGCAGTACTGCCACTATTTTCTCTACTCCAAAATGTCCAATGACCAAACTATAGTGCGCCTCCCAAATCATCTTGGCATGCTCGCTTGAAGGAACATAGATGTGTCCCATGTGGCATAACAATACATCTTGGAGGTGAAAATTTTGAACTTGCTTACCTTCCAGGAGTGTCTAGTATGTGCTGCCAAATTCTAGATCACTCTCGTAAAGATGCGACCACCCCGACGACTCATGCCCACAAGAGTCGAGGACAATGATCAGCACCATGACTGGTGGTCGGATGAGGCAGTCTGCAACATTATTGGAGCTTCCTTTCTTGTACTTAATGTTCAAATGTAATTTTTGCAGGTATGTGGACCATTTCTGATGGCGATCATTTTGAAACTTTCCTTGTATCTGTATGAACTGCAGGGGTTGGTGGTCTGTGTGGATGACCGTTTCCTTCCCCATAATTTAATGCTTCCATTGAAAACAAGTCTGCGTAATGGAATACACTTCTTTAACATAAGTGGGATACTTTCAAATTATGTCTGAAAGTGTCTCACTGTGGTAAGCCATTGATACCTAGTTGAGTAAGAACTGCACCAATAGCATAGTCGGAAGCGTCTGTCTCAATCTCAAATGGTTGTTGCAGGTCTGGTAATGTGAGCACTGGTGTAGAGAAGATGCGATGCTTCAACTCAGAAAATTCCTTTTTGTTGGGTTTCAGACCAAAAAAACTTTGCTTTATCTCCGTCCTTGGTGACTTGACTTAAAGGCCAAGTGATATGAGAGAACCCCAACACGAACCTATGGTAGAAATCGACAAGACCCAGAAAGTTGTGGAGCTCTGTTAGAGTGGTTGGGGTTGGCCAATCCCGAATGACCTTTATCTTGGTTGGGTCCACATGCACACCCTTCTCATCAATGATGTACCCCAGATATTGAACATGGGTAATGCGAAAGTGCATTTCTCCAATTTGGCACACAGCTTGTGTTGTCGTAGGGTTTGAAGGACCTGTCAAATATAGCGGAGGTGCTCTTCCCAACCCTGGTTTCAAAATCAAGATGTCATCCAAGATGGTTTCATTGTCGAAGGGTTGCAAGATGTCATCCATCAATCTCATGAAAGTTGCGGAGGCATTTGTCAACCCGAAAGGCATGGCCAACCATTCGAAAATGCCCTCCTTGGATTTGAAGGCAATCTTCCATACATCGGAGGTTTCTATAAGCACCTGGGGATAACCAGACTTCAAATCTGTAGAAAATGTTGTAGATTCACAAGCTCATGCAATTTACTAAAGCACGGGACAAGAATATACTTCTAGTTTCAATCAACGGAAGCCAATAGATTGATGAAAACAATATGAACAAGAAGAAGATAAATGAATGGCACATAACACAATAAGTATTCGGGGAACGCCTTAGTTTCAAACCCACACTATCTTTATTGCATTAAATTATAAATCCGAGATGATAATACAATGCTTGTTCTCACAAGAACAATCCCAACACTCACTATGATCAATCT
Organism: Pinus tabuliformis; assembly: GCA_031772625.1. Classification (NCBI taxonomy): domain Eukaryota; kingdom Viridiplantae; phylum Streptophyta; class Pinopsida; order Pinales; family Pinaceae; genus Pinus; species Pinus tabuliformis. The sequence continues at coordinate 2,031,305,241 of CM062818.1, read as the reverse complement.
CCCTGCTCACAAGCAAGCTCAAGCCAATCTCTAGACTCTTTTGCTGCTCTCCAAGCCCCTGGTTCCTTACACAATTCCTATGAGAATTAACCCATATTTAATGTGGGAAATCCTTCCTCAAAATTGCGCAATCCATTAGGTCCTCTTCTTGATTGCATGCATGATATTTACAACTCAGTAAATAATACAATTGATAATACATTGTCCCTGCACTCTAGTCTCAATTGGGTCTTTCTCAGAATCGACATGCATGAGTTTCTCATGAGGGAATCTTCAGTTAACTAGAATGACACTTGTGGATGCACTAGTGCACCAACTGACTATTAACTCTATTAGTTCCACAAACAGTTTGGAACTAATCTAACTAAACATAACTTAGTAAACTGAGTAATCTAAATACAACTCATAAATAAACTCATCCAAGACCCCTAAAACTTAGGGAGAACATATACATGACTTCTAAAATACTTCCAACTCGAAATTCCTAAGTTAACTAAGTCAACTTAACTTTATTAACTATTACAAGTTGCTATGAGAAAATCATTACAATTTTAATTCACAATTTAATTCAAGGACAAATTAAATTGGAATTTCTAGATTCTATTTTTAACATTTCTTGTTGCTAGTTTCAACACTCCCTCTCAACAAGACAGGAACTCAACTCGATCCTGATCATGAACTTTTGGTATGTTCTACATGCAACACTTCTATCTAGTGTTGTTTCTCCAGCAACACCAGAAACAAAAACAAAAAAAAACGTCCGACTTGAATCAATATGATGCATCTGTCATCAAAGTCTCTGACTGCTATTTCCTCTGTTGACTCAAAACTTTGTGCTTCTGTTGACTCTGCCTTTCTACACTGTTGTTAACCATTCTCTGCGCTCTTTAGTATCTGACTTCTCTAGCCTTTTTCACTATGATCTTTGCCTGCATCAATCGCCACTGATTCCTCCCGCTACTATGTACTTTTGGGCTCCCATAGCAAGGTACGATCCATAAGATAAAACCTCTCAACGGACCCTTCCCAATTTCAACCCTCTTGGGACTAGCACTTCACATCGCCCCACCTCACACCTGGAGGTATGGCTGCATGTGCTCCCTCTGCCAACTTCTCTCAAAATTTCCCCCTATTGGAGGTCTCTGCATGAGTGGATGCTTCCACTTTGTCTCCTTTCAACTTCTCTAGTTGTGGCTGCTCCACAAATTCCTTAAGCTGCTTCATAGGCTTCTTCTGGGCCTGCATGTTGAGAGGTAATTTACTCTCCCTCTCAACCACCAAGTCTCTAACCTTTGCCTTGCTCCTCAAAGCTTTGCATGCATCTTGTACCTTAAGAGCATATATGTTCTTGACCCGTGCACCGATTTGTTCCACTTGTCCTGTGGCAATGTGTCTAAGGAAAGCTTTTCCCTCACTAAAAATCACATCATAGCCACGGTCTTCCAATACCGCGACTGAAACAAGATTATTCTTTAGTCCTAGAACATACATCACATATGTGATCCTGAGAGGGGAGCCAAACTCCCTCTGAAAGGTAACCATATCGATCCTGGTGGCTCTATACCTCTTGTCATCTCCAAACTCTATGCTCTGCTTGAGGTCTTTCTCCTCAAAATCACTAAAGAGATCTTTGTTCCCCATCATATGGAATAAGGCACCGCTATCAAGATACCACACGCCTCCCATGACAGTGTTGGTCATGCATGAAATGAGAGTGAAATCAAGTTCAAATTATGAAGTTAGAGCTTCACCTGCTGCAACCACTGTAGGCTCCTTCTTTCTTGTTTTCTTTTGTGGGAAGTTCTTGGCATAGTGCTCATGCTCGTGACAGTGAAAACACTTGAATTTCGTCAAGTCCATCTTTCCACCATCCTCACCTTGGGACTTCTTTCCCTTGGCCTTCTTTTCCTTAGTCGCTAAGGCAAAATCCTCTTCCACTTCCTTCGAAGAGGTCCCATCTCTGGCATTCCGTCGAAACTCCTCTTCTACCAAATCCGACCACAATCGTTCCCAATCTAACAGCTTCTCCCTCCCATTGACATAGTCCTGATAACTATGCCAACTCTTGGGAAGTCCTAGAAGAGCTAGGCTCACCATATAATCCTTGACAACACTAATTCCAACACTTCCAAGCTCATCTCTACAACGAGTGAACTTGGTCAAGTAATTTTGGATCAAGTCGCCTGCCCTCATCTTGATTTTTCGAAGTTTATCTTTCAGTTCCAACTTCCTATGGTCACTGTCGTTCTAGAAAAGGTTTGTCAATGCTTTCCACATAGCATACGAAGTCTCCTTCCCATGAAGACTCAAGAAAATGTGGTCTCGAACTCCCTCAATGATTATCCCCCTTTCCCTTGCCACACGCTTCTTCTATTCGGCCAGATCTTTTGCATCTGATGTTGGTGGCTTAGGAATGTATCGATCAATGAATTCCTTCAAGCCATTATCCTCCAACATGACCTCCATCCTATCCTTTCGGGTTATATAATTCGAGTTTCCATCCAAGGCATACTCGAGTCGTAAACCGTAGAACGCCATCTACCGATCCTGAAGTATGTAATGCAAATTCGAATTTCACATATAACCCTAAACTCAAAAACTTAGAAATCTCCTCTAGTATATTGAATTAAGCTCCGATACCATGTAGAAAATCCTGTAGATTCACAAGCTCATGCAATTTGCTAAAGAACAAGACGAGAATCTACTTCTACTTTCAACTAGCGAAAGCCAATAGATCGATGAAAACAATATGAACAATAAGAAGATAAATCAATGGCACATAACACAATAAGTATCCGAGGAAAGCCTTAGTTGAAAACCACCACTATCTGTATTGCATTAAATCAGAAATCCAAGATGATAATACAATGCTTGTTCTCACAAGAACAATCCCAGCACTCAGTATGATCAATCTCCCTACTCAAAAGAAAGCTCAAGCCAATATTTAGCCTCCTCTATTGCTCTCCAAGCCCCTGATTCCTTACACCATTCCTATGAGAATTAACCCATATTTAATGTGGGAAATCCTTCCTGAAAACTACACAATCCATTATTGATCCAAGATTTTTTTGCTATGGATGCGTTATTAAATTACATATAACAAAGCACTTAAAAACTGTGGAATATAAGCATATAAAAAGAAGATAAAAGAGATAATCACGCATGAGATCAAGACATAGATAATTGATTATGGAGTTCATCCAATTTGGACTACATCTTCGGGCCCTGCTCAATAGTGGGGAGGCCTTCATTCATTAAATGTCATGAAAAGAGAAGAAGTATAAGAAAATTTTACATAAACACCCTTATACCTCCAATCTGGAATATATATATGACAAATGGAGAGGCCAACTCTAGAAACAGATAGCACCGCTGACTTTGTAGCGAAAAACTGTGCAGAATCGCCTATCCAAACGCCCAATTCTGATAAAAGGGCTTTTTGCACCTTCTCAGAACCTTCTGATTTCTGAGTAAGGTTCCGGCCACCTGCCAGGATCAGGTGCCATTGCTCTTCTTTGTAAATATACGCTACTCTCTGCTGCTCCACCTCCTCTCACTTTGCGGATAGCCCACTTTAGATTATGGTGGGCAGGATCCTTAACAATCCGGGCAGTTTTAACAAAATGACAAGTTTAGTAGGTTGTTTCAACAATCGGCATGTTAGTCTGAAGACAACTCGTGGGTGTTTGCATTCTTAACATATAAAATGCATTGGAAAACAGTTCCTACATACTATTTTCTACTTAACTCCTTAACCGCACATTAATCCTTAAACCGACGGTTTTAACATAGAGAATTAACGCTTTAATCCTTAAATTGGAAGATAGACCTTTATCCTTGGCGATAAGCGATCTGTGATAAAGGTGGACCCGACGACCTATCAACTACAATACATAATCTATCGGATCCGATAAAACATCACAAAATCGTAATTGATCAGAGCCAGGGGTAATACTATATATATGAGACTCTGCACTCAGTGATGTGCAATGTGCAATAAAAGGCAGACTCGTCAAAACTTATTAACTGAAACCCATAACTTTTCGGATCTGAGAAAAGACTTCACAAATCGCAATCGGCCACATTTCACACATTGGTGCATAGACCCTATACCTGAGCGATGACCAATTAGCAAGAAAGGTGGACCCGTTGGAACTATTAAACTGCAGTGTATAACTGTGTCGCGTCTGCAGGCCTTTTAGTGTATTGCAGTTGGCAGGGCCGAGGGTGATTCTCCATAACGGGTCGATGCACAGTGTGAACTAACAGACTTGACGGGTTTAAAAACCACAACCTATAACTGTATCACATCCGGGATTCATCAACATATCACAATCAGCGGAGTCGGGGATAATACAGATAACGGGGCGTTGTTCCTTGCGATGTGTGATATGCGATTATCGCATCACACCCTTTCATGCTTGGGGTTGATTTGTAAGCACCAACCTGCCTTCGACCTGCGATTGCGATATCGCAATCGCAACCCGGTATGCTAGGGGCCGATTCTTTAACCGTGGACTTTTGACTTCTGTGATCAGTGAACTGTCCTTCTGTGCACCCCAACCTTGCGAATCGAGGTCTTTTCTCAACTTCCAATGGTTGATTTATGCCTTGGCCATTAACACCAAGTCCTTCTTCGTCCTTGTACATCATCTTGGTAAGGAGTCTCATGTTTGTCCCTATAATGGGTACCTTCACATTTCCAACAGAAATTATACCATGTGAAGATGAAACTAAAGAGAATCAACATCTTTTAGCTCCACTATCACTTTGGAAATAACTGATGAGGGCTTTTCATCATCTGTTGTTGATGGTTCGGTGGTTGTTTTGGCGCATTCCCCAACCTCCTTCATGACATACCCAATTCCTGCATGTCGGGGTAATTCCTCTACTTGGATGGAGTTTATGATGCCCTAGTCATTAATGTCGAGGCCCTTCCCCTGATACCCCATTCTCTTTAACATATTGGACCTGATTCCTGTAGTATGGTTTTCAATGTTATGTAACCAGCTCACAAAATATAAGAAAATATAGATCAATGGCTTCAAAATCAGCCTCTTCGAGGGGGCAACCTCCTTTACATTACATAAATGAACAATTCTTGGATGATACAAATGATAAAACCTCATTTCTATATATAGGAGTCTAAGGGGTCACAATATAATCAAAGTCGACATAACCATAATAATATAAGGGCACAACAATGAAAATAGTGGGATTCTATGGGGCACAATAATAACAATATGGGGACAATAGGGGCATAACAATAACAATAAGGGTTACAATGACAATAGTAATGGGGGAATCACTAGTATTATAGGGACCTAACATGCCCCTCTCCTTCAAAAAAGTGTTGTCCTCAACGCTTGAGTAGTTTTGGATGCTTCTGTATAAAATTTTCATCCTCCCATGTGGAATCTTCAGCGGGTAAGTTTTTCCACTTGATGAGATACTCTGAAATTGATCGATTTCGTAGCTGTCAAGTTCTTGTTTCTGTGACTGCTTCAAGTTCCAATATGATTTTTACTTCCTCATCAAGTTTTGGCAATATTGTTTGAACTAGGAGCTTCTCAGCTACAACCTTCTTTAAGCATGAAACATGGAAAACTGGGGCACTTGGGAAGCTGCAAGAAGCTCCAATTTGTATGCCATAGTACCAATATTTTGCAACACCTTGTATGGACCATAGTACTTTGGTGATAATTTATTATCCTTCTTAGCTTGCTTGAGGGACATTTGTTTATATGGTTGTAGCCGTAGGAATACCCAGTCACCTACATCAAAAATTCTTTCGCTATGATGTTGATTTGCCTATTGTTTCATTCTATTCTGCAGAAAAGTGAGGTTATCCTTTAAGAGTTGGAGAACTTGTTGTTGATGCTTGATGTGATCTTACACTGCTTGAACCTTAGAATTTTCTCTTAAATATGATGTGATGGATGGTGGATGATATCCATAAAGTGCCATAAATGGGGTCATTTTTGCTGCAGTATGGAAGGAAGTGTTATACCACCATTCAGCCAGAGGCAACCATTTGACCCATTGTGTATGTTTATCAGATACAAAACAATACATATATCATTCCAAACATTTGTTTACTATCTCAGTTTGCCCATCACATTGATGATGATAAGATGATCTATGAGCTAATTGAGTACCAAGACAAGAAAATAATTTTGTCCAAAAATTTCCAATGAAAATGGGATCTCTGTTGCTTACAATAATCTTTAGGTTTCCATGCAGCTTTTGAATTGTTTCCATAAATGCAGTAGAAATTGTACTGGCTTTAAATGGATGAGATAATGCACAAAAGTGTGCATACTTGGTAAATATGTCAACTACCACCATGATTACACTCTTTCCTTTGGACTTGGGTAAACCTGTGATAAAATCCATTGAAACCTCCTCCCAACGTTGGCTTGGAATGGATAAATGTTGTAATAGACATGGGGTCTTAATAGTTTCAACTTTATTTTCTTGGAAAACCAAACATTCCGCAACAAAATTTTGAATATCTGATTTAAGGCCATCCCAAAAAATTTCCTTCTTAACCCTGTGGTAAGTTTTTAAAAACCCTGAGTGCCCTCCTAAGGAAGAGGTGTGCAATTCCATAAGAATCTTTTGTTTGAGTTGGGAATTCTTACATAGCTATAAGTGATATTTGTACCATAACGAATCATTTTTCCAGTTAAATGTATCAGATGTACTAGGATATTGTTGTTAGTTTTGAATGAGTGCCCACACTTCTTTGTTATTCTTCCATTCATCCCTTGCTTCGTTTATCCAATCTGGTTGGTTAATAGAAATGGCACAAATCAATGCTTCAACATCTTCATCCTTTCTTGAGAGTGCATCTGCCACAACAATTTGCTTCCCTTTTTTGTAGATGATTTCAAAGTCACAATCCTACATCTTTGTGACCCATTTTTGCTTCTCTTCTGAAGATAATCTTTGTTCTAAAAAGTATTTAAGACTATGATGATCCGTTTTTACCTTGAAGTGTCTTCCCATTAGGTAGAGTCACCATTTCTTAGTTCATGTAGTATTTCCAACATTTCCTTCTCATAAATAGCTTTGTGTAAATACTTTCCTTTGATTGGACGAATTTCCAAAGCAATGGGTCTTTCATTAAAACAACACCAATTCCATTTCCTGAGGCATCACATTCCACAATAAAGGTTTTTGTGAAGTCTGACGTAGCTAAGACCAGTGCCTAGCACATTGCCTCCTTAATATGTTCAAAGGCCTTCGTTGCTTCTAGAGTCCATGAAAATTCATCTTTCTTCAATAATTTTCTTAGAGGTGCTGCTATTCTCCCATAAGTATTAAAAAACTTGCGATAATACCCTGTCAACCCGAGAAATCCTCGCAGATGCTTTATGGATGTGGGGTTTTTCCATTCCTTGCTAGCTTTAATTTTTCTAGGGTCTACCTTAACACCTTCAAGAGATATAATATGCCCCAGATATACCACCTCTTGTACTCCAAAGAAACATTTGGAGCTTTTTTCATATAATTGTTTCTCCTCCCATACATTGAGCACCCTATCAACATGTTGAACATGATCCTTCCAAGAATTGTTGTAGATTAGTATATCAACAAAAAATACTAACACAAATTTTCTAGGGAAGAGTTTGAAAATGGAATTCATCAAACCTTGTGTTGTCACTCAGGTTGTTCCCCAAAAGTTGTAAGAAAAGGGAATACGGCCGAGGTAACCACATACCAATCTTTTAGATGCAGGTTCTAGCCAATCTGCATCCAGAGAGGGCTCTCTCTTTATGATTTAGCTTTGTTTTTGAGGTATACGAGGCTAGTTATGAAGTACAAGGGTTTGTTTGATTTTTGGATGGTGATATTCGGTAGAACAGGGGTGTAAATCTGAGAATTTCAGTCCATTGGGCTAATGGAGTCCATGAGGATGAACTGCTGGATATGGTTTCTTTGACAGAGGGGGTACTACAGAGCAAGGTAATCAATCATGGAACAATTTGTAAGCTGGAATCAGATGGCATGGGGTCAGTGGGTGAAGGGCAATTAAGAATCCTTCATCATGCTGACAGAGGGAATGTTAATGATTATTGCCAGGGAGCAGTTAAGAATTCCCTAGCTAATATTAAAGATGCAAGAACCAGGGGAAGAATTCCTGCTTATGCTAATTCTGAAGAAAACATTAATAATAACAGAGATTGAACTCAGAGTGCTTGCAAACAAATTCTGAGCTATTCTTTTTCCCTATCATTCAGATCATGAAACATATATGATATAGTAAACACATAAATTGAAAACACAAGTAAGAGAGACTTATTGATCCACAAAATGATTCATGAATTCTGTAACATAGTCCTCTGCCATCAATTCCACATCCAGAGAGTTTAGCAACAACACATTCCAACAGCTTTTTTATTCAAAAGATTTTCAGAGTTATAGCGCAGTTCCAGAAATGTATCACCAACCCCTAATACTTCGCTTGGGGAGGTATTTGTACAAAAATGTTTTACAAAAAATCTCAAAGAGATAATATCTAGTAATAACTTCTTCTACCTACTTTATAGGAGAAGTAAATGATCTTGAAAATAGTGAGAAATAAATGAAGAAGTAAATGTTGTTGCGCTAGCTGCTCAATTGGTAAGATATGTTGACTATAAGCTCGGTGAGTCTGCTGGTGGCTGCTTCCACTGATATTCCGCACTGCTGGCTTAGCTTTCTCGGGCGTATCTATTTTTGATTTGATAGACTGTCGCCCCGCAAGACTCTCATCCGTTCTTTTTCTCTGCTTTATGATATTTGTTGTATCCTGGGAAAAACAAAAGTTTGAAACCCACCTACAGGATTTCCAACATGCTTTGCCACCACTGCTCTTCTGGTAACTAATGTCTTAGCAGCTTTCTCAAAGTCTTATCGGCGTCTGTGTACCTGTAGAAGTTAGGCTGGACTGTAAAAAGATGTTTCACTTCATACTCAATATAGAAGAATTTTTCTAAGTTGTGGTAGAGAGTTTGGCCAGATGGAAGGGCTTTCTCTGCTGAAGTACTTGATGATGCATTTAGTTGATCAGTAGCATGTTTATTCAACCTATGCTGGTACTCAGCTTGTCTCAATAGGCGTTCATTGTTTCCCACCAGACTTGGCAAGCCCCTTTCATGCAAAACTACAAATCTTTCTATAAAAGAGTCTATCTCCACCTGCATATCCTGGCTCTTCCTCTACAAAGTCTGCATCAGGGTTCTCATGGTCAGAACTCTTTTGATTGTTAGAATGGTGGCTGTCCTGTCTCTGATGTTCAGTGCTGCTAGTTCTTCGCCGGTTTTAGTATTCAAAAAATTTATTAACCTGTTGGCCTGTTCGGGCATATGTCCCAATAAATTTCTGGCCCTTTGAATTTCCACCTGGGCTGCTGCTATCAAGTCAATTTACTCATATATAATTTGAATATATCTCTACACATTACTAATGGATTCACTGATGTTAGCCCACAAAATGCCCTTAATTTCTCCTAGAGGCTTATCTAAAGAGAGGTCATTTTCCAATGTTTTCACTTTGTTCTCTAATGCCTTCACCTCTCTTGTCTTTTTTGCCACAGTTATTTTATATTTGTCATAACTTACTTTTAACTTTGTCAATTTCTCTTTGGCCTCTTTTAATTCTGATACTTGGAGTTTTAAATCCTCCATAGCCTTTATCAACTCCTTAGTGGTCATGGTAGTGCTGCTGCTTGCTGCTGAAGTACCTGTTGTTGATGCTGGGTCAGTGGGAGGCACTGCTGTTGTAAATGTAGGAGGAGCAATTGTGACTCTTAGAGTTATTTTAGATGGCTGGGAGGTCGACACTCCCTGATTTTCTTGTAATGATTTCTCCAACTCCTGCTCTGTCTTACTTAATCTTTGATTCATTCTCATCAGCAAGTCCATCATGTCCTCCTCTAGTTTTTGCTGCACAACCTCTGTAGTTTGTGGGTGCATAGTAATAGGCAGCTTCAATTGTTTCCTGAGGGCAGCAATGTCCTCCTTCTTCTTCATCAATGCTTTTATTCCTTTGGCATCCTTGGGATCATGTCCCAGCTCAATGATAATATCTTCCAAGGACTTTATCCTGGTGTCCTTGGCTAAAGAAGATGCCTTTTCCAGATCCAGTTGGGCAGATGTGTTGTTTAATGAGTTCTGCAATTTGTGAGCTAACATTGCCTTATCTGCCAATGTAGAGTAGACCATCTCCCCAGTTTTCTTATGCAGCTCAATCTGGTCCATAGGATGAATGTCTTTGGCAAGGACCTCCAGATTTTTCCTGATGTAGTCAGTTGCTGACTGTGGCTGCTGCACTTTAGGCTTAAAGTGGCTCAAGATCATTTTTCCTTCTTTAATGTCATATGCAGACATTAACCTTTGCTAGTTGGCGGGGGTCATCTTGAGAAATTGGTCATAAAATTGCAGCCTCAATGGATCATTTCTAGCCTTAATCTCTATGAATGTTCTTTTGACATCTGAGGCCTGCTTGCTTGATGGTCTTGTGGATGAAACTTCCACACTATGCTTCCTTTCTAGGTCCTGCCTATGAGAGCTGGTGGATGTTTCTACCACTGGGGATGTCTGTGGGCTAGTTTCCCTCTCACCTCTTGGAATTTCCATGGTTTCGTCAATAATTTCATCTTCAGGTAGAGGATTTATTATTTGCCTTTTTGCCCCTGGTTGCTCTGCTAGTCCACTTACAGGTGTGGTCTCTTCTCTGTCCCGTTTCCTGCCCTTTTCTTCATTTAAAGGAATCTGTAATGTTGGTATCTCTGGTGCTTTGGTCTGGGCAGGAGGAATTTTCCCTTGGCCCTGTTCCTTTGATGATGTTGGCTGATCTGTCATTATGTGTTGCTCTGCATCCAACACTTCTTTGCCTTTAGATGTCCCTGTAGTTGGTGTAGTGCTTTCTTGGGCAGGTTGCTGTGAAGTTCCAACAGATGATGTACCCACTCCGGTTTGCTGAGGCAGTTTGAAAGACACCTGTCCAAAAGAGTCCAGGTCAAGAGTATTTTCTAGATTTTTCATAGCTTGTTCCATTTTTTCTTCCTCAGTAAGCTCTTCTATCAATGTGCCCTCTACCCACTCATCCTGATTAGAAAATTGCTCTATTTCAGGGATCCTACAATGTTTGTAAGCTGATAGCCTGTTTTTTACTTTTCTTTCAGTGATAAAGCCATTTGGGTCATAGGGTACCCACCAAAAGCTCCTCTTTAATTTGAGTTGTTCACCCAATATCTTGTCAGCATCTTGCCATGCTTCCTTTTTGTTAATGATGAAGGGGCCTAACTGGTTTCTTAATTTCAGCTGAGCTTTTTTCTTGGCACCATAAAAATGAGTCAAATCTGAATTGATAAATTGCCTGAAATATTCTAGAGCAAACAGTCTCATAGGCACATATTTTGGCAGCTTGTAAGGGCACAACTCACAGCCATATATCCTGATCTCAATGTGATTCTGGTAGAAGTACCAGTCACCTATTTTATAGCTTTTGGAGAGCTGTAAAATTTTCTGCATATCACCAGAGAGTCTGGGAGGAGGAGTTCTCATCAGCAGAGAGGAGACTGGATGTATAAACAAATCAATGAATTCACAGTAAGTGTAAGGATAGTTATGGACTTCTTGGAATACTGAGGTCCAAAAGATCACAAACCTCCTTTCTCCTTTAGAATCCAATTTTCTGATGGGAAACTGAAAACTGTCTGTTTGATAGTATAAGAACAGATGATATATATAAGAGGTATACTTAAAGACTCCTTCTCTGTCTAGATTCAAGAATTGGTCATGGATCTTGTTGACAATGAAAGTAGCATAGTTATATTTGACAACAGGGGGCTGTGCCGGAGTAAACATGGATAACAAAGCTAAGATGGTCTCATCAACATATTCACTTGTCTTAAATCTCGGGACATAGGTTATCATATAAATAATGAATCTTCCAGCTTCATTGAACCAGACATGGTGAAAGGGAGGTGGCTCTTTGGGCTGGAAATCTGGTCTCACAAATGTTTGAACAACCCGAGTTATCTCTGCATTGGTCAGTTTAGAGCCCTGCTCAAGCAAGAATCCCATAGAAATACGAGCCAGAGGCTGAGTAGGTTTGAAGTGTAGCATTTCATTTATGGACTCAGGGGTTATATGAAAGAGAACAGTTCCAGATGGAGTCATAATTGCTCTTTTGACAGGTTCATAATTGGCACAACACAGGCGGATTACATCTGGGAATACATTTATTGAGGGGAGATAGTACCTGGGCAAATTGGATTCCCATATCCCATAAAAATCAGTTTTACTTAGGTGACTGTTCCTAATTTCACAGAATGCTTGGAGGTGGTTTTTGTAACCAGTTAAGTCTTGTATTTGAAAATCCCTATCAGCCAAGGGCAACCACTCCAGGTCCTTATGAGGAGCATTAAGGGGAGCAATGTTGAGGGCCACCGGAGCCTCCATTTTCGGTTTTTTGGTGCTTTTGAACTGGGGGTGGGGCTTTTGCAGCAAAAATAGGCAAAACAACAATTATGGGGCTTTTCTCCGGGAATTTCAGACCAAAGTCGATTTGAATTTAGCTCACTGGGTGAAATTTACAGAGAAAAACGAAGTCTGCAGGGTTTTTGGTAAAAATGGGCGAAGAGCAGTGGTTCTGGTGCGCCTTTTCGAAGGTGGTATGGCGAATTGAACTCGAATTTGGGTCCTTTGGAAAATTTTGCAGAGGAAAGCTAAAAAAACACAGTTTTGGGAGGTGAAATGGGTAAATACCTGTGTTTTTGGACGCGCCCGGGAGTAATTTGCAGGTTTGGACGACGAATTTGCAGAGTGGGATGCCGGATTAGGCTGGTCGGGTGGCGGACTAGAGCTCTAGTAGCAGCTTTGATGAAATTCACATGCACCGGTCTCGTGAAAGCAACCAATAGAAATGAGCGAAAACGACACTTTTCACGGGTTTTTGACAAAAATTGGTTTGGCGGGCTTTTGGCACCTTTTTTAGATGACATCAGCATGATGTAATGGCTTGTCGCATAGCGGGGTGACGTGGCTATGTCGTCACGGATGAGGTGGTGATGACGTTAGTGGGGAGGCAGCGGGGGCGGTAAGCGGTTTTGGCCCCGCACCGCTTTAGGACTGAGGTGGTTTTGGAGGGGAGGGTAGTGGGGGCTGCGGGAGGGCGCCACGCGTCCCTTGGTACGGCGGGAATACCAACATTCCCCGGGCGCTAATCGTCGGACGCGGAGGGGGTTGCGATATGGATCTAGGCCGTTGGATGGTCGGGCCCAGATCCGACGGCAGGCGGTGAATGGGATATGGCAGAGGCTACGGTGCGGGGCCCATCAATTAAATCAACGTATTTTACTGTGGGCGGGTATGACCTTTGGTTATCGGGGTTGCAGGGGTTAAGTTAATTAATGAACCGGATTTTGATTAACTCTTTTAAATGGCGCGGCAATGGATTATTAAAAGGTTTCAAATAAACCTTTTAATTCCTTTTGTATAATAACATATGGCTTATAGTTTAGCCGGGGGCGGGATATTAGATTTTTCGGGATTTTTCATATATTTATATAATACGGGGAGGGAAAAATATTATATAGGAATTATATAACAAAGTTAAGGGTTAATATGAAAGATATGTTCAAACAAAAGCACTAAGTTGAAAAGTGAAAAACTTAGGCTTAGGGAAATGAAAGGGCGCCAAGCCATGAAGTTGGAAAACTTAGCATAATGGAAGAAAAGCATTTTTACACAAGAAATGTGGCTTCAAAGCAAGAATGTTATACTTCTTAGGTTTTTCATGAAATGGAGTGTTTTTAAGAGCATTGAGCAGATCCCAACATCTTTAGGGGGGAGGTTAGTGAGTGATTTTGGGAAAAGTATGGAGGGAAGTTAGACATGCATCACCTGATTTGTAGCCAGATCATTGCCATTGTGCTTATGATATCAAATGAGATGAATCACCTTTGAAAGACAAAATTGCTCATAAACCTGCTTCTGCAACATCAAAACTGCCTACCCAGCCTATTAGACCTAACATTTTTCTTCCTTTTTTTCTTGGGTGCATTTAAACTAGCAAACCCTTACTCTTTTCTTTTCTTTTAACTGCCATCCTATCTAAGTCTGCCCTTATTTCTTCCAGGGGCTCAAATTTAGCTGTTGAGCACCTTTGCTTCTCTACCTAACTACTTATCTGCCAAGCTTGAACTGTTTGGACAGATTTTATTCTCTATCTCTAAAACAGGAAATTTAAACATGAACTGGCCAAGATTAAGCTGTTTGGCCATCCATCAACTGTGGCAAGAGTCAACTAAGTAGTGGAATTTTGGACTAGCACACTTTCCTGGCCTTCTTTATTTGGGGTTCATTTCCTTTTCTTTCTTGACCAATTCATTCTTTTTGCCCTTTGATCTTTCTTTTAGGGCATACCCTCTTTTCATTTTTTGATTTTTTGATTTTTTCAAAATATGGAACCTTTGCAGCATGGAAAGGATGAACATATTTGAGACTTTACCAATCAATCATGAAATATGACACCTATTGGTATATGAGCATAACACTGGCTCCACTTGGGGATGGCTTTTCCTAGTGAAAAGCCAAGAACAACAGGTCAGAGGGCCTTATGTATAATTCTTGTTGTATTATGAAATTTTCTCTTTGCTGTAAGTAAACAAAACTGTACCTCTGCAACCTATATACATTTCTCATTAGCTCATTCAAACAATTGCAGCACTGTTTTGGGATAGTTTGTCTGAATGTTTTTTTCTCATATTTACAACTCTCAAATATTCTTCTTCAATTCTTCTGATAAACTAAAAAGGTAATACAAAAAGGGTGGCATAGTTCCTTGACATTTTCTCAAAATTTCCTACATCTTCCTTCCTATCTTATTGCTGTAATAAACTGCAGAAAGTAAACATTTTTATGTACAAGTTAGAGTCCCAACATCTCAACAAACTGGATCAAAATAATGCTTCAGCATCTGACCATTGACTGGCCCATATTCTTCTTCTGTACCATCCAGGCTTTTCAAAAAGTAGGTGTTGTTTCCTTGTGAAGCCTGAATGATGAATGGTCCCTTCTAAATTCTACAATCAACAAACTGCGGGGCCAATGGCAGCCTACCACTTGGTGCTTCCCAAGTCGCTGAAGACTCTACCATGTCATTTTCTTTGCCACATGTCCAAGTCAAACTTGTACTTTGACTTTCTCTAACTTCTTCATATTAGCTCGGATTTGAATGTCATTCACACTGTTGGAATCCGGATGATGAGAACTTCGATATGAAGCTAATTTTATCGATACTTTACCACTTTGAGTTTTGAGCCTTTTTTTTAACCATACCGCTGGTACTTTTTAGAGATCCACCTGGATCCTCCAGGATCAATCCTCTTGGATTCTCCTAGATCAATCCTCTTGGATCCTCTTGGATTAGTTAGGTCATATTCCTTATTGCATGCATGATATTTACAACTTCGTAAATCATACAACTGATAGTACATTGTCCCTGCACTGTAGTCTCAATTGGGTCTTTCTCAGAATCGACATGCATGACTTTCTGATGAGGGAATCTTTAGTTAACTACAGTGACACTTGTGGATGCACTAGTGCAACAACTATTTGTTAACTCTATATTAGTTCCACAAACAGTTTGGAACTAATTTAACTTAACATAACTTGGTAAATTGAGTTATCTAATTACAACTCATAAATAAACTCATCCTGGACCCCTAAAACTTAGGGAGAACATATACATGACTTCTAAAAGACTTCCAACTCGAAATTCCTAAGTTAACTAAGTCAACTTAACTTAGTTCACTATTACAATTTGCTATGACAAAAGAATTACAATTTTAATTCACAATTTAGTTCAAGGACAAATTAAATTGGAATTTCTGGATTCCACTTTTAACATTTCTTGTTGCTATTTTCAATACTCCCTCTCAACAAAAAAGGAATTCAACTTGATCCCGATCCTGAACCTTTGGTATGCTTTTCATGCAACACTTCTCTCTAGTGTTGTTTCTACAATAACAACATAAAAAATAAAAATAAAAAAAATCCAACTTGAATCAGTATGATGCATCTATCGTCAAAGTCTCTGACCATTATTGCCTCTGTCGATTGAAAACTTTGTGCTTCTGCTGACTCTGTCTTTCTATGCACATGTCAACCATTCTCTGCACTCTTTAGTATTTGAATGCTTTAGCCTTTGTCACTCTGATCTCTGACTGCATCAATGGCCACTGATTCCTCCCACTACTATGTACTTTTGGGCTCCAGTAACAAGGTATGATCCATGAGATAAAACCTCTTAACGGACCCTGACCAATTTGAGCCCTCTTGGGAATAGCACTTCACATCACCCCACCTCACACCTAGAGGTATGGCTGCATGTGCTCCCTCTACCCACATGGCTCAAAATTTCCCCATACTGGAGGTCTCTGCATCAGTGGGTGCTTCCAATTGGTCTCCCTTCAGCTTCTCTAGTTGTGGTTGCTCCACAACTTCCTGAAGCTGCTTCACAGGCTTCTTCTGGGCCTGCATGTTGAGAGGTAATTTACTCTCCCTCTCAACTGCCAAGTCTCTAAAATTTTCCTTTCTCCTCAAGTCTTTGCATGCATCTTGTACCTCAAGAGAATACAGGTTCTTGACCAGTGCACTGATCTATTTCACCTGTCCCATGGCGATGTGTCTAAGGAAAACTTTTCCCTTTCTAGAAATCACATCATAGCCACGGTCTTCCAATACCGCGACTAAAACAAGATTCTTCTTTTGTCTTGGAAAATACATCACATCTGTGATCCTGAGAGGGGAGCCACACTCCCTCTGAAAGATAACTGTATCAATCTTGATAGCTCTATACCTCCCATCATCTCCAAACTCTATGTTATGCTTGAGGTCTTTCTCCTCAAAATCACTAAAGAGATCTTTGTTCCCCGTCATATGGAACGAGGCACCGTTGTCAATATACCACATGCCTCCCATGACAGTGTTGTCCATGCATGCAATGAGAGTGAAATCAAGTTCAAATTGTGAAGCTAGAGCTTCACCAGTTGCAGCTACTACAGACTCCTTATTGCTTGCTTTCTTTTGTGGGTTGTTCTTAGCATAGTGCCCATGCTCATGACAGTGAAAACACTTGACTTTTGTCAAGTCCATATTCTTTTTTCCCTCCTCGCCTTAGGACTTCTTTCTCTTGGCCTTCTTTTCCTTACTCGCTAAGGCAAAATCCTCTTCCACTTCCTTGGAAGGGGTCCCATCTCTGGTGTTCCGCCGAAACTCCTCTTGTACCAAATCTGACCACAATCGTTCCCAATCCTAAAGCTTCTCCCTCCCATTAACAGAGTCATGATAACTATGCCAACTCTTGCGAAGTCTTAGAAGAGCTAGGCTTGGCAACAATTATTCCAACACTTCCAAGATAATATCGACAATGAGTGAACTTGGTCAAGTAATTTGGAATTGAGTCGCTCGCCTCCATCTTGATTTTTCAAAGTTTATATTTCAATGCCAACTTCCTATGGTCACTGTTGTTCTGGAAAAGGTCTGTCAATGCATTCCACATAGCATATGGAGTCTCCTTCCGATGAAGAGTTGAGACAATGTTGTCTAAAACTCCCTCATGTATTATCTTCCTCGCCCTTGCCACACACTTCTTCCATTTAGCCAGATCTTTTGCATTCGATGTTGATGGCTTAGGAATGTCTTGATCAATGAATTCCTTCAAGCCATTATCTTCCAACACAACCTCCATCCTTTTCTTCCAAGCTATATAATTTGAGCTTCCATCCAAGGCATGCTTGAGCTGCAAACCATAGAACGCCATCTGTTGATCCCGAAGTATGTAATGCAAATTCGAATTTCACCTATAACCCTGAACTCAAAAACTTTGAAATCTCCTCTAGTATATTGAATTCAACTCTGATACCATGTAGAAAATCCTATAGATTCATAAGCTCATGCAATTTACTAAGTCACAGGACAAGAACCTACTTCTACTTTCAACTAGCGGAAGCCAATAGATTGATGAAAACAATATGAACAAGAAG
This sequence comes from Pinus tabuliformis, assembly GCA_031772625.1. Classification (NCBI taxonomy): domain Eukaryota; kingdom Viridiplantae; phylum Streptophyta; class Pinopsida; order Pinales; family Pinaceae; genus Pinus; species Pinus tabuliformis. The sequence goes on along the minus strand of CM062818.1, from coordinate 2,031,287,198 downwards.
AAGATAAATGAATGGCACATAACACAATAAGTATCCAGGGAAAGCCTAAGTTGAAAACCCCCACTATCTATATTGCATTAAATCAGAAATCCGAGCTGATAATACAATGCTTGTTCTCATAAGAACAATCCCAACGCTCAGTATGATCAATCTCCCTACTCGCAAGCTAGCGTAGGCCAATCTCTAGCCTCTTCTGCTACTCTCCAAGCGCCTGATTCCTTGCACAATTCCGATCAGAATTAACCCATATTTAATGTGGGAAATCCTTCCTCAAAATTGCGTAATCCATTAGGTCCTCTTCTTGATTGCATGCATGATATTTACAACTCAGTAAATCATACAACTGATAATACATTGTCCTTGCACTCTAGTCTCAAATGGGTCTTTCTCATAATCGACATGTATGAGTTTCTGATGAGGGAATCTTCTGTTAACTAGAATGACACTTGTGGATGCACTAGTGCACCAACTGACTATTAACTCTCTATTAGTTCCACAAACAGTTTGGAACTAATTTAACTAAACATAACTTAGTAAATTGAGTAATCTAATTACAACTCATAAATAAACTTATCCTGGACCCCTAAAACTTAGGGAGAACATATACATGACTTCTAAAAGACTTCCAACTCAAAATTCCTAAGTTAACTAAGTCAACCTAACTTAGTTAACTATTACAAGTTTCTATGAGAAAATAATTACAATTTTTAATTCACAATTTAATTCAAGGACAAATTAAATTGGAATTTTTGGATTCCATTTTTAACATTTCTTGTTGTTATTTTCAACACTCCCTCTCAACAACAAAGGAATTCAAATCGATCTTGATCATGAACCTTTGGTATGTTTTTCATGAAAAACTTCTCTCTAGTGTTGTTGCTACATCAACTCTAGAAACAAAAAAAAAACATCCAACTTGAATCAATATGATGCATCTGTCATCAAAGTCTCTAACCATTATTGCCTTTGTTGACTGAAAACTCTTCGCTTTTGTTGACTCTACCTTTCTGCACTCGATTCAACCATTCTCTACGCTCTTCAGTATCTAACTTCTCTAGCCTCTTTCACTCTGATCTATGACTGCATTTATCGCCACTAATTCCTCCCGCTACTATGTACTTTTGAGCTCACGTAGCAAGGTACGATCCATGAGATAAAACCTCTCAATGGACCCTGCCCAATTTTAGCCCTCTTGGGACTAGCACTTCACATTGCCCCACCTCACACCTGGAGGTATGGCTGCATGTTATCCCTCTTCCCACTTCGCTCGAAATTTCCCTGTACTAGAGGTCTCTTCATGAGTGGATGCTCCCACTCGGTCTTCTTTCAGCTTCTCTAGTTGTGGTTGCTCCACAACTTCCTGAAGCTGCTTCATAGGTTTCTTATGGGGCTGTATGTTGAGATATAATTTACTCTCCCTCTCAACCACTAAGTCTCTAACATTTTCCTTACTCCTCAAGGCTTTGCATGCATCTTGTACCTCAAGAGCATACGGGTTCTTAACCCGTGCACCAATCTATTTCACCTGTCTCGTGGCGATGTGTCTAAGGAAAAATTTTCCCTTACTAAAAATCATATCATAACCACGGTCTTTCAATACTGCGACTGAAACAAGAGTCTTCTTTAGTCCTGGAAAATACATCACATTTTTTATCCTGAGAGGGGAGCCAGACTCCCTCTGAAAGGTAACTGTATTGATCACGGTAGCTCTATACCTCCCGTCATCTCCAAAATCTATGCTTTGCTTGAGGTCTTTCTCCTTAAAATCACTAAAGAGATCTTTGTTGCCCGTCATATGGAACGAGGCACCGTTGTCAAGATACCACACGCCTCCCATGACAATGTTGGCCATGCATGAAATGAGAGTGAAATCAAGTTCAAATTGTGAAGCTAGAGCTTCACTTGTTGCAGCTACTACAGGGTCGTTTTGGAATGAGTCCTCCAAAGTGCGAGAAAGGGGTAACAGGGACGGTGACCAATGGTGACAAATTACTGTGTAACAGATGCCCCCTAAAGCATGAGGCCCGAGAGAGAGAGGGGTGAAATGCTTTACAAGAACACATGCAGCTGCCACTGAAGAATCTGCATAGAGAGATACAACTGATAGCTCAAGTACATGATATATGTGGTATGGTCGCAGCCATCCATAACAGAGTACATAATAATCTAGATCCATGGTATGGGCGCAGCCATCCGGTTAGGATAGACTCAGGTATGGTCGCAGCCATCCAGTTAGGATAGACTCAGGTATGGTCACAGCCATCCGGTTAGGATAGACTCAGGTATGGTCGCAGTCATCCAGTGAATGAGTCATGTAACAAGAATCCACAAAATCACAGCCTGGATTCCAACAAACAAAATCCAGGGTCTTGCGCTCCATCTCAACCCGAACAAAAGTACAAGTTCAAGCATGCGAATACATGAGCTGAAGTCAAACATGCATGAACATCATCTGATTACCAGTCAATAATGAAAACTGTTAACAGACGCGAGAGGTACCACCAATAATGACAATGGCCCTCAAGGTACTATAGGTACAATCTATGGCGTGCGAATCAGTGAGCTGGCGTCGAACACCCGTAGAATCATTCGATCGGAGGCCAATGATGAAAACCTCACGTCGAACACGAAGAACCTGCCATTGAGGCATGCAGGCTCCAAGGCACCGGAAGGGAGTCTCTAGATCAGCTTCCTGGATAATGAGCTGAAGTCGACAGGAAGTGACCTTGATCGAAGGTGGGCCATAGTGTTTCCCACATCATCGACACGAGACAGAGAAAGAATGTTGTGGTGGATCAAAATTGTGTGAGCTATCAGAAGGAGGTTGTTATTCTGCAGAGGTCAACTTCTCTTGAACATATCGGCGGCACGATAGTGGAATTGGCAGTATTTGACATCAATGGATCAAAGGTCATGGTGATGAGGCAATGAGCAGATGAGAGGTCAAACAGGATTACCCAAATCCACGGAGGCAAGCGAAAAATGAGATGAGATGTCCCCACCCGGACACGAAAGCAGACAAGTGCCATGTTCAAGAGTGACATACTGCCGACACGACAATAATTATGGTTCCATTTTCCCCCACCATTTCTGGCGAGTACCCCAGTTATTTTTTATTAACAAGCTTGACGGGGATAGCATATGCTTGTAACGTCATCTCGACGAACTCCAATGTCATCAAGTTTTAACAATTCTGACAAAGGAAAAACTCGGCGTCTTTTCATGTTTAGAGATTTTGAAAAGACTGCGGAAAAGAAAACTCCAAGGGTGTCCTTTTTTGTAAAGTTGTGTCTCTCGAGCCCGAAAAAGTATAAAACAATGCTCAAAAGAACCGCCCGACCATTACGATCAAGGAGTACTTTTCATAAGTAGTGATTTCGACCTAAAAAAGTAAAAAAGCGATCGAAACCACGTCATTTCGAAACCGTTAACGAACCTGAAACGACAAAGGTCCGACAATCTTTTCGTTTTTACACAGTCGGAAAAGAGTTTAAAGACGACTGCCTCTTATTTACGTTTAACGAGTCAAGAGAAATAACTCGGCGATCTTTTCATGTTTAGCGAGTCAGAAAAGAGTTGAAAGATGACTCCACAGTGACTTTTTCGTGTATTTACCGAGTCCAAAAAAGTATAAAATACAACTTGTTTCACCATCGAAGTTGCGTAAAAGACCTGTCGCTGCACAAGAAGCAATCGTAAAATCCATTTTCGACCACAAATATATTAAAATATTCCAAAAAATAACTTTTTAAACCTAAAAATGAGTCAAAAAGTCTATAAATATGGTGAAAATGTAAAAAATAGAATTACTTTTTACTTTTTACCTCTTGAATAGTAGTAGTGGTCTGTTTGGGGGGCAAACTTTAGGCGGTGATTACAGCCAATCCGTGCAACCATTTGAGATTTCGTCGGTTCCAGGTAAGAGGCGCTTCCCTTAGCTTCATTTCCATTCCTTTTTTATGCATTTTGTCCCCTGATTGAGCCTCTGCAAGGAGGAATTTGAAATTTAGGGCCGCGCCCCATTGGCGCGGGTATCCGGCACGGGTCCGTGCCAATGGGGTGATTTACCCAAAGGTGCCGCGCCATTGGCGCGACCTAATTTTTACCTTGAATTTCCTCATTATTTTTTAAATTTGTCCAGTTTGTAAGCTTACCAGTGTTCCAATAATGACTTATTCATCCTTGTGGGTGCAGGAAACAAGCAAAAATGGTGGTGGAATGGAAAGAACGGGAACATGATGCCGTGGATGCCTTGGCCATCGAGGATGAGGGATGTATGAACGCTTTGAGGGACTGTGGTCTCAAGAAGTTCTTCCTCACATCTTATCTGCGAGCTCAGCCTGAGTTATTGCAGTTCATAGTGGATGCTTGGGATGTTGATGACCAAGTATTTCGCTTACGGGACCAAACCTTAGAGCTGGACGTGTCTGATGTGTATTTCATTACTGGGCTATCACGGAGAGGGGCGAGCCCTATTTTGACTGGAAGCAGACCTTCCGGAGAGAAGATAGGTGAAGTGAAGGCCCGAGTGTGTCCAGAGGCACAATTTGGGAGAAACAGTGCCAAGGTGGATATCGCCACCATCCAGGACTTGGTTCTTAAGGTGATAATGTTCACCATCATGCGTACATCGAGGTACAGGCGCCCCATGAGGCAGGCAAGAATCATCTTTTATTAGCTACAGAATGCCTCAGCCCCACCATCTTTGACTGGGCTACAGCGGTGACTACCAACATCAAAAGGCAGCTTACAAAGTGTAAGCGCGGAGAAGTGAAATAGTTTGGGTATGGCTCAATTGTGGTGTCGTTCTTCTTGGAACGATTACCCCTCTTTCAGATTCAGGGAGCTGTAGTGGCTGATCCATTGCCACGAGAGCCTAGGATGACTTGCTGGGCAGCATTGATGCCCAGAGGAGGAGGGGCCCAGCAGATGTCTTGGCGGCCCGAGTTCTTTATATGGCTCCGTTATCAGCTGATCGTAGTGGAGGATTGGCCATACGCGGGGACTAATTTCATGGGGGATCCAGACCTCCCACTGCCAGAGGAAGAGGAATGGGACGAGGAGCTGGGTATGATTTCTTCATTTTTTGATGTTTTATGTATTTTCATTTTTTTTGTTAATACATGCATGTTATGATAACAGTCATATGTACATGCAGATGTAGGCCCAGAGCGACCAGCCGGCTTGTCTCCTATAGCGCGGAGGGGCCAACCCGCAGCCGACCCTCAGGCAAGGGGTGCTGTGGGGGAAGAGCTGGTGTAGAATCTCGAGGGACTCACCCAAGGGATGTCGGGTTATGCTAGACTAGCGGACGTGCCCTTTGCATACCAGAGGCACACAGTGGGAGTGTCGAATCGTATCCATCGTCTGTTGAGACGATTGGTGCGTGCGGTGATGTGCTATCATGATCACCACCACGACTAGACTTCTAGGCTTCTTTCATGCATATTTTTTGAGGGACATGTCATCCCAGGATGTATCAGGATGAACATGTATTATTTTTTGGACTATGTAACGCACGCGGTGCAAACATTATGACACACATATATATATACATATGCCTATGGTTTATTATTGTGCTTTTATGTGCTTGCTTGTATAATGTTTTGATTATAAATTACACAAATGTCTATCTAATACATGATTAGCCAATGCATCAGATAATGTGTTTAATCGTCGTGGAATATGCTGATATGTGATAAAATCAAAGTTCCTTTCTAACAATCTCACACGTAAATACAACCTTAGAATGCGATGGTCTCTGACGGAATATCGCCCGTTGAGCTGGTGGACGACAAGTTGAGAGTCTAGGTTCACTACCAATGCACGAATGTCGAGATTAATTGCTTCAGCAAGTAGCTCAATTACAGCACAATATTCAGCGACATTGTTAGTGGTACGACCCAAACACACACCTTGAAAATCTATCAACTCGCCATGAGGATCATAGATCACCCACGCCACAGAGGACAAGTTGCGAGTACTGCGGCAGGCACCATCAGCGAAACCAACATAAGGTGCATCAGACATCTGCACAAGAAGCAAAAGACACAATAAGCGGCAGTCACGCCTTTAAAACTGACACACATACACACAACACACCTGCTAAAGTACATGTATGTACAAAATAAAGTGTACAAGCATCATGCATAGTACTTTTTCAAGTACAGCCCGTTTCGGGGCTTCTCGAGAGGGTTCCCTTCATAATCAATTAGCTCGTAGGCCCCTTTTTGCAAAAATTTCTTGACAATGTAAGGGCCTAGCCACATAGGCTCGAGTTTTCCTGCTCCTAGCTTATCGTTTGCCTGATCGTATAGCAAGACTAAATCTCCCTCAACAAAAGAACGTGGATGGATAGTCTGATCGAAGTGAGTCTTGACTCGCTTCTTTTGTGTTTCGATGGCCAAAGAGGCTAGGCGACGGGTCTCATCTAGCCGTTCCAGGTAAAGAAGGCGTTCTTCTAACGGAGTAGTGTTGGGAAGTAGCTCGACAGCCAATTTTAATGAAGGGATTTCGCACTCGATTGGAAGGGTAGCCTCTAGTCCATAAACTAGTTGAAATGGAGTGAAACCGGTGGCATCCTTCACGGAGGTTCGGTAGGCCCACAAGGCAGGGAACAACATCAAATTCCAATTAGACTTATGCATACCAACGGTACGTTGAAGCATTGTAACCAAAATCTTGTTGATAGCTTCAACTTGGCCATTGGACTGAGGGTAGTATGGAGTCGAACTATCATGCTGTAAGCCTAGCTGGGTTGTTAGTTCCGTCATCATATGTGTTATAGACATTTTTGTGCCTTACAGCTCTAAGCATGAAATGTCCATAAACCAAGGGATCCTAAGTCCCTAAAAGTGTTGTTCCTACCCCTAGAGGAACAAGGTCAACCAATTACAGCTTCTCCCAGAAGTTCTCCACCAGAAACTGCTCAGAATCAGTCAAATCAGGATCATTTTAGCTGCTCCACTAGCCAGCTGCGTTGCATAGCACCCCAGTACACTAGCTAGGTGCGTTGCAACGCACCTAAATGCACTACTAGGGTGCGCTGAGCGGGAAATGACAAATGGCAGTGTCATTCCGCGAGGTGGACAGACAATGGAAGCTTCCAGAATCTTCCCCAATGACACTTTCCTCACTGAGTTCGACCAAGGATGAGTAAGAGGCTCTCAGTCTCCAAGTGGAAGCAAGAACTGACAGAGAGAAGCCACAAGTCAAATCATAAGCTGAATCATCCTCTTTGCATACATCTATATATGGATCCCTCATCCCAGAGATCCAGAGGCTGGAATTTTGTACTTTGCAGAGAATTGTTGTTGGTTTTGAGATTGAGATCAGTGCATTGGGTGATTTATGCTTTGTTGGAGGTGAAGAAGGGATTCCTTTACTGGGAGGTTGATGCTAGATTGGGACTCACTTGGTTGTATCTCCTCCTGGATCTTCTTGTTATAGCAATAAAACTATTTGAGTTTCTCCTACATGCTTGTGTATCAATGATGTTTTGTTATATTTGCATGTTTAGCTTAAATCTGATCCTAAGCTATTTATGAATGTAAATCCATGTCTTTGTGTAGTTTTCCTCTTCTGTGATCTTGCAGGAACTTGGTGAAGCTGGGCAAGTAAGGGAGCAGGTAGCTAGAAGTTGTCAAAGAGGAGAGAGATTGGATCAAAGGCCTAGTGCAAGACACAGGTTGGTTCATCCTATTCCTCTTCGTTTACATTTCATAAAGAAGAATACGAAAGTAGTTTTCCTTGTTTGTTGCTAAGGCACTGTCACACCTTAGTGGGATAGGGGCGTTCTGAGTAGATACTTTTCCCATCAACAAAATGGCGACTCCGCTGGGGATTGTGTCTAGTTAGTTTGTTTGTGTTTCTCTTGTTGTTTGTTTCATAAACACAGAAGTAGCAATCGAACTGCATTTGCCATTATCAAATGCAAAGTAGACACCTGCTACTTCAATCCACTCACTAGATTTGTTTATGATTTGAACAGCTGATTCACAAATGATCTAATTGCCCTTTGTGATAGCTCTTAGTCCTCCTTTAAATCATCCCTCTGATTGTACCTTACTGATTGCTCTTACTCGGCCAAAAACCATAGATTAAACTGCAAACCGTGACCCAGAACTCGGATAGAAGTCTCGTTTCTGCCCCAGCGCAGGCTCTGTGAAGAGGTTCTGCATTTCAACGCAGGTCCCGAGAGGGATACCTGCGCTGAAATTCAGTTTCTCTGTGCAACAGGTGCGTTGATCAGCCTTTGCCTTGTGCAGCTGAGGTTCTTTGCTTCATTTTGTCCAGTTTTGTCTCTGATTTTTGCAGCCTGTGATCAGTGTGTGTACCTGTCTGAAAACTCCTTTTCTTTGCCTTAATTCCGCCTCCTTTGTACAAAAGGACTGTAGATGTTCTTTGTGTGTTTGTTACATCATTTACAGTTTTCCATTGAAAAAGTAGAATAGTCATACTGTCGTCCTTGGATTTAGATCTGTCGTAAGTGTCGATTTTGATCTTAGGAGAAAGTTTATTTGCTGTTGACAGTTGATTATACTTTTACTTTTACCTTTGGTTTGAATTTGTCACTTTCTAGTGTCGAAACGAGTGTTTGTTTCAAAATCATAAAGTGTCGTAATCTTCTCTACCTTTTGATTTCAAGAAGAAGCTTGTTTGTGTTTTTCACTTGAAAGCAAATTCAGATTTGTACATCAACTTTCTTTTTAGGCATCAATATTAAGAAAGTGAAAACAAATACATGCATATGTGCATTTGCATATTGATAGTTTGTTTGGCTTGATTTAGGAAAAAGTGCATTTACAGTGTGCTCTTTGTTCTTTGAGAAAAGATTGTGTCTTTCTTTTCCCCTTGTAGCTAGGATTTTCATTGTTGAAAAGAGATAAAAGATTTGCTTATCATCTTTAGATTGCATTTAGGAATTACATCTACATCTCGTGGTGAACCCAAAAGGCAAACTTCATAAGAAAGATCAACTTAAAATAAATTGAATGAATCTAACAACGCTTTGGAACTTAACGCACAACATAGAGGTCTAGGCTAGAGACGTGTTCCGGCGTTGTAAAACCTGGTAACTGTTGTCCTCACTAATGGTTGGGTGATTCCTCCACCGTGAGACGATAAGTGCCAGTACGGACTTGTGCTCCCACGTACCGTCGAGTATATATTGGGAGACCCCTATAGGCTTAAAACCTTTTATCCATAGGAAGCCGTGTCGGCCGCCCTACTGATCGCAATGCACCGAACACAGCATTCGGGAAGATTGACTGCCGTACCGTAAAACGTATTTTGCAGTTTTGTGATTGGTTTTGTACTCCCTCTACCTAGATCTCCAGAGCAATCCCTTTCGTTCCTTTTCAGACTCCTTAACGGAAAAGGTCCATCTGAGCACTTGTCACTTCAGGCTCATTAAAAATCGAAGGAGACTAGAGTCATCTTTTGTTTTTTCTCGACTCTTTAAAATTGAAAAAACAAGTTGTGTCCAAGCGTCTTAAAATTTATTTTAAACGGAATATTCATACCCTTTTCCTACGTTGATCTTAGGTTGATAAAATGGAGTCTACCAACCAAGGAATTCCCCTTGGTGGAAATCCTAGTCCCTTCTCCTCTTGGGGAGATGTTGGTGCACCCCATATGGCCACATTGTCGCTTGCAGGACTGACAATTAGCTTGCCAGTCTGGCTCTTCTCAACCAATGTCGTTCAGAACACCACTATTCCTGAACAATCGAATCGGCAATTAGACGAGTCCAGAGTTTCCCACCAACCTTCTACTTCCTCTAATTCTTCCTCTCCCCCTTCCTCTTCGCTTGATGGGGCTAGCAAAGCCAAAAGTCAAGTTCCTAAGGAGAAGAAGGAGAAGAAGAAGAAAGAGAAGAAGAAGGAGCCAAAGGCGAATGGGGAAAACAAGTGTCGTCTAATGAAAATCCACACACTGCACCGACCAGGCCTAAATCGCCATGTGTCATTTGCAGAGGAGACCACTTTCACAGAGATTGTCCTTGCATCCCTCGGATACTAAGGGACTGGTCTCCTCGTTTGCACAATCCGGTGTCATCAACCTCTGATGATCATGTTGAAAGCACACCGTCAACTAGCGAAAGTGAAGCCCCAGGACAAAAAGGGAGAGCTAGATTTCCCTGTAAACTGTGCAAAGGCGATCATGCCATCCACCGTTGTCCCTTCTTAGACGAAGCTAAAAGAGTTTTGGATGATCGTCCGTTTCACCGTTACGACTTCCTCCTGGATATAAAAAACTCTTGCCGAGTCCATCGTTAGTTGAGAATCCAGCTGGCCCGCTCAAGTGGTCGGCTGAAGCGCCTGTCATTGAAGATAAACCAGCTGAATCCATACCAGACAAAAGTCAAAGGGTCGGGCGGCAGTTAACTCGGTCTTGCCTTCCGAGGTGTTATCTTCGAATGACACAGTCACTGAAGAGAACAAGGATGACACCGTCCAAATTCTCTTCATCAACACAGACTCCGACGAACATGGGGGCAATCTACCCATTCCCTGCCACAGGAGGAAGTTCGTCAGAGCCATACCCGGCCGTCTACTCGGTCCCACCTCCAAGCAACCTAGTTGTCTCCTTCGATTGGAATCAACTAGGCAGACCCCGTTTACCAGCAAGCATACCATTCCGAATTATTGTTCAAATATATAGAATGGTCTTGGCTGGTACCATCATAGATGAGGGGGCTTCTGTGAGTATCCTTTCCTCTACTACTTGGAAAGCGCTTGGTTCGCCATCGCTTTTGCCTGAGATGAGAAATTTGGCAGGCTTTGATAAAGGAACCAGTCGACCTTTAGGGATCCTTCCCAATGTGCCCATAACATTGAGAGGGAAGACTGTTCAAATGAACGTAATGGTATTTCAAGGACCCTTGGATTATAACCTACTCCTTGGACGAGACTATATTTATTGCATGGGAGCCATCATCTCCTCACTCTTTAGAGTAATGTGTTTTCCGCACGAAGGAAGAGTGGTCAAGCTCGTGGACCAGCTTTCATTTCCCGGATCACGCATAGCAAATAGTCATATACCATTCCTAAATGGTCTTTTCACGCAAGAAATGTCTCAACCCCCAGTCCGTCCTCCGATGAGCGCGAGTAATTCGGAGGGATATGACTGAAACCCAGGGGGCATGCGTCCTGGTCTGCTTCGGCAGGAAAACTTCGGGTATAGGGTAGGTTTCCGCGGGAGAATATGACTAGTCTGTACCCCGTCCGTCGGTGGAAGAGGGGTTATTCTAGAATAAGATTCTGTTGTCAAAGTTATGTGAGTGGCACGCGTCGCTGCTCACCTTTGTATATCTCAGTAGACATTGCCGAGGATGTTTTTTATTTGCACCGCATATAGAGCAATCTTTGGTAACCTGTAAGAGGTAGGCCTTTCCTGATAGAACACATGTTTTGTCTGCAAATTGAGGGGTAACCTTGAAACCATATTTTATACTTGGGGGCATGCAAACCTTTTGGAGTGCAAGCAAAGAGCAGTTATTTATCTGTTTTTTTGGATTAGTCGTTTCCTAACTTGCATAAAGGAAGGATGTGGGGCAAAAATCTAAATATTGCCGTTTTATATGAGACATTCTTATCATATGACTGGATAATCGAGCAGTTTTAGCACATAGTTCAAGCTCGTTAAAAAATAAACATAAGACATGAGCAAGTGTTTCAATCCGCGTTTAAGCTCGTTAAAAAATGAACTATCCTCCGGTAAATAACCACCGTGAATGTAGCATTATCAGCCATTAAAGCCTTGGTCGTGTTTGCACCATCACCTCCACTTTTCCATTGGCCAATCATTCACCTCCATTTGATTGTTTACCCATTTTGAGGAACAGTTGTGAAGAGTGATTTCACTAGCCATCCTTGTGACACTGCCGTGATTGGAAAATTCCAAACCTTACCTGGAATTAGCTGCTACCCATTTTATCACTCGTTCCTCAAAAGACGAGTCTTCTTTAAGCTCTTTTCATCTGACTCGTAAAATATGAAAATATTGCCGAGTTTTGGCCTTCCAGCTCGTTAAAGCGACCGGAAGTGCTATCCCTCCTCTAGATTTTAATCTTTTTGGACCTGAGGGATTATTGCACAAAAAGATCGAGCGCTTGTTTTGTTCGGCTCGTTAAAACTATCGAAAATTCATCCCTTCTGTATTGTTTTATATTTTTTCGGACTTAAGGGATTAGATGACGAAAAAGGAATTTCGGAGTTAACTTTACGTACCTTTTCAGACTCTCTAAAAATGAAAAGGACCGAGTTATCTTTGTCGTTAGACTCGTTAAAAACATTAATAGCGACAAACTTGTCTTTAGATGAGAACGAGTTTCACTATCGCTAGGCTCGTTAAAAACATAGCGATGGGTTTGCCCGAAGGGCAAATTATAGAACAAGCATATGTTATCCTCCTCAAGCTTGACAAAAATAAAGAGGTACTGGTCAGCAATGACTGGGGAAAAATTGGGAAAAACTCAAAGAATCTTTATTGGTAGCAAGTCGCTCTTGAACATGACACTTCCACTCCGTGCCTGAGTCGGGTTGGGTTGTTTCATTCACCGGTCACATCACCATGGTCACGCCATACCATCCAAATTTGGGGTAAATGCTACCAATCCATCACATAAGTGTCGCCGACATGTTCAAGAGAAGTCATCCAGAGAAGTCACCCGTGTCCCATCCACTACCATACATCATACTTCATTCCTTCATGACCGCCATCCTGAACCATATATCATCAGATCGTTTTCACCTCCATCAAAATCATTTGCTCCGTTCCGTGTCATTGATGTGGGATTCATCAAGGCCCTCCTTTGACGGATCGCTTCTTGTAGACATCAGCTCATTATCCAAGAAGTTGATCTAGGAACACCCCATTCAGTACTTTGAAGCTTGCATGCCTCAATGGCAAGTTTCTCACTTCCGGCGACAGGTATACATCAATGACCTTCGACCGAAAGATTTTGCGTGGTGTTCGACGCCAAGTCCTTTATTCACACCACGTGAATTGTACTGCAGTACCTTGAGGGTCATCTCCATTATCGGTGATTCCTCTCGCGCTTGTTAACAGTTTACATCATCGACTGGTAATCAAGCGATGTCTTTCCATGTTCGACTTCAAAACATTTCTCACATGGATCGACTTGTACTTCGAGTGAAGATCAGACGAGATTGAAGACCCCGATCTAGTTTCATCCATCCGGGCTGCGATATATATTCAGGAGAAAATAAAAAACATTGACATGTACAACATTGCAGCACAGATAATCATCCTGCCAAAAGGATGATGACTTCATCAGAATCATCAGTCTACCATCAGACGATTGTCTGTCCTATGTACATAAAAATGAATTTATAAAGCTAAGCATGGGAATGCCCGCCTTAGCTAGATCATGAAAAAAGTATGAAGATAATGTATTGTATTGTATCTTATTACAGGTCTCCTCCCGGCATGGAAAGAACTTCGGATCATCCTAATAAAGCATTTCACCCGATAAACGACCTCTTTCTTTAGGGGGCAACTATTATAGACATTTTTGTGCCTTACAGCTCTAAGCATGAAATGTCCATAAACCAAGGGATCCTAAGTCCCTAAAAGTGTTGTTCCTACCCCTAGAGGAACAAGGTCAACCAATTACAGCTTCTCCCAGAAGTTCTCCACCAGAAACTGCTCAGAATCAGTCAAATCAGGATCATTTCAGCTGCTCCACTAGCCAGCTGCGTTGCATAGCACCCCAGTACACTAGCTAGGTGCGTTGCAACGCACCTAAATGCACTACCAGGGTGCGCTGAGCGGGAAATGACAAATGGCAGTGTCATTCCACGAGGTGGACAGACAATGGAAGCTTCCAGAATCTTCCCCAATGACACTTGCCTCACTGAGTTCGACCAAGGATGAGTAAGAGGCTCTCAGTCTCCAAGTGGAAGCAAGAACTGACAAAGAGAAGCCACAAGTCAAATCATAAGCTAACTCATCCTCTTTGCATACATCTATATATGGATCCCTCATCCCAGAGATCCAGAGGCTAGAATTTTGTACTTTGCAAAGAATTGCTGTTGGTTTTGAGATTGAGATCAGTGCATTGGGTGATTTATGCTTTGTTGGAGGTGAAGAAAGGATTCCTTTGCTGGGAGGTTGATGCTGGATCGGGACTCACTTGGTTGTATCTCCTCCTGGATCTTCTTGTTATATCAATAAAACTATTTGAGTTTCTCCTACATGCTTGTGTATCAATGATGTTTTGTTATATTTGCATGTTTAGCTTAAATCTGATCCTAAGCTATTTATGAATGTAAATCCATGTCTTTGTGTAGTTTTCCTCTTCTGTGATCTTGCAGGAACTTGGTGAAGCTGGGCAAGTAAGGGAGTAGGTAGCTGGAAGCTGTCAAAGAGGAGAGAGATTGGATCAAAGGACTAGTGCAAGACACAGGTTGGTTCATCCTATTCCTCTTCGTTTACATTTCATAAAGAAGAATACGAAAGTAGTTTTCCTTGTTTGTTGCTAAGGCACTGTCACACCTTAGTGGGATAGGGGCATTCTGAGTAGATACTTTTCCCATCAAAAATATGATTACGGAAATGCTTCTCGTGATCAGTGACGATGGCTTGAGGGACGCCGAATCGCGAGATAACATGGTTGAATAAGAATTGCGCCGCTGTGTGACCGTCTTCAGTTAATGTAGGCATCGCCTCGGCCCATTTAGTAAAGTAATCAACGGCAACGATAATAAACCCATGCCCCCCGGCCGAGCGAGGGTTACAGGTCGTATAATCAATGCCCCATTTTGCAAAAGGGCCGACGGTGACAACAGGGTGCAATGGAGCGGGAGGCGCTCGCATCTTCCGCTGGTATATCTGGCACTCATGACAAGAGCGGACGACAAGAATGCAATCCTTAAAGATAGAGGGCCAAAAGTAGCCAGCACGGAGGATTTTTTGGGCAGTAGCATATCCGGACATGTGACCACCACAGGCACCAGAGTGGCAGTCATTCAAGACACGCTCAGCTTCCTCGAGAGTTAGACATCGGTGGAGAACAGAGTCGGCGCCAAGGCGATAAAGTGTGTCCCCAATGATACGGTATGGTTGAGACTGATGACGAATCCTTCGCCGAGCGTCTTTGGACACGCCGGTGTGAAAGGAGGACGTTTGCAGATATATGATGATATCTCCCATACCAGGGATCGAGGGTGCTAATGAGAAAGAAAGTCTCATCCGGAATATGATCCTCTGAGTGAGAGGGCAGGGAAGAAGATGGCAAAGAGCAAAGTAACTCAGCGAATACAAGGGATTTCTTAGACTTGGCAGTGGTAAATTCCAAGTCGAACTCTTGAAGGATGACAATCCACTTTGAGTACTTGCCCCCCAACAACTGGCGTGACAAAATATACGTCATGGGGTTGCAATCAGAAACCACAGTGGCAGTGCGCAGTAGAATATAGTGACGGAAGCGTTGGACAGCACAAACGACGGCCAAAGCCAACTTCTCGACATAAGCATATCGAGTTTCCGTGTCTAAAAGATTGCGGCTGAGATAATATACAACATGCTCAGTGTCATCATCGTCAGTTTGAACGAGAACCATGCCGATAGTGGTGTCAGCGGCAGCCAAATACAGAGTGTAGTCGCGATGATAGTTCGGAGGACGGAGCAATGGAGTGGAAACAAGGAGACCCTTGAGACGCTCAAAAGATTCCTGAGCGATGGTATCCCAATGAAAAGAGATATCTCGCTTTAGCAACCGTGCGAAACCTTTAGCCACCTCGGCATAGTTTGGAATGAATCGTCTTAGAAAATTTGCTTTACCCTGCAAGCTTTGCAATTGCTGTAAAGAAGCAGGGGGAGGAAGATTTACTATAGCCTCGACTTTAAGGGGATCCAAACGGATGCCCTCTCGGGAGACGACAAACCCGAGAAGTCGGCCTGATTCAACGCAAAAGACACACTTGTGAGGATTGAGTCTGATTCAGTAGTGTCGACAGCGAAGAAAGATATCACGAAGGTGAGTAGGGTGGTCCTGACGTTTGGCTGAATGAGCTGGGAGATCATCCAGGTATGGCTGTACAATGTGTCGAATGTCATGAAAAGCATAGGACATTGCACGTTGGAAGGTAGCACCGGCATTTTTGAGACCGAAAGGGAGCTTCTTATAGGCAAAAGTTCCCCATGGACAGATAAAAGCGGTTTTGTGTTGATCAGCGGGAGCAATATTGATCTGGTTATATCCATAAAAACCATCCATAAAAGAGTACATTTCGCTTCCGGCACACTCGTCAATAATTTGATCAATGAATGGTGTGGGGAAATTATCTTTAGGACAGGCCCGATTAATATCACGATAATCGACACAAACACGGATGGTACCCTGTTTTTTTATTCACAGGTACGATATTGGAGACCCAATCTGTGAGTGGGATAGGATAAATAAAACCAGCTTTAAGAAGCTTCTCTACTTCCGCCTTAATAGCTGTAGCCTTGCGGGGGTGTACAGGGCGTAAACTTTGACGAACAGGCTTAGCACCCGGTACGTGATTATCTCATGCACCACTATGCTAGGATCAATGACGGGCATTTCTTCGTAGGACCATGCAAAGACGTCACGAAATTCGCGAAAAAGATTGGTATAGAGTCGAATCTCCTCCGGAGTACAAGTGACTCCAATGTGAAGATGTTCAACAATCCCTGGTTTCACAGAGATGTCGATGGGCTGGGTTTGCGTAATGTTCGCCATATTTCCTTCAGAGGACACTTGATAAACTTGGATAGGTGGTTGAAGGGTTTGAAATGGGAGACAAGGAGCAAACCGCTCGAGACAAGTAAGCATATCCTGATGGGCAGGGAGAAACGAGGAACGATGGTGAGAATCATGCCAAGGAAGTTCCTCGGGAGACATAGTCTCAATAATGGCTTCGTCAGAAGGGAATGTTTCTTTTAAAGGGTCCGAAGAAGTGTCATCTACAAGCCATGAGAATGGAGCGAATGAGTCGAGAACCTTGCTAGAGGGAGCAGGTTCAGAAGAGGGAGCCGATGCAGCAATGATTTCGACATAGTTGAGCTCGGCAGGACTCAACGGCATCTGATCGCCCCAAGATTCTACTTGATCAGTGGGAGGGAGGATCCACGGATCAGAACAAGTAGTAATCATATTGACGGAAGCGAAGTTAGGAGGTGGGAGCGGAAAAACACCCATGAGGGCGGGATCTTTGAAAAGCCCGGCTCCCAGACTCTCAGATGATTTGGAGGTATGCTCCACAAAAGGGATGTTGCCTTCAGAAGAGGAAGCGAAGAATGACAGCTGGTCTACGGTAACAATCTTCCCTTGATGAGGGAAACGGATGATACGAAACAAAGATGAAGCTACAGCTTGCATCACGTATATCCAGCTACGTCCAAGAAGGAGGTTGTAGGTAAGATTAGCATCAACAACTTCAACTTCCATCTCGACCGTCTTCCCTTCCAAAGAGATGGGCAAACGTTGGAGTATACCATAAGGACGGGATGCTCTTCCATCAAAAGCTTCCAAGGTTGTGGGAGACTGGCTCAGCGTCGGAGATCCAATAGCTTTCCAACAGGCAACAGACATGATGCAAGTTGAAGCACCTTCATCAATGACTGTACGATGAATCGTTTTGGAATTAATAATAACCTGTATGAGGAATGCGATTTGGGGAGGCAGTCTCTGCGTATGGCATTCCAAGTCAAAAGTAATCAAATCTGAGTCGGCGGGTCTATGCCACCGATAGCCGATAGCAAGGACTTCCTCTGAGAAGGGCAGCTCTGGAGAACTTCTAAAGCGGACATAGCCGATGGAGTCTGAGCTAAGTCCTCAACGATATTGTAGTGCTGTGCAGCACGAGCATTTGGGTTGTAAGAAGATTTCCGGAGTACTCCTTTTGGAGGGGGTCGAATAGGCGTTTCAGTACTAGGTCTCTCGATGTGGAGCGGGCCTGAACTGAATGGAGGAGCACTAGAGGGACCTCAGGCTCTTTCCCGGCAGATGACGGATAATCTTTTGTTCGAGTACTGATATGGACAGGTATCGTTCAAGCCATAAATACTTGAGAACCAAAGGAAGAGGGAGGTTGAGAGGGGTCAGCCACCATTTGAGTTTGTTGCGAGGGAAAGGGTTCTTTGAGCACCGCAGGAGTCCCGGGAGCGCCTTTCAACAAACGACTAACTTCGGACCGCCTAGGGCAGTCTTTGGTATAGTGATCTTCATCACAGATAAGACAAGGATACTTGGGTTTGCTTGGCACCTTCCTCGGGCGGAGGTTTAGGGGAGTCCTATTTAGGTTGATCTGGCTTATTCTTCCCTTTTCCTTTCTTCTTTCCTTTCGAGGCTTTGTCTGCCGTGGTGGACTGGACAACATTGACCTCGGAAGTAATATTCAAAGTGGGTGTTACCTAAGAAGTGTGTTCATTCGAAGCATTTGATTTTTGCTTCCCAGGGTTCACGGAATTTTTCTTCGAGGACGAGTTAACAGAACCAATAATACCGTCAACAGTTGGTGTTGGCGGGGTTTTGGATGTTCCTGGTCTCGGGGCATCAAGCAAATAATCATACAATGTACCAGACTGAGAATAAACCAAGTCAAGGTACTGAGCGCGCGCGATAGCTTGCTCTTCAGTGACACACGCCCCCATGGCAATGTCCCGAGCTATTGGAGGAATGAACGAAGTCGTAAACCAATCGGTAAGAAGTTGATCGGGAATCCAAAATTTGATCATACGTCTACGCCGTCTCCATTCATGGATATGATCAAAGATATGCGTAGCCGTTGTCTGTCTTAAGGATGTCAGGAGGTCTGTACCTATTTCATATCGAATGGGCAACTGAAAATGAGTGAGGAATGCCATAGCCAACGAGTTGAAATCCTGAAAGGATCCGCGAGTGAGCTCAATATACCACTTAGCTGCAGAGCCAGTGAGAGTCCTTTGAAAAAGGCGAAGCCGAATCGAATCATCAAGCCACGAATTGGATGAACACCACAAGTGATAGGTCATGATATGAGCTTGTGGATCTTCATTAGCTTTACCATCGAATTTTGGACAGTCACCGGGAATTTTCGTTGGAACCGGAGGCCAATACGGATTATGGAGAATAGGATCATTGGTCAGTTTGGACACATCTGGTAATTCTAAAGTCGCTAAGAAAGGTAACTGAGGATTGAAGGACATCTGGGGTTGCTGGTAGGATGGAGCACCAGGGTTCCAACCCAGTGGTGGTTTCCCCCATGGGCTTGGTTGTTATCGGGAAAAGTGTTTATTTAGAACTGCTTTATCCCACTAAGGTGTGACAGCTACCTTAGAAACAAACAGAGAAAACTACTTTTGTATTCTTATTTATGAACTATAAACAAGAGGAATAGGATGAACCAACATGTGTCTTGCGCTAGTCCTTTGATCCAATCTCTCTCCTCTTTGACAACTTCCAGCTACCTGCTCCTTACTTGCCCAACTTCACCAAGTACCTGTAAGATCACAGAAGAAGGAAACTATACAAAGACATGGGTTTATATTCATAAATAACTTAGGATCAGATTTAAGTTAACCATACAAATGTAACAAGCATCAATGAAACACAAGCATGGAGAAGAAACTCAAATAGTTTTATTGATATACAAGAAGATCCAGGAGGAGTTACAACCGATGATTCCTGACCCAGCATCAACCTCCCAGCAAACAAGTCCCTTCTTCAACCCCAACAAAGCATAGATCACCCAATTCTCTGATATGTATCTCAAACCAACAGCAATTCCTTACAATGTGCAAAATTCCAGCCTCTGGATCTCTAGGATGAGGGATCCATATATAGATGTATGCAAGGAGGATGAGTCAGCTCATGATTTGATTAGTGGCTTCCCTCTGTCAGTTCTTGTTTCCACTTGGACACTGAAAGCCTCTTACTCATCCTTGGTCGAATTCAGTGAGGCAAGTGTCATTGGAGAAGATTCTGGAAGCTTCCATTATCTCTCCACCTCGTGGAATGACACTGCCATTTGTCATTTCCTACTCAACGCACCCTGGTAGTGCACTTAGGTGCGTTGCAATGCACCTAGCTAGTGGACTTAGGTGCTATGCAACGCACTTGGCTAGTGGAGCAGCTGAAATGATCTTGATTTGACTTATTCTGAGCAGTTTCTGGTGGAGAACTTCTGGGAGAAGCTGTAATTTGTTGACCTTGTTCCTTTAGGGGTTGGAACAACACTTTTAGAGACTTAGGAGCCCTTGGTTTATGGACATTTCATGCTTAGAGCTGTAAGGCACAAAAATGTCTATAACAGTTTCCCCCTAAAGTATGAGGCCGTTTATCGGGTGAAATGCTTTATTAGGAGGATCTGAAGTTCTTTCAATGCTGGGAGGAGACCTATAATAAGATACAATACAATACATTATCTTCATACTGTTTTCATGATCTAGATGAGGTGGGCATTCCCATGCTCAGCTTTATAAATTCATTTTCATGTACATAGGACATACAATCGTCTGATGGTAGACTGATGAATCTGATAGAGCCATCATCCTTTGGTAGGATGATTATCTGTGCTGTAATGCTGTACATTTCAATGTCTTTATTTTCCTGAATATATATCGCAGCCCGGATGGATGAAACTAGATCCGGGGTCTTCAATCTTGTCCGATCTTCACTCGAAGTACAAGTCGATCCATGTGAAAAATGTTTTGAAGTCGAACATGGAAAGACATCGCTTGATTACCAATCAATGATGTAAACTGTTAACAAGCGCGAGAGGAATCACCGATAATGATAATGATCCTCAAGGTACTGCAGTACAATTCACGTGGTGTGAATAAAGGACTTGGCGTCGAACACCACGCAAAATCTTTCGGTCGAAGGTCATTGATGTAAACCTGTCGCCGGAAGTGAGAAACTTGCCATTGAGGCATGCAAGCTTCAAAGCACTGAATGGGGTGTTCCTAGATCAACTTCTTGGATAATGAGTTGATGTCGACAAGAAGTGATCCGTCATAGGAGGGCCTTAATGAATCCCACATCAATGACACGGAACGGAGCAAATGATTTTGATGGAGGTGAAAACGATATGATGATATATGGTTCAGGGTGGCGGTCATGAAAGAATGGAGTATAATGTATGGTAGTGGGCGGGACACAGGTGGCCTTTCTGGATGACTTCTCTTGAACATGTCGGCGACAATTATGTGATGGATTGGTAGCATTAACCCCAAATGTGGATGGTATGGCGAGACCATGGCGATGTGACCGGTGAATGAAACAACCCAACCCGACTCAGGCACGGAGTGGAAGTGTCATGTTCAAGAGCGACTTGCTACCAATAAAGATTCTTTGAGTTTTCTTCCCAATTTTTCCCCAGTCATTGCTGACCAGTACCTCTTTATTTTTGTCAAGCTTGAGGAGGATAACATATGCTTGTTCTATAATTTTCCCTTCGGGCAAACCCATCGCTATGTTTTAACGAGCCTAGCGATAGTGAAACTCGTTCTCGTCTAAAGACAAGTTTGTCGCTATAATCTTTTAACGAGTCTAACGACAAAGATAACTCGGTCCTTTTCATTTTTAGAGAGTCTGAAAAGGTACGTAAAGGTAACTCCAAAATTCCTTTTTCGTCACCTAATCCCTTAAGTCCGAAAAAGTATAAAACAATACAGAAGGGATGAATTTTCGATCGCTTTAACGAGCCAAACAAAACAAGCGCTCGATCTTTTTGTGCAATAATCCCTCAGGTCCAAAAAGATTAAAATCCAGAGGAGGGATAACACTTCCTGTTGCTTTAACGAGATGGAAGGCCAGAACTCAGCAATCTTTTCATATTTTACGAGTCAGAAAACAACTTAAAGAAGACTCGTCTTTTGAGGAATGAGTGATAAAATGGGTAGCAGCTGATTCCAGGTAAGGTTTGGAATTTTCCAATCACGGCAGTGTCACAAGGATGGCTAGTGAAATCACTCTTCGCAGCTGTTCCTCAAAATGGGTAAACAATCAAATGGAGGTGAATGATCGGCCAATGGAAAAGTGGAGGTGACGGTGCAAACATGACCAAGGCTTTAATGGCTGAAGTGCTACATTCACGGTGGTTATTTACTAGGGGATAGTTCATTTTTTAACGAGCTTAAACGCGGGTGGAAACATTTGCTCGGTCCGGGTTTATTTTTTAACGAGCTTGAACCTCGCGGTAAACACTGCTCGATTAATCCAGTCATATGATAAGAATGTCTCATATAAAAACGACAACTTTTCGAGTGTTGCCCCACATCCTTTCTTTACGCAAGTTAGGAAACGACTAATCTAAAAAACAGATAAATAATTGCTCTTTGCTTGCACTCCAAAAGGTTTGCATGCCCCCAGGTATAAAACAGAGTTTCAAGGTTACCTCTACTTCTTTCCGTCAAAACATTCGTTTTACCGAGAGAGGCCTACCTCTTACAGGTTACCCAAAGATTGTTCTATTTACGGCGTAAACAAAACACTTCTTCGGTGATGTTTCTCAAAATAAACAAACGTGAGCGACGATGCCCGCCAACTCACATAAATTTGACAAGAGAATCTTGTTCTAGAATAACCCCTCTTCCAATCCCGGACGAGGTACAGACTAGTCATATTCTATTCTCCCGCGGAAACCTACCCTATACCTGAAGTTTTCTTGCCGAAGCAGA
Source organism: Pinus tabuliformis (assembly GCA_031772625.1). NCBI lineage: Eukaryota > Viridiplantae > Streptophyta > Pinopsida > Pinales > Pinaceae > Pinus > Pinus tabuliformis. The sequence goes on along the minus strand of CM062818.1, from coordinate 2,031,264,542 downwards.
CCAGGACGCATGCCCCCTGGGTTTCAGTCATATCCCTCCGAATTACTCGCGCTCATCGGGGGGACGGACTGGAAATTGAGACATTTCTTGTGTGAAAAGACCATTTAGGGACGGTATATGACTATTTGCTATGCGTGATCCGGGAAATGAAAGCTGGTCCACGAGCTTGACCACTCTTCCTTCGTGCAGAAAACACATCACTCTAAAGAGTGAGGAGACAATTGCTTCCATGCAATAAATATAGTCTCGTCCAAGGAGTAGATTGTAATCCAAGGGTCCTTGAACTACCATTACGTTCATGCGAACTGTCTTCCTTCTCAATGTTATGGGCACATCGGGAAGGATCCCTAAAGGTCGACTGGTTCCTTTATCAAAGCCTGTCAGATTTCTCATCTCAGGCAAAAGCGATGGCAAACCAAGCGCTTTCCAAGCAGTTGAGGAAAGGATACTCACAGAAGCCCCCTCATCTATGATGGTACCAGCCATAACCATTCTATATATTTGAACGATAATTCGGAAATGTATGCTTGCTGGTAAACGGGGTCTGCCTAGTTGATTCCAGTCGAAGGAAACAACTAGGTTGCTTGGAGGTGGGACTGAATAGACGGCCGAGTATGGCTCTGACGAACTTCCTTCCTGCGGTAAAGGAACGGTAGATTGCCCCCATGTTCGCCGGAGTCTGTGTTTATGAAGAGAATTTGGACGGTGTCATCCTTGTTCTCTTCAGTGATTGTATCATCTGAAGATGAAACCTCTAAAGGCAAGACCAGGTCAACTGCCGCCTCGACCTTTTGACTTTCGTCTGGTATGGATCCAGATGGTTTATCTTCAATGATAGGTGCTTCAGCCGACCACCTGAGCGGGCCAGCTGGATTCTCAACTAGTGACGGACTCGGCAAGAGTTTTTTATATCCAGGAGGAAGTCGTAACGGTGAAACCGGACGATCATCCAAAACTCTTTTAGCTTCGTCTAAGAAGGGACAACGGTGGATGGCATGATTGCCTTCGCACAGTTTACAGGGAAATCTAGCTTTCCCTTTTTGTCCTGGGGCTTCACTTTCACTAGTTGACGGTGTGCTTTCAACATGATCACCAGAGGTTGACGACACCGGGTTGTGAAAACGAGGAGACCAATCACTTAGTATCCGGGGGATGCAAGGACAATCTCTGTGAAAGTGGTCTCCTTTGCAGATGACACATGGCGATTTAGGCCTGGTCGATGCAGTGTGTGGATTTTCGTTAGACGACACTCGTTTTCCCACATTCGCCTTTGGCTCTTCTTCTTCTTCTCTTTCTTCTTCTTTTCCTTCTTCTCCTTAGGAACTTGGCTTTTAGCTTTACTAGCTCCATCAAGCGAAGAGGAAGGAGGAGAAGAAGAATTAGAGGAAGTAGAAGGCTGGTGGGAAACTCTGGACTCGTCTAATTGCTGATTCAATTGTTCAAGAATAGTGGTGTTCTGAATGATAGAGGTTGAGAAGAGCCATACAGGCAAACCAATTGTCAGTCCTGGAAGCGACAATGTGGCCATATGGGGCACACCAACATCTCCCCAATAGGAGAAGGGACTAGGATTTCCACCAAGGGGAATTCCTTGGTTGGTAGGCTCCATTTTCTCAACCCAAGATCAATGTAGGAAAGGGGTATGAATATTCTGTTTAAAATAAATTTTAACACGCTTTGACACAACTTGTTTTTTCAGTTTTTAAGAGTCGAGAAAAAAACAAAGATGACTCTAGTCTCCTTCGATTTTTAATGAGCCTGAAGTGACAAGTGCTCAGATGGACCTTTTCCATTAAAGAGTCTAAAAAGGAACGAAAGGGACTGCTCTGGAGGTCTAGGTAGAGGGAGTACCAAACCAATCGCAAAACTGCAGAATACTTTTTACGGTACGGCAGTCAATCTTCCCGAATGCTGTGTTCGGTGCATTGCGATCAGTAGGGTGGCCGACACGGCTTCCTATGGATAAAAGGTTTTAAGCCTATAGGGGTCTCCCCATATATACTCAACGGTACGTGGGAGCACAAGTCCGTACTGGCACTTATCGTCTCAAAGTGGAGGAATCACCCAACCATCAATGAGGACAACAGTTACCAGGCTTTACGACGCCAAAATACGTCTCTAGCCTAGACCTCTAAATGTTGTGCGTTAAGTTCCAAAGCGTTGTTAGGTTCATTGAATTTATTTTAAGTTGATCTTTCTTATGAAGTTTTCCTTTTGGGATCACCACGAGATGTAGATGTAATTCCTAAAATGCAATCTAAAGATGATAAACAAACTTTTATCTCTTTTCAGCAATGAAAATCCTAGCTACTAGGGGAAAAGAAAGACACAACTCTTTTCGCAAAGAGCAAAGAGCACATTGTAAATGCACTTTCCTAAATCAAGCCAAACAGACTGTCAATATGCAAATGCACATGCATGTATTTGTTTTTCACTTTCTTAATACTGATGCCTAAAAAGAAAGTTGATGTACAAATCTGAATTTGCTTTCAAGTGACAAACACAAACAAGCTTATTTCGAAATCAAAAGGTAAAGATGATTACGAAACTCTATGATTTTGAAATAAATACTCATTCGACACTAGAAAGTCACAAATTCAAACCAAAGGCAAAAATAAAAGCATAATCGACTATCAACAGCAAATAAACTTTCTCCTATGATCGAAATCGACACTTGCGACATATCTAAATCAAAGGACGACAGTACGACTATTATACTTTTGCAATGGAAACTGTAAACGACTCAAAAAACACATAAAAATGTCTACAGTTCTTTTATACAAATGAGGCGGAATATCAGTAAGGAAAAGGGGTCTGAAACAGTCCTATACTGATTACAGGCTGCAAAAATCAGAGACAAAACTGAAAAAATGAAGCAAAGAACCTCAGCTGCACAGGGCTATGCTGATCAGCGCACCTGTTACACAGAGAAACTGCATTGCAGCGCAGGTAGCCCTCTCAGGAAGTGCGTTGAAATGCAGAACCTCTTCACAGAGCCTGCACTGGGGCAGAAACGAGAATTCTATCCGGGTTCTGGGTCACGGTTTGCAGTTTAATCTTTGGTTTTTGGCCGAGTAAAAGCAATTAGTAATGCACAATCAGAGGTAGATCTAAGGGGGGTCTAAGAGCTATCACAAGGGCAATCAGTTAGTCTATGAATCAGCTATTCAAAATCAAAAACAGATCCAGTGAATGGACTAAAGCAGCAGGTGTCTACTTTGCATTTGTTAATGGCAAATGCAGTTCGATTGCTACTTATAAGTTTATGAAATAAACAACAAGAGAAACACAAACAAACTAACTAGACACGATCCCCAACGGAGTCGCCATTTTGTTATCGGGAAAAGTGTCTATTTAGAACTGCTCTATCCCACTAAGGTGTGACAGCTACCTTAGAAACAAACAAAGAAAACTACTTTTGTATTCTTCTTTATGAATTATAAACAAAGAGGAATAGGATGAACCAACCTGTGTCTTGCGCTAGTCCTTTGATCCAATCTCTCTCCTCTTTGACAGCTTCCAGCTACCTGCTCCCTTACTTGCCCAGCTTCACCAAGTACCTGTAAGATCACAGAAGAAGGAAACTATACAAAGACATGGGTTTATATTCATAAATAACTTAGGATCAGATTTAAGTTAACCATACAAATGTAACAAGCATCAATGAAACACAAGCATGGAGAAGAAACTCAAATAGTTTTATTGATATACAAGAAGATCCAGGAGGAGTTACAACCGATGATTCCTGACCCAGCATCAACCTCCCAGCAAAGAAGTCCCTTCTTCAACCCCAACAAAGCATAGATCACCCAATTCTCTGATATGTATCTCAAACCAACAGCAATTCCTTACAATGTGCAAAATTCCAGCCTCTGGATCTCTGGGATGAGGGATCCATATATAGATGTATGCAAGGAGGATGAGTCAGCTCATGATTTGATTAGTGTCTTCCCTCTGTCAGTTCTTGTTTCCACTTGGACACTTAAAGCCTCTTACTCATCCTTGGTCGAATTCAGTGAGGCAAGTGTCATTGGAGAAGATTCTGGAAGCTTCCATTATCTCTCCACCTCGCGGAATGACACTACCATTTGTCATTTCCCGCTCAACGCACCCTGGTAGTGCATTTAGGTGCGTTGCAACGCACCTAGCTAGTGGACTTAGGTGCTATGCAACGCACTTGGCTAGTGGAGCAGCTGAAATGATCCTGATTTGACTTATTATGAGCAGTTTCTGGTGGAGAACTTCTGGGAGAAGCTGTAATTTGTTGACCTTGTTCCTTTAGGGGTTGGAACAACACTTTTAGGGACTTAGGAGCCCTTGGTTTATGGACATTTCATGCTTAGAGTTGTAAGGCACAAAAATGTCTATAACATTGGTCCAGACGGATTTGGCCCCATAGGGTTTTGTCCGTAGGGATTTTGGTTCTGGCCCCCAGCGTTCCATGGATTACCAAACTGTCCTGTAGGAGCACCATACGGTTGCGGATAATTCTGATAAGGATTTGCCTGCAGTTGCTGATAATTTTGATATGGGGCAAACGAAGGTTGCCCTTGAGGTTGCTGGTAACCATACGGTGGCTGGACTCCAAACTGAGTTTGAGAAACAGGCTGAGTTTGATAGACTGGTTGGGATTGAATTCCAACTTGCATTTGAAGACCGGATGGGGCCTGGGGTCCAGCCTGGGGCAAAAAACCAAGTTGAGCGGCGCCAGAAGGATGTCCTGTAGGTTGGGCTATCTAGCCGGAAGGATGACCTTGTTGATATTGAGGTTGGCCCACCTGCCCAGAAGGTTGTACTTGCTGGGGGTGGAGTTGTTGTTGCACAAGTGAGGATTGTCCTAACGGACTAGATGGCCGAGTGGGCTGGGCAGTTGGTTGGCCTGATTGGATTTGAGGCTGGCCAACTTGCCCAGAGGGTTGACTATACTGGACGATGGGCTGACCATATGGTTGACCAGCTTGTCCAGATGTTGAACCATACTGGACATTAGGTTGGTTTGGGTGAACATACGATTGACCAATTTGTCTAGTAGGAAAACCTTGCTGGATACCAGGTTGGCCTTGTTGAACAGAAGATTGACCTGAGTTACCAGAAGTTTGAGCATAAGAGGTGAAAGACGGACCACCAGAGGCAAAAGGTTGTCCCTGGAAGGGTTGTCCTTGTTGGTCTTGATGAGGCGGTCTTTGGGATTGCGCAGACGATACTTGGCCACCATGATAAGAGGTGGGGCCCCAATCAATTGACAACGGGACTGAAATCTCAATAGTCGGTTGAGACGACAAAGGCCTACCAAGATGTGGTAAATACTGATCGTATGGCCCCTCTGCTGGGACGTTTGACGTAGGATCAAAGACTCCGAATATAGAGGCCGAAGGACGACTGAAAATGGGAGTCGAAGAAGCTACACATACCGTTGGAATGGTTGGGATTGAGGTAACAGACGTACTGCGACTTTGTGGAGTAAAATGCTCCGTGGTGGGAAAAGCGAGTTGTGACCAAATAGAACTCGTGAAGGGAATTCCAGAGGACATAACATCCTTTATTGCTTTATAGCCTGGAGGTAGTCTCCCCAGTAGTAGGGGTGCTACTAACAAGTATAGGTTCCGTTGCGGTGGGAATTTCACCACTCGTCGCAACGGATTCTTCAGTCGAAGTAGGGGATACGTCCTCCATGTCGGAATAAAAAAATGGGGCTGAAACACGAGGGGAAGTGTATTCCCAAAAAGGGATACCGTCCTCAGAAGGTTCCCAAACGGGGTTCCAATGAAACTCATAAGTCTCGTCGCCTGAAGCACGAGAATTAATCAGTTGTATACTCGGAATAACAGGAAGAGTTTCACTCACAACCGGTATCTCGGCAAAGGAAGAAGACGAAATTGGTAATTCCGCCAGGATGAAAACTTCACAAAATCCTAGGGAATATAACGAGAGAGGACCCTACTCAAACTAACGCAAACAATATCTAACCAGGTAAATGTGAATCGTGGCCGAATAAATTTTAAGACAAAGGAACTGAACTTGACATTTTCTTGTTTTAAGAGTCGAGAAAAGGACAAAAAGATGACTCTAGTCTCCTTCGAATATTTAGTGAGCCCGAAGTGACAAATGCTCAGGTGAACCTTTTCTTTTAGGGAGTCTGAAAAGGGTCAAAAGTGACTACTCTGGAGAACTAGGCAAAAGGTTTACCAAACAATCCGTAAAACTGCTTATACACCTTGGCAATCAGATGAAAACCAAGGACTTCCCGTACGGCAGTCAATCTTCCCGAATGCTGTGTTCAATGCATTACGGCTTGTAAGGCGGCAGACACGGCTTCCTGTGGATAAAGGATGATAACCTAGTGGGGTCTCCACATATACTCGACGGTACGTGGAGCATAAATCCGTGCTAGACCACTATCTAGTCACAAAAGGAGGAATCACCCAACCATAATGTGGAACACAACAGTACTAGGTTTAACGACGCCGGAACACGTCTCTAGCTAGCTACTAGACCTCTAGAATGTATGCGTTAAGCTCCAATGCGTTTTTTAGATTCATTCAGTTCATTTTACAGTTGATCTTTGATTAGGTTTCAGTTTTCAGGTCCTACCGTATGTGATCTCTCACAATTCCTAAATGCAAGCTATATGCCAAAATGTATCATTCCATTCGATGAATGCTAACTACAGAAGAGTTGAGATCTTTCAAACAAACAAAATGATCATCAAACAATCAACAAAGATTCTAATGCAGCTAATGGCAATAAACGAAACTTTTTCTTTTTCTTTTTTTTAAAAGTGACTAATTGCTAATAACAGTGAAGAATGCTAACTTCCATTAACTAATGCAATGCAAAAAGATCGTTTGTTTTTTTTTTAAATGGCATAATGCACTTAAACAAATTTTGAGAGATGATAACAAAGAGTAAACAGACAAACTTCACTCAATGAAAATAGAATCAAGTCTAAACACCAGACAATCTGTCAAGCCAAGAAGAATCACAATGACCTCAATGAGCTATGTGATCTAAGCCCAAACGAAGCCAAGCGAAATCCAAACGAACAAGAGGTAGATTGCTCGAAGCACACAATAAAAAGTTTTGACAACCACTAGACAAGTGCAAAAACAACCAAGAAGTCGACTGGACAATCAAAGAACCAAAAACTCCCACGGAAGGCTCGATGTACAAAGCCACTAGATGCTCTAGGGCTGGGATATGAGATCGATGGAAAGAGGTGAACACCCGAAGGATGAAGGTCAAAAACCAGTCAAACAGAGCTCTCACACACTCCAGTAGCTGAAAAATGTGAAAAGACAGAAATCCGAGTTCAGAAGGCTTCCAAACAAGAAAACTGGTAAAGTTCACGGGACTGGCGCGACTGTCAGTCTGTAACTCGCGCTATTAAGGGATTAGCGCGAGTTGCTTTCGTGCAACCTGCGCCCACTGGCGCGACTGTCAGGTAAAAAATCGCGCTAATAAAGTTTGCTGGCTTAAAAATAAATCAAGCAGTCCAGGGTCTGATCGACAGTATCCAGATAGACCAAGCAGCAAGAAACAGCTAAAAAATCCAACCCAGAAAGCTTATCTAAGCAAGCAAACAAGAGAAAACCAAAGTGCAAGACAAACTCCAAGCTGTTCGGTTCGTAAACCAAACCAGAGATTGACTGAAGTGGCGTTGATCTACTTCGCTAATGCAGAGCAATAGCGTTTTCGAAGGCTACCTGGCCGTACTTCAGGCTCCGTCCAAAGTTTACGAATCAAACAACAAATAGCTTCCCCAGTGGAGTCGCCAAATTGTTGGAGAGGTAAATCCCCTCTGCGGACAGAGGCGATCCCACTAGCCCAAAATGGGTCTAGCAACAATCAAACAATACTATCATGCAGGTTCCTAATTGCAAATTAAAGGTGGATTACGAGAACCTACTTGGATTCCAACGCTAGTGTTGTAGGAGAGTTGACGCTCCTGTTCCTTTGCTCCGACTGGTCACGATCCTCACGATCTCCGTGAATGGACACCTGCACATGCAAAGAACGATACGAATACAAGCATAAAATCCAATAGATGCAATTATATATCGGTCAGAAAAGATATTAATTCAATCATCATTATAATGAACAGCAAGAATGGGACCATAATGATAGTCATCTATTATTAATAATCAACAAAGGAGTATACAACCGAAGTTCTGACGTTAAATCCTCCTTTGGCTGGGTGATCAGCTACACATGTCTTGTAAAGCTTGTCGGGATCAGGAACAAGCCTCTCTCTCTCTCTGACTATGAATGCAAAGAAGACTCAGCAACAATCTCTTAGACTTCTGGCAGTATCATTCTCCCTATACACAAAAATAGCTTGTCAAATGCACCAGAACAAGCTTTTATAGAAGGAGGAGGAAGAGATACAATGAATCCAGACATTCATGGGATAAGCATTATCCTCGAAAAGCTATTGTGGATGATGATTCTCGACATCCATGAGATTGACATTATCCCTGAAAAGCCACATGAGTCGAAGGGAAAAAAAATCTCGGCGTGCGTTTGTGAAAAAACTTTTCCAAACTTGGTTGGCGCGGGTAAGACTTTGAGACAGAGCGCCAATAAGCGCGCCCTCTTTGGAGAATTTCCTTCATTGGCGCGGGTGATACACTGGGGATCCGCGCTAATGGAAAAAGGGGAATTTTTTAAGGATATTTTGCAGGAGATGTCTTCAAGGCATATGAAGTCCATACTTAGGGGAACATAATGCAAGTGTTTTCATGTTATGTCACTGCTCACAAGTCCCGGAATGAGTCCTCCAAAGTGCGAGAAAGGGGTAACAAGGACGGTGACCAATGGTGACAAAGAAAATTTTCTAAGACGATTCGTTCCAAACTATGCCGAGGTGGCTAAAGATTTCACACGGTTGCTAAAGCGAGATATCCCTTTTCATTGGGATACCATCGCTCAGGAACTTTTGAGCATCTCAAGGGTCTCCTTGTTTCAACTCCATTGCTCTGTCCTCCGAACTATCATCGCGACTACACTCTGTATTTGGAGAGGTAAATCCCCTCTGCAGACAAAGGCGATCCCACTAGCCCAAAATGGGTCTAGCAACAATCAAACAATACTATCATGCAGGTTCCTAATTGCAAATTAAAGGTGGATTACGAGAACCTACTTGGATTCCAACGCTAGTGTTGTAGGAGAGTTGACACTCCCGTTCCTTTGCTCCGGCCGGTCACGATCCTCACGATCTCCGTGAATGGACACCTGCACATGCAAAGAACGATACGAATACAAGCATAAAATCCAATAGATGTAATTATATATTGGTCAAAAAAGATATAATTCAACCATCATTATAATGAATAGCAAGATGGAACCATAATGATAGTCATCTATTATTGATAATCAACAAATGAGTATACAACCCGAAGTTCTGACGTCAAATCCTCCTTTGGCTGGGTGATCAGCTACACATTTCTTGCAAAGCTTGTCGGATACAGGAACAAGTCTCTCTCTCTCTCTGACTATGAATGCAAAGAAGACTCAACAACAATCTCTTAGACTTCTGACAATATCATTCTCCCTATACTCAAAACTAGCTTGTCAAATGCACCCAGAACAAGCTTTTATAGCAGGAGGAGGAGGAAGAGATATACAATGAATCCAGACATTCATGGGATAAGCATTATCCTCGAAAAGCTATTGTGGATGATGATTCTCGACATCCATGAGATTGACATTATCCCTGAAAAGCCACATGAGTCGAAAGGAAAAAACTCTCGGGCATGCGTTTGTGAACAAACTTTTCCAAACTTGGTTGGCGCGGGTAAGACTCTGAGACAGAGCACCAATGAGCGCGCCCTCTTTGGAGAATTTCCTTCATTGGTGCGGGTGATACACTGTGGATCCGCGCTAATGGAAAAAGGGGACTTTTTAAGGATATTTTGCAGGAGATGTCTTCAAGGCATATGAAGTCCATACTTAGGGGAACATAATGCAAGTGTTTTCATGTTATGTCACTGCTCACAAGTCCCAGAATGAGTCCTCCAAAGTGTGGGAAAGGGTAACAGGGACGGTGACCAATGGTGACAAAGCAAATTTTCTAAGACGATTCGTTCCAAACTATGCCGAGGTGGCTAAAGGTTTCACATGGTTGCTAAAGCGAGATATCCCTTTTCATTGGGATACCATCACTCAGGAATCTTTTGAACGTCTCAAGGGTCTCCTTGTTTCCGCTCCATTGCTCCGTCCTCTGAACTATCATCGCGACTACACTCTGTATTTGGAGAGGTAAATCCCCTCTGCGGACAGAGGCGATCCCACTAGCCCAAAATGGGTCTAGCAACATCAAACAATACTATCATGCAGGTTCCTAATTGCAAATTAAAGGTGGATTACGAGAACCTACTTGGATTCCAACGCTAGTGTTGTAGGAGAGTTGACGCTCCCGTTCCTTTGCTCCGGCCGGTCACGATCCTCATGATCTCCGTGAATGGACACCTGCACATGCAAAGAACGATACGAATACAAGCATAAAATCCAATAGATGCAATTATATATCGGTCAGAAAAGATATAATTCAATCATCATTATAATGAACAACAAGAATGGAACCATAATGATAGTCATCTATTATTGATAATCAACAAAGGAGTATACAACCGAAGTTCTGACGTCAAATCCTCCTTTGGCTGGGTGATCAGCTACACATGTCTTGCAAAGCTTGTCGGGATCAGGAACAAGCCTCTCTCTCTCTCTGACTATGAATGCAAAGAAGACTCAACAACAATCTCTTAGACTTCTGACAGTATCATTCTCCCTATACTCAAAACTAGCTTGTCAAATGCACCAGAACAAGCTTTTATAGATGGAGGAGGAGGAAGAGATACAATGAATCCAGACATTCATGGGATAAGCATTATCCTCGAAAAGCTATTGTGGATGATGATTCTCGACATCCATGAGATTGACATTATCCCTGAAAAGCCACATGAGTCGAAAGGAAAAAACTCTTGGGTGTGCGTTTGTGAACAAAATTTTCCAAACTTGGTTGGCGCGGGTAAGACTCTGAGACAGAGCGCCAATGAGCGCGCCCTCTTTGGAGAATTTCCTTCAATGGCAAGGGTGATACACTGTGGATCTGCGCTAATGGAAAAAGGGGACTTTTTAAGGATATTTTGCAGGAGATATCTTCAAGGCATATGAAGTCCATACTTAGGGGAACATAATGCAAGTGTTTTCATGTTATGTCACTGCTCACAAGTCCCGGAATGAGTCCTCCAAAGTGCAGGAAAGGGGTAACAGGGACAGTGACCAATGGTGACAAATTACTGTGTAACACCCCATAATGGCCATCTTTGAGAATCTGTCGATGACCAAAAAATCACAGTCATTTCCATGCTTAGTAGAAGGAAGGCCCAACATGTAATCCATGGATATGGATTCCCAAGGTCAGCTAGGGGTAGGCAGCGGAGTATAGAGGCATTACTTCTTGATGGTCGATTTGGCAATGACGTAGGCAATGTAGGATCTAATGTACTTCTCGACATGCTATCGAAGATTCAGCCAATAGAAATACTTTTGTAGTACTGCCACCATTTTCTCGACCCCAAAATGCCCAGCGGCCCGACTGTAGTGCACTTCCCAAATCATCTTGGCATGCTCACTTTTGAAGGAACACAAAGGTGTCCTAGGTGGCATAACAGGGCATTCTATAGCTGAATTATCTGGAACTTGCTGACCCTCCAAGAGAATCTGGTATGTGTGGCCAAATTCTGGTCACTTTTGTAGAGAAATTTCCAATCAGAAGTATCGTGCCCACAAGAGTTGAGCACAGTGATTAACGCCATGATCGATGGTCAACTGAGGCAGTCTCCAAAATTATTGGAGATTCCCTTCTTATACTTGATATTCAAATGAAATTGTTGCAGGTATGTGGACCACTTTGATGGCGATCATTATGCAACTCCCCTTGTGTCTGTATGAACTGCAGGGGTCGGTGGTCTGTGTGGATGACTGTTTCCTTTCCCAAAATGTAATGCTTCCATTGTCGGCAGGCCTACACAATGGAATACATCTCTTTGTCATAATTGGGATACTTTTGGACTGTGTATGGAAGTATCTCACTATGATATGCCAGCGGATGCCCCCGTTGAGTAAGGACTACCCCAATAGCATAGTCAAAGGCATTTGTCTCAATCTCATATGGTTGTTGCAAGTCTAGTAATGTGAGCACTGGTGCAAAGCAGAGGCGATATTTCAACTTAATTACGAATGCCTTCTGTTGAGATTCATAACAAATTAATTTTTCTTTTGCTCCTCTCTTGGTTACTTGACTCAAGGGCCAAGTGATATGAGAGAACCCCAATACGAACCTGCAGTAGAAATTAGCAAGACCCAGAAAGCTATGGAGCTCTGTTAGAGTGGTTGGGGCTAGCCAATCCTGAATCACTTGGACCTTTGCTAGATCCACATGCACCCCCCATACATCAATAATTTATCCCAAATATTAAACCTGGGTCATGCCAAAAGTGTATTTCTCCAAATTTGCAAACAACCTGTGTTTCCATAGTGTTTGGGAGAACCTGTCAGATGTGGTGGAGGTGCTCTTCCCAACTCTTGCTGAAGATAAGGATGTCATCCAAGTATACCACTACAAATGAGTTGGTGAATGGCCGTAAGATGTCATCCATTAGCCTCATGAAGGTTGCAGGAGCATTCGTCAACCCGAAAGGCATAACCAACCATTTGAAAAGGCCCTCCTTGGCTTTGAATTTAGTGTTCTACACACATGGAGGGTTCGATTGTACCTGGTGATGTCTGGACTTCAAGTCGATCTTGCTGAAATATTTCCCCCCCTTGAGTTGGTCCATAAGGTCATCAATCTGTGGGATCGGGTACCTATTTCAGATAGTGATCTTGTTCAATGCCTGATAGTCAATACAAAGTCTCGAAGTCCCATCCTTCTTATGTACCAACACGATCAAGATCCCACAGGGTGATGAACTTGGCCAGATCTGACCTTTTTGCAACAGCTCCTGAATCTACCTCTTGATTTTGTCATTCTCCAGAACGGAGCACCAACAGATTGGTCCATTGGGAAACGACACACATGGGCATATCGATGGAGTACTTGACCTGACAGTGTAGAGGCACCCCTGCGGGGGACGTGAAAATGTCCTCGTACTCCTCCACGACCTTGTCCATTTGTTGTTGTCATGCGGAGGGGCCCTGTTTGGAGGTCATGGCCACTGTCTTCTTCTTTCCTTGAGGGCGTATCATCAAGAAAACAAATTTCCCAGTTTTGGAAATGAGCTTACTACATTGTTTTGCAATAACCAAAGAGATGGTGATAGGCAGTGCTACCTTCGGTATCCTGTAAAACTTATTTCCAAGGTAACAATAATAGTGAAAGGCCTTGAATCATACACATCATGTCACTTCCACAAGTATGGTTGGCCTAATAATACATCACAAACATCAATGGGAGTAACTTCACATAATAATACCTCATCCGAAGGGCTTGATGTTGTATGGAAGCGTCACGACTGCTGCATCAGCTCGATGATCATGAGTGAAGCGACCAGTGGTGTACAGTTGTGGGTGTTTTGTGGGTCAGTAAGCCTAGCCACTTCATGACCTCTGCTGAAATGAGGTTCTTTTGGCTCTCGCTATTGACAATGAATTGTAGCGGGGAACCCTTTACCCACATTTGGGAGTGGAAGAGGTGCTCCTCCTCCTTTGGATCTTCGGGTTCCTCCTTATGGATCTTTGTGGTGGCAACGGTGGCATTGGGCTTCGCATCGATAATCTACTTCCCTTTTCCATTCCCCTTGTTAGGTTCGGACTTAGAGTTGGAACATGCATATGATTTTGAAGCCTTCAAATCATCCACCAGCGACTGCTTGGCCCGACACTCACTTGTGTTGTGAGTGGAGCTCTTATGGAACTCACAACACTTTCATGTGTCCTTCAGCTTCGGTGTGTTGTTCTTTTCTTGTGGCTTTGGGCGGGTTGTCCTACGCCGCCTCGCCTTGGCTTTGTCCTTTGTTCTGCATTTTGGGGCACCTTTCCCTTGCTTCAGATTCGCAAATCCAAAGTCTCGATATTATTTTGTTTAAACTTCTGCTCGATATTGAAATCATATCGGTACACCGTGCCAAGTGAGGAGATGTCCATGAACTCCTTCAAATCCTGGATGTACCTTTGAAGGTAGCCACGGTACTTCAGTGCCAAATGTTTATCAGAATCCTTGTTACCCAACCTCATGCGAAGGGTATGAAAAACATTGGTAAACTCTGGCACATCTTGGTCCCTTCCCTGCTGCAGTGTGGTCCACTTTATGTATTTATCCTCATAGCTCCCGACAAGGTAGTACTTCTCCTTGATGGCGTCCCGGAACGAATTCCAAGTGGGTGCGGTTGAAAATAGTGAGGTTGTACTTTCATCCTTCTACTTACAGTAGGTTTCCCACCAGTCCTTGATGTGGGGGAAACTTTGAGGAGAGAAAAAGTAATCTTTTCCCGGCTGGAAAAATCATGAACAAAAAAATATCCTTCTAGCAAATTTAACCATTTATCTACGACGTCTACATCTATTTGGCCCTCAAATATGGGAATGTCAAAGTTTACTTGTACCTTAAAAGGAGTGGAGCCTCCAGAGTGGTTGTTGGATGTGGATGCGCCACCAGTGGGAAACCGTTGAAGGATCTAGGCAAAGTTATCCATCATCGCGTTCCTTTGTTTCTCGAGGGCCTCCTCAAGCAATATTTTGATAGGATCTCCTGCTCCCTCGTATTTATTTTCTTCCCCCATGGGTGGTCGTCGGGGTTTGCGAGGTTGAACTTGCAAAGGTTCAACCATATCAAACCCTAACTCCTTATATCTCGACCTCATCGGGAACATGCAAAGAAAAACAGAGAAAGCGCAGACCGCTCTGATACCACTGTGATCTGGACTTAAACATGAACGTAACAAATTATAGACATAACCATAAATATAGAGATACAGTAGAAATAACACTTCATTTCATTAAAATCAAATACTGAAATATTCTTACAAACATAATGGAAATAACACTAGCTCGGGCGATGGTAGCTTATCTCAGAGAAGAGATGTGGTGGCTACATGCCTTCGAACTAAGTTAATGTTGGCTTAGGGGGTCCTGACCCAGGTTCAGAGTTAGTTGCACCAACCAACAAATCCCTACACTACTACTGCCCTTTTAGAAACAACCACGTAGCGTAGGTTGCAGTCTCACCCGAAGAAATATGGGGGGATGCAAGAACCAAGTTTTTAAATCCAGAGACGAGTGTGATGTCTTTTAGCACCTCATATCTGCCTTCAATTAGATCGATAATCCCTTAGGGCATGGTACTACTGCAACTCCATTGAAACAATCTTTAGACCTTCGCGAAGGTCTACGATCAGCTTTTGCGGGCCCTCATCAGTTGATTTATCCACTTACGTGCATCAGAAAACAATCCTAGATTAGTGTTCGAATAGATCTACTTAGGTTAATTAGTAAACATAACGAATTTCATCACAGTCTTCGCGAAAGTACTTAACAAGCATTGCGTACATCTAT